>CABFNO020001560.1:1642517-2242517 GCA_902006505.2 Clonostachys byssicola
TTTGGACAGGTGCTGGTGTACTCATTCAGGATGGTATCGCGGTTGGCCTTCACCGCGAGCCTAGTCACATGGCTGGTAAGATTGACATCTATCATCAGGAGATGCGCCGTCGCATCTGGGCCACAGTGACAGAGTTCGATATGCAAGCGTCCTTCGACCATGGTCTTCCGACTCTGGTGAGTCACCTGCATTACGACACTCGCGCACCGAGTAATCTCGATGATGAGGACTTTGATGAATCCACCACCGAACTCCCACCCTCGAAGTCAGTCTCAGATTATACGTTCTCGTCTTTCCAGCATCTAGCCCGACAAAGTTTACCACTTCGGCTAGAACTGAGCCGACTCTTGACTGGACCCATGTCTGAGATAGACTATGATCAAGTCATCCGGTACACTAATGACCTAACTCATGAAATCGATTCGCTCCCTTCGTGGGACATGCATTTGGAAAACACCAACCCCAATGAACACCCCAGTGACAGCAAGAAGAATCCGCTGACAGCATATACCTTGCTACATGTTCAGCTTCGACAATACATTGTTCCCCTACATCAACCCTACCTCAAGCTTCGGAAGGAGAATTCAAAGTACCAGTATTCGGAAATTATTTACTATAACGCGGCTAGAGATATCGTGCTCCTCCACGATAAGCTCTACGAGCAAGGGATCCGTGGTCTCAACTTCCTTCGCGAAGATGCATTGACAACCTGCATCAACCTCTGCAGTGTAACGATGCTCCAACCGCGGGGCTCGACCAACATGATCATGATCAATTCACAGCACACATTGAAGTTGATCGAAAAATGCATAGCGATGAAAGAAGACAGGTTGCTACGATGTGGAAATAACGAACCTTGGGGCTATTCAATCATGTGCTCTGCCCTAGGCCTGCTGGAAGCTCATCTTGGGACCAAGACCACCGAGGAAGCCAAGTCATCCTCTGCTGAGAGGTTTGTTAATCTTCATTACAAACTTCTTGCGAACCAAGAAACGTCCATGTCGATGGATCACGCGATACCGTCAACACAGCTGAGGCCAATGGGTCCCCCTATGCAAGGTCCGGCAGCACCAGCAGTACCTACAATTGATATCTTGGACAGGGCCAAGGTAAGAAGATCAGCACCACCTACAAATAATCGGAACATTTTCACTAAAAGCAATGAGCAGTCTATGACGCCTTTCCGATTCACACCAACCATTGCCCCCGTGCCTCTGGACACAGGCGCGGCACCATGGCTGATGCCGGCTGACCAAACCCAACCGTTTAATCTTGATCCCAGTCTAGAGCTTCTGGGCTTGAATCTCAATGAAATTTGGGGTGACTCGTGGGAGTTGGGCTAGCTGAGCACAGAAAGAGATGGAACAGACACTGATTACGAGCGAGGTCGGAAGCTGCTGGTTTATGTATGAGTAAAGAGATCAAGAGCAAAATTCGGAGCGGGAGTCGTCAACAACTCAACTCTTTCCCTTTTCCAGATGATATGTCGAGGGCTTCAGCGTTGTCTTTCTAATGAAGAGTAATTCAATCAAGCATAAACAGCGTCTCCTTAATAGTCCATGCCAACACATCCCACATGAATTGTTTATCAGGTAATGCGGGCCTCACAAATTATCACCGGCCCGGCTCCTCCTTAAGGGAATGAGTCACAGCCTCCCTCCCCACTGAGCTGTTAAGCAACATTACAATGTCCGTCCCTCGCAGAACATGCAACAAAGCAATTTGGCGCAGTGGAAGCGCGGTACGTAACACAATTTCTACTCATTCCAGAACCCCACTAACATCTCCTCAGCCGGGCTCATAACCCGGAGGTCCTACGATCGAAACGTAGAATTGCTAGCAGTTCTTTTTTTTTAGTTGATATCTCTCCTCGCACCTCGCAAGGCTGTGATCAGTTTTTCTTTCCCAGTGACAGTACAATAGCCCGTTCAAAATCATGTCCAATTTTTTTTTAGGGCAAAATCTAACAATCACCTTCCCTCTCCCAAAGGCTACTGCCCTGTTATTACCATGTTTTAAAATATTTGCGATTGTTCAGTACATGAAATCCAAAGAATAACTACAGCCCGGTCTCCATTTGCACATCACCACGCATGGCGTTTTGCTTAGCAGCCAACCAGACTGACTAGCGCCATTGACGTACTCCACATAAAGTAGGGCAAGCCCAGCCGACCTTCGCTCACAAGATACATGTACTTGAATAATGACCATGCTTATCAGCGAACAAAGCAATTTGGCGCAGTGGAAGCGCGGTATGTGATATCAAATGACTCACCCCAGTTGATCCCAAAACTAACATTCCTCAGCCGGGCTCATAACCCGGAGGTCCTACGATCGAAACGTAGAATTGCTAGCTACTTCTTTTTTTTGCTTTTCGTCCATCGCCTCGGCAATATATTTTTAAATTTTGGCCTGATGAGAGAAGGCACACTTCTTTTTAATAGTATTCTCTTTACATATTTCAAGCATGATCCTTGTTAGCTCCCACTACTAAATTGTTACTATCTAATACTCAACCGTCGAAATCTTAACCGGAAGCTACAAATTAGCTGACGACCTACTTATATTGCGCAATAGTTGGTTGATAAATGTTCAACCAGTCATGCTACAGGGTAGCTCGCTGATTATTCGGGATTTCTGAATCTAAGTCTGAACTTTAACAATAAATCGCCAAGCTGTGCCTGGTTCTAGAAGTGGCTTACTTTGAGTTTTGTTAATCTATATCAATAAAGATATGTCCCCAGATCAGTAATGTATGATTGGGCTGATCAAAACCTTTTTCAACGTAATTGGCGGTCTATACTCAAACCTTCAACACCAGAAAAGCTTAAACCTCGATATGTTCAGCCTGGTTGCCTGGGCACAGGCACCAGCGCCTCAAAAACTCTAATATTCAGGACCAGCTGGCCAGATAGGTATATAACACTGGCCATGCCCTCTAAGAGGGGGAGCTCATCATCTATCAGCCACAATCACCTTTCCTTTCCAACTTGAAGTTCATCGCCCACCAACCACAGCCACTTCAAGCAGCAACCGTAACAAAAACAAAATGTCAGCATCTGGCGTAAGCATCACTACTGGTTAAGGCCTGGTCGATGCAAATGACTTGGCCCTCGAATGGATGATAACATTCATTAGAGAGCAGCCAAGAACGCTGTTCAACGATTTTATCAAATTCTCAAGCCTCCGATCAATCAGTGGGCTTAGTGGGCTTACTGTTGATTGATCGGAGGCTTGAGAATTTGATGAAATCGTTGAACAGCGTTCTTGGCTGCTCTCTGACGAATGTCCCATGTTTTCTTCCCCTTAAAGCGCTCGCCAAGCCTTAGTAGGTGGAAACTTGAAAAAGAGCCACGGCAAATCATCTTAGGCCCATGGTCTCTGACCAACATTTCGCCTTCCTTAACATCGTTGTGGAAGAGGAGAAGAAGTCTACATCTTCAATAAGGAGAATATTTTGTATTTTGGCCCTCCCAATTATTTCCTTCTCGTATCCAAAGCCTCCTGACCAAGCTTCTGCAATGCAGCTTCATATGTATGTACACGCTCCTCATCCATCTCATCGATCCTGATACGCTCCACCTTCTTCGGCCGGCGCACGCTGGCACCCTTGGCAATCTTGCCCCAGAACCAGCCGCTCTCCTCATCCCCAACAAGAGTCCACGCACGGCCTGATCTTCCTGCTCGTGCTGTTCGCCCAACACGATGAACGTAAGCGGCCACGCTGGGTGGAAGGTCGTAGTTGATCACGTTATCTAGATTTGGAAGATCGATGCCTCGAGCCACTAGATCAGAGGCGATGATGAGCCGTAGTGGGGAGGATGCTGTCGTGAATGCCCGGAGAGTCTTCCGGCGAATGTGAGTTGGGGTTGTAGAGGTTAGGGTGCTGATATGTTGCTCCAGAGACTCATCCAGCAGGATGAGCAGTCTAGATAGCCGGAGAGCTGCCTCGTTAGACTTTGTAAATATGAGGGCTGTGGGAAGGGCGGATTTAGGCGTCGAGGTCTTGGTAGGGGCTTTTGTAACTTTCGATTCAGACTCAGACTCAGACTCAGACTCGGATTCTGAGTCGGACCCAGATGAGCTGGTATCTGATTCTGAATCCGAGTCTGAATCAGAGCTGGTGTCCGAACTGCCTTCAGAGCTTGTGTCTGAACTGCCTTCGGAGCTTGTATCGGATGTTGCGTCCGAATCAATGGCTGCCGGCTCCTCTATCACAGGGTTTTGGCCCGTCATGTGGTGACTTTTCAGAAGATCAAGTAGATAGAGCGGCTTCAGGTTGACGTTGTGAACCCTGATGGCAAACTCTTCCAGCTCTGATGGCAGCGTATGCTCACTTATTTGCATCTCACCCTCACTCTCTAGGATAATGAGTTCAGGCCTCCGTAAAGCCAACTGGTTTAGTAAGCTGAGATCTCGTGTCAAAGTTGCACTGAGAATCACCTTCCTCACACCATCAAGGTCGACATCTGGAGCCTCTCTGGCTGTCCACTTAGACCTCTTGAAGTGTTCCAACACCACTTCCAACCACCCCTGGAAGCTCTGCGCTAGAAGTTTGTCTGCTTCATCGACGACGAGCCAGCGGACATAATCAAGCGTGAACCCAGGGCTCTGCTCAATATGTTCAACTAATCTACCAGGGGTGCAGATAAGGACATCAACCTTGGACGAGAAGTCTACAACCTCTCCCTCCCAGTTCCCCAATCGTGGATCAGCACCATTCGCCCCATGGCTGAGCCAGCTATCGGCATCCGAGCTTGAGGATGTCTCTTCTTGGATTTGCTTGTATGCGACCGGATCATACCGGCTTTCCCTCTCAATAAGGAACTCCTGCTCTGATTTCATGGTTTGATTACCAATTGCGACGCCGACGCGTACCCTTTTCCGGTTTGCACCTTCGTAAGCCTTGACACAAAGCTCAAAAACTTCCTGGGCTTGTTTTACAAGTTCTCGAGTAGGCAACACGACTAGTGCCCTGAGCCTCGTAACGACGCCCTCACTAAGATCTTGAACAATTGGAAGAGCGTAGGCCAGTGTTTTACCGGAACCAGTTGCTGCGGATATAAGGAGATCTCCGGGCCTGTGCTTCCCTGAAGGTATTAACCGAGGCAGCGCAGCTGTTTGAACAGCAAAAGCGTCGGGATAGCCCTTCTCTTCCAGCACTCGAGCTGCTTTTGATAAGACTCCAAGTTCTGTGAATGGAGTTCTTGTGCTTTGAGAAACGCGGATGGGAGAAGCCAACCAGGATGGCAATGTCTCGTACTGAATTTGAGGTGCAACAAATGGTGCTGGTGCAGGCTGTGGCAACGGGCCTAGCTCGTGAACCTCTTGGGGTTCCGTGTCGGCAATGGTCGTATCCTCCTTCGGAGCCTCACCAGCCAACCGAAGTGACTTGGCTTTCCGGTCTAAGACTGTTTTGTGTCGTTGCTCATCCTCATCGTCTGAGGGGGTATCGTCTTCTGACTTTGGTTCCTTTTGCTTCTTCTTCCTCTTTTCCCTTTTCTTCTCCTTTTCTTCCTTGACTGGTTCAGGCGACAACGTATGTGAAGAGTCCTTGACTGTGTCGTCTACCGCATCCACCATTGTACCATCTTGGTCCTCCTCTTCCGGTTGGTCATGGGTTGGCTTTTCATCATCCTTGCTCTTTTTCTTCTTCTTCTTATCCTTGTCTTTCTTGCTCTTCTTTATCGAGATATGCTCCTCGGTATGCTCCTCCTCCAAAGGTTGTGATTGAGATGGTTGAGTTGCTTCTGGTTCCTGGTCTTCAATGATGGATGCATCATCTGATTTCGACTTGGACTTCTTCTTTTTCTTCTTCTCTTTGCTCGGAGTCTCTGCTGGTTCAGACTGGCTCAACTCGTCTCCAGATTTTAGCTTCTTTGAGTGTTCTCCACCACCTTGGCCGGACTCCAGAAGATCATCAGCGCCTTGGCGTTTTCTCTTGGAGCTGGGGGTATCCAATGGCTCGTCTTCGAAATACTGGACAGTAGGCTTCTGGACTGCGGGCTTGGTCGAGCTTGCGCCGGGGACATAACGCGCGTAACTGTAGCCTGCTTGGCCTACTTGGGTCTGTTCGGTTGTGTCTGGTAGGTTCTCGACGGGAGCAGTTGCAGTTCTTGTGGCTGTGTTCTGGCCATTCGCTGAAGGAATATACCTCGAATACATTTTGAAACTACCAATTGACCGTCATCCGAAGAGACAGATCTGGGCCAAGATCTGGCGATCAACTGAGCTCGGAATTGTAGATGCGAAGAAGACCTGATCCAAAATTTTAGTGGACCTCGATCCCCGCGACAAATGAAAATGCGTTTGCGCCGAGAGTGCCAAGGCTTGTCAGGATTCTGCCGTGTGCGACCGCTAAATTTCTAAAGAGATAAGGAGCTATCGATAAGATACCGTCGTGTCGCATGCCAGTGCCCCTCTAATTAAGAACTGCCGCCGACGTACGTGACAGCTTCCCCCCCTGGAGCTTCAAGCTTCGTCGATCAATCCGCCTCCAGCCATCAACAAGATGTATCGCGACAACCACGTATAATGATAATGGAATTTCCCTATCGGCTTCCGAGATAGGAATAACAACATTTCTAGCGAGTCCGATATTCTCCACTGGCCAAGATGCCGCGTCAAACTTACAACATCGCTATGGTTAGCGACTTCTTTTTCCCACAACCAGGAGGCATCGAGTCGCACATCTACCAACTCTCAAGCAAGCTTATCGACCGCGGCCACAAGGTCATTATAATCACACATGCCTACGATGATCGAAAGGGCGTCCGCTACCTCACGAATGGCCTCAAGGTCTACCACGTCCCCTTCCTGGTTATGTACCGCCAGGCGACCTTCCCGACCGTCTTCTCGTTCTTCCCCATCTTTCGCAACATCTGCATTCGGGAGCGCATCGAGATTGTTCATGGACACGCCAGTTTGAGCAACTTATGTCATGAGGCGATTCTGCATGGGCGAGCAATGGGCCTTCGAACCGTCTTCACCGACCACTCGCTCTTTGGCTTCGCGGATGCTGCGAGCATTCTCACCAACAAACTTTTAAAGTTCACACTCAGTGATGTAGACCACAGCATATGCGTGAGCCACACATGGTGAGTCTGCACTGTACTCTGGTTGCGCTGATTGTCAGCATCTCTAACAGCTTCTCCAGCAAAGAGAACACGGTATTAAGAGCGTCCCTCGACCCATTGATGGTCTCAGTAATCCCCAATGCAGTCGTCGCCGAGAATTTCCGGCCGCGCGACTACAAGGAATCCCCCAATGGCTCTGGCGTCTTCGGACCAGACACGTCTCCGAACCGCCTGGGCCCCACGGACGTAATCACCATTGTTGTGATTTCTCGTCTGTTCTACAACAAGGGCACCGACCTGCTGACTGCCGTCATCCCTCGCATCCTGGAGAACCACCCCTACACGCGCTTCATCATCGCCGGTTCCGGTCCCAAGGCTATTGACCTGGAGCAGATGATTGAGACCAACGTCCTCCAGGATCACGTAGAGATGCTGGGGCCCATCCGCCACGAGGACGTCCGCGACGTCATGGTCCGCGGCCACATCTACCTCCACCCCTCGCTCACGGAGGCATTCGGCACCGTGATCGTCGAGGCCGCCAGCTGCGGCCTCTACGTGGTCTGCACCCAAGTCGGCGGCATCCCCGAGGTCCTCCCCTCCCACATGACCACGTTCGCGAAGCCGGAGGAGGACGACCTCGTGGCCGCGACGGGCAAGGCCATCACGGCGATGCGCAGCGGCCGCATCCGGACCGAGAAGTTCCACGACCAGGTCAAGAAGATGTACTCGTGGTCCAACGTGGCCATGCGCACCGAGCGCGTCTACGACGGCGTCACGGGCAAGATCAGCGAGGAGGAGTTCTACGGCTTCGACACGGGCGGCTACACGGGGAGCCGGATTCGCAACTTCGCACTGATTGATCGGCTGAAGCGCTACTATGGCTGCGGCATATGGGCTGGGAAACTGTTCTGTTTGTGCATTATTGTTGACTTCCTGTTCTTCCTCTTCCTCGAATGGTGGCAGCCGAGAGAGAGCATCGACATCTGCCGCGATTGGCCCAGAAAGGTGCCCCCGGAGGAGAAGCGTCATTCCTCGACGAGTCGTGGACGGGACCCGTCATGAGCCTGATGGGCACGGTTGATGACTGTGCATCTTGTCTCATTGTATGGATTAATGGTTTAATGGCAATTTCTCTGCTACAAGCGATCGTATTGGATAACAAGGACTGGCGTTATGGGTAGCTCAGCCGTGTGCTTTTCACGTACATGGATGGGCAAGGTTACACAAATGGATCGATGAGATCCATCGGATAGATGGGGTAAACTTGGAGAAACTGAATTACATTATAATTTTTTGATACCTCTGCTCAGCAGACGACAAAAACCTCCAAGAATACCATGCTGTAAGAATTCTACTGGCTATGCTAAACTCGGCGCGCGCTCAAACAGTTCACACCAACAAGAAAATTCCATTTATTTGTACAATCGTGACTTATTCAGGCTCTGACACGCCGGCGCTTGGCCGTCCCCTCCCCGGCTTCCTCTTCGTCCTCGGCCGTGTCTTCGGCGGGGGTAGCGACACTAGCCGGCCGAGGCGTCGACAGCGGGGGCGCCGTGCGGTCCTTCTCGGCGCTGCGCAGGTCACCGAGCAGCTTCTCGACCTCGAGGAACATGCTCTGCGTGTTACGCACGATGCCGTTCTCGTCGAGCAGGTAGCCAAAGACCTCTTCCTCATCCTCCTGGGAACGTTTCATAAACGTCGAGCCAGGGCCGCGATCCGGGTCTGGGTTGTACATGATGGCGTTGCAGAACATGTGGACCAGCTCGCGCTCCAGCTGCGCGCTGTTGATGATTCCCTTTGGCGGCACGATGTCCTCCGAGTAAGGTAGGTAGACGCTCGCGGTCCCCGGGTCGCCGCCGGGGAGACTGTTGGCGGCCGCGACGGCGGCCTTGTTTCCCTGCTTGATTGCTGACCTGATAGATGTTATATCCTGAGGTTGCAGAACAATCTGGCGGTAGTTGGGGGCATCCCTCTCCCTCAAGGCGGTGGCGAACATGTTGGCATCTCGGTGGCTTGAGATTTGGTCCAGTGCTGAAGATGAGACCTTTGTGAAACCCCGCGTCCAGAGAACCTGGGCAGGGATGGTTGGCGTAGTAGGATTCAAGGGCGACTCATTCCTCTTCCGTTTCAGATTTCGGGATGAAGCCTTGGGAGTGCTCAAGTTTCCTCGTCCAGCGACGCTCTCATCCGCGGTCGTATCACCGGTCTCCTCATGTGGTCGTGGTGTTGCGTCCTCGTGCTTCACCTTCGTTGCCGATGCTGCATTGCCCAGATCAGTCGATACATCGTCATTTTGAGATGCAACAGACTGACTGCGTCTGCTAGTTTCAGCCGAAGGAGTTGCGCTTGTGCCCCGTTGCTTTTGGCTTTGGCGAGGTGGTCGGCCGCGCACAGGCTTCCCGCTTGGGGTATCAATGGCAGGCTTGATAACCTGCTTCTTCGGCCCTGTTTTGGGAGTCGGGCGAGGCAAAGCCGCAGCACGCAGAGGCGGGCTCATGGGCTCAAATGCTGGACTTTGCGGTTCCCCAATCATAGCGCCAGGCGTTGATGGTGATGGGTGCGCTGCCCATTTAGTACCAATTCCACGCAGAACGGTCATAGGCGTATTCTGGATAGGAGTCTGTGGTTGAGGGGGTAGAACGCTTGTCCGTCTTGTAGCCAAGGGAGTACCTGCTGCGGCATGACGAATCATATGCTCAGGAATGGCTGGTCTTGGAGGGTGTGTGACATATGGTGAGGCATAAGGCTTGTCTTGATGTGAAGCAGCCGGGGCAGGTGATGCGGAGGGGACCGCAGGCGTAGTCTGGACTGACAAGCCGTGTTGCGCATGGCCAGCAGGCCATCTTTGAGAAGGCACTTGAGAAGGGGGTTGAGTTGGCGCGGGAGTGCTAGTTGCTGGTGTGGGAGACGCTGCAATAGGGCGCGGTTGCTGGGCTGCTTGAGCCGGTTGGGGCTGCACAGGACGGTGTTGAGGAGGGGGTACGGGGGTTTTGACAGGCTGTCTAGGCTGCGGTGAGGGCGCAGTTCCAGCTGGCCTGGGCGGTCCTTGTTGTGGTTGTGGGATAGATTGTGCGGCAGTCTGAGGTGGAGCCAATACAGGCTTGGTTGGAGTCTGGGCAGTAGGCGGCGTGGGAGCCGGAACTGGTGTTTGAACATGAGGTTGTTGCTGAGAATATGGCGTCTGATGACCTTGCCATGGTGCTTGAGTTGGTACAGGCTTCTGTTGCGGTGGTAGATGAGGGGTAGTAGGTTTGGGAGCTGGGGAGACCGTCTGTCGAGGAGGTGGTGTTTGCGTAACCTGGGGTGGTTGATACGGCTTCTCCCACTTCAGGGTACTCTGACTTGGGGTAGTTGGCGGCTGGGGGGTAGAAGGAGTGGCCTTGACCTGGGTGACGGTCTCGGGTCGAGGAGAGATGGGAACCTTTGGAGGTTGTGCTGGTGCTTGCAGCACTCGCGCAGGCTGCTGGGGAACACCGACGGGAGCCTGAAGCACAGAGCTGGGTGTCGTCGTGGGTTGTGTTGTAACGGGAGCCGGTCGGGCTGAGGTTGTCCCCGGTGTTAGATGACTTGGAGGCGCAATAGCTGGAGTGGTAGGCGGCCTTGGGGGGACAATGGGTGTTGTCGAAGTCGGCCTCTTGTTGCCAGCAGCTACCGCGGCAGGAGTCGGTAACGAGGCTGCAGTCATGCGTGGCACAGAAGGCTTGACCTCACGCGGCGACTGAGTAGGCTGTCCATTCTGGGTAGCTAATCTCGCCAACCTCGCATTCTCGCTCTTCTCGATGATGTGTATCTCATTCTGCACGGTATCATATCGGACCTCGTCTTCGCGAATCTGCTGGACTATATTGTCTCGATATCTCGAGTAGAGTCGATTGACGAGCACCGGGATCTTGTCGATATTCTCGTATACCTCTTTCAAGGATGGTAGAGGTGGGCTCGCGATCTTGCGTTTCTTAGAATTCGGCGACGTCGACCCATCACCAGCCGGCGCGGCGGTTTCGCCCTTCAACTCCTCCTGGAACAGACGGAAGAAGAACTGCTGCAGAGCCTCGGGACTCAGGCGCGTCGGGTCGTACTTGTGATCCCCCTTCACCAGGCCATTGTTTCGTAGTTGCTCCGAGATACGCGCAAAGGCCGCGGTGTCGATTCCTTGCGACAGGATGGACTGGAACAGGAGTAGCGACTCGAGGGGAGTGTAGGTTGGCGGGTAACTCATTCCCCCTCCGTGGTGACCACCTCGCCCGCGGTCGAGGTGCCCTCCACGCTTCGCGACAAGCTGAACAGGCGCCACGATCTGTGGAGATGGATTAGCTTCTCACGTCGGCAGCAGCGATAACGCGAAGGAGTCATCGCGAAAACACGTACAGGCAATCTGGATCAGGCACCTCAACTCGCTAAATGGCGGCTTCGGCGCCTCTCATCTGTATAGAACCAGTCGCGCGTGGCCTCAAGGCTGGTGATGCCAACCGCGAATGATGGTCGTGATGGATTTTCACTTATCACGTGATTGGACCGTACTGGACTGACGCAGAAAATCAAGGAGGTGAGAGAACGAACCAGTCTACGGCCGCACCCAGCCAATCCACTAAGTCGCACCCATGCATCACGTGAGCACCCTGACGCATGCAAACACGTGTTAGTGCTCGTACTTGCCAAGCAATACTTTCAATGAACAACAGCATCTAGGTTTACCAATCGACAAATTGAATCAAATAGAACGAGTGCACGGCTGGCACATTCCTGCTAATTTCTATACACCCTAAACTCCCCAAGATATTGTGTATCAACTGAGGAATCGCTCCCAAAGCGTACTCCCATCGCCCATCCTGTGTAACCCGGACCCAACCCCGCCTTATAATACAAAATAAACTGAATCTAATAATGAAGGAATTTGTTGTTCAAGATATCCGTAAACGCCGCCAAGTTCCCATATGTACAAAGTGTTGTAATATTATACAGCGTAGATATCTTACGGTGATGATTCGCTTGAATCCCCATCTAGGCTCTGAGATCTCGTCTCGCTTGCAGCCTCATCACCCTGTTCTTTGGGTTGATAGTTAAGGCGCATTTTCTCGTCTAGCATTGTGACTAGTCTTTCCGAGTATTGGTCCAACAGACCGTTCAAGACTGTCTCGTTCATAGCTTTGCTTCTGATTACCCTGTCCCCCAAGGCGGAAGCTGTAAGCCTCAACTCTTGATCTAACTCTGCGAGAACCTCGGCGTTGATTGGTTCTGCAGATGCGAGCTTTTTTCTGTAAGCTCTCAACGTGCGGCATGCCTGCTCCGTTGACATATTTAGACTTCCAAATGATGAAAGGGAACCCCCAGAAGATTTCCTGTTAATACTCGTGCCCAAAGCCGGTAGAGAGGGCCGTCTCTTTACTTTTGACTTGGGGCTCGCAGGGGGGCTCGCCGTGTGGCCGCCATCAGAGGGCCGACGTGAGGGTGTGTCCTCCGCAATACTAATGGTGCTGGGGCTTGCGTATTGGGGCCCGGTGGGTGTCTTTATAATATTGGTCAAAATCGTCTTTCGTGATGCTCGCCGTCTGAGTGTCCGAGGTGGTGATGACTGGCGACCACCTGGCGTTGGTCTTTGAAATTCGGCCAAATCTGCCTTTGATAATACTCTTCTCAACGTTGGGCGTCCTGTTGGCCCGTCTTTTGCTGGTGAAGGGTCTCTGCTAATCGATTTCGGTAGCGGATCATCCAAGTCCAATGTCCAAATCATGATAGTCGCGTCAGAGGCTACACTGACGACCCTCCGACTCCCATCCTCACCATCTATTAGAGCCACACCATTGATAGCTTCAGTGTGGCCCCATTCACGGTCCAAAAATGAGCCCGAGTTCGCATCATAAAGTCTAATCGACTTATCCGTATTGGAACAACCAAGCAAAAAATCTTGATCCTTGGGCTCCCAGTTACCAAAGCAGAGGGAATCAAGAACGGTTGTTTCAACCCCTCCCTCATCAAGACATTTAAAGTTGGCAATTTGGCGGCCGGTGGCGAGTTCGAACTGGGAGAAGGATCGGTCGAGATAGGAGACGAAGATGTTTTTGCCATCTTGGCTTATTGCCATGGAGGATGGTGAAACCTTGAGGGGGATTACCCTCGAAGGGATGGCGGCAATGGTATCGGGGTCGTCCATTTTGCAGACTATATCGTGGACTTGCATAGTTCGATCTGTAGAGCATGTTACAACTCTGTCGTCTGACGGAATCAATACTTGGACCACTTTAGCATTGAACTCGAGCGTCTGGAAATGCTCAATCCTGCCATCTGAGGCTCTGTGAAACAGCTGTGTCGTTCGATCACGCCCGCAACAAGCCATCAGAAAGCTTTTCTCGTCCTCGAACATGCTGATGCCGAGGCAGTCAGCGGAATGTGCCTTCGTGTCGAGGAGGCACTCTTTAGTCTCAGTATCCGTTATTCTCAGAATACCTTGACGATCAGCCGTGGCGAGTAGTTTTCCACTGGCTGATACGTGAGCACAAGTCAGCTGGTTAACCAGGCCGAACTCGGCATCAAAGTCTGATACATCAAGGGCGATGTCCATCGATAGTTTCACACGCCCTTCTAGATCCCAGAATGTAACCTTCCCCGAACCTGACCAGGTTAGGAAAGAAGCTCCTATCCTGTTCGATTTCGGCAGTGGCTGAATTCCAGCAACCGCCTCTCCAACGCCAGGAATTGGAATCGACGCTTCTGTTTCGGTTTCGTCTCCTGGGAAGTGATCCGGGTTCCAAATGTCGATGGACTGGTCAGAGTCAATCGTGACGAGTTTATTCGTCAGGAACCCGATGGCAAGCACACCATTTGTTGCTTGTGTTGTTCTCAACACACTCGTGGCAAGGCCCTCCATGAGGCCCCCAACATTCACGGTTGACAATTGCCCTTGGCTGCCACCGATGTAAGCGAGATTGTCCCTAATGATAATAGAAGTAATGTTGTATCCCAGGTTGAGGACTTTGACCAGCTTCATCTGCTTGTCATCATCGTCCAGGATACAGACGTCGCCTGACTCGGTGCAGATGATCAGCCTGTTCTTGTCAACACAGGCACAGCTGAAAGTTGACTCAAGAAGCCCACCCAGCAGAACGTTGCGTCCAGGCAGTGTTCTCTGGGATGGCGGTGTTGGGGCCGACTCGCTCATGAACCTCTGCTTTGTGGGCGAGATTGCCGGCCCCTCCTCGACTTTCCACATCTTCACATGACGCAATCCTAAAGTGAGGAGAGAGTTGCCCAGCCAAACCATGTCTCTGATGTGGGACGTACACCGGTTCTGCTGGAACAGCTTTGCAGCACCGGTTCGGGGATCGATCCTCCAGACGTAGAGGAAGCCGTCGTTGGCAGCACCTAGGGTGGCCAGCCACCGAGAGTCTGCCGACCAGGCCACGGCCTTGACACCAAAGGCATGTTCGTTAATGGAAACGAGCGGTACATTCGACGACGCATCGTGTAGATTAAATATTAGAACCCGGGGTGCATATCCCGTCTCGCCCACAGCCAGGTATTTCCCATCCCGGCTTAGGGCTAGACAGGTTGCAGCCTTCACACGCTCACGGCTGGTCCATGTTTTCGAGCTCGGTGAGTCCCAGTCGGAGTAGGGTGAATCCCTAGCGGCGACTCGCCCGCGACTGTCGTTCGCCTTGGGAGTCCCGACTGGAGTGGAAGAATTATTCTGGAAGGTCGCCGCCTGGTAGAGGGGCAAGGTTGTAGGCCGAGCTCGGTAGAATCGCTGCAAGTACTGGTCCCCGCACACATCCACCACCACCACTGCAGCACCAGCTACATATGCAAAGGAGGAATTGACGGTGTCGAATCCTGTGGGCGAGGTGCACGTCGTTCCAATCACTCTTTTCAAAGCCAGGCGGGGTTCATGGGAGAGGCGGGGGCGAAGCGGCGAACGAGTCTGTCGGTTGTGGAACGGAGAGTTGGCTGGAGTCAGCTTCAGCCGGTTATGGGTGGGTGTTGCAACAGCCATGTCTGTGCCATTGACATGAGGAAAGGTTGGAGTACAATTTTCGAAGGGCCCCGAGGAAGATGATGATGGTCGAAAAAGAAGAGGAAAGGACAGGATCCGGGTCCACTGGGAGTTGGCGGTGGCGGTCAGTAAAAAGAGAGACAATGAGTGGTTGGGCAGGTGCAATTCGTCGTGTGGTCTGCTCCCCGTCCCTACGGAAGCGGGAGGTTTGGTCTACTGTAAAAGCTGCGGGCGTGTTAGCGGCATACGCAAACGTCTCGGCCGACGCGGGCACTCACAGCGACGACAGAAAAAAATGAAATTCCGCAGATCCTGTATCCGAGCAAAAATACAAGATCGAAAAAGGTCACCGCGGACCTTGAGTGAGGGGAGAGAAGAATCTGGCGATAGATAGCTCACGCCCGGATCAGCTCTCTCGTCAATCACTGAGGTCCGTCGAGACCAGGGTTTGTTTTCACACTCGGTTTCCGGGGAGCAACCAGCCAGCCATGCAGCAGGGGCTGTTAGTGGCCGAGTTTGGAGCCTAGCTGGGGCCCCCTGCCCACTAAGACAGCACCTCTTGGGGTTAGCTCGCAGGTGCCTCGTAGCTCGCAATTATCTGAATGACAGCCACAGCCCACTAGCTCTATCTCTCGTCCACTAACCGAAGCCCGACAGGGACTCGAGAAATATGTCAACCACAAGACCAACTTCTGCCCAGCCGCTGGGTTGGGTAAGCTTCATTTCTCGCCGATCCTGGTCCTCTCTCGCTCCTGTATTGCCATCGACATGGACTCGGGCCAGTATGCACAGGAGGTGGTTGGAGCTCAGCCTGATACGCGGATGTCTTGCCCAGGTACCTTGGGAAGATCAATCAATCATCTCGCGATTGCAAATGGAAGTCACACTGTCTCACACATGATCCGGCTGCCGTTGGTTCTGCTTAGCGCCGTCACCGCCACCTGGTAAATGAGGATGCACCAGCAACCCCAGTTCCATCGTCGAGTTCCACAGTTCCCGCCCATGTCAGGATATAACCTCGAAGCGATGATAATAGTACCGCTATCTGCACCGGAAATGCTCCCAGCATCTTGTACTGCCTGATGTACCGGCTATCGTTCCGCTCACACTCACCTGGCGCTACAGGTGATGAGAACCAGGATTATCCAACTAGGTACCTTAGTATTCGTCCATCGCTCCAGCTCGTGTGGCCATTATTATTAGATGTGCTCATGTGCTGAGGGAGGATTAAATTCGTGCTTGGCTAGCCATACAGAGGGGGCCTCCTAATTTTAATCAGCTTTGGACGCGAACCATGACGCAACGTGCCCAGACGCGCTCTATCACATAGATTGGATTGGTCAGTCCTTACTTGGTATAACACGACATTCGATACGTCTATTTCCACGTGGATAGGTTTATTCATTGGACAATGCAGACACCACAGAGTGCTCTGGCATTGGACCTAAACTGCCAGTCCTTCCTCGGACGCCTCGTCCCGCTCAAGTCGCTCCAACCCAGTCCCAACCGCTCCGTATACTCTAAGTGGCACCAGGACATCGAAGCTCTCGCATGCTAGGTTCTCAACCGCAGCAAGCAGTAGTCCGCCTCGATCGTCCTGTGAAATTTTCTCTAATAGCGGGTGGTGCTTTTGCTGTCCGGGGTCCAGACTATTCTCGTCTCGGGATGGGACAACAAACTCTACTCTAATCTTCCACTCGAAACCTACGCCGCTCGTGATAAACTCCGGCGTCGCCGTAATAGGAATTGTAGGCGTAAATACTACGCGCCGAGAGTAGAGGGCCGAGTCGGACGAAGTAGCATAGACCTTTCGTGTGACTCGCTGAATGCTGGATTCTGATCGAACTGCTAGCGAGCCGTCTACCCTCTCCGATGTCTCAAGGCTCATGTGAATTGCGTAACATGAGACGTCCGTGTCGACCAAGTCGATTACCATCGTGACCATCTCTCCAAGTCTATATGATGGCCGAGCCAGCATCACGACCCCAACTCTCGATCCGTTCCGGGAGATCTCGAACCGGTTGGGGCTCTGCTGACCTGGGGTCGTCATATTGCTTCTCAATATTGCTAGGTCGATGGCCTCTCGGGACTCAGATTCCTCACCCAGCATTGAAGGGCGCCGTGACCCTCCAATTGCGGATGGTGACAAGAGACCCCGGGAGTGATCCCCTGCTCGGGCAACCAGTTCATCCACGTACATTGAAAAGTCATTCATCGTTGCCGGAGTCCGGGAAGGCGCCTTGCTCTTGTGAGACTTGGGTTTTTCGCCCAGAGTCTCAACCTTTGCCTCGTCTCGAAGTAAAACGTAGGGATTCATTAGATCGTGACCTAGAATCTCCCCGACGCTATTGACACCTCCAAGAACTCGGAAGGGTACTTCGACAGACCGAACATGTTGCTCTCGAGCCCCGCCAACCCGTTGCGTTCCGATCACCAAGCTGTATGACACTTTGATAGCCTTGCCCTTGTGGGTTGGTGGGAGTCCTTTGGGTAGACGAAAGGTGTACTCATACGCCCGGCTTTGCCCTGGAGCTAGTTGTAAGTCCACAAACAAGATGGACTGCGGTGTGTTTAGTAAGGGGATTGCTTTGGAATTCGCAACTCCCCGCATCTCCTTTATTGTGCTGAGCTCGCTCTTGTTGAGGAGCTCGCCGAATGAATTGCTGATGCTTCCCCATCCAAAACTACGCAACAGCCCCGATTCTCGATGATTTGCTTGTTCCAGGCCAATCACACCCCCTCCTCGTCCGCCAACAACGGCTTTCTTTTTCACAGCCTCGAATGCGCCGAGGCTGACCAGCGAGCCATCCAAAGAAAAGGAGCCTTGGATTTGTGCGTAGCCCATCATCAACGATTCAGAAGCTCCAAGCTGTGGTGAAGAAGCCATGCTCGAGTTTCTCCGGAGATGCAATGGCCGGTTAGATGACCTTACCGGTTGCTGTACTGTGTATTCTGAGGCCAAGGTTTCCGAGGAATTGTTGCTCATAGAGTAGAATTCGCCGCTGCTACGGGGCGTACCTCCAGCGAGGCTCGTGCTTGAGAGGATTCGGGCCGCTGGCCTCTCACTTAGGATCTGTTCTTTAAGGCGGTTGGGGGTGCTGTTGTTCTCCTGCCGGCCAATTCTGGGACTCAACAGGTTTTCGTCGGTTGGTTTGACGCGGCTCGGTATCGCGGAGGATGATGGAGGTGGCGCGGCAGGAAATCTAAACTCGGGCATGGGCATTGGTGAGCTGAGAGGAGATCGCCGAGGAGATCTCCGCGGTGGGCCAGAATTGGGTGTATGAGCGCCTGATCCCGGGGGAGGCAGGCTACGGCCGAACCGGTCTGGCGGGTATGATGCATTTTGTAATAAAGAGTTGTTCATTCGCGGCGATGAATTGATCGAATTGGCAGCAACTAAGATCTAGGTAAGCTTTGGAGAGGTATAGGGACATCTTTCGTCTTGGTACCTGATGGAGACCCGGGAATGGGCGAGCCATGTACACGTGGAGATATCTGCAAGCTTGCAGAGCGATTGTGCGCGCGTAAAGGCCGCGGCGACTTTATCGCGCCCTCGTTCCGTAAAGTGTGGTCATCTGCTGGTGCTACTGCCGAGCCAAATGAGAGGATGGACAGGGAGCGCTTGTGCGCATGGCCTTGACGGCCATCTGGAACAGGGCCAGGTGAGGGCCATTGAACAGACCCTGAGCGACTGCGGAAGTCCGACGCGGGGACGCTCACTGAGTGTGCAGCTCTCCGATGGCCTTTCCCGAGCGGCGGCGACGACAGGTTCGGGCTCGGCTTCGCACGGGTATGTAGCGACGAGGTCAGCCTGTGTCTGTCGGACTGAGCATTGGCCTGCTGGCCCTGGTCCAGCTGTTGGCGCTGGCGCTGCTGCTCCTCGGGACTGGATGCGACATTCTTAAAGGTGATGGTGCACTTCACCTCCTCGCCAGCGAAGACTGTCTGATCGTGCCAGCGAATAAAGACGCGGATCTGGCTCGACTCGTGAGGGGGGGCCATAGTAGTCAATCGGTCTTCCCACCAGCTACTAATAGCTGCATGTAGGGCGCGGCCGGGAGCTGGGACTGGGCATCTCCGTGGGACGGGAGCTGGTGATGGTTGCGATGCGAGGTGGAAGAGTTGGAAGCTCACGGACTAGGCTGGCTCAACGTCATGGCGGCCTTCTAAGTGGTCCATGGATTCTGGAACTCTGCGAAAGGGGTCTTGGGTTAGCTGCGTCTTGGTTCCTGGCTGGGGCTCTGGCGGCATGTGATTGGGTAAATTGGACCCGGATCTTGCACAGGATCCGCTGGTCTAAGAGCCCGCTGCCGAGTAAACTTCCAGCAGGGGCGCATCGCTAATTGAACTGGTCTAAGCCACAGACGACGCATCAGGGAATTAAATTGTGAAGAGAAAGGAAAGGCAATTTCCGTGTGCATCTATCAGACTTTTTTCTCTTTGCATATTTCGTTTCAGTGCATTCCAAATCGTATCTGCATACCAGCCACTTAGAGGTATCTCAACTCTAATCCGTTATCGTTATACTCCACTCTCCAGCTCCTCCGATATTGGCTGTCTCCCCATCAATCGTCGCTGCCGTAGAATGGCCGATAAACCAAACACCAATAAGGCGAGTAGGATCAAAGCCCATGGGATATACATTATGCCGACGCCGCCGATTGGAGGACTTACTGCATAACTCATTGCGCTCACGATGATGAGAGCAACCCAGATTTTCCGACGCTTTTGCTTCTTGCAAGCTCGGATGAACATCCCCACCTGGAGGAGGACGAAAATGGTGTTGGAAAGCACCCAAGCTGCGAAACTGAGCTGGTTTCCAAACACCGTGAGGTAGATGAAAAAGGGCGCAATCATCAAAATCAAGGCACGCCAATACTCAGCCGAGACGGCGACACCTCCTACCAGGCCGCGTAGGATTGCACCCATCGCTAGTGACAGTGGAAGCGTGAGTAGTAAACAAGCTGCAGTGATTCCAAATGTCTTCCATGTGAAACTGAGAGGCTGGGAGGTTATCGTGACCGAGGCTAGGATCTCTGTTGTAGTTCGCGATTCTGGTGACACTGCTTGGAGTGAGGACTTTGTCCATTGCGATAACCCAGGCAAACCTTCCAATACGTCACTCTGAATATTCATACCAAATATACTAGTAGTAAAGGATAGAGGAAGGAAAATCCCCGCCAAAATTGTCAGCCTAAAGAGCCGCAGTTCCTGCACCGACTGCGAGCGAGAGCGTAGAAGCTCTTTATCTTCCTTGACACGTTCCTTGATTTGCTCTAGCTGCGTTTTGAAGTACTCAAAGTCTTTCTTCAAGGCCACCATTAGCGTCAAGGCTTTTGATTCATCCCTCACATGGGCATGGGTTGAGAGTTGGCTTTGAACTGTCTGGCTCCACTCAGACAGTGCTTGGAGCACTTCTTGAGCATGGACTATTCCGCAGTGGCTTGCATTTATGCAATCTTCGAGATGATTCAGATAGCTCATCTTGCTTGAGGATGGGCTTTGCCGGATCATCATGTGCTAGAGATCAATGTCAACATGTGTTCGTTTTTTCCTTCGCAGTGCTCTCATTGCTCAGAAATGGCAATTACTCACAACTATATGAAGCTGTCTATGGCATGCAAATACGAAGCGGGTCGTGTCTTCCTTTATTGTAGAGAAAACGCAGAGGATGCTGATTAGTACCTCCCTCTCGGGGTCCCAGTCCTCGTCACGACAAGCTTCATAACTCTTATCTCGCAAAGTAGAGAACAAGACTGTTGAATGACATGAACGAAATCGAATCAAAAGCCGTGGCTGCCCGTTATCCGACGTGGCAGGAAAATACTCAACTTTCGCAAACTCCGGGACTGGAAGAGATTTATGTGGCTCCCAGACGTACACGGTGATATCAGACGTGTAAGGAGTCACATCGCGTTGCCAATAGAGGAAGACCTTGTTCTCGGCACAGGTCCGGTCCATGTTACCTGCACTCTCAGGATTTACTCCCCAGTATATCTTGTCCTGAAGCCGGCTAGCTGCGTTGCCTGTTGGTCGAAGCGAGTAAGGCTTGAGAGGTGGGGGGTGGCCAAAAGAATGGAGATCAAAATCAGCTATGCGGCTTGAAAACTTTGGTATTTTTGTTTTCCAGCAATGGGAAATCAAGCACTGAATTATCCATATTGGCTGCAGATGGATCTCATTCAAACGCCCCAGTAGACTCGCCTTGGTTTTGAGGTAGAATGAAATCAGTGATCCCAGATCTCTAGGATCTGGCTGCTCAGACAAGACCTTGTGAGTCGCCAGTAAGATTATGCTCGTTCATCTGGGAAGGTTGGTACCATACAGGAGTTGTAGAGTTTTAGGGGTTGTCTCCACGAGTCTATTGATAAGCTCAGCTGCCCAGCCAGAGAACATTTGCCTCTGTTCATCTCCTGGGATGACAATCAAAATCAGGGACCAAAACACGCAGGGGGTAGAGATAATACCTGTAGGTGCTGTTTGCGGCCCCTTCGGAGTCAAAATCCAATGGGCTGCTAGTCTGTTAAGAGAGGACATTTCAGCGCCGACGCTTTGTGTTTCTAAAAGATGACGGTCCTTAAGTTGACTATACTCGGAAAGTAAATTTTTCAAGTACTTTCTCGCATCATGCGTGTCGGGAGTATCGTTGATCATTTGCCGGAGAGCTTGTTGGACCTGATCATGGGCCGTATCGGAGCCGAATATAAAGGTCAAAATTCTAGTTATTAGACTTTTGGTAAGATCCCAAATTAATCGTTGAACCTGATCACGGGCCGTATCGGAGCCGAACATGGAGGTCGAAATTCTGGTCAGTAGACTTTTGGATAGATCCCAGATTGATCGTATTCTCACAAGTAGCGGCTCTTCTGGAACGCTTGGAGTAGCCATGTTGGACATTCATGTTAACGAGAAAATTGTGTGATCTCTTTGAGGCCTCAGCCGAGCTTTCTTTAGGATTGGTGCAGGAAAGTGCAATTTCAAATGCGGGTGAGACGCCTGCTGCTGCAGTAGTGCCCAACAACATGCTGAATGTGTAACATCAGACACTGCAGCTGACATACGACCCAATCAAAGTCTAGGTAGTGAAGGAATACCTGTAAAAGCAGGTCCCTATAGGCCAGCGGCGCTGTGGTGGTCATTTATAAAAATCGCCTAGTAAATCAGAATGTGCCACTCCTAGCGTTGACCTCGAGGCGTTCTCAGCAACTTGATACATATCAACCACCAATTACGCTTCCAAATTGCCAGTAGCGCAAGCCCCATGTATACTCGTCTTTGAAGATCCTTTGGCCAGCCAGTGTAAGTCATACTAAGGTGACTCGCCGGTGCAGATGTTGCGCAGCCGCTATGAGCTGGTGAGTCCTACGATTAGCTGATGGGACCGAATATATATAAGTGAGGACAGTGAAAGCTCAGTTGCTATTGAAAGTATTCCGTGTCTTCTTATGTCCTGTTGTTCAATATTCAGTTACCTAGTCTTCCAATGTAAGTCAACCAGCCACAAACCCGGGGGCAATTGACTCACAACCTAAAGACCAGCTCTACGACATCCATTGGAGATGTTCCAGTATACGTTAATTATCGTGGACCGTCCAGTTTCTCACAGCAGGGCACGCGAGAGCCAAGCATCTTGGCCAATCCCCCTTTCTACCTTGGTCGCAATCAGACCTCCAAGAGCTTGAGCACATCACCAGCTGATGTTCATTGCATAGCGCTTTTCCCGGATTGAAATTAGGATCGAATTAAAAAATACAAGAGATTTCTTTTACAATGATAAAGCAGAAGAAATTAAAAAGCATCACCAGACAGTCCTACCGTCGATATTCGCAAAGCACTCCAAAGTCGGGGAGGGGTACTTAAACTAAATTAGGGTGACGTTACCCAACCAACCGGATCATTTGTTCCGGCTCAGGTCTCCCTTGGTGTAGTTGGTTATCACATAGCTCTGTGGGTCTCTCTCCCTTGTCCTTATCGATCGAACGTAGACTAACAAAAACAGTATATTTCCTGCATCCCTGGAGATATGCTAAGGTCGCCAGTTCGAGCCTGGCAGGGAGAAGATTTTTTTGCTGAATCGAGAACACCACACCACGCTTTTGCGTTGCTGGATAGAACGGCTGCGAATGAGAATGGGAATATTTTTTAGTGCTTGAACCAATCATTAGTATCAACCCGTAAATCAGGTCGAATCTTGGATGCGATACGGTAACAACTTCGCTCCGGTCCAGTGCAATCACTACGGTTGACTCTGTGTTCTTGGTGGAAAAGAGTCATGTCCCTCGCTCGTCCTTCGATTGTCAAATACAGTCTTTCAATTGTGAAGCGCCTGGCGATATCACCCATAGCAAAACTGTGGCTATCAGCCAATTGATCTCGGTGCCCTTGGCCCAGAGGTGGATAACCAACCATATCCTTCAAGGACGTTAAAGAGGATGCATGCCCAACCAGACTGTCTCCATTTCATTTATGAAAAATGGTCACAAGCTTTTCATGGTAGTTACAGCGCATCAACCTCGGCCTACACTCGCTAGTTGCAGGCCATATGGGGTTCAGGGAGTTTAAGAGCTGATTCTATAAATACAAATTACATGGTTCTGTCGATCATCGTTAATACCTAACCCACAGACCAGATATGGTCCCCGAATAATAATAGCGACAAGTGGATGGCCGTTTGAGGGGCTGACGCCCCATTGCAGGCATTCTCCAAATTCTAGAAAAATCTAGCACGAAAATGAGCTCACAACCAGACAGAAGCGCAGAACGGCCAACCTACCTGAGTCATTGAACAACTACAAGTAAATAGAATAAGGCAACTAAAACCATAACCACTATCATTGGAATTCAATCAGTTAGCTTGAAGTGTATCGCTGAGAGTGTCGACTTGCCAACAGTTTCGACAATGCCTCTTATCGTCTCTGTCGTCATTGAATGGTAACTCAACGCCAAAACAATATTCCTTTGATTTAGTATCTAAGCCCTGAAGATAGAACAAAACTTCCGTTGCCTCGTGATCGAGTGATAAAATTTAGTCAAGAGTAGGGTGAGAGCCTTCATCACATATAGTTGTTAACCGTGAGAGAAGTGATTTCAATTCCTACTTTCCAAGGATTTTAGCAAATATTAACGTGGCTCAAGGATGATATTATCATTCAGCGTATCGAAATACTCCAATTCCTAAACGTTCGTAGACTGAGCACACATGGGGGGTAGCGGCCCAGAGACGGAAACCAAGAAGCTTATGGCAAAGCCACCATTCCAGACTTGCATCGCTTTTTTGACTGTAAAAACAGACTCTAGGTGTGCATAGCGTATTTTATTTGCCCTAGAGACATCAATTGGCGCGTTTCTCCGTACATGTTTGTGTCAGAGTTTCTGTTCATCATTCCTACCTGTCCATAACTACAAGCCTATATATTGATTTCGAAGTCCCTGGAAGATCCCAGTCATGGAAGAGAGATTCGGACACGTTCGACCGTATTTTTGATCAGATAATTGGTATATATCAGAGCTTTTGGCGTTCATTTGTAGGATGCTTCGAGGGCAGCGATCGTATCTTGTTGAGAGCCTGCTTATCAGAGAAGTTGGCTGAGGGTTGTGCATTGACAAAGAGACACTGAGAAAGAAGTAATGAGAATGAAATACAACCGCATCGGTGATTTCTCCCATTGAATTTCCTTCAGCCCTGAGACTTCCTCAGCATCGTAATAGGCAGTCTTACCAAGTTAGACACTAGAGTTCAAATGCGGGAGGAGTGACATTACTGCCAGTTGCTCAAGTAGGACGCCAATCCCTCAATGTGAGAATACCACACCCATGGTCGGGATCGAACGGTCAATTCTAAGTCCGAGCACCAATACCGATTCTTCATGGCAAAAGTGCGACATCTGAAACGTACTCCGGCAAGCTGAAAGGAAGGTGGGAGACTTGCGCTCGGAAGTGGAGTTTGAACCAACAATTATCGCTTTTGCGGAAGTCTCGGTTTGTCGTTCTCGGACTCATCACGTAATGAGGAAGGATAAGTGCTCACATCGTGAAGTAAGCGGCTAGACGTGGCCCAGCTTATCTGTCAACAGAGATTAATAAGTCAGGGGTAGGGGAGGCGAGGTTTTAAAATATGCCACCTGGAACGGGTCAACGGGTGAGGGGGAATGGGGGAATCAAAAACTCCAGTTTAATAGGTCATGCGTGCATCCAGAAATTGTATTATGTATATGTAGGAGGTTAATAATATCAGTGCATGATCCTTCAGGGAAGCCCTCAACAAAGCACCCCACTTGCCAGGCATGCTGCAATACGACGATCGTTAAATTAGAAATGAGCAGTCAATGAGTCAACGAACCTAAATGTTGGGGATATCTAGATGGGTTCCAGTGTTATACGTTACATAACATACCCGAGGAGGTTGCCATCCATGGCTGCTCACAGAGTCGTATGATGTGCAAGTGGAAGAACTTCTCATTCGCCAGGCGCGAGTCAATTGGATCCTGGGGGTAACTGCAACCCCTCAGACCCCAGAGCGGACCCGCAAGCGTTGGCAAACTAAACAAGATCTAGACACTGGACATCTCGGAGGCGGGATGAAAAACGGAGTTTCGGAGTAGGCTTGTATGGCCACTGCGCGAGGTGGACACGGAGGCGGCAGTGCTTTCACCCATGCATCCTGTTGGCCGGGTCAGTAGGATGCGTGCATGACCTGGACCAAAGGAGGACCGGACTGGCTGGGCTAGGGCAAGCGGCGCCGCAACCGGGAGGGACACGAGTCTGTGTCTGCAGGGAATGCTTCAGATATGCTGTGGGGTACCTCGCCGTCCTTTGCACCGAGGAGGGGCTCGCCATTTGCCCAGAGCCCCAGTAAAAACAACCGCTCTGGTGACCAAGTGACACCCTGCCTCGGTTGCTGGGGGAAGGCACAGCGACGCGCCGGCAGGACCAAACATCCCATCTCCGAGGCAGTGTCTCTGCCGGGGTATGTTTGTGTACGCTACAGAACCTACGAGTGGCAAGCCCTCCAGGTCAGCCATCTGCCGCCGGTGTGACTTGATGTCCAATTGGTACGTCACAAATGATCCATCGCCTACTGCATGCCTGAGCGGGGTAGTCGCACAGTGACACAGCGGGTGGTAGTTGAGTGGCGAGTCACTGTAGCATAGCCTGATTAGCACTACGTCGACGTGGTTGGCAGGGCAGGCTGCCGGGCGCCACTAAACTAGCAAATTAGCCTTCATTGGGGGAGATATTAGTGGAACCTTGAACGTCGTGAGGGGTCAAGAGATGTTGCTGGCCAGGGCCTGAGATCGTACTTTGTGCGTGCCGTCTCCAAAGCCTGCGTTGGTGCGGTGCGGACCCGACATTTACCCCACATAGATCCATTGAGGGGTGCCTAGTTTTTTTCCTCCAGCCCACTACTGCCTCGTGAGCTGGAACGCTGGCCTCCTCGTGCGGATCGCCGCCATCCGCATCCGCTCCCGCTTGAGGAGAAAGGGAGGGCACCGGTCTATACGCAGCGGCACCGCCGTATCAGCCACAGATGGCAGGCGGCTACATGGTTAAACGCGGGTATCCAGAAACCACCCTAGGACAAATGGTGGTGGGTACATTGCATGGATTGACAACGATTTGCGGGGGAATGACTGCCTACTTTCAGACGCATCTGCATCCGAAGGGTAATTGTAACCAGGCCCTTGTGCGCTAATGATTCGCTAGGCCCCCACTAGTGTCGTCCTCACTTGCCCACCGCGGAGCCGTGGCGGGACGTCTCTTGACGACGACGCTGGTGCTTCTTCCAGAACAGCTCTCCGCCGGCCCTTGCTCGACCGGCTGCCGCCCACCCCAATTTCCTCTGTCGCCCTCGAGATACATCCCACATGGAATCACGGAGCTTTTGTGGGGTGAAGCTCATCTAGCGTCAGGCATGTTTCGAGACCCCGCTTTCCCTCCATGATGGATAATTGCCATCGTCGCAACATCATAAAGGTCGTCTCCTCCCCCGACTTTGCGACCAGATTTCTTTCTCTTGCATCTCATTCCTCCTCACACTCTCTCCTCAATCCTACCCCACACGATACCCAACCATTCACACACTTCTACCAAAGCCAAGATGACTCTGACCGTTACCCTCAACACCCCCATCACTGGTGACTACCAGCAGCCTATTGGCCTGTAAGTTTCTCTAGCTCTGCTTCCCCGTGGGGAGTTCCCCGAGGCTATTATCCCAATACCCGCCGGTTACTAACATCGATGCGTCTATAGGTTCATCAACAACGAATGGGTCGAGGGTGTGGACAAGAAGAAGTTCGAGGTTCTCAACCCCTCCACTGAGGAGCCTATCGTCTCCGTCCACGAGGCTACCGAGAAGGATGTCGACCTGGCTGTCGCCGCCGCCCGCAAGGCTTTCAACACCACATGGCGCCAGACCAGCACAAACGAGCGCAGCAAGCTGATGCTCAAGCTCGCCGACATTGCTGAGAAGAACGCCGACCTCCTCGCCGCCGTTGAGTCTCTCGACAACGGAAAGTCCATCACCATGGCCCGTGGCGATGTTGGTGCCGTTGTTTCTTGCATCCGCTACTACGGTGGATGGGCCGACAAGATCCACGGCAAGACCATTGACATCGCCCCTGACATGTTCCACTACACCCGCCCCGAGCCTGTATGTATCCCCTGACACAACTGTGGTTGTCTGATCTCAATGGCCTGAGACTAATATTTGTTGCAGATCGGTGTTTGCGGTCAGATTATCCCCTGGAACTTCCCCCTTCTCATGCTGGCATGGAAGATTGGCCCCGCTCTGGCCACCGGTAACACCATCGTTCTGAAAACTGCTGAGCAGACCCCTCTCTCTGCTCTCGTCTTCGCCCAGTTCATCAAGGAGGCTGGCTTCCCTCCCGGTGTTTTCAACCTGCTGAACGGTTTCGGCAAGGTTGCTGGTGCTGCCATCTCCTCCCACATGGACATTGACAAGGTCGCTTTCACCGGCTCTACTCTCATTGGTCGCCAGATCATGAAGGCTGCTGCCTCCTCCAACTTGAAGAAGGTCACCCTCGAGCTTGGTGGCAAGTCCCCCAACATCGTCTTCAACGATGCCGACATCGAGCAGGCCATCTCTTGGGTCAACTTCGGTATCTACTACAACCACGGCCAGTGCTGCTGTGCTGGTACCCGTATCTTCGTCCAGGAGGGTGTCTACGACAAGTTCCTCGAGGCCTTCAAGAAGCGTGCTCTCGCCAACAAGGTCGGTGACCCATTCCTTGAGGAGACCTTCCAGGGTCCTCAGGTCTCCCAGCTCCAGTTCGACCGCATCATGGGCTACATCCAGAGCGGTAAGGAGGAGGGTGCCACTGTTGAGATCGGTGGTGAGCGCCACGGTGACAAGGGTTACTTCATCAAGCCCACCATCTTCAGCAATGTCCGTCCCGACATGAAGATCATGCAGGAGGAGATCTTCGGTCCCGTCTGCGCCATCGCCAAGTTCAAGACCGAGGACGAGGTCATCGAGCTCGGCAACAACACCGAGTACGGTCTCGCCGCCGCCGTCCACACCGCTGACCTCAACACTGCTCTCCGTGTCAGCAACGCCATCCGCGCCGGTACCGTCTGGGTCAACTGCTACAACATGCTTCACCACGCCCTGCCCTTCGGTGGCTTCAAGTCCTCCGGTATTGGCCGTGAGCTCGGTGAGGCCGCTCTCGCCAACTACACCGAGAACAAGTCCGTGGCTATCCGCATGGGTGGTGCTCTCTTCTAAGCGAAAGAAAACCTGCTGGGGAAGGATTGATGAAGCACATGATCAAAGTGCATGACATGAAGTCTTTTTTTATGACGATGTTGGAGCCTATTCCCATGTAAATATCTTAGTCCCACATCTTGTACAATGTTAATGAAAAAATATTCAAAATAAACCAAATGTCCAAACAATGTGAATTATAATAAATTGCCATAAAACAAATCGACTTGGATTAATACAATCTAGTTTTACAGTTGTAAATCAGTCTCTCGGATGATGTATGAGCTGTTATGTAATCAACAACACACGGTGTTTGTTATCGATAAGCCTGGCTTGTCTTCTTCGTGACCAGCTCCCAGATCTTGGCCTTTTGCTTTTCATTGTCGCCAATTAGAAAATCCATGATCGATCCTACGAAATGTCGGCGATTTACAACCTCGAGCCACAGCCGACAGGTTCGGCGATCATCCACACGACCATAGGCGAGATCTCCGTCGAGCTTTTCGCGAAGCAAACACCCCTAGCGTGTCGCAACTTCCTCCAGCTTGCGCTCGACGGCTACTACGATGACACCATCTTCCACCGGCTCATCCCGGGCTTCATCCTCCAGGGCGGCGACCCCACGGGCACCGGGAATGGCGGCGAGTCGATATTCGACGGCGGGGCCTTCAGCGGCGACCTGGACCCGTGGCCGATGGACGAGCGCCGAGGCAAGAACGCCGGCCCGCAGGGTGTCAACTTCAAGGACGAGTTTCACTCCCGGCTGCGGTTCAACAGGCGCGGTCTCCTGGCCATGGCGAACGAGGGCCGGGTCGACACGAACGGCAGCCAGTTCTTCTTCACGCTCGACAAGACGGAGGAGCTGAACGGGAAGAATACCCTGTTTGGGAGGGTCGCTGGTGATACGATCTACAACCTGATGAAGATTGGGGAGTCCGAAATCGCAGAAGGCACGGATCGGCCGTTGTACCCCGTCAAGATCCAGCGCATCGAGATCCTCCTCAACCCGTTCGATGATATGAAGAAGCGAACTCGGGTTGCTCCCCAACTACAACAAAAGGCTCCAGCGGCAAAGGATAAGAAGAAGAAGCGCAAGGGTGGGAAACAATTGCTCAGCTTCGGGGATGAGGAGGGTGACGATGATCTACCAGTACTTAAAAAG
The DNA here is from genome assembly GCA_902006505.2 of Clonostachys byssicola. Taxonomy (NCBI): domain Eukaryota; kingdom Fungi; phylum Ascomycota; class Sordariomycetes; order Hypocreales; family Bionectriaceae; genus Clonostachys; species Clonostachys byssicola. The sequence goes on from CABFNO020001560.1 coordinate 1,672,463, forward strand.
GCAAAATTCGACACCAGGTTAATCGCGGAGGATGAGGAGCCGCAGGGCAGTCCTGCCGTAAAGAAGGCTCCGGAGCCGGCCGCCCCCAAGAGATCATCAACATCGAAAATGACGGAGCGCACAAAGCCTCAAGTCGACAGCGATCCTACAAAGGAGGACTCGGGGAGTGGAGAGCAAGGGAAGAGAAAGACGAGCACTCAAAGTGCGCCAAAGGACCCATCACCAGAGCCTCCTCGGCAAGCCACCCCTCCGAGGAAAACCGCATTACAAAAAGCAAACGAAGAAATTGCTGCTCTCAAAGCATCTATGAAACGTACTGTGCATACCGAAAAGCCAGTTGAGGAGCGGAAAAAGACGGCGTTCGAGTCAATGATTCCAGAAACGTCGACCAAGGGAGGTCGCAAGAGAAGACCGGGCGGTAGTGGAATTGACGATCCGAAAACACTCCGATTACTAGAGGCATTCCAGTCCAGATTAGACAAAGCGCCTCCAGAGAAGGAGCAGCAGCAGCCCGCAAAGCCTGCGGACACGGAGGAAGGCGGAAAGGAGCCAGAGGAGGGCGAGGCAGAGCTCTGTGATCTTCACTTCATTGCCAACTGTCAGAGCTGCACCTCTTGGGACAAGCAGGAAAAAGAGGACAGTGACGATGAGGGCTGGATGTCCCATACGCTGTCGTTTGCGGCAGATAAACTCGGCAAGGACTTGAGCAATCGCAAGAAGGCAGAAGAAGAGCTGGTCGTTATTGACCCTCGCGAAAAGGCGCGGGAGCTGAAGAAGGGGAAGCGGGCAGATCGAGACGCAAGAGAGGGACAATCAGGACGAGCTTGGGACCAGAAGAGGGACCAAGCAAGGAACGCGAAACTTGCCCAGGCTGCATCGTTAGCTGGGAGAGGAGCGAAATGAAGCTTCGCGATCAGTAAATCTTATTTCAGTGCATTTCTAACTTATCAAACTGACTAAAGGTCTACAACTTCTCATGTTAGCCCTGTCACCTCTCCCATGAGGACATGAGCATAGGTGTGCTTTTGTTTTTGGGTTTATATTATATCAAGGGGAGAGAGAAAAGTGAAGAAAATTTAGAACAACAATAATTGTTGGGGGAAAAAAAAAAAGAAATAAAAATTCAATACCCCGCAGGCCATGTTCTTTGTTTGTTGGCAAACAAGCTTGAAAGATGAGATTAGAGAGAATCATGTTCAGACGAGATTATGCGCGTAGCATTATAGGGTCCGTGAGTCGTTCTCAGATCGGATCAAGCACGTTGCTTAGAAAAATCACCTGCCTTCCTTGACAGTACCTGAAGAAGATCCTGATGTGGAGAGAAACAACCCCTGCTCTTCGAATACAGATGAGCAAGATAAGTCGCATTAGGAAACTGAGGGAGAATGCCAGCCTAGAGTTTTGATTATCTCGAATATCTGGCTGAGCCAATTGACTTCTTAATTGCCTAACATCTGTATGTTCTGATTTATGAGGCCATTTTGATTCTATACCCCAACGAATGAACTTCTTTCCCTATTCCGAACTCGATAACGTACAAGACACTTACGATCCCCAGTTTCACTTTCAAACCCAGTCTCTCTGTAGTCTTTCACGAGGTGGGCTGGGCATTGCATCGTCATAAAGTGGTTGAGCGGAGCACCAGCCTCAACGTCGAACCGTCCGCCTTAGTCCCAAAAGACGTCACCTTCCTGTGAACTTGCTATCCAGGCGCTACTCCAAGAATTAACTATTTTACTAGCGACGCTATCGAAGACTCAGAAACGGAAGGTCTGACATAATCAAAGTACCAGTGAGTGCGTGGATGTTAGGCCAGGGGCATCTGCATGGTGCTAGCATTAGCAGCCGTAGCAGGCCAGGTACTCGCTAAGTTAGTGGAGACCGTTGGGAGAGAGCAAACGCAGTCACTTTACTCCGACATTGTCTCATTCTGCCCTTGACTGGAAATGGCATATCTCTCGTATGTAGCTTTGATGGAGGGGCATGCAGTGATACGTAACCTGGCAGTTTATCACCAACATCTGACTCTAGATCGGGGATTCTGACAAAGTACTGACTGAGACGGTCTGTTCTGCTCCCCAGCCTTAGCGCGGGATGACAATTGATTATCTGCCTAAGGCGAGTTGGCGGAACTCCACCTTGCAAAAAGCACTTTGGGTTCCAACAGGGAATTACGACATGCAATTCGGCTAGGAGCATACTGTGACTTTCCTCCCGACAACTCTCTCAGGCTCCCGTATGCTTTGTCTGCTGCAAGTCTGCATTTCTTCTGTTTTTCTATTCGCAGTTGCCGCGTTATCGCCTCGGTGACAATTTTTTCCCAGCTTTTCAAAGAGATTATAATTTAGCGGGGCCCAGAAGTAACATCTCCCCGCGGATCCAAGGCTGAACCACCGCAACGTACATACTACATTCATCTCGATACACAGTCCGCGAACCGCCCGGATTTTTTTACGCGAAGGCACGGTCTACATATATTTCGATATCGCCAACTTTCGCTTAATCACAACATCTTCACGCTCCAATCTCTACGAGCTCCAATTCAACCGCTTGTTCACGAATACGCGACGAAGGACCAAAACGTTGCTCAGGTCCTTAGCTTCTTGGTTTTAGCCAGGGTGCGACACCTCTATCAATAGCAACCTCCACGCTTCTAGTTATTTTCTCACCTCTCTTCTCCTACGAATTCTCCCAAGGAAAGAACAAGGACCGAAAAGCCCTGCGCTGTTGAAAAACCCGCCTTATCCTATCCTCAGTATAGCGACCCAAGCCCGACCGCCGATCCACGAGGCAGAGATTTCGCATCTAAAAGGCAGGCTGGAGCAGCCGCCAGCTCAGCCGCAGTTCACTCCTCGCATCCACTCAAGGTCAAGATCTAGCCAGTTTTCATCACTACGCGCCTAACCGTCTTCCCACACTCCGAGCGCGCCGTGCCCGCCGAAGAGCCGCTGTCTATGTCTGGCACCAACCCAAGAAAACGGGCTGCTCCTGGGGCCAACCCCGTCGTTCCGATGCAACAATCTATCCAGCAGCCATTCGCGACCAACAATATGATGGGGGAGCAGATGGTGAAATGGAGTGGCGGCCCAGATGGCCTGGACGGCTTCGCCGACGCTACCGGCAATGGTGTTAATTCTTACGATCTTCTTCAAAACCAGCATCAATATACACAGAACGCTGCGACCGCAAACAATTCATTAGCTAGGCGACCGATGAATCAAGCCTTGGTGCCCACAACTCAACGCGCAAACTTCGATACCCCCATCAACTGGAACAGCTTCGTTGGAGATGAATCCTCGCTTGTGCCTCAAGAGGACGGTGTATCCGAGCAAGACAATATCGACGCTCTGGAGGAGCAGGCTTCAAAAGCGAAGAGAGAGGCGCAAGGGAAGAGGAAGCAGATTCCTCCTTTTGTACAGAAACTCAGCAGGTATGTTCTTTTGGCTGACCGCTCATTCGCTGTGTTCCGTTTTCATTTTCTAACAATATATCGTCGATAGTTTTTTGGAAGAAGGCAAGAACGAGGATCTCATCAGATGGTCGGAAAAGGGAGACTCATTCATCGTGCTTGATGAGGACGAATTCGCGAAGACCCTGATCCCCGAACTTTTCAAACACAACAACTATGCCTCCTTTGTGCGACAACTCAACATGTACGGGTTCCACAAGCGCGTTGGACTATCTGACAACTCCATGCGAGCCAGTGAGAGGAAGAACAAAAGTCCAAGCGAATATTACAATCCTTATTTCCGGCGAGGGCATCCCAACCTCTTGTGGCTGATCAATAAGCCCAAGGGGGGCAAGGCCACTGGGAAAAAACCCACCAAGTCGAACGAGGGAGAAGTCGACAGCGATGACGAGGGGCCCAACGAGGACAACATCGGACCAGGGCAAGCTCTGCCTGGTACCCAGAACACCAGGTCTCTGCCATCAACGGAAAACCAATCTGTCGCCAGAAAGGAAATGGCGGTCATAAGAGACGAGATCAACAAGGTTAGGGAGCAGCAGAAAGTGATCGCTCGAACTATTAATCGCCTACAGCAAAACAATCAAGATTTATACAACCAGGCCATGCTCTTCCAGAGCCAGCATGACAGGCATCAGAACTCGATCAACGCGATACTGAGCTTTCTAGCAAACTTATTCAGAAAGTCTTTAGAAGAGCAGGGTAACACGCAGAGTGTCAGTGATATCATCTCTAGCATGATCGCAAGCCAGGGTCAACAGTCAGCCCAACAAGGGAGCGTGGTAGATTTGGGCGACTTTTTCCAGAACAACGCAGATGCTTCAGCCGCACTTGGAGTGGGAGTAGGAGGCCATCCGCAAAAGAGAACGCGTGGCCTCCTACCACCCATCCCTTCCCAGAACGTAGCCTCCCGCCCAGCCAGACCTGCACCTACTACAGGAAGGCCATCGTACCAAAATCAGGAAATGGGCCACATCACCGAACTCGTCGATGGCTCTCCAGCGGCCGATACACCACCCAACATACGGCAAGAACTAGAGAGCAACCCTCAGGAACGGATGATGCGCATAATCAATGATCACAACGCGAACAACTCATCGGGCATGGATCTCCCGCAAGCGGCTGAATTTGTTGCAAGCGCGCCCAACTCATTGGACCAAGAACAACGGAACAAGCTGGCCAATTTCATGGCGCGCCAGTCTAAATCGGCTTCAGTGAGTGCACCAAACTCGGTGCCTCCGGCCCCCGTCGCACCAACGCAACCACCGCAGCCCGCTCCAAAGCCCAAACAGCCCAAGTACTCGCCCCCTCCTGCAGACCTCTCGGCAGCACCGTCACTATCTCCTATCATGAAATCAGCTGCCATGCCCCAACTCCCGATGAATCAGATAAGCGCGAATCAGGAAGAGCTGGACCAATTAGAACGTCTTCAGCATCAACAGGATCAGAAGATTACCGAACTGAGCAACATCCTGGGTCCCTTGAGTCCTTCAGGTCGTATTCCAGTGACTGAAGACGTCCCTGAAACGTACTTCGATGCCAACCATGTGGACTTTGACCAATACTTCAACTTTGACAACCACCTGGATGATTCTGTTACATTTGGCGGCACCGGTAGCGACTTCAATATTGATTTCACTGGCGGCGGACCTCCCAATATGGCCGGCGCGACAGATCATGTCAACGCAGCAAACGGTGAATTCAACACGCCCAGTCCAACTGGGACAGAAGAGATTACCAGAGAAGACTTGGGGCAGGACACTCGCGGAATGAAAAGAAGACGCGTCGGTTGATAAATGTTCATTTTGCATAACACGAAGACTCCATGGTCCCCGGTTCAAATCATAAAGGACGGGGACGGTAAATAAGGCGGTGGCGTTTTGAGGGGTTCATTGGTATCATACTTGGGAAATAAGGATAGCACATTACACTAGATCAGCAGGTGTTCGTCCGGTGGCAGTTGAAGGGGGGGTTCGGAGTTTCACGTTTTCTGAGCGACAAGTAAATGAATGGGATGCAGACTGTTTACGCGCATCCCGCAGTTGGGAACCGACTTCTAGTCCAAATTGGGAGGCTTTTTGCGAACTTTTTACATATTTATCGACTAGGTAGTTGATAGTTGGAATGAGGATATGAACCAAGAATCACTAAATTGGTATACAACAAAATATAAATACCTACTATGTGCCTTACGTACTTGTCTACGTATAAACCATTTACCAAATCATCAGATGTGGCCATTCTTAGTATAAGTTCGGTGACTTCACGTTTCACTCCCTACATCTTGGCATTTCCTTACCCTGTGGGTTATGAGGCCAACTCATCCATAGAAACCACATACCCAGCCATAGCTAAATATTCATCCGCAAAGTCAAGACACGCATAATATACAACTCGCATCCTAAGCTATCTTCCTCGAATACTTAATATATAAGCTGAAGCTCTATAGTTGAAAGACAGCTGCCGTGGGGGTAGCTAACCTGCGTTACACTACGTTCCTATTGCTTCCGGGACCACATTACTAGTTGTTTGGATTCCAATAAGTCCAAAGAGGTAGATACCTCCCTTTAAAGGGCTCAGAGTTCCCTGGTGTGTTAAGGCTCGACCTCAGGTAGTGTCGCATTCAAACCACCTTCTTGCGGTTGGTGAAGCGAGATATCGATCACAGACCAGGATCTTTGTCCGACGTGGCCGCATCCAGGTATGGGCGGCTCCAGAGACTATTATGGGTGGCCATCGCACCAAGTTCGGTCCACGGTACAGTTCACAGGCCGCCACACGGATACATACGAGTGTCTCTTGGGGACCAATGTGGCAACCGCTGGAGGCAAAATGCAGGTTAGTGAACTAGCCCGTAGCTCCCACAACAATCCGGTTGTGAAACACTTCAGCCAGCCAGGGGGTTCGCGTGTATCGTGATGCTCTCGATGCAGAACGGCTCTCTGGGCCGGCTCTTCCTGTCGACCTCGACGGCCTCCATCTTGGCCAGCGTGGCGATGCCGTCGTCGCCAATCACCTTCCCAAACACGGTGTTGAGCCCATCCAGGTGGGGGGCCTTGTCAAATGTGATGAAGAACTGGGAGCCGTTGGTGCCGGGTCCTTTGTTCGCCATGGACACCATCCCGCGCGCGCCGTGGCGCAGGGCGGGCCGGATCTCGTCCTCGAAGTTGCCGCCCCAGATGGACTTGCCGCCCTTGGGGTTCTCGGGCGTCGGGGTCGCTGGGCCACCCGTCTGGACCATGAACTTGGGGATGAGGCGGTGGAAGGGGGACTTGTCGTAGTATCCGGAGGCGCAGAGGGCGAGGAAGTTCTGGGCAACGTGGTTAGCGCGACGCTCGCTCCGGTTGATGGCGCGAGCCTTAGGCACCGTGCGGTATGTATTCTACTCACCTCTGCGGTCTTGGGGACGCTCTCACAGAACACTTCGATTTTGAGGTCCCCGTGGGTGGTGTGCAAGGTGACGGACATGTTGCCTAGTGCCGGAGGCGTGACGGGCGCTGAGGATTTTTTCGCTTGTTGCTTTCAAATCCGGCGGGGATCCAGTTCGAGCTTCTCGGGAAGCGGGGTTGCACCTCGCGTGAGTCGTCAAGGCAGTGACGTCGTACTGGCAACACGAGGTGTCGTCTGTCTCGACCACAGGCGAAGAATGGAATGATAGTGGGAAAGATGGATCGATCATGGAGAAGACACACGCGTGGGAGTGGGTCTGGCACGGGTCGCCGATCGAGCGGCGGAGGATCAGTGTTTCCAGCCAGGAACTGCTCTCCTTGGCACCGGCTGGGTACGATAAGGTTGGCCTGGGCATCTCATGACTAGGTAGCCGGTCTGCCCTATTCTGGCATGGGTCCAAAAAGAGTCTCACATTCTGCTCCCAGCCGGAGAAGGGATGCCAAGACAAGATCGGTCCCTCCATCTCTGCCCAAGCTGGCCTGTCTGTTACACAGCGTCGCCATGGTAGTAGCATGGAGACATCACATACCGGACACTGACAGCTCTGGACTGGGACCGGCGCTCGTTGGCATGTCGGTCTGGACCCCAAGCAGAAGCAATATTGGACCCCGTCAGACCTGGTGGTCATCATAAGGTGTTATCTGGACCGATGTCATGCAGTGCTTGGTTCTGACAACCAAAGACCACAGGTACTTCGGTCTGTCTTGAAAGGTGTGGTAGCAATACTTAACCGCCCAGGCTACCGTACCATCCATGGAGGGTACCACGGGCAAAAAAACCTTGTTGGAACAAATGGTTGCATCCCGAGCCAGTGACCATGGGCAATTTCGGTGCGCAGACATACATGAACACCTGGTAGAATGCTGACTGATGTGGGCAAATTGGCGCAGCATCGGCCGAGTTTCAAGTATTTGCGGATTCCCTGCTGGGCCCACCGCGCATTGAAGAATCCTCTAGATGTACGAATGTACATGGCATGCAATGTACCTTTGACAGTGGGGTGTAAAACCGGGGTTTGCTGTAAATCGCAGGGTGAGCAGCTGGCCGCGGTAAGGCGTTGGCTCACAGAGAAACCCTGTACTGAGGCCGCCAGGGACGCACAAGTTGCTCGCCATGAGCTCATGTACGTCTGACTGGACAGCAGTGCGTTGTCCATTCAAGTTTTCAGCTTGTCAGCCCCTCTCGTAGGGCGAGCGGAGAGCCATTCATAGCGGCCGGATCCAGCGCAATCAGCGCCAGTAATTCTTGCTGGTCCAGGCAATTGGGTACGCGCTACGACCAGCTGAGGAACACCCACCACACCTTAAAGGCTTAAACACCGCGTATGTACAGGATACATTTCCCCGCAGCCCACCAAAGTCACCAACTGGCTGACTGAAATGAGCGAAATCTCACGAGACCCTTGGTACCTTAGTCAATCAATAAGGCTCCCAGCACCTCCGCCGGTGTGTGTGTGCGTGCGTGTGCATGCGGGTGTCGCCTTACCTACCGCCGGCAATAATCGACCAAGCCCAAGATTCCAAACTCCAGCTCCGCGATCCATCTCCGTACTGAAACATCCCACGCGAGCCCCAAGTGCGCACCAGTACCTCCAGGCCCAGCATCAGCCCAGCAGCGGCCGAGGGGACCAGACCGCACTGATTCTCCACAGTACCAGCCTCATCGGGTAGTGTCAGCCACCAACAGCAGCCGCAACACCACTATTAGGACCACTACCTTGCACCTTGTAGGACTCCATGCTGCTGCCACCACCGCCGCCGCACGCCTGCTCACTCTCACCAAGAATCCAGCCTGTCGCATCCAAAATTGCTCCCGACCATACTGCTGTGCGGTTTCTGCCGCTCCTCTGCCAGCGCTGCCAGTCAATGGGACCTATGTCTTGTACCCCAGAATTGTGATGACACCATCATCCCGTAGCCTCTGCCACAAGCTCGACGACAGCCGCCGCGTGCATCCCGACGATTCCAACGCCACCTCTATCTAATCTGACGCAGGCGACAGCACCAATCCCACCAACTCCGCGAGCCACCACGCCAAACACCACAGAACCGAGAAGCATATGAAGACGTCCGGAACAATCTGGAAAGCAATTATTGCAACTTCTTTCCTCCTCCATCCCAGCGACAAGCTTGTATAGCTTGCTGGATGCCCTCCTGGGCTAGCAGCACACACACAGAATGGCTATGGCCAATATAGCCGGCTCCGCGGCCACCGTCAGAGTCTCTGGGCCCCCCAACAGCAGCTTTCTTGTTGGGTATCCTGGCATCTCGGCGACCTTGGTAAGTCCTCCCAGGCAGCTCGTCGCCTCTCCGTCCCGGTCCTCCTTGGGTGTTAGCGACCGTCCCGCGGGGTTCCATGTGCTGACCCATCACAACTCCATAGCCGCGCATCGAAGGGAAAGTCGAGATCCGGCCTGGTGTCGGCTTTTCCATGCCAGTCCCCGTTTCATTAGTTCGAATATGTCTACAACGCCGCGAAACCATCCACCCCGACGCCGACAACCTAGCCAAGCGTCACCTTGGCGCGCCGAGGAGAGAGGCCGCAGATGTGGTGGGGAAGGAGGTGCTGCTCTTCCGATGCGCCTCGGGCAAGGAGGCTGAGAGCGTCATTGCGATGGACCTCCCCTTCGTATTATTTATTCCCTTCGGGCGGGGCGGCGAGGAGACCAACCGCCGGATCCCACCAGCTTCGCTTCAACTCCCAAACCGAATCGCCGAGACCTACTACGAGCTGGTGGTAACTGTCCAGCAAGGCCACAGTAATCAGTACAAATACACCTTCCCCATGCCCCTCCAACGATACGACACCCTCTCCACATTTGGCATGTACAATAAACCCGAGACGAAGCTGATAACGGCCGACAACATCGTCCATCTTGGTATTAATCTTCCAAAATGGAGTTACGGGCCGAATGATCCCATTACTGTATACATTAAAGTGTCCCCGAATCCAGACTGGTTAAGTAAGGCGAAGCGGGTCACCATCGATTCAATCACTCTGTTGATTGAAGAGGAGATAACCTACAACCCCGAGGGCGACGAGCCGACGAAGAAGGTCAACAAGATATCGAAACAAGTCCAAAAGGTCAAGACCAAGCTCCCAGAAGCTGGGTATGCGACGAACATGGGGCTTTGCTTCCCCTCCAAAGATCTCCGAGACCCGGACGGCATCGTCAAGCGAGGGAAGTCCGCTTTCCCCATGTATGAAGTGACGTCTTTCACTACAACGTCGACGTTGTACAAAATTGAATTTTACATAAATATTAAGGTGGGAGGGGCTTGTATCCCTGATCGGTTCGGGGAAGTTTTTATTGACATTAAACAGGTCCAGCTCAGTGGTGCCCGCGACGTAAGCTTGCGACAGCCTATTGTAATATGTCCACTCGACAAGCAGGGCTGCAAGGAAGAGATGGACGCAATTGAGCAATCCGCCAAGGATGCGTCTCACGTTGACCCCAACAACCCAATGCTTCCCGCACATTCTATCATTCTAGCTAGCGATCGTGACTCATTACGAGCGCTGGGGTTGTGTATGGTTGGAGGTCAGAAAAAGCCGCTTATTGAGTGATGACGAGAGGCAGATGGTCTGAGTTATTACCTCCTTGTGCTTGGCCCCCGAGCGGTGCGCCACTCGCGCTGGGCTACAGCGATATGCGGACATCATGGTTGAAGTCACACCTACTCATCCATCACCCAGTCCACATGCCGCCATACACGACTCACACACCTAAAGCATAACAACGACGAGGGCCGCAGTTGCTTTCGGTTCCAGTCAGTTGTAGCAGGATAGAGAATGGCTGTTAGGCCGCTCGAGGAGTCGAGCCAAGGATGACACGAGGATTCCCGAGGCAACGTGGTGACAGATACCCCTGGAGAGGAAGCAAGCTAACGGGGCAAGGCAGGGCTCTGCTTTGAGTACATGGCATGACGGATAAGGCGTTTAGGGGCATCGATTATTTAACGAGGAGAAGGGCATTGCACTGGCGTCGGATTGGAGTGAACGATCAGAGGCGGGTATTCCCCTGTTGGCTTTTTGGACCAGTTGTGATGCGGGGTATAGCGGACGACTTGCAGTTACGAAGTTACACAAGACATTCTTGCTATCCCGTTTGTTCCGTGATATTATTGTAGTGCTTGGATTATGATAAGCATGTACATAAACCATGTAGGGTCAATTTAAATGTATATTTAGCTTCATATAGGTGGGAATTGTACATCAAGCTTGGGAAGACATGTGCCCATGCGATAAGAATATCAAAAAGCCCCGCACGTTTCCATGCCCCACGCTTGCAATAAAATACTTTCAAAACATTGCAGTGAACAAAACAATCGAGCAAAAAAGGACACAAAAATGCGAGCTGCAGGGATCGAACCTGCGCGTATTGCTACATTGCGGATGACAGTGACCAGGGAACTGGAGGAAGCCTAAACACAACGCCTTAACCACTCGGCCAAACTCGCAATAGGTGGTCTTCGAGGCAAAAATTAGGAAGCTATAGGGTAATGGCAACCCCACGTAGATCTAATCGTGAAATTTCACGGCATTGATGCGAAAGATTGATTGAACCCCTCTCAAAGATTTTCTTTCAAGCTGGGGCAATTGATCCAAACCCTTGGGCCCAATACCAGACACCAATTTGGATTTATATTCCTCTATTCCGCTTCCATAAACAGCAAAAATTAGGAGGTTTGAACCGAAATCAATCCCCGCGCATGGAGCATCGGCACAATGGCCTTCGACGATGACGATGTTCCGACGGCCTCGAGGCAGCCCGCCGCCGGCAGCGAGGATGCGCCAACGCTCGAGGAAGAAATGGAAGACGGAGTCGCCGATTTCACAAAGCTGAGTTCCATGTTCTCGAAGAAGGGCATATCCGGCAAGACGATTCGCAAGGGCGAGAAGGACTTTGAGTCACACGGCACCCAGGCGCAGGACAAGGTCCTGGAGGCGAGCCGGCAGGCCATGGAGGAGGTTCTCGGCTACACGAGGATACACCGCCGCGATGCCTGGGTGAGGGCGTGGTACTTCCCGGACCGGTTTGCCGAGCTCGAGGGTGAGGACGACGACATACTGTTGAGGGAACGGGTCGTCGTGGTAGAGCACGAGAAGGGAAACTGGATGAAGGACATTGGCCGGTCGTGTCCGTCTAGCAAAGATGCGCATGGGGCGGGTAGGCTGTGGCTGTTACCGGAGGAGGCTCTATACCTCGTCGAGAGAGGCACGATCGACCTGTGGTGGCCGAACAAGTCGTTTGAGGAGCTTCTGCCCAAACCTTCGGGCTCGGAAGCGCAACAAAGCTTTGGGCCAGACGACTATGAGGCGGGCCTGCCTCTAACCCTGGAGGCTGCCTACACGTTGCTCGTTGGATTCGAGGGTGAGCGAGGTAAAACGACATTTTCCAAGTACCACGTCTTCACACATCTCAAAAGAGGGGGCTTCAATATCCTACGGGCACCGCAGAATCCGGAACTTCCAAGTGAATCCCGAGTTGTCTCACCCTCCTGGTATGGGTTTTCCCTCTGGCAATCGCTCTTCTCATTTCTGAGTTTGCGACAGGAACCCAAGGTCAACTCACAAGGACCTCTAGTAGCCCCTGGTCTTTACAGGTCATATCATTCTATTTACCAACAGCTTGCCATCATTCCCCGGCACAAGCCTTCTCCCACGCCAGCTGAAAGCACTGAGCCACAAGATCCGTTCAAGATATTTTACCATGTCTGGAAATCGGGAGGTGCTCCCTTCTCAAAGCGCAACCCCCCTCCCCCAGATTTCCGCATTGCGGTGACGGATACAAGCGATACCTTTGTTCCGGACCTGGCACAGATTGAATCGCTGCTCGAGTCTACGCCATATGATCCTCCGAACCCAGCGTGGCAGGGTCCCGGGAGGGTGTATCAGAGATTGAAGTGGGGGCACCGCAACGTACTTGTCGCGATTGTGGACCGAGGCCTGGTCAACTTTATGAGGTTTGGCGAAGGAGCGTTTGGTGAAGAGAAGGTCTACGAGAGATTTGACAACCCTCGGGGCAGATATAGAGGGGGCAAGGGCGGCCGTGGTGGACGTGGTGGACGTGGCCGTGGCCGCGGAAGAGGACGGAGGTAAGAAGAACTCTATCAATGGCCCGAAACTAGCAGTCAACACATGTGTTAGCGAGTTCTACTGAATGCGACACGAATTTGCATCAAGAGTTGGCTAAGAGCCAAAGCTCCAAATAGATGGACTCCGAAACTTGATGACATCCTCAGATAATTGAGTTTCTCCACCTCTCGTGTTCTAGGCCTGCATGCCCAGATAATGTGCATCCCGCGCTTGTCCCGGCTCCTAATAAAAAACAGCAGTAGTATGAATTGCGCAATTGATGTTCCGAGTCGCGTGGATGCCAAATCAGTTTCTCTGCACCGTATGATACTGTAAGCTTGGGCAGGCATCTTTTCGGAGACTCGCAAAAGCACAAGTAAACGGCATAAAGTTGTCAGATGTCTGACACTCCGACCCTCGTCAGCGTGCATTCATGGCCTGTCGGAAATCCCTGGTCGTAATTTTCTTTTGCGGTTAGCTTTGCGGCTACCTCCGCACTGCCTACTATTGCCAGTCGCGTCTGCAGCTGAACCTCGTAAGTGGATGACCCGGAAGTCGTCACACCTAATTGAAGGCTTTTTCACAACAGCCCTCGCGCTGACGAAGATTCCAGACAATTAAAAAGAAACCTGCAATGATACATGGGCCCAAGACAAACAATCAATGTGATTTCCTAGTGTTGTTTCTCTCTCTCTTCTTCTTGTGATCATTACGTGTGGGCCGCAACCTCAAGAAAAATCATGATAGCATAGATAGTGCTTTAGTGAGTCAATTGCATGTCACCCACCCGACTGACTGGTAACTCAACCTGGACGGGAGCTGACGTTGACTGGCCCGGCCATATGTAGGATTTGCCACCCTCCTAGAGAAAAAGAAGGAATGGCAATGTGACTCAGAATTGTGCGCATTCAATGCTCAGACGAGAACACTGCCTATGAGTTTATTCATACCACTTCTGGTGTGTTGACGCGAACAGAGCCCTGGATCAGGAACCCTCCAATTTTCTGTTGGCCCTTCGACGTGAGAGGAAAAAGTAAATTTGCGCGCACCTCAACAAGGATAAAACGATAAAATGGAACTGTTGGTGGTTTGAAATTACCAACTATGTATCATTATGTAATGGTGACAACTTATTTCCTCGTGATAAGCGGCAATGGATAGAAGTGCAGATACCATGTCTACCTCTCGGGTACGGTGGTGACACACGTCAGTCTCTACGAGGTACTTGGGTTGGTTGTACAGGTAAATTAGGCCCGACGCGATTTGTTGATGGTGTGAGGCGGAACTAGAGTCGAAAAGATTGCCAACCCTCGGAGGGGACGTTTCGAGGTTGGCGCTGCTAACGGGAAAAAAGGCATGTTCTTCGTTCCAAGCAGTCATTCTGGCCGCGCTAGATTGGATGATGGATGGTCGCTAAAATAATTGGGATTTGCTCATGGATTAAACTAAATAGTGTGCATGCGTGCAGTGGGTGTGACCACCCCAATCAATCAGCCCATATCCCGTCCGTACAGGGGAGTTTATGCCGACAAGTCCTTGGAAACACGAAGAAGCCGACGCCAGTCCTACGTTGCGGGCAGCAAACCCCAGACACAGCGAGGTCTCATCTCGACTCTGCGCCATGCCCGCCTTTGTTTCCGCCTCTCAAGACCTTGAGTCGGTGGTTCTGGCTGTCGTGGAACTCGCAGCTCGAAAGACGTGGCCTCAACCCCCATCGTTGTGGCGCGACATGGGGGGGGGGGGAGCTTGCTGCTCTGATCTGCTCAGGCAACTCGAGGATGCGCAAAGGTCCAATAAATGGTGGGGTCATCGGGCCAAGTCTCCTATCAGCCAGAGAAAGCCAAGTCACGGCGTCGCTCAAACGCAGCTTGGCGTATCCACCCCTGAGTGCGAGTGTAATAGTACATTGCCCGTGGGTACCCTCCCTGCTTACCATCTGGGTCTCGGTGCTGCACCCCACGGGTGTTTCGATTCCATACTCTACCCTACATGTTATAGGTGCGAAAGTGGTGATGCGGCCTTGCTGTTGGGGGCGGCTTCATTGCTATTGTTCTCAGTGTCGCATTGCTTCTGGTATGGATTGGGGCGATATGCAATCCTGCAATGTGCCCATGGCGCGAGTGTCGAAATCGGGTTGTGTTACGGGGGGGATTAGAGTGCTTGTGTGTAATTAATTAATTAATCAGTGATGCAGACCACCGACAGCTTACAGATTGACAACTCACAAAACCACCCAAGCGAAGCAGCAACCTGTTTGAATGAAGCGGCCGCCTGTGGCATCGAGCAACACTGACTACAAATGTCGCTGTACATTACCGAACTCGACTTCGGTAACTACTTGCTCCGTAAGGTTTATGGGGGGAGTGATATGAAACCTGCCGTATCCCCAAATCCGGGTTCCTTTGCTATGTTCCTAGTGCCGTGCTTGTATTTTTTTCTTCTCACAACCAACCATTCGCCTGGCAAGCAGAAGGTGCACGACGCAAATGTGCTCTGTCAACACGACTCTAGCTCGTATACCCAGGGTTTGCTGCAGCATGTGTAACTGGCTGGTAGGTTCGACAGACAGCAATCCGTCCAGTTGCGCAATTGAATGCAAGGCGATCATCGCAAGACAAGGAAGAGTTTAAAGATGGGGACTGTCGACTGGGTACTTGGGCACTAAGCAAGCTGTTGATTGGGTGATTTTCCGGTACGATGATTGCCTTAGGTCGCATTGATTTGCCAACCACAAGCCATTAGTCGCGTTTTAATCAGTTGGCGGGCTCTCCCTCAATTGGAAACTAAAACCTGTCTCTCACTCTCTCGCTCCTCTCTGCCTTCCTCGGCGTCTCATACATTCCGGTTTCTCCCCTTGCAACAACCATCCATCATCTCTCTTTCATACTTTCTTTTCCCCATCCTCCTCTTTCCCTAAACATCACTCGCCTTGCGCTTTACCCTGGCCTGGCCTTTAAACCAAGTATAGCCAGGCAACTCCCATCGACTTACTAATAGTAAGTAAGGTACAGCCGTTCAGGGAACCCGCCAACTTAGACTTGAGCGTCCCGGTTTATCCGCCCAATCTATTCTCCCCCTTTCTCTTTTGCTTCAGTTTTTTTCCCTCCCTTGCTCGCAACTCGAGTTCATAATTATCGTCGTCATCCACACGGCGTCATTGCTAGCTTCGCACTCGGTTTCACATTTTACGAACCGGGAGTGTGGCTCTTTCGTCCGTGCGACAGTGTTTTCTTATTCCTGAATAGCACTTTGGTTTTGTTTTTTTCTGCAGGGTGGTGTGTTTTGGTCCTTCGCTTCGCTAGGCTTCCATTACTGTAACCACAACCGACGCGCGATCGCGCTCCTCGTACCATCGACGTACAGTTTACGCCGGTCGCAGGTGGAGCCAAATTGAACCAGCCCTGGCAAGGTACGCACCTTAAGTTTGGACCAGGGGGGTTTCTCGATTCCACCATCCCCAAACCCAACGCAACATAAACCATCAACCATCGCATCGTATCGCATCTCATCGCGAGCTTTCCTTAACCATGGCTGAGCTTCCATCGCCAAAGCTCGAGGGTGGCCCCAGCCCGCCCGCGCCCCCAGCTGTCTTGACTCCAGTTGAGACAGCTCCCTCAGCTCCCTTGGCCGTCACGCCAACCCCTACCACAGCCAATATTTCTTCCCCCAAGGCCCCATCAGACACTGTCACCTCATCACCAAAACCCATGGCGCCCAAGGTGAATGGCATCGACGAGCCTGCCACCACAGAGGAAGTTCCAATCCGCGAACCGGTGCGGGAACCTGAGCCTGAGAAAGTCGAAGTTCCTGTAATTGAGGATGAGGAAGGCGAAGATCGGGCATCCAAGTAAGTGCTGAATTTTTCTTCTTGTTGCGTCTCGACTTTCTTTCAACTTTTCTTTCTCTTCCTTTTCGAAGCTTTTCTCCCCGATAAGGTCAGTTTTTCTTTGTGTGGGATCAAATTCTTTTTAAATGTTTCTTGACCTGTTGGCGAGTTTCTTTTCTTTCCAATCGCTGAATTTGTTGCGATGATTCATTCGTTGTCGATTCTGCGAAGCTCATGTGGATCATGGGTCGGGCACAGGCAGCGCACGATTGAAGCTGTTGATGAAAGCGTTTCCTTTCTTTTTCTTGACCAAGCCAGCGAAACACTTTTCTGTCTCAAATTTCATTATTTCCAAGCTGTGCAAGATGAAACCTTGTTTGACGAAGGTTTTTCCTGCGAGTGCAGACCTTGCGCACCAGCCAGCTCTTTCGAAACCGTCGACGCGTCGTTGTGTCGCGGTCGCAGCTGCCTCTTTTTCACAGCTCCTTCCCTCTCAGCCCGCCTGCACAACACCCGCTTCGAACAACAAGAAGCGGAAGCAGAAGACTGGGCATTTCATTTTGCATCTGCACACATTTATCAAAGCATTATAATTTGAAGTCCTAGATTCTCAAAATCGGACTATCTGAGTTAGTCGCTCTTATTTTCTACCCTTATTGTCAAATTCCCATTCTGCACACAGCTCCCCCATAGAGCTGGAAACGGGCCCTTGGCCTGAAGCCTACGTGTGCTGCCAAGAGAGATTTCTCCCTGGAATACGTTTGAAGGTACAATTGGCAAGCGGCAAGTTTCCCCAATCACTGCTTTTCATAATTCACTTTGCCATTCGTGAGTGACCAGTCTTCATATACGTAAACACACCTGGGGTTTTGTGTAAAGCAATTCCCCCAGGTGTGTTTGGTTGATGAGCTCTGGCCCTCGCAATGGTATAACCTCCCCGTTTCTCTTTTTTCCCCTCACTCACACAGCTCTTTTCTCTCACACTCACACACCATCTTTCTTTTCTTACCCACCTCTTTCTCTCACTACCCCAGCTGCCGCAAAATACCACCAACTCATCCTACCATTACCCTTGGCACATCTCCTCTTACGCCATCTCACTTCTAGAACAGGGCTAGTTTGGCTCTGTTTTCTGATCAATGCGAGAGAGGTACGATAAATCTGGGCCAAAGGTCTCACTAAGTCACCCTCTCACACCCACCTCCCTCGTCCTTGATATACCCTACTAAATCGGTGGTTTCATCCATCCTTGCAACACCTTGATATTATTCCTTTTGCCCTTCTATATCTTCTTAGCACTACTCTTAGCACTTTACTAACGACATACTTAGGCAAGTCAACGGCACAAAGAACGGAATTGATGACGTTGATGGCGAGAGTGAATTGAGTGAACCAGATAGCAACGTTCACTCTCCACCTGGTGTGCATGATCTAGCAGACGAGATAGTTGTTAGCAACAGACCTGATGAGGATCAACCCTTTTCGCCTAATCACGCACACTCGGAAGAGGAAGACGAGACCATGGTAGACGCACAAGAGGAGCACATCTCGCCATACCCAAAGCGCAAGCGAACTACTACTGTCAACGGAGCTGGTGAAAAGATCTCAGATTCCTTTGATAGCACCCTTGAGGAGAAAGCTGTTGAGACTATTACGAACGGCAAGCCTAAGCCTTCGCGAGCACCCGCCGGCGGCGTTAAGGGTATTATTCTGGGCCACTGGAGAGATTCTGAAGTCCCCGAGGATGTGCGAAAACATGCCGTTATCGGATTCATTGACATCCGTGACCGCCTACGTACACGTATCCAGCCTGTCAACCTGATTGGTGAGGTGATGACAGTCGATTATCCTCTTCCTCCTGGCCCCGGAGGAAGCTGGGTAACTTTTGACAGAATCTTCTTCTTGCCTCACCTTATTGGCCTGGATCAGTCCCAGATCAAGGAGTACGTTAGGGTTCGTTCAGAGATGAATGAGGAAACGGACGAGGAGCGCATTGCTGCCGAGAAGGCTGTGGCGAAGGATGTTGCTCGACGAATTAGGCCTAACTCTTCAGATCATCCAACGCCCCAACTCCAGATAGCATATGGATCGAACCTTCCAGATCACATGGCTGCTCTTGCCCGTCCAGATGCGAAGCGACGAAAGACAAGCAGTGGTTTTGCACCCATCCACCCAGCCCCATCCCCAGCGCTGGATTCACCTCGCGGTGGCCCTTCGCCTGCTTACCAACGGCCCACGCTTGATACGCTTCCTGGTACTCGACCCACCCGCATTCTTCTCGGATACTGGAGTAAGTCGGACGAAAAAGACCCCAAAGATCGACATGCAGTCTACGGTATCCTGGGCCACAACGACATGTTCCGTGTCAAGCTTGTTCGCGAGACCCGAGATGGTCGATATGTCGATGGCAACTTCCCTACTGCACCCGGCGCTCTTTGGATCGCCTACGAAGAGGTTGAGATGGAACCACATCTTAAGAGTTTAGCACGAGCTGAGATCAAGGAGTATTGCCGTGTCCGTCAATACCAAATCGATCAGGGAGAAACATCCGACGAAAAGGAAGCAAACCAGGTCAAGGCCGCCGCAGAGGCCCAGGCTCGCATCGGCGGGAACCCTACGACCATCAAGCACACTGCACCAAGTTCCGTAACGAATACCTCCGACAATATCGATGAGCCTGACTCCCCCACACAGCGGGGTCTAGGTGGCCAGAAGACGCGTACATCGCGCCGTACAGAGGCCAAAGCCCTTGCACAAGCACAGGCCCAGGCAGAGCAAGATAAGATTGACCGTGACGAGAGCCGCGTCAACGGGCGGTCACGTCCCTCCATGGGCGATGAAGGCCTCAATGGCCGTGTCAACAATATCCGAAGTGAGAGAGCGGTTGCTCTTGCGCAACGGGAAATCGCCCGAGCTGAGGCCGCTCAGGGGCGTGCTGATTTGCATGCCTCCCACCGAGAGCGTGCTGCAGCAGTTGCGGCGGAGGAAGCGACAGCAGTCGCAGCGGCCGCAGTCGCCACACCCGGGGCGACTACGCCTAACGGCACATCTCGATTTGCAGCATCAGATGACATGCAGCGTCTGAACCAGGTTTGGGCACGTCAGGAATCCCTCAGAGTCAGAGCAGCATCGGAGGATGCCAAGGTGTACGATGGTCGTAAATATGAGCGCAAGTCCACAGGTCCTTTTACGGGCAAGCTTGTGGCACAGGGAACGCTCATTAATATCGACGGAGAGGACTACGTGGAGTACCGAGTTTTAACTCGGCCCTCCTTTTTCTAATAATAAGGCTTTCTAGCCTTTTTGCTTTGGGTTGAATTTTTGTGGCGTTATTCAGTTGCACGAGACCAAGTCGAGATACTCCTGGAATTAGCCGTTCCTCATCAGGTCTTCGCTAATTATGTACTCTTTTTTCTTTCTTTTTCTTCGTTTTCCTTTGCAACGGTATACTTGTCGACGATGGGTTAATGTCACCTCACCCTACGCAACGGAATCGACGTGCAGGCAAAGATGCCAACCCCTCAACGGAAGGAGCATACTGAAACAAATTGTCACCAAATGCTCCGCGGTTTCACGCCAAGTTCGACAGGTCGGAATGTGACCATGGGAGGGCTGAGATGGGCTTTCCCATGTCATATTTTATAGAAGGCTTGTTAGTCCTTCAGATGATTTTTTTGCTTCGCTAGGTTGGGAAGATGAATTGGTTGGTTGGATTATGTCAGGGTTTTTCTTTTTCTTTTTTTCCTTTCTTCGCCTTTACAAAGTCAAAGACTCGTTACAGGCAACCAAAAAGAGCAGTCAGTGTATGTTAGTTTCGAAGAGTAGAGGCGCGAGCGCGACTTGGCTGGTTACACAATTGTGGTTCTACTAGCCTTTTACCTTTGCTTGGCGATGGAGAGATGCCATGTCTTTTACCCTAGGGGGATAGGTAAAAGCACTTAGTTAGCTTCTCAAAATCAGATTGAATTCTTAAAAACAACATGATGTTCTTGACTGGATTAAACACTTCTGAGGTGGTCACGATAAAGTTGCGCTGGGTTTGGAGCAAGAGGTCGGTCTATCGTCTTTTTTTTTATTTGTGCGCATGTGCCATTATCTACTATGCTAGCTGATTCATACCTTGGGCTCGGCATCACCCTCCTTTTTTGGCTCTTCATAATTTTCCACCTTCATATCTTTTAGTCCTAATTCCTCCTCCTCTTCCTCCGTTCGGTCATACTTCTCTCTCTGTATCTTGGGATCTGGGGCTGGTGGGTCGACCAGTGGCTGGACAAAACTGCTGGCAAATGGATCGGTGAGAATGACCGTGAAAATCTTGTCCCCCTTGATAGCGGCATCCAGGCCGCCGAAGAAATCGTCCCACTGCGCCCTCTGGTCCGAGGCGAGGGAGTCGCCGCCGTGGGCGTTGGCCTCGAAGATCTGGCTGTGCAGGTCATTGCGGACCTGGGTGAGCAGGCCCTCGACGGTGGTGAAGCGGCCGCCGAGGGTGCCCGGGTTGACCTCGAGCCGGAGCTCGGGGCACTGGAGCGCGCAGGTCTCGCTCTTGAGGATGTCGCGGGCGAGATCCGTGGCGTCCTCGACCTTGAGTATGATTTTCTCGCCCTGTTCGGGGATCTCGCCTCCCGTCTTGACGTCGTTTGAGCGGTAGCCGCATGCGTCGCAGACTGTGGACATGATGACGACCTGCTTGAAGTGGGGGATGTCGACCATCTTCATGTGTGTTGTGCAGGGGTGCATGCAGCCTGGGCAGGTGGCCGGGAAGCTGTATACCTCGTCGGGGATGATCTCGCCGTCGGCTGTGAGGGCCTGAGTGGAAACGGCGGCGTTGGGGTCGCTGGCGCTGTCGGCGAGTCCAAGGGCGGCGTTCTGCTCTGGGGTGCGGAGGAACTCTCGCTTCTCCCACTTGCCGACGCCATCCTTGAGGTCGGGGGCGATGAAGGAGTTTCCAGCTGGGTCGTCTACGAAGACGCGGAAGGGGAATGCGTCGCCAAGGAGCATGGCGCGACCCTTGGCGATGATCTCGGCGATCTTGGGGTACACCTCGGGCGACTGTTCTTTTCGCGCCTCCTGGCCGAGTTCTAAGTCGTCGACAACGGTCGTCAGGAGACCTTCGACGTTTGTGAGTTGGCCTCGTCCGGCGGGGATCTCGAGGTCGAGTTCTATGAATTTGACGGTGGCGGTGTCCGACTTGACGACCTGGCGCTGGAAGTCGTCGAGGTGTGTTAATCGGAGCTCGTAGTGGGTTCCCTTGGGCTGGACGGTGCCGGCGGCTTGGATTTCGTTGTTCTGGAGGCCGCAGTGCTCGCAGGCGAAGGACATAATGACGACCTCGCGGAAGTAGGGGATGACGGTGAGGAGGAGCCTGGTGATTCCCTGTGAAGGTATTAGAATTCATTCGAAGAGAAATGACCACGCTTGTGAGGCGCTGAGTAGTCTGAGGCGATCACTTACATTTTTACCACAGTTCATGCAGAGTGATTCGATTTCCTCCACCGGGGGTCTATCGTCTGAGGTATCAGCTCCATTTGTGGCTGGCGCAAGGTCCTCGACCTTGTTCCCGATAGCCTGGAAGAACTGGTCGGGGTTCTGGGTCTTTGTGACCTGGTCGCTCTGGCCGTTGGCAGACATTCTCGCTTGCGATTGAGGAGAGCCTTGTCCCAGAGGTTTGCGATAAGTTGAGATGTGTGACTCGATGGAGGGGTCTGGAAATTTTTTGGAGGGGCAGCGCCAAGGATGGCGGGGTGTTATGTCATGGTGGGCTTTTACATGGCCGCACCCCTGATGGCCGTTGCTTTCAATTGCTTCAGGGCGCTGCTGAGGCGGCTTCTAGCACCATCCAGCACCCACCGGAGATCATCCACAGCTGCGAGCTGAGGAAAATTCAGCCTGTTGGAGGTCAGCCATATAAGCAAGTGCTCGATTAGGAACGAGAGAAGGATGAAACCGAATATTATTGCAGTTACCTTCTTGAGATATGACACCCTTTCATCTCCCCTATCGCAGTTGTTGGAATATCAGTATAACATCCTGTCAACTGACAAGCTCACTTGAGTACTAGTATGGCAGGCCTGAGATGCCATGTATAATGACGATGAGTTAGTAATGTGCTTCTCCCTCATTTCTTCATAAAGTCTGCCAGGCTGAGAGGGTTGGACTGCTGCTGCCGCTGGCCAGAGAGCAAGGCCTGCAACCCTGCTTTTCTATTTTTCGCCCTCTTCTTGCTGCCTGCATTTGAGCTGAGTTTGAGCTGGTCTGGCCCAGTACCACTGTTTGCTTCAGCTGGAGACTTGGGTTTGGAAGAATGTGCTTTTCTAGACTTGTAGCGGACTGGAGCTATTGAGTCTGTCAGGCCAATTCGAGTCTTGCCATCGCACATTCCACAGGTAATGGTTTTGGTCATGGGTTTGGCGGTAGGTTTGGAGGGTTGTGACTTTTTCCCGCCATGTCTGGGCCTCTGTAACCGAAATGCGCTTCCTGTTCCAGGAATCATGAAATGACCACAAGCTCCGCAGACATGTTGCCGCTGGTTTTCATGCGGTGAGAGCTTGTGTTCGTACATGAGATCACGGCGCTGGGCCATCAAGTGTGCAGCGGTCTCTGGGGCGGCCTCGTGTAGAAAATGAGCCACATCTGTGAGATACTCTATCGTCTTAGAAAGCTGCAGGGTTTCCATGGTTGATGAGAACGCGTCGGTGTCTAGTCTGTAGACTCAGGGAGCGATGTGAGACCGTAAAAATGTTGCTGGTGCAGAAACAAATCCCCTGTTCGACAGGCGTGGGGCTCACCTTGATGGCCAACCTTAATCTTACCCTGGACCAGCCAAAGAGTATAAGAAGATGCATTTCCCCTAGCGAGGCTTGATCTTTCTTAGATTATCCTTTTCAGCAGTAGAACAATCAGATTATGAGAACATTCGGTTTATTTATGTTTTTTTTTTCGGGTTTGAACATCAACTTTCTGGCTAGGCGCGACGAATCTCCCAAGTGAGGTCCTTGATGCTCACTTCATCCCCCGCTTTCTCGTCGTAGTCAAACCACTCGCCATCCACCAGTTCGATGGCTGTGAATTTTGTGTTGGAATCAATGCCTTCCGCGAGCCACTCCCCCTTTAAGAATTAAAGCGTTAGCCATTCACTGCGAAAAAAAAAACGACCAATGTTATGATGGGGCCGTACCTCGGGGTGGAATTCTGTGAACTCAAGGCCACGGCAGTCGAATTCGATGATCTTTTGCTTCTTAGGTGGCTCTGCCTGCTCATATGGTGTGGCTGCAGCCTTAATGGAGGCAGACGACTCTCGCTGGTGATAATATTAGCCTCACACAACCCGGGACTAACATCGCAACACTCATGATTCCGAACCTTGCAGTTCTTGCACTTCCAAACGAAGTTAGCCTCGCCTCTGCTCCCGCTCAGCTCGTTTGCCTCCTAGATTATCTCGTCAGTAGCTGCTCAAGTAAGCGGGGGAGCGTCTGGCTCATACAAAGCGGTTGACGCCAACCGTATTGGCATGGGTCTCGCGACAGGAGGTGCATTGGACCTTGAACATGAACCAGAATGGGTTGTCCTCAGTATCCTGGGGCCGGAGGTTTGTCACTCTGCCACAATTAGCATCTTGTTGGGTTGGTGTCTTTGAATGATGGTAAGCTTGTATACCCATTGAGCTCAGCGGTAAGAACAAGTGTAAACATTTTGGCAGAATCACCACCAGAAGACCCCGGCTGTTGTCTAGTGAGATTTTATATCTTGAATACCGATACTCGGCTTCCTCGCTGCTGGTTTCCGACCTGTGTGTAAGTGGTGTTGGAGCACCATCCTGGGACACATAGTGGACTAATTGGCAACACGTGACTTGCGCGGCTGGATACGTCCGTCCCACTTGCCCACCGAGATCATTCCACTTTCTGCCCGTGCTTTCGATGGGAGGAGCGACTACCGAGTGGTTTCGAACGACATTGCGCCAATTGATTGCCCGACATACATTTGCGGCGCCGCAGAGACTATGGGCGAACGACCGCCCAGTCCTTGATCGATGCAGTCACTATGGGCGACAGCCAGGCGGGCCCATCGTTGCGGCCGGAGGGCATATAGCACATCTGTGGCTGGCCTTGGTCGCCGAGTGACGAACACGCCGCACCGAAAACCAGAATTTCCCGACATCCTTACGGCATGTTACAGCTCACTTTTTGCCTCGGCGGCCCTAATTGATGCCGTTTCTAAGTGCGAACGGAGACGGGAGCTCGACCGGCAGGTGGAGGATGTTCAGCGCGACCTGGGCAATTTGAGAAAGCAAGATATGGCCTATTGGGTTGAATCGAGCATCGAGCGTCTGACTGATGACCAAATGGATCATGCTTGGAATTGCTTGAGGGACATATATTCCAATCGGCCCTACTTCAAAGAGATGCACAAGCCAGCCCGGCTGCGCAGGTCTGCTCTGCGGGCAGGATTGCAACGAGACTTCTACAACTGCACCGAGACGACCTTGGGCCTCTCGTTACGGAACCGGGCTACTGGTGGCTTGAGGCTTTCTGCCGCCTATGAAGAAGTGAGCGATCAAATAACACGCCGAGATCCCCTTTCCAAGGTCCACCTGGAGAATTTTGGCAAAAGTATCAGGAACATGGCTGAGAAGCTGCTATTGCGTGCCAATGCTCGATCTTCGGATACGACCCCATCACCATCATATGATGAAGCTATGCGCTTACTCGACTCTGGATACCCGTTTTATCAACTTCGAAGCATTGACATGGAGGCGGCTAAACTGAATACCGTCAGGATCAATCAAGCCAACAGGGTCGCCATAAATCATCGCGGAATTGGGACCAAGGAAAAGATAGGAAGGGTTTGCTATAACCTCCTTATCTCGGCGTATCCGCCGGATATGCATACGTTCAACTCCTTGATGATCGAGCTTGATGGCGTGCACCTTACTGCCTTCTCGGAGCAAATCATCCACAGCTTTTTCTTCGAGACATATCTAAAGCCCACGCCGACAACTTTCGCTGCGATCCTTTCCCACTACACCTTGACAAGGAATCATGGAAAGTTCATGCGGACCATCGCGAGTATAGTTGGCCTTGACCCCAAAAGTGGTGCAAAAGTACGACGATTCCACATTGATGCTGCACTGGATGATCCCATGTATCGTCGCTGGGCTATGAACACCCGTGACAGAACCTTGCTTGGTGACTACGTCTACGAGCACTTGCCGCTGAACCGTCTTGTTGTAGAGGAGATCTTGAGGGGCCTGATCCATTTTCATATGATACCGGAGGCGATCACTTTTTTCACGACCTGCATCCGCAGGAACATAGCTATTACAACGACGACGATCAAGCAAGTTTTCGATGCGTGTGTATGGACTTTGGACTGGTCTGCGGGTGTGAAACTCCTTCAAGAGATCTCCAAGCACGTTCATTTGTGGAAGGTTCTGATGAAACTTTGTGATTACCAAACCAGAGCCCATTTGATTGATAGGACGTATTCTATCTTCGACATGGTCGGAATGGGAGGAGCAAGTCGACAAATACCGGCTGAGCGACTGGCTGAGCTTGAACTCTCATCCAACAAGCTCCTAAAACTCAAAGCAAAGGTTACGAGAAGTGCTTCTGGCTTACCGGAATATTTACAGCCCACTCGAGAACGGGGCAGCCTTGAGCTTGACGAAGACGTAAGGCAATCCTACAGCAGGGCACTACAGATAGAAAGTCTCTGGAAGGAAATTACCCGCGTGAGGAAGACTTTTGCGTCTATCGAGAGCAAGTTTTTGAAATATCCTTTGACTCTCGAAGTTCGGGCCTGGATGGCAGATCGGATCGGTCACGATGCCCTTGAGCGATCCGATTTGCTCTTTACTGAGATACAAGAAAGTCTTGAACAGTGGGACCTCATAGAGCAAAACTCGAATCTACAGCGGCGGCGGAACTCAGTAGTCTCGGAAAGGCTGCATGCCGGCGAAGCCACCAGACTTGAAAACGAAACTCGACCTCACACGCCTCTTCTCTCAGATTTGGTAGCCAGGTCCACAGGTTGGGGTACCCAAAATGTGGTCATGAATGTCAAAGTCGGGACAAACCATGAATGAGGCTTACAGGGGATGAGATAATGATGACGGACTTCGGTTTGGGTAGGCGGCTCCTTTTGCCATCTCAAGCAACATGTACGAGTACACCCGATCTTTCGGAGCGCAACTGTATATAAGACCAGGCGCGTGTCATTTTATCTGTATTTTTTTTAGGCGCCGGGACATCATCAAGATGGGAAGAGAGTAGACCTGTTGCATAGAGCACAGGGAATGGATCACACCGATCCGTATCTGGTACATATCATAGAGTCACACAAATACAAGGCATTCCAATTCATTTGTCGTCATGCGCATAAAAATGATATAATCTTGCGCCGGCTCTTTGTTTATCGCTTGTTCCCCTCCACACCCTTCCCTGACATGACGTAGCGACGACACAATGGTAGGTACCCAGGCGCGTGACAAAAAACATGGCCCATACAAACAATTTATACAGAATTATCTAAACAATAAGTATCCAAATAAAATAAAATAACCATATAAAAGCCCATTCAAGTTGGATACTGCCTATTACTTTTATTTTATTATTTTAGTTGAGTATTATTGTAGAAATTGGATCTAAAAAGTAGAGGTTTGTGTATACTGATGAATTCTTTGGTGGTACGCCCCCTAGTTTACGTGGGCCATGTTTTTTGTCATGCGCCTGGTAACTTGGTACCTGTAGGTTCCATTGGGCCAACCGAGGTGCTGCTCAGCTCAACGGGGGTTTACGGCGAAACTGGCTGCTAAGACCCATCATTCCTCCCGTCGCTTCCGCCATCTCCCTCGTTATCAACAGGTAGGTGGTAGTAGGTACTTTGCTGTGCTGAGGGTGAGGTTGAAGGAGAGACGTGAATGGTGGCCAGTGACATGTGAATCGAGAACGAAACGTGATTGGTTGTTTCGTGAAGCGCGGTTGGTCTCAAAAATCCAGAGCGATGTCTCGATCAATCTGTGAGCAGGGGCTTCTGTCTGACGCGCCCAATCAGAGGGCTCAATTCATGGCCTTGGCCCCGATTGATCTTGAATTAAGATAGACTGTTTTCACCCCTCCATTCCAGCGAGGTTTCAATGGCCGTGGCGTTGAAGGTTGCTTCGACCAGCTGGCATTCGGGGTCCTCTGTAGGGTTGCCCAGTACCTGCTAGGGGCGAGGTAGCTGTGCATGTCGCCTAGAGTTCCCCACCATCCCTCCATCCAGCGGTTCTATTGACAGCTGGCGGCGGTTCTCGCTCGGTGGTTAGCATGGTTAGCTAGCAGCTGAGGTGGCTAACCTGCCTATCGTCTAAAACGTATCCCACGGCAGGTACTACCCAAGGCTGGGTCCGCACGATACTGGTTTTATGGAGGGGGCTCCATCAGACTGCTCCATCTGCTCCTTCTCTCGAGTAAGAGAATGAAAAATCAAATTCCAGGGCTCATTTCACTGCGACCGCGACCCTAGGCTGTGTCAATCACAGAAAAGTCATAATGAGATGCAGTTTTTGCGGCTCACCGACTTCGCAGGCGCCGACATCTCGTAGTTTTGGCCTGTGTTGGTGTCAGGTGACCCCCCTGTGAACTGACCTCGCGACCTGCAAAACGCACCGCCCTGCACTTGGACCCCTACATGCTCCTTGTCATTGTGGGGGGTTAGTGCTTCTGAGTAATGCCGAGTGCCAGGAACCATTGCTGAGTTCTTTTTTCTTTCTCTTTCATCTTCGATTTGGCTGACTGCTGCCATCCGCTCATTTTCACACGTCGATACCTGCTTGGATACCGAACCTATCATGAAGTTTGGTCGGAAGTCAGTGAAGCTCCGCCGGTCCCGCCCCAAGAGGTTTTCTATGCTCCAGAAACTGACATTCTCATCAACAGCCTTCCTCGGAATCAGGTGCCCGAGTGGGCAGCCTCTTATATCAACTATAAGGGTCTGAAGAAGATCATCAAAGGCGCATCGGAGAAGGTGAAGAATGGAGAGCAGGTGGATCCAGCAGGTGGGAGGCCTTGTCTTGGCTTTTGTCGGGGCTGACCCCATCCCCTAACTTGCCCGCAGAGTTCTTTTTCGCCCTGGACCGAAATCTCGAGGATGTAGACAGCTTCTACAACAGGAAGTTTGCTGATGTTTGCCGACGGTTGAATCTACTCCACAACCGATATGGGCGGGTCCCAGATGTGGTGGACAGCATGGACCAAGATGAGGTGGAGGAGGTAATGGGCGCCTTGTTGGACTTGCGCAACCAGCTGAGGAATCTCCAGTGGTTTGGCGAGATCAACAGGCGCGGTTTTGTCAAGATCACCAAGAAGCTCGACAAGAAGGTGCCGTCTATCACCACACAGCACAGATATATATCCACCAAGGTGGACCCCAAGCCCTTTGCCAAAGATGGAAACATCAGTAGGCTCTTGGCTGATATCAATCGCTGGCTATCAGTTCTCGCAGATGCCCAGAACATGGACGATGCGAGATCAGATCGGTCAAGCCGTTCCTTGGGCCGAGCTTCGTCCAGAGCCATGGTCGTTCTGCCTCAGTCCCAGCTCGATGTTTTGGACCAAGCCGTCCGGAAGGACGACGTGGAAGCGCTGAAGAAGAGTCTCGAGGACGCAAAGCTGGGAGAGGATGATTCTTTTCACACGATTTTCTTGAATCTCCTCCAGCGATCTATCTCTGCACGCTCTGAAGCTTGCATTCTTCATCTGCTGGGTCGCATCCCAACTCTTGATGAGCCTGAAGACATCAATAACCGCAACTGTATCCACCGACTTGTAATCCACATTGGCCGCACAAAGGCGTCGTCGTCAGCCAATGACTCGAGCGCTGGTCAGGTCCCAGTTGGTGCACAGTTCAGCAATAGGCACATTCAACCCCCGGTCTCTTCTTCAGTGGCCATAAGAGCGCTTAACGACACAGAGGCCGTCGTTGGGCAAAAGGACGACGAAGCTGTGAAACTTCTCATCTTCCTCCTCGATAACTTGAAAGACAGTCACAAGGATGGCCTTGCGGCCCGTGATTCCTTTGGCCGGCTCCCACTCCATTACGCAGCCCAATATGGATTGTTAGTTGTGTCACAGACTATTATGGCCAAAATGCAACAATGGAACCAATTTGACGCAAAAAACGGAATCGATGCTCCCGAGTGGCAGGACCTGGATGGCTTCGCCCCTCTTCACCTTGCTGTCATTGGCGGTCACCCTCTTACGACAAAGGCTCTTCTTCAAGGAGAGGATTGGGATGGAACTAGCGAATCTAAAGCTGAGATTCGAAAGACGGTCTCTAAGTCTGGCGCCGTTTTGGCCATCGCGAGCAAAGCTAATTATAACATCATCGTCGAGATGCTTATCAAGGCCGGTGTTGATGTCAACTGGAAGGACAAGGATGGAGAGACTGCGCTGCACTTGGCCGCTAGATTCGGCCATCTTGAGAGCGCAGAGGTGCTCGTCAAGGGTAGCGACTCTCAGAAAGCCGACCTAGAAGCCAGTGAGAATACTTACGCCTGGACCCCTTTGCATGTTGCGGCGGTGGACGGCCACCTCCCCATGGTGAAGCTGCTCGTCGAGTCCGGAGCCAATGTGTCTCGCCCCGATTCTTCAGGATGGACTGCGAAAGAGCATGCAGCTCTACGCGGACACATCGACATTGCGAAATTGTTAGCGGAACATACCGCCGATATTGATCTTCCCACAAGACCTGGAAACGGACCATACCTGACGCCTGGAGAAAGTTCCTCGGTTGATGGACGGAAATCAAACGGGAACGGCAGAACCACCTCTCCAGCCCGACGAGCTGAGCCTGTCAAGACTTTTGGTCATCGTTACCTCACCAACGAATGTCTTGTTCATGTGGCACTCGGTAGTCTGGACGTCCGGAAGCCGACAGAAGCGGTGTACTTGGACCGAGTCCCTTTGACAGAGGCACACAACACTCAGTTGGATACAGCTCTGTCTGTCGTTGTTTCAGCCAGCGGAGCTCAAGGAGAGCCTACAATTCTTGATCTTCCAGTCCAGGAGAACATTGCAACAGAACCAATCATTTTCACAACCACCAATGCTTCAGCTGTCAAATTGTTTTTCGACATTGTACCGACATACTCGGGCAATGAGAAGAACAAGATTGGTCGTGCTGTTGCTCTTCTGTCGTCCGTTAAGCCCAATCTCGGCTCTAGTAGGATGAACTTGCAAGGCGACGTATGCGTTCCCATCATTTCAAGCACGCTAGATGTCATTGGCACGGTAAACTTCAACTTTCTCGTCATCACGCCTTTCCACCATCCCAATATGGAGATTACATCGCGACAGACATATTGGAAAAAGTTAGATTCGACGATGGTCATTGGCCATAGAGGCCTCGGAAAGAATATGGCGTCGAATCGATCTTTGCAGCTTGGCGAGAATACTCTGCCTTCCTTCATTGCAGCCGCCAATCTGGGTGCCCAGTATGTCGAATTCGATGTTCAGTTGACCAAAGACCACGTCCCTGTCATCTATCACGACTTTCTCGTTAGCGAGACCGGCATAGATGCCCCCGTCCATACTCTGACACTGGAGCAATTCTTGCATATCAACCCAGATAGTGCGCGCAAAGGACATGAAGGACAAGCAAAGAAGGGCACGACATCCCCGAAAGAACCTACGGGAAGAAACCGTAGTAACAGTTTCACCCCCATGCGCTCTCAATCGATGGGGTTTGCCGGCTCGGGCTCATCCCAGGAAATGGATGAGCGCATGAAACACACCAGAGATTTCAAGGAGAAGGGCTTCAAAGCAAACTCGCGGGGTAACTTTATCCAAGCGCCATTTGCAACCCTGGAGGATCTTTTCCGCAGGCTTCCAGAGAACATTGGCTTCAACATTGAGATGAAATACCCCATGCTGCACGAGAGTGAGGAGCACGAGATGGACACCTATGCCGTCGAGCTCAACTCCTTCTGCGACACAGTGTTGTCGAAAGTCTATGATTTGGCGGGTGAACGCCACATTATCTTCAGTTCTTTCAACCCTGATATCTGTCTCTGCCTGAGCTACAAGCAACCTTCCATCCCGATCCTCTTCCTCACGGACGCTGGGTGCTGCTCTGTCAGTGATATCAGAGCATCCTCACTTCAAGAGGCAATCAGATTTGCAACTCGATGGAACCTTTTGGGTATCGTCTCAGCCGCGGAGCCCCTTATCAACAGCCCTCGCCTGGTGCGAGTTGTAAAGGAGAATGGGCTTGTATGTGTAAGCTATGGAACTTTGAATAATGATCCCTTGATGGTTCAGGTTGGTCTCCCGATGCTTCAAGTTTTCTCATGCTATACATCATGCTAACTAAGTGAAAAACAGCGTCAAGTTACTCAAGGCATTGACGCCGTCATCGTGGACAGTGTCCTTGCTATTCGCAAGGGATTGACCATTGGTGAAGAGACAGGCAACGCCCTAACGACGGACGCTCCGAGTTCAGGTGAGGAGGCCTAGACTCAACATTTGCTACTTCTCTTTCTTTTTTCCCCTCTCCTTCCCGAAGTCTAATAGGGCAGGAGGAATTCTGGAGCGAGACAACTAGAGCTAAAATCTATTGCCTGTTTGCATCACGCCCATCTCTCCACATTGCTTTCTTTTGATGCTCTGGCATTTCCGGCCAGGCCGAGGCTTAGATGGGTTCAATAGAAGAAATAAGAGACATGTGTATTGGCTTGCCGCATGTGTCAGTATTGTTTGAGGCGTTTACCCGTTGAAATTGGACCCTGTGACTTGCATGATGAACTGGGCGAGGGGCGTCCTCTAGCCTGTGATCTAGAAATTGAGTGGCGAATGGCTGAGTGTGCTGCAAGACAGGAGAGGTGATGATTCTCGAGCAGGTACCCGATGGGCCTAGAGTTCGAGACGGGGCGGCAAGACAAGACATCAACCATCTCACTGACTTGGCTGTCTCGCATGCTCCATGCCGTTATTAGCCAGGTAGTAGGAAGGCTGCGTACGTACTTTTTGAAGTTGCCCTCGGGTGTGTCTAGAGAGTGCATCCAGTCCGTGCCAAGTTGCAAAGTGGGTTTGGGCGTGTTTTATTTTCTTTTTCCTTGGGTGCCGGTGGGGAGGGAAGAGGCAGCGCTGGCTCGTTCTGCTGCTGGCCGCAGGCTGGTTCCATGGCGATCCGGGGCCTGGTTTGCTCGCGTCATTCGAGGTCTGGGCATCGAGAGACATCCTTGGAAAAGCAAATTAGCCAGATAAGCGAGCCAGAGTGTCAGCAGCTAGCCGGAAGGCCAGCCACGCTCATTGGTGGCGTTCGCTCTCGTCTTGTTGCACGCTTCTGTTTTCTTTTTCCTCCAAGCGTGGCTGGCATGGCTTAACGGCGCGTGGAGTGAGTTGGAAGGTTAGGGCTCCGAGTGGTTGAAAGTACGAGCGAGGGTGAGACAAGCAGACAGCCCATCCCTCCTGCCAATCAGCAAAGCTGATTGGAAAAGATTTTGTTCAGCTTGAGTGTAGGGGTGAAGAGGAAAAGTAGGGGGGTGGGGGGCTTTCGCGACAAGAGGGGAACAACATCACGAAGAGAACAAATTAGAAATTTGAAAAAATTGAATGGAGAGAAAAAGAAAAGATGAAATGAGCAGATGGCGGGAAACCGCAGGTTTGATACGACGGTTCAAGGGGCAAGAGGAGATTGGAGGATGGCCCTGACTAACGGGTAAGGGCATGATCTAGTGATTGCTCAATTATGAGCTGTCTCTGTATCGTCTCAACAGATCACTTCCATGAGGCACCCACGGCGCGCGCGGCATGCATACATGCGAGCGCTGTGTGTGTCTATGCGTGTTTGTGTGCGTGGATATGCACTACTAAGGCAAGGGATTATTTTCAGGTATGCATGGTTGTGAGTGACCATGCTCGCATCATCATGCATGCGAACAGCACTGGATGAAATCTTCCGACTCGCCAACTGCTCTGAGAGCCAGTGCTTGTTGTGGAAATGATCTCCCCCTAAGCCAGACGGGTGGGTTAGAGGATCCTTTCTTTCTTGCGTTTCCTGGGGTCTAGGGCGTTTTGGACAACTACTAACCTGTGTGACTACTAGCTGATACAACTGGGAATGACTACATCCATTAGCATCGCGGTTTTTTCATTGCATATTCCCCTCATTGCTCGCAAGACTGGGCTGTTGAACTAATATCTTGATGAGAAAACATTGCTTTATGGCGCATCTGATATATGATGGATGAGCTTCTCTGCCCCGCCACCATCCCAGCTTAAGCCAAAAGTAGGAAAGCACTGTGGCTTGTCAGAGGCAGCCAGTTCCATTTTCAGATTGAGAGAGAAGTGTTGGAGGGGGGCATCGACGAATAAAGAGAAACGTATTGCCTCCTCAAGGCATGACGAGGCAAGAAAAGAGATGCAAAGGACTAGTAGAAGAAAAAGGAATGAGACGACAAGACGCTACATGGCAGCACACTGCTGTTTTCGTTTCCATGCATATGTTAGTGAGCTATCTGTACGTCATGGGGCCGAGTTGGTTCACATAGGTACACTGCTGGAGCCTGTTTTTGAGTTGGTCTGGTGAACGTTTTTGTGTGTGCAAGTCTCGCGGGATCATTGTTGTCAATGCCGGCCGCGATACTCATGATCAGGATGCTGTGTTCACGGCTCCGCAAATGATGACTGGCTGCTGTCGCTAATGCACTTTTACTAGCTTGGCCCAATCTAAACCACGGCACAGTCCACACCAGTTACGAGGGCGCTGCCAGAGTCATTTATTG
The DNA here is from genome assembly GCA_902006505.2 of Clonostachys byssicola. NCBI lineage: Eukaryota > Fungi > Ascomycota > Sordariomycetes > Hypocreales > Bionectriaceae > Clonostachys > Clonostachys byssicola. The sequence continues at coordinate 1,707,047 of CABFNO020001560.1, forward strand.
GCCGCCACACAGCGAGCTGGCCCACTAGAGCTGGCCGTCACGATGGTGCAGCGGGCCGTTCAGATAGTACGTCTCCGCGTGCCGTTGTTTTGGGACCGTCTGTTTGAATTTGGGCCCGCCTGAGCTTGGGCTAGTATGGATTGTCTTGTACTACCCAGCGTATAGGTACTGTTGGCAATTTCCACTTGTTCTGCCGTGGGCATCTTGTGGGCGAGGTGGCAATGACTGCTTCTCCGTGTCATTGGGCTGCTGTGCGGGCGGCCGCGCAGCCTTATGTATGTCCATCTGCATTTGGTCCCACGCTGCTGTGCTCTCAGCGCCCTGGCAGGCAGCATATGTACTGTGTGAGGAGATGAGATGCATGTGAATGGGTTGATCTATCATTTTCGGTTGATGAGAGATCGCTCACATTGCCTGCAAGAGGAGATCCTTTGAGGTTTATCCCCGTGTCATCGGATATTTCCTCCTCGAGCGCCCTTTTCACGACGAGAGGAACGGGCCAACAGGTGGTTGAATTGTTTTGCAAGGTCACTTCGGGCAGCCGCACGCTGGTCTGGTTTTCGGCGCCCCTTCCACAGCCTCCTGTTTCAAGACCGTCAGTGCTATGTTTAGGGACTGCTCGACTTTTTGTTCGAAGACGTTCACTAGAGTATGGGCCTTGCCACCATTAGAGCGAGGGTCTTAGACTTGCATCAGGTAGGTAGCTATTCCCAGACACTTGTATGCGAGCACCCTTCTGGAGCTATCCCTTTTTTGAGGCAAGTCACATATTGGTGGTTATTCAGCTTGGAGTCTGGTAGGCCATGCTGGGTCCAGTCGCTTCAGATGCATTGAACAACTGCTGAGAATGGTCGCCCTCGTCTCAATGTTACGTCCGTGGTCTAGAACGCATTGTAGATCTTGGGGTATGCGATGCCATTCGGGATGTCATCGCAAAATGCAAGACGCCGCTGGAGCGGGAAATGTGCCCGGATTCTGCTATCAATGATTCCCCCAAACCTCGACGATAACGCTCAAGGGTTCTCCAAACTGATGGTGGTCAATAATGAGCCCGGCACAGCATATCCAGAGCTATAGGCACCAGTCAGAGAGACTAAGACGTCCTAGAATGGAGCCTGCTTTGGTTATCGCAGCTCGGGTTCGAGATTTGTACCGTCACTCAGAGAGGGGTGTTGTCGTTTGTGGATCAATATTCCAATGGACTGTCTGAAAAAGCCTAGAAGCGAGTTGAGCTCGTGCCAAATAGGTAAGAAGGCGGAGTTGCGGAGGAGAGACTAAGAGAGAAGGGAACGAAATGAGGAAAAAGCAAATATGGCTCGCAAGTAAACAAGGTGGCGGAGGGGTGGTTGGCAGAGCCGAGTGGTGGTAGGTATTAGTGCGATGCACGTGCTACGGCTGCGGCAGGGCGTCATCAGGTCTGAATGAGCTGCGTGCATAACTCACTGCAGCCACGCACCGATTGCGAGTAGCACAGCAGTGCCAGGGCAGCTAGGGTGTCAGATTGGAGTGGATAGATTGGTGGATAGAACGATCATATCCTGGCCGGCCCATCGATGATGGAGCAAATGAGACGCAAGAACCCTATTTGAAGTAGCCGGTTGAGCTGGGATCAAGGCCCACACCCATGGTGATCAGTCAGATACCCTTTCTCTTAGGAACAGTAGGTACCTCGATGTTATACAGCTTTGGTGTTGTTGTCCCTTTGCTAAGAGAGAGCTTGGTCCATGGCATCTGGCAGGCAAGCTTAGCCTGATGGTCACTGAGCTGTCTAGCTTGGTCAATTGGAGGCTCGCCACCCATAGCCTATCCAAGGATGGATGGGCCTGGATCAATCGGGATGCATCTGACGAACTGTTGTCTCTTCTTCCAGGTGGTGTTTGATCGGCGAGTGCAGATACAACCCTGGACACATGGGCAGCACAGGAGAAAGTGGTCGGCTGGTACCTTGGGCAGGATGTAAGGGACGGGCTGAGGTTGGACGTGCCTTCCTTACTAAGTTGATCGATCTTGTTACCTTCCAGGTGGATGTTGGTCGTGTTCTGCTCCTGAGATGGGGCTAGTAGTGGATATATGTGGGTATGGTGGAGGATGATGGAGGAAAGTGGAAAGAACCCGGCGCTGCGGCGGGGCGAGACAGAAAAGTGGCCGGCCTTGTGCGTGTGGTTGGTTGGCAAGCTGGGCCGGACCTTCCCCACAGATACGAAGATGCGAGATTGATGTGCAACAATGCTGTCCAGCTGTCTAGGGTGCCTGCCTCCAGCGTTGCTCTTGCCTGCCGTGGCTCTGGATCCTGTGCCGGTCTGGAACCATTAGAGGTATCAAGAGAACATCGTCTTCCATCCACTCGTTTCCAGTCTCTGGGGCTGAGCAGTCAGATAATGTCACTCGTTGCAGGGACCTGGAACATGGAGGGACGCGGCTGGTCTGCCCGATGTTCCACGCACGGGTGTCGTTGAGAAGCATCCTCTCGTCCCCATCTTCGCGCTTGAAGCATCAGACACTTTCCAGCTAGCAGGCACAGTGAAGTAAGGTAGGGGGTTGGCACCCTACCTACTGCTGCTAAGGTAGCAGTGGCGACCCTGGTACCCATGCCAGGAGCCCGCCATCAACCGGTTTACCGTCCCACGGGAGCATGAATAATGTCCCGGCACGACGCTCATCTGAACTTCTCGGTAACCATCTGCCCTGCATTACAATCCATCCTATACCAGCTGCTTTCCGTCTCTCTGCTCACTGCTTTGGCGGCTTCTGCCCTGCCTAAGGCAACAAACTACTAACCCTGCATAGGCTCCGTTCCGAACCTGCAGCAAGTTGGGGGATCATCGCTCGCCATATTCTTCAGGTCCTGCTCTGTCCGATCCCGCGCTTATCCACTGTTGCGATGATAGTTCCTACATTAGCCTAAGTGACCTGTCTCTCTGCCTCCAGCGTCTTACGTGCATGCAGACCAGTATGTTTGCGTAGCTGTCGCTAGTGTTGGGTTCTTCCTGATACGCCGATTCAGGTCTCTTGCATCTCGCCTTCGATCGCTGGCTGGAGATCATGCACAGTGCTCAACTCTGTCTGTCTCTCAGGCGAAACGCGTTCTGGCACCGTCTTTGCCCTCAGTGGGGTAGTTGGCGGCCGATCTGGAGTCGTTCAGGGACCTTCTTGGCGGAAGCCAGGTGTATAGCCAATATTCCTGAACGGCTGAAACTTGCAATCATCCACCCGTGTATAGTGTGCTCATCATAGCCGTCTGGCTGAGCAGATGTCTCTCCTCAGGTCCGCGCGTTTGTCATATTTGCTACTCGCTCCAGTGTGTCCTTCCCCTGTCTGCAGGCCATATCCTCACCCACTCCCAGCGGGTCGTGTGTCTTGATTCCTCGCCCAGTCTGTTGCATACGCCCCCTCCCCCATGCGTGTATCCGACTATCGACTGTTGCGTCCCTCTTTTTGTTCGTCCTCACACGGCTGGGTACCTCCACATGCATGTTTCCTATCATATCTCTGCTTCTCCACATCCTTGCCCCTTGCCAAAACTATGTGTCTTTCTTTTTTCCTACTAGCTCTAAGACTCCTTGCAGCCACCTCTCGGCAAGCTACGCAGACGGACGGCCGCGTCTGCTCTTGGAGTTGATCTAGAGAATGCGACAACTGCACGCCCCTGGCGGGTTGAGGCCCGCGAAGGCCTTGATTTTGCTAGAGCGTCGTCCTTGCCTCTCGATTCTTATAAGTACTTGGGTGTTTCTCCTTATCCTTCCCTGATGTGCCTCTGAGTCAACGCAGGAGTTTTGGATCAACTTCTCTGCTACCACGTCCGTCAGACTCAAGTACCGTTGATTTATCAATCCTGAAGCAACTTGATTATCATTCCCCTATAGAGGCATTGAGTAGGCAGTGTCGTTGGCTCTGGCCTGAGAAAAGCGAAGATCCGCCATACAGCTCATTCTGCAGTACCCCAGGGCACAACTCTACAGCCGACCTTCGCCAATTGGACAACGTCCCAAGGAGAAAATCCAGGAAGCTCTTGCTCGCGGCCAATTTCAATCTCAGTCCTTGATACAAACAAAAGACAACCGTACGGGGCTTCTGGGCTACCCAAGAACGCACTGATTGCTCCTGTCGACTTTACGTTAGTGACCGGCGTTTTCCTAAGAGTGCTGGGATCCTCGCCGTTTTATTTCCTGCTTGGGAATCAAGATGTAAGTACTTCTCCAGTTATTCTCGATTTCTCTGTTACATGGAATGGTTTCTTCTCAAGACAGTGGTGCCTCTGCTGTCTGAAGATACCAAATATCCCCCGAGGTTTCACATGGAAGCTATTTAGAAGGAATAACTAACATTGGTTGTAGTTATATTCATCTGCGAAAAGGATTGGCTACATTCCTCCTAGCAGATAATTCCATTAAAAGCCAATAAGTGTTTTGCTGAGCTATGGATATCATGGAAATCATGGAACAAGACTCCACTGCTCGCCCACACCGATGCAACTGGGCTGGTTGTAACAAAGTATGTGTGCAATCCCACATACAGCAAACTCGAGCTTATAGTTGGAGCAGGCTTTCAATCGCCGATCCGATTTGGATAGGCACTATCGCATACATACCAACGAACGCCCCTACCGATGCGAGTTCAAAGACTGTGGGAAAAGCTTCATTCAACAGAGCGCCCTGACGGTCCACAGAAGAACACACACTGGGGAGAAGCCTCATACTTGTATCGAGAAGGGATGTGGAAGAAAATTCTCTGATGTAAGGGTGCTCTTTCACTAACGCCTACGCAACGCTGCTAACCTGGTGACCAGTCCTCAAGTCTTGCGCGACACCGTCGAATCCACTCGGGCAAGCGTCCCTACAAATGTAACAAACCTGGCTGCGAAAAGAGGTGAGAATTGGTTTGATTGATGCTCCCGACTATCTAGCTAACTATTTTGTCAGCTTCTGCCGAAAAACAACGATGATCAAACATCAGAGACGGCCACACCCCACGAGCAACAATGGTTCTGAAAATTTGGATGGGGACATCCAAGGAGATGCGGTTTTCTCACCACCTACCCCTTCAAACGTATCATACGATTGCAAGTGGGTTAGCCACGTCTTCTCGGGAACCCCTGGGAGGCAGTCTAGCCAGGGCAACATGCACCCAAGCTCTCCTCTTAATGTAGCTGTGCAGCAGCCCAACTGCCTTGTTGTTGCTGGGGAGTACTATCCACGCAGTCCTATCCCCCGAGCAGACACTACTCGACACGAGCTGCCATCCAACGGCCGCCGACTAAATGCCATGTCGCCTCTTCCCAGCTCAAACTTGATGCACCAGACTACAGTTGGCAGCAACTATTCCAGCCCTAAAACTGAGTCTGATTCCGAAACAAGCATAGGATATGGAGTCAAGCAGGAAAGCTACGACGCACATTCGTCTTTTCAAAGCATCCCTGAGGCGCCACACCACCCCGCCCTTTCCCAAGACCAGGTGTCGGTGCATTCCGACTCTATGGCGATTCAAGCGGGCCAGGACATGTATATGCCAGTGCCAACTCCGGTAGTGTCTTGGTATGATTATGCTCCGTCACTCCCGCTCTCAACAATATCTCATCAAATACCAAGTTTCGTTCATGGGCTATACGGCTTCATGGAACCGAAACTGGAGTTCAACGATGACCCGTCTATGCAGCTGCCATCAGTCAGGCTGCTGAACGAATGAGCATGTCAAATGAAGCCAATATTATTAACGAAACCAAGTGTGACGATGACGGGAGCTGTTTGAAAATTAAAGGGGCGGGCTTCTTTGATGTTTGGTGGCTCTTTGCCCTAGACGGTGATTCTTTTGTTTTCTTGGGCGTCGCTTGGAGTGTAAATTTTGTAACTCAACTGGGTGGTAAATGATGCTATTAGGTATTTTTATTTGTACACAGACATTGCAGTGTAACATCAGGTTTATGAGAGAATGCGAACATATACAGAATGACCAACGATCTTTGATTCTTGAGAATGAAAAGGGCAGAAGTTGTAGAATATTAGATCTGATGAAATCCAGATGAGAATGAAGTCTTTGAATACCTAAGATGTTTGCTATGTGCCGTCTACAGCTGCTCAGGAGGTAGTTAAACGACTGACATAAAACATGGCGCATCTAGGTATACACTTCAATATTATTTCAATATAATATCAAAACAATTAATCTCATAATAAATACAATATCAAGCTAAGTATTATAGAATAATTATTTCTTCTCTTATTATTATTTTAAGTAAGGAACAAGGTCCCTTCCTTACGTGAAAAGAGCTCTGGTGTACCATTTTTTATTTCACCCACTTGGTAGGTAGGTAGTTAATATAGAAGACTAATGATTAGTAAGGCCGTTGGACGTTGAATTGGTTTAACGTTCGCTTTATGGTTCTAGAACGGTGAGATCCGCCGATTGCGGCCGCCTAAGCCGCCGGAACATTTCGGCGCCGTGATGACTAAGATCTTTCTGTCGGACTCTGGAGAATCAAGAGGAACCCTCGTGAGTTCCCAACAAACCACTAGCCTCGGTGACGGTTATTCGCAACCTTTCAGGCGACCCTGGCGCGGCTTGTTTGCACGTCCTGCGCATCATGAGACATGAGTGGTGATCGCTAAATCATCTACCACGGCGAACCTCCCCCGCACAATCTCCCAAGACGTCCTTCAACGTGATTTCCGGAATCTGGCCTCCTCCGTCAGTGCGTCACATTACACGATTAGGAGCCAGACTATCCTCATCCCCCTCCCCGAACAGAACCATCTTGCATCCTTGGTCGTAATTTAAGGTTTATCTGGTGCTGCAAGTGTTGCGACAATGGCTGCCCAGGCGGCCACGCTGCCGGTATGTCCCCCCCAAGCCGCTCACATGGACGAATGGATCAATCGAGAATGGCATGAATCTAACAAACGAGTAGTGGATGGCAGCTGCTGCCACGGGCACGAGTCCGTATGCGGCGCGCCCATTAGGAGCTCTTCTCAAGCGATCCGTTGCCTCTCCTCTCACCCCTGCCTCGATCATCTTCCCCGCTTCGACGGCGCTTTCACGTCGCCAGCCCTTCGTCCACTCACTACCCGGTACCACGAGTTCTATGCGACTCATGTCGACTTCTTCCCGGCTTCCTGCTTTCCGAATCCGACCCTTCTTGACCCAGCCTAGCCGAAGCTTTGGCTCGATGAACGGAGTACAACAAAGTCAACTTGCCAACATCGAAGCAAGCGCCAACAAGGATCCCGCAAACCCCAATCTTCAGAATGCCTTCTACAATGTTCTTCTCCGCGCAAACATGCCTGGTATTGTCGTTTCTCGCTATCACTCTGGTCGTTATGGAGCCAATGCCGCTACCGAAGAGATCTACCACAGGGCCTTGGCTGCTGTGAACTCAGGTGCTAGTACAGCTACTGGTTCGTTCGCAGCTACGGGTGGACAACCGGGTCTCGATCATGCAATTGGTAGTGCGATCACGTCAAGCCTCGCTTCTGGAGAGGGACGAGGTGTTAAAGGCCGCCCTGTTTACGTTGTCCTCGAGGAATCCACTGCATCCATGATCTTTCGCTGGGTTAAATTTCTTGCCACCTTCGTTGTCTTCACATGGCTATGTTTCTCCGCTGTCACTATCCTGATCGAGGTCTTGACTTCATTCCGCCGCCCACAAACTGCCAAGACGGACTCCGAAGTCACATCGGAAAAGCAGACTGCTCGGTTCAGCGACGTTCACGGATGCAAGGAGGCCAAGGAAGAACTCGAGGAGGTTGTCGAATTCTTGCGCCACCCTGACAAGTTCTCTGACCTTGGAGCTAAGCTTCCTAAGGGTGTTCTTTTGGTTGGACCTCCTGGTACTGGTAAAACTCTCCTGGCTCGGGCTGTAGCTGGCGAGGCTGGAGTTCCATTCTTTTACATGTCCGGCAGTGAGTTCGACGAGATTTTCGTTGGTGTGGGCGCCAAGCGCGTGCGCGACCTCTTCTCGAACGCCAAGTCTAAGTCGCCTGCAATTATCTTCATCGATGAACTTGATGCGATAGGTGGCAAGAGGAACCCTCGTGACCAGGCGCATGCCAAGCAGACGCTGAACCAGCTGCTCACGGAACTGGATGGCTTTGACCAAGAGGCCAGGATTATTGTTATTGCTGCTACCAACACGCCCAAGATGCTCGATAAAGCTTTGACTCGTCCCGGACGATTCGACAGACACGTGAACGTGGATCTGCCCGATGTGCGCGGACGTCTGGATATCCTTAAACACCATGCCAAGAAGATCAAGCTTGGACCTGATGTGGACTTGGAAGCTATTGCCGCTCGCTCACCCGGTCGCTCTGGCGCAGAGCTCGAAAATATGCTCAACGTTGCCGCATTGAAGGCTAGCAGGGCTAGAGCTTCTGTTGTCTCGAAACAGGATCTGGAGTGGGCCTTTGACAGGGTTACAATGGGTTCCGAGAAGAGGTCTATGGTGATCAATGAGAAGGAAAAGGAGATGACTGCCTACCACGAAGCAGGACACGCCCTGGTTCAGCTCTTCGACAAGGAAAGCTCAACCAGACTCTACAAGGTTACTATTCTGCCCAAGGGTCCTACTCTCGGTCACACCGCGTTCGTTCCACAGATGGATAAGTACTCGCACACGGCAGCTGAATACATGTCAAACATTCGCGTCGCTTTGGGAGGCAAGATGGCCGAGGAGCTGATCTTTGGAGACGACAAGGTTACCACTGGTGTCTCGGCTGTGAGTTTCCCCCTTGCCTTATTACTAATTGTTTCCGCAAAGCGCCCCTGAGACATTCTCCAATCATCCACTAACGCAGTCTATTCGTAGGATCTTGAAAGCGCGACGGATTTGAGCTTTGCCATGGTTGCCAAATTCGGCATGTCTGCAGCCTTGGGCCCTGTTGAGTACGGCAAACGGTATGAGTATCTCAGCTCTGACACACGATCCAAGATCGAGATGGAGGTCCAAACGACATTGAAGAAGTCATACGAGGACGTCAAGAAGCTTCTGACTGAGAAACGGAAGGAGCTTGATTTGCTGGCCCAAGCACTCGTCAAGTACGAAACACTTGATAAGGCAGAGGTAGAGAAGGTCATCCGGGGCGAGCAACTACCTCATCGCGCCGTGGTACCTAAAGGGCCTATCGTGGTTCCCATCCCTGTCGATGCCCCAGAGCCGCCTTTTGGCGGAGTCGGCCAGCCGCACCCTCCCCAGGCTCCGGCACCACCTCCAGTCGCTACCGGCAGGTTGGGAAGCAACTGAGCGACATGCAGAGTGAGAGATCACTTATTACCCAATTAAACCCACGCGATTCATTGAACCGAAGACTAATCGACTCCGGCTGTAAAGCTCTACTACTAAACGGCTTTACGAGGGTGGTAGCATAGCTGGCAGTTATTAAGACTTTGCCATGCTTTCTTCAGCCGAAGCAAATCATTTTAAGGCGTGTGACACTTCTACAACCATTCACATCAACTGGGTATACGGCAAATATCAAAATTTGTGTGTTCTGGCTTGTGTGGTGGAGGGAAGAACCACCCCTTTCCTTTCATCTTACTGTTGAGCCTTGTATTAGTATCAAGGTATAAAAAAAGGACATTGACGGCGTGCGAGGCCAGTGTGTGTACATATATATCATACGAACGAGCCCAAATTTCTGGGAGCCGGCATTTTCTTAGGTATCTTGTATTGAATAGTCATGAGTTATCAGCTTCTGTGTCCCATTCTACAAGTGAACTCTTACTCGTCTACAATGAGCTGGCGATGAGCTGGCATCCCGGTTATGGACTTAACCGGTCATTGGCAGATAACACCGGAGAAGAAGCATCATTGCACGCGATTAACAAGTGCGGGGTCAGAGGGGACATGAGTGGGGTGAGAGCGGCCGGACTCTGTTGACGCAATGGAAGTCGCCTATCGGGTGATTGATTGACCAAACTCACTGAGTGAGTGAGTGAGGGTATATTAAGCAAACAAACCCCCTTTATTTTTCTCCTTTAACCTGCTGCCATTGTAAACTCCTCTTGACGCCAATTGATCTTGACACCCTGCAACAATGACTAAAGTTCTTCTTACTGGTAAGTCTTCACCCCCCGCCTTCAATTGGCGAGTAGAGAGTGAAACCAATACTAACTCACTCACAGGTGGTTCGGGCTTCATCGCCGGTGTGTAATGCCCCGATTCTCAAAATCCGTGTAATCAGCTACACTAGCTAACTGGAACGATTTCGTCCCTTTCAGCTCACATCTTGGAGCAGCTCCTGGAAAAGGGCCACTCGGTCGTGACCACCGTCCGCTCAGAGGAGAAGGCCCAGGCCATCCGCGACGCCTACAAGGCGCAGTCCGACCGCCTCGAGGTCCTCATCGTGCCCGACATTGCCAAGCTGGACGCCTTCGACGAGGTGGTCAAGACGCCCGGCATCGAGGTCGTCCTCCACACGGCCAGCCCCTTCCACTTCAAATGGAGTACGGTTTCAAACCCCCTCCCTCCTCTCTCACTCCCAGACCAGGCGCCCCCATCCCACGGCTCATAGATTTGATAATCCCCAACTAATATGTGGGATAGGTGACCCCCAGAAGGAACTCCTCGACCCCGCCGTCAACGGCACAACCGGCATCCTCAAGGCCCTCAAGAAATCCGCGCCCCAGGTCCGCCGCGTCGTCGTCACCTCCTCCTTCGCCGCCATCATCGACGAGGCCCACCTCTCCGACCCCTCCCACACCTTCTCCGAGGAGAGCTGGAACCCGGACACCGCCGCCGACATCCACCGCTCCCCGGCCACCGCCTACCGCGTCTCCAAGAAGCTCGCCGAGAAGGCCGCCTGGGACTTTGTCGAGAAGGAGAAGCCGGGATTCGACCTCGTCACCATCAACCCGCCCCTCGTCGTGGGACCCGTCATCAACCACCTCGCCAGCCTGGATAGCATCAACACGTCCAACGAGCGAGCCGTCAACCTGCTCCAGGGTAAGTGGCGGGAGTCCATCCCGCCGCAGGGCCCCGTGGCGCTCTGGATCGACGTCCGCGACGTCGCCCGCGCGCACGTGGTCGCTGGCCTCGAGAAGCCCGAGGTCGGGGGCCACCGCCTGTTCACCACCGCCGGTCTCTTTGGCAATCACGACTATGTTGATATCGTGAGGGCAAAGTTCCCCGAGTATGCTGACAGACTGCCTGGCCCCGAGGTCAAGGGTGGTGAGAGACCTCTGCCTGAGCAGACCTTCAAGTGGAACGTGGAGAAGACAGACAAACTACTAGGAATTGAATGGATCAGCTTTGAGAAGAGCGTCGTAGATTTGGTCTCGTCATTAAAGAAGCATGGTATCTAGAGGCAACTTATTCCATTCGGATGGAAATTGAAGTCGCGGAATGAGTAAGCATCAAGATCCTCCATTACAAAAGTGTCTCGTCAATATGAAACAGAAAATTAAGAAATTATTTCCAAATGAAGACCTTAATTCGCCGCAAAATTCTTGCGCCTAGAATGTTTTTGTTCCTCTGTACGCCCTGTCAGCCAAAGTCGAGTCGATATGATTCCGTTTGGGTCGTCTCTATTTCGTTTTCCGCATCAGCCATACACCGGGATGAGCCCTTGTCTCCTTCATGTCATGACGCACATCATGCGCCTTTCCTTGATCTCCAAGCACCAACCAGCCTGGATAATGCAGTGTCTATTTACAAAGTTTAAGAAAAGTGAAGAGAAGAGAGAAGAAAAGCCATGCTAAAGTAGCCGTTCGTAGGCAAGCTGTATAGCTGGATAGAGGGAAGATGACGCATGATTTGTTAGTACTTGCCCCCCAATCGCTCAAGGTCGCCTTCTTGAAGAATTTGATTCTTGAACTCTCTTTTCTTTGATTTATCCGGAGGAGAAAGCGTTGGGCTGTAACCTCCAACACTTCCACGCCAGCTTCCCCAACTATTGTTGCGCGACTCGCGCTCACACTCTTCCGTTAGCTCGCGTAGACTGCGAGCTTCTGGATCCAGAACAACTCCCTTGGCTGGGTTATGTGAGACCAGTCCTAATGCGACGCCAAAATTACCAGGTTGGGAAGAGAGTGATGAGTCTCGCAACGGACTCTGGGGGTATTGACCAGACACTGGTGTTGAAGGAAGTGCCCGACAAGGTGGTGGCCCTGGGTTTGAAAGGCCGGCGACTTTCAACGGGGGCACCTCGCAGCCCTTTGTCTGAATTTTTGACCGCTTCTGAGTAGCCTTGATCGTAGTATTGGATGCTGGGGAGCGGGCATCTCCTGGATTGCCGCGAGCAACTCCGGCATTTTCGGTAGGGGAATTCGGGGGAGAGACGTTAACCCCATTGAAGGTTGGTCTTCTCTCAGTTCTGGGCACCAGACTATCTCTTGTTAGAGCGACTACTGGCGATGCAGGGAATTCGGCCTGTCGCTGCTCTCGATTGACTGAAGATGGCCGACTGCTCGCTGGTGGCACGTTGAGCATCTTTCTCTCCTTGAGAGGCGGTGGCGGTGTAAGTGGTTTCCAATGAGGGCTAACAAGGGAAGTTGGAGAAATCAAAGGCGTCGGGGATTCAGTAAGGCCCTTGAAAGAGGAGTCGTCGTCTTTGCGCTTAAAATACTTGCGAATTCCTCGTCGATGAGGAGGCCGTGATTTGAGGCGCAACAGACAGAAAATAATGAGTCCAATCACAATAGCCCCTGCAACAACGGATAAGCCAATGGTCACCTTGATCTCTTTGGAGATGTGAGTTCCTCCTTGTGCCCCCCTATCATCTGAGTTGGACGGATCTAGACTGGCCTCGAGGGATGGGTCTAGGATGGACTTGGACTCGGATGTTGAAGTTGCCATTAGGGTGTGTGTTACGGGCGAGGCCAAGACAGAAGAATGTTGGACGCTGGTAGATGTTGCGACATTTGTGTCTGGCTTTTCTTTTTGACACAGAGGATTGCCGCCATAGTCAGAAATACGATTGCAGATGTAACGGGTTGGTTCTGGGGGTCCCGGGTCGGTGAGCGAAGGATACCCAATGCTAAACAAACGTTAGCATGTGATGGCACAACATCAGATATCCAGGCGAAACGTACTTTTGACAAGAACTAATGAACCAATTGATGTTGGCTAAATAATATTATCAGCCAACGGTACTGCCCTGTACGCTGCACCAAGATGGCACAAGAACGACGAGAGTCGGGAGAGCAGAAGGAAAGGGTTAACCGTACGATCAAGGTTGTGGCTCTTGAGGTTGTCCACGCCGCACAGCTGAGAATCACAGCAATAGAGATCCCAGAAAGGAGGCAATTTCTCGGTTGTTGTGTTGCCATTGTCTGAGAGATGCTCACACACACTTTCGAGTGTCTTGTTCTCGAGTAACAATCCGTCGATGAACTTTGCTCTGCAGGAGGTAATGCACTTGGGAGCGTTCGGCACGTCGGTAGCGAGGAAGCCCCAGGGCATCCCGCTACATGAGTTCTCAGCCATGAGTGAGGCTATGGCAAGGATGGCCACGAGAGCGAGCGTAGGTGTGAGGGTGATGAGCTGTTGGTAGAAGACTTGTGATGAGAATGGTTAGTTTGTTGTAGACCCGGTAGACCCCGAACAAAGTCGCGTGGCTGACGCGAGAAGAAGAGTGGAAAAGAGAGGTAGGGCGCCTGTAGAAATTAGGTAGCCAGCGTTGGTGTAGCGAGCGGAAGGGCCATGAGCGGGTCGTCGATAGCAAGAGGAAGAGAGAAGAAATAAGGTTGAGATCTGCAGAGGCATAAATAGATGGGCGGATAGAAGTAACGAACGAAATGAGCGAGAAACCGGAGAACGAGTATGGGTGAGAGCATGAAGATGCAGAAGGAGGGTTGGATGTTGTCGAGGCGGAGATGGTAGAAAGGCTCAGGCAGACGGTCAGGTACCTATCAGATGGGGCAAATGTACCGAAGCTACCAGATGATCGATGTACTGCTGTGGGAGAGCAAAGTACCTCGAAAAGGTGGTGGGCAGGCGGTATCGGCGAGTTGGACGGAGGGAAGAAGGAAGGAACGAAAGAGGGAGGGAGCGGGACTGGGAAAGGATGGGCAGAACTTTACCACGACACCATCTACGAGCCAAGGTTGTCTACAGACTTGGAAGTGCACTCGGTCGTATTGCGTTGCGAACAGTCGGTGGCAGTCGTCTGCAGTCGTCTGCAGCTGGCGGCCGCATGCCCAGCTGCAAGACAGATGGGGGACATATGCCCGTGTCTGCAGCACATATGCACCTGGCTAGCTGGACCGCCAGCCACCTGCAATGCACAGCATACAGCAATACACCGCAGATCTGTCATGATGCGAGTGCGTGGCCATCGTGAATACGGCGTGCTGAGGGTAGGGTGGGTAGGGGCGGCGGGTTACACAGCTTCTGCAGCCCCCCTCCTCAGCCGATCACAGACAAATCAGCTACCCTTCGCATTCTATCGAGACACCTGGACACCGCAAAAAGCATACCCGGACCATTTCTGCCAACGTACCGACGAGGCCATGCTTGTGCCCTGGTCGGCGATAGAAGGACCTGCAGACCGTATACATCAAGGTGAAGCCTGCACGCACTCGGCCACGCAGGGATGCATTCATCGACATACGATGCACACAATACCCGCAAGGCTGCATATCGTATCATGGCCAAAGGAGGCATATGAAGATCGAGAAAGACTTGTTTATTTGGTTTCTCCAGGATTGGTCTTCTCATCCCAGCGAGCCTTGGTTTGTTCGACCCGACTGACTTAGTTGCGTCCCAGACGCCACCGGGCCTATTCTCTAGACATCATTGTCTCATAGCAGACGGACTAAAGTTGGTTCGAAGAAAAGAATCAAGACTGGTTCGAGTGCCCGATTGGACCGACTGAGCATGTTCTTTCAGGTGAGGCACATTCGTATTTGAATGGAAAAGGAAAGCAGAGAGTGGGCTCAGGTTGGACTATGATGTCTGGTGTTGCACCGCAGGCAAAAGCTCAACAAACAAATTTAAGCAGAATATGCCAACGATCTCGCAAGCCATGTTATTGGTGGTTCAAAGATGTTGTGCAATGCTGCATTCGCCAAGAAGATTCGACCCTGCTTCCTCCACCGGGTATCTTGATTAGGAGGCCCGGGCGAGGAAGTGATTGGATAGCTTTGGGGAAGCTGCGCTTTATTACTCCGTCCTTTATACAACATCCAACGTTTGACGTCTTATCCCCCCGTTTCCGATGCTCCTAAGGCCAATAGCCCCGGACCATGCTATACATACCATCGTATAGCTTCCTACGAATAGGAAGAGTCTGTTGTTTCCGCTTATGCTTGGTGGCAGAAAATGGGAGGAGAAAGAAGCAATAAAACAGCCAAATAGAACCCGCCAGCCAATGGATGGTTGCGCGAACCTGCATGGCGTCGCATGGGGAATTCATCCTGGACACCACGGGAGCTGAAAATGACGAAAGTAGGCTGGACTTTTCACGAGGCCTTGCGCAACCCCAGTGACTTACAATATCCGGCCAGAGCCTGACGATCTCGTACTGCCTGTGTGCTCCTCTGCCACGAGTTGCATTTCGTCTGAGACGTCCCAACGGGGTCAACATAACTTGGACACCCAGCTGGCATCGGGAAAATTGCCATCAACGGGAGAGATGAGTCCCCGGACCCATCGGCAGCTCTTGGAATGATTCCATGGTTTGGGGCTCTAGGGAAACACTCGGCCCATATCCTGTACGCCCCATAAGGTTTGGTTTCACCACCCACCTGCATGTACCAGGGCGGCAAGCGCTCTCTCTGAGTGGCTGGTTGGTTTTGTCAATGTTGCATGGACTCGTAGAGAGCGTTGACATGGGCGCATAGCCTTCAATATTTGGATGGATATGCCCGAACTCTATCTGACCACGTGGGAATCATTCGAGTCTCGAGACTGAGGCTCGCCCACATGATGCCTGATGCGCGTTGTTTGGAAGCCCCAGCCATGATTGTCGGGTACGAGCAGAACTATATTTGGAGCGGAAGAAGTGGACTGAGGCCTGCAGTAAGTATTCCCCATTATGCAGGCCATTGCTGACCGCCCACAGGAAGGTCCAAAAGACAGCTTCTGGAATAACAGACCTACCGGAGTGCTGTCCGATAGCTGGACTAACAGTATTTAATACTTGGAGTTGATTATAGCAGCAATTAGCTCGTTCGCGTGTTTTCCCCACAACCTATTATGGGCATTCCAGGATGCTACTACCTGCTAGTTATGTACTAACTCGAACGCTATCCGTAGTATCATGCCGGGATAATCTTGACGGAACCTCGGCTCCTCTTTGTTATTTAACTTCTCCACATGATTTCCCCAGACCTTGGACTTGCTCCCCTGGATTCACCATTGTGCTGGGAAATTCAACTACCACCATCCTTGATTGTATTTCTCAATGCTACTCTTGGCTGCTTAAGAAGAAGAAGTTCCTCATCCTCTCACCGTTTCCCAATTAGACGAATACGATTATTCTGATGGCGTCGCACAAGGCAAAGGAGCGAGTCCAGGCCATTGGCCAACAATTGGACACATCCTCTTCAGCCTCCGAGACCGGGTTGCCTCCTGTACATAAGGCGTCTCCTGGGTCCAGTTCGCCGCGTGTTCGGGGGAAAGTCGTCATTATTACAGGTAATAAACGCCCCGTCGCAAAGCTGTCCTTGGATAGCCACGAGCTAGTTTGAGTCAAAGCGCTGATAGACATGGGAATATACAACAGGCGCCAACTCGCTGCTTGGTATTGGCCGTGCCACGGCCCACCAGTATGCTGAAAGTGGTGCTCGCGCCATCTACATCTGTGACTTTCAGGACAATTATCTAGAAGCCCACAAGCGTGAACTGAACACCCTCTTCCCGGCGGTTGAGATCCATACACGGCAATTCGATGCCGCCAAAGAGGCTGAGGTCAAGGCTGTCGTAGATGACGCCATTGACCGCTATGGCCGCCTTGACGTGTTCTTTGCTAACGCCGGCGTTGTTGGAAAGCCTATCATCTTTGACCGAATTTCCGAGGACGAGTTCATGTCCGTGCTGAAAACCAACACTCTGAGGTAAGTGGCACGTCTTGGCCATGAGCGCCACACCACACCTATGCGGCTGCATGTTTTGAGTGAACTGAGACAACTGACCCGAGAGAAATAAACTAGCGTCTTCCTAGCGGCCAAGTATGCGGCTCCCGCCATGCGGAAGACGTCGTCAGAGAAGCCCCAGTCGGGAGGATCGATTATTGGTACGGCCTCTGTCGCCGGGCTTCGGTCCAATGCCGGACCAACTCCTTACTCGGCCTCCAAGGCTGCCGTCATATCTCTGGCCCAGTCCATATCCTACCAACTCGCAGGCACTGGTGTTCGTATGAACGCAATCTGCCCTGGCTTGACCGAGACAGGTATGACGGCCCCTACGTACGAGGCAGCCCGTGCTCGAGGAACCACCAAGAAAATCGGGCAGCTGAACCCGCTGGGGAGGGGGGCACACGCCGATGAGATTGCGCGCGTGGCCCTGTTCCTTGGAAGCGACGAGAGCAGCTATGTGAACGGGCAGGCATGGGCTATAGACGGGGGCTTGAGTGCGGGCCACCCGTACGTGCTGGGCAAGCTTGCATGATGAGCGCATGTGAGGGCCAGCGGCTAAATATATTATTGTATTTCGACAAGACGTTCTCATTGGGTATCAATCTCCATGGCTCCGCTATTCGTCCTGTTGTCGATGATCCTCTGTAACATCTTGTGCCGCCAAACATTGTAGTCCGCCTTCCTCTCCTCGCTGAGGTAGTCGTACTTCTCCTGGAACATGGTATCCGCCCGCCGGATCTGTATTGGCTTGGCCATGTCGTCCTCGTCCTCAGCGGGCGCGGTGACTACGTCCCATCTCTTGGCCCCGACAAGCTCATCAAGGCCCTTGAACCAGTCACTATCTAACCAGCCTTGTTCCTCCATCTGATTGACGGCCGAGTTGAACTCTCTCGGTTTGGTCTCCTCCCACTCAGTCCATGGATCTTGGCCGCTGGGAGCATTGACCGTGGTCTCCTCACGGGCCCGACCCAACAATTTGAGAATCTCTCTCCGCTGAGCCGAGAATGGCTCCTTGGTCATCGGCTGACCGGTAGACAGGGCTACCAATTTGATGGTGACGTAGAAATAAATAGCACTGAGGATTGGTGCAATGTTCTGGTTGACCCACTCGTCCCTCGTCCGCCTGCCACCCGGAGCGATTATGGTGTCCATCGCGGCCACTATGGTGGGCGCAATGGCCAGCTGCCCCGTCTCCGAGCATATGAATTTGATGACTGGCTTTACCCACACTGGCAAGGCACCACCGGCGAGGGAGTTGGCCGCCCCCGTAGACTTGGATGGTGTGCCGGCACCGCCCTTAGTGGGAGTGCGGAACTTGGCAAGGCTCTGCTCCTTCGTGGGGGTCGCTCGGGAGGGGATCGGTCTGGTCTCGGAAGCTAGATCAGCAGCACCCTTGGAGCTGGTGGCTCGCGCCGGTCTCCCACGTCGAGGTGTTGACGAAGGGGCTGGGATGATGTTGTCGAGGTGGGTGTAGAGACGGTTGTAGATCCGGGGCGGGATCGGGGGCCGGGCCTGGATGGGCGGGAGATCGAGAGTGACCTTGAGCCTGTTGCAGGCGAGGTTCGCGCAGGCATATAACCTGCCTACTTCCTCCTCTGCCTTGAGCGTGCTGGCTTTGAATCGTGATTGCGAGACTAGGGACTCGGCGAGTTCTACTAGAGGCGGGGGGAGATCCGACCCGTAGGTGGGCATTAAAGAGAAAAGGGCCTGCTCGATTTGTCGACTCATGCTGGGTGTGCCAATTGCTGTACATGTATTGGGTGGTGATGATAGCTTCTCGGAAAACACGTTCAGAGCTTGGGAGACGCGCCGGTGAATTATTGCTGATAAGCCTCGGCAGATAAGCCAGGGAGCTACGTCCATGTACACTTCACCGTAATTGGGAGAGGAGATACTTTAGCTGCTATAGCGGTAGGTGGGCCCGGTAGTGATGCACCTGCAGATCTAGAGTCCACCCCGTTGGCCGTTGAGCCCCCTGACGTTATCAGCGTTCCATCGAGCGCAAGCTAAGCTACCCCATATTTGGCCTCTCTTCTTCTATCGCCAAAATCTACGGAGAGGCATAACACTACATACTCAAGAAAGTCTTGTTTCCTCCTTGTTGCATCTTCTCGTTAGTGCTCCCGCAGCCTCTAGACACCGCCATTATGCGCAGCCAAGCTCTGATCAGCACTGCCTTGATAGGCCTCGCCGTTGCTCATGGCGACGGCACACGAAACCCCGTGCCCAAGGTCCCCGAAAACGCCAATTGGATCACCAAACACATGGCGGAGGAGCATCACATGGCTGGCTGGGACGACAGCGCATTCTTCTCTCTCCACGACTACAACAGTGACGGGCGGTGGCAGGGCGACGAGATCCTGCGCACGTACGGCCTGATGGACGACTCCAACAAGCACGTGTCTGTCGAGCGCCGCAAGCAGATCCTGGATGACGTCGTGCGTCCCATTGACACCGACGGCGACGGCCAGGTCACTCTGGCGGAGTGGCTCGCATACACCAAGAGCGGCAAGACGCTGCCTGACATGGGCACGGGGCCCGGGCACCATGGCGACGATGAGTACGAGTATGAGATCCATCACTGGGAGAAGTACCATAATGAGGATACGAAGATGGAGGACCTCACGCATCCCGAGGACATCGAGCACTTCAAGAAGCACGACGAGATTGAGGATGAGCAGAGGAGGCTCGAGGCTCTGGACAAACAATCTATCGTCGAGTCGAACATCCCCTCTAAATTCCTGCGGCAACGGTGATGGGGACACTGGCCAGTGTTCCTGCTTTTCTCATCTAGCGGTTAGCCTCTTCTATGGAAAAGGAGGGGAGGGGGGGCTTTTTCTTTTTTTTGTTTTATAATACGATCAAGTTGTACAACTACTAGACCTTGTAACATGGACGTCAAATACACAGTGCCAAACCCCCGGGGCAAACGTCTTGACCAGCTCAACGTGGTCTGCATCTACGCTCCGAACGGATCCTTCGCTGGCTGCCCATGATTTGCAGAGGCCCTCGATCGAGCTCTGCCTGTCCTTGATGTCATCAACTCCGACGTTCTCGTGAAAGTGAAACCATGTCTCTGAGCTCTGGCCCGTCATGTCCCAGGCTGGCTTCCAAGTTGCTTCGCTGGTAGGTAGGAACCCACAGTTGACGTGCCTGATCTCCCCCGAGCTCCCGGAAGCATGGAGGCTGCGTATCCGCCCCAGAGCCTTTTGGTTGTCTTCCAGGAAGACCACTATCTGCTCGCCGCCCCGGATCAGATCTTCTGCTGGCAATTCCAGCTCAACGCCCTGTATAACCCTGACCGTCCAGCGGTTCGCCAGTGCGCCTCGTCGTAAGCCCTCCACGCTCCAAGGGTTGATCTCCCAGCAGAGTACTCGCATGCCCAGCGATGCGTACGAGAACACAAAGTACCCGATGCCACCGTATAGATCAACTGCCCATACGTCATGCCCCCCGGATGCTTGTACCTCAGCCTGACCAGCGGGGGGTAATTTGAACTCCAGCAGCCTAGCCTTCTCCTTGACGTTCCCCCGGCTGAACATGGTCCACCGCGGCGCCCACGTCTGATAGATCCCATTCTGCTTGGTCGACACCCACAGCGCCCGTTCAAAGTCCCCCTCAGCTGGATTATCAGGGCCGAGTGTCGCGGAGGGCCCAAAGTCTCCGTGCAGCATCCGCAGCCCGCTGGGACTCCGCAGCACGTTCTCCTCGCCCTGCTCGTCGCCCTCCTTGAGCAGCGGGATCCCCTCGGTCACCGCGAGGTGAGTCAGCTCCGGTCCTGACTTCTTGGACAGTTCGCGTAGGATCAGTGCCCACAGTTGGGCGGCGGTAGTCTCGCCCACGCGTGCCAGCAGGGCTTTCCACGAGGGGTGGGTGAAGCTCCCGGCTGGCAGGAGAGCCATGGGCTCGTAGACGGTGAAGCGTTTGGGGGTCTTGTCGATGATCTCCTGCTTCCATCCGTCGTCCGTCTCGGCTCCCGGGGTATCTGAGTCTAGGCCTTCGAGCCATTGGGAGAGAGCAGAGAGGATGGGGTTTTGTTGGCGTTGTTTACCCATTCTTAGAAGGGGATCTGTCGGGAAAGACCAGAATCCTATAGGTATCTGAGAATGGGCGTCTGTAGGATACAGACTAACCTTTAAGAATTCTGTTTCTTGATGAAAAGTGTGTTTCTCTAGCCGCTAATTGGTCGAGAATTATCAAGGGGCCAGATTTATGTAGCCCGATTGCCATGTACTTGGTATACGTGGGTAAGTCGTAGATATTTCAAATCGGGGGTTTTCTCTCTCAATGCGATGATCACGTTCAAATTAAGATTTCTTGTGCATGTCTGGCAAGCCACTTGGATGTGAATGCGCCCCTCAATTGAAACTATGCGACTTGTGTGGAGACCGCGGGGTCTGGTTTAATCAATGTACCTATGGAGGTAGAACGGGGAAATACGACCAAAACGCACGTGGAATCAGTTCGTAAGACAACAATATAGAGCAAACTTCATGTACTTCAATGCTTCGTCACTCTCAAGTCTAGATCTACCCTCTTCGTGGAGCTCCAGTACATTGACACGGCCGATCCCGTCATTAACCATATGCGATGCATTACCCAAACAACCCATCCCGAACCGACACTCTCGTCTTTAGACATCATGGGTATCTTGACCCTAAACTAGTTAGTAATCTACATGCAAAATAACATTCCCAATACCAAGCCCACATGCAGAATCAGAGGAAATAGTCGCTAGGACCCCTTCTGTTGGCCGGAAGGTGTCTCTGGTCATCTGGCACTGCAGAAAAGATGCTGAACCTTGGGGTCAAATCCTTGTCCACCGACATGATGGAAGCGACGTTGCCGCAGCGGTAGCAGTAGTTTGGCGCTGACCACACTGTAACAACAGAGCTCTCTGGGAAGTGATACTGTTTCGCAGTTAGAAAGTGTTGTCCACAACATAATGACAAATCGTAGGGGGTAATTGCTGCTCACCTTGTACCCTTCGTTTACAAGCTGGTGGGCACGGGCAATGAGCTTCAGACCGTTGACATGGTTAAACTCGTTGGCAACCTTGTCGCCAAACAGCCAGCCAGCGCCGCGGGGACTGATGGCCCAGGTTTCGACCTCGTCAGGATCCGACCAAACAAGATCACAGAATGCACCCTCATGAGGAATCTCTTGCGCTCTTGCTACGACACGAATCTGATCAATCGTCCTGATCTCGGGGCTCAGGCCACCGTGAACACATAAAACCTCCCCATCCACGATGGCTGCCAAGACCAGAAAGTCAAACACGTGGCAGCAGGCCTTCCAGACTGATGCGTTGCCGTACTTTTGCTGGCATTCCTCGTAGAATCCGTACACCTGGGTGATCTGACGAGACTCGTGGTTCCCTCGTACCAGCACAATCCGATCGGGGTATCTAGATTTATCAGTCAGAATGTTTAGCTTCTAAGGGCAGAAAGTGCCGCTCCCGTGAGAAATTCATACTTTGCTTTTAGGCACATGAGAAGTGTGAACGTCTCCAAGCTGAAATATCCTCTGTCAACGAAATCCCCGAGGAAGATGAATCTAGTCTCCGCGCTTTGAGACGTAGGCACCGCGACACCGGAGTCTGCAGACACCGGACGATCGGCGGCAGCGTCAGCACCCGTGCTGGCCTCTGGCTCGGCGTCCCCCTCATCCGCTTCACCGCCGCTGGGCCCCTCGGAGGATCGCAGCTTCTTCCGGAGCTTTGGGTTCGTGATCTCGGTTGGGGGCTCGATATCTTCGGGCGATATGACGGTTGTGGCGGTCTTGGGAGCGTGGAGGTTGGTCTCGCCAGGCATGCCGCCCGCGACGCGGAAGAGCTCGAGCAGATCGTAGAATTGGCCATGGATGTCACCACAGACGGTGACGGGGGTACAAACAGGCTGGATGTTCGACTCTATTCCATGTCAGAGGGCCGGGGGTTCATCTCAAGGAGCAAGATGAGATGGCTCCTACCTTCCATGAGGATCTCTTTGACCTTCTCGCATAGCTCTTTCATCACACGCTCCGGCAGGTAATGGCACTGCTTGGCCTCCTCAAGCCACTCATCGAGGCCTGAATTGGGCCCGAGGTTGGCCGGGCCCGGTCGAGGCACGCTGGTAGCCATATTACGGCATACCTCGCTCCAAGGAGAAATATGAAAACGGAGGGAGTGTAGATGCGGTTGGGGGGTCTCAGAGTGTGGTTATCTGACTTGTCTTTGGGGCTGGCGGGGATCTGGACGCTCGAATCAATTCTTGGGCCGTCATTGCGCTAGAGCGCCTGAAACGGGTGCTGAAGTGGTCCCCTCTGGCTGCTGAGCCCCACCCAGGCTTCAGAAGCTGATTGTAAGCGCAACTGGCTGGAATATTCGCCGTGAGGATGACAGGGATCAAACGACTGTTGAAACCGCAAAATTCTGACCTTGAATATTACTTGCCTCATTATAAGATTCTCCCTCGAATGCTTCAACCCTTGCATTTCATTACCATCACGTCCCTGGTCCTTGGCCCATCACGTGACGACTTCCCGCTAAATAAGTGGACATACACTTCACACTGTGAGCCACATCTCCGTGCCTGAGACTCGCGAGTGGCCGCTCAAGCGCATGGTTGATAACTTACCTAAGCAGCCGTCGCATTCGCTCACTGTCGCCAGATTCACCAGTGGAGCTTTGAGGGCACTCGCGGGCTCATTCTAGCCTTGCAAAGCAACACCCCTTCGGCGCGCCTCGCCCAGTATCGAGCCAACTGAGATGGCTGCTCAGTCCACCCCCCAGGTGATATCTCGCCGGGGTAATGCCAACGGCTCACGGTCATCTCATGATAATCCCAAGGTTAGATAGGTTGCATTTGAGCCCTAACGGCAGGGAGGATTTGCGCAAACTGACACATCTCAGGGAAGAGGCAATGAGAATGCTGGCAGTAGATCTGGGAGAGCCAGGAGCTCTCAGGAAAATTCTGCTGAAACTACAAAGGTAGAGCGCATCGGCTATTTCTCTTTGTATGACAGTTGGCTGACACTCAGAGTGAGGCCCCAAAACCATCGAAGCCAAAGGCACAGAATGAGGGCGAGAAGCTCGTCATCCGTCGGCTCCCACCTGCCATGACCCAGGATGAGTTTGTCACTATCCTCGGCCCTGACTGGGAACTCAACAAGGGGAAAGTGGACTGGCTCTCGTACGCCCCGGGCAAGGTATCCAAAGAGTGTGTCATCCTTGTGTTCTCTACCAGAGTTGTTAATTCTTGCTAACCTCATTATCAAAGCCCTTCAAAACCCTCTCGCCCAAGCCGTGCATATGTTCATCTGAAGAGAAAAGATGATATCATGAGCCTGAGCGAGGTGGTCCAGTCATCAACTTGGGAAGATGCCAAGGGCACCTTTACCAGCCCGGCGCTGATTGCGCCGCCTACGGTTGAGTTTGCTATTTATAAGAAGATCCCAAGCAACAAGCGGCGGACAGATGCCCGCCAGGGGACCATTGACCAAGACCCTCAATTTATGGCTTTTCTCGAGAACCTCGCCAACACTGGGCTGGCCAATGAGGGTGTGGAAGTCGACGACGCCGACGAGGGGGAGAAGGCGGACATCAAAGTCACCACCACACCTCTGATTGAGTACCTTAAAGAGAAGAAGGCTTCTAAGGCTAAGGATTCGTCCTCGGGCAAGAACTCTAAGAAGGACAAGGAATCGAATTCTAGCAAGAGCAAAGGAGGTTCCAAGGACGACGAGTCGTCCAAAAAGAAGGGCAAGGGTGGAAAGGATGACAAGGAAAAGGAAAAGGCACCCAAGGAGACTGTCAAGATTCTCACCAAGAAGGCTGCGACGGAACAAGCTGCTGAGGCCGCGAAGACGGCCGCCAGTCACATCACCGCTGCCGCATCCGCCGACACCCCCAAAAGCCGACGTGCTGGAATCGCTGCTGCCGCCCGCATCCTACAGCGTGATCTTGGCCTGAGTCCTGGAAGCGCCCATAGGCGAGCGCGCCAGGACGCAGCAAAAGCTGAAGCTGGATCGACAGAGAGTGCCGGCGCAAAGGGTGCTTCGACAGCAGCTGCGTCGTCGGCCGCCCCCGCGAACCGCTCCTCCTCTCCAGCCCCTTCAGTCGAAAGTACAGCACAGTCTACAAAGCAAGGCAAATCGGGGCGCAGGAGCCGTGGTGGCAAGAGTGCAGAAAAGGGGAAGGGGACGGAAACTACCGCAACGGAGACCTCTACGGCCCCAACCATTACAAAGACCCCCATCATTCTGAAGAAGAAACCAGAGCCTGAACCGCCCGCTCCTCAGACAGCTCCCGAACCGGCCCCCAAGACACAACCCACCCCTCCCGCCAAGCAGGCACAGCCTGCCCCCAAGTCGAAGCCCTCCCAGGCGCAGAAGAAGGCACCCGCCGTGAGCGCCAACACCACGCGTGCCTTTATCAAGCACGCAAACGCCTCCCAGGGCGTCACCGAGGCCCTGCTCAAGCAGACGCTCGAGACGTTCGGCACAATCACCTTTGTGGAGATCGACAAGCGCAAGGGGTTCGCCTACGTCGACTTCGCCGATCACGAGGGCCTCGTCAAGGCCATCTCGGCCAGCCCCGTCACCGTCGGCCAAGCCAACGTCCAGGTCCTCGAGCGCAAGGAGAAGAAGGCGCCCGCCCCACCAGCCCAGGCCGGGAGCTCGAGCTCTGGCAACCCCAGCAACAACGCCGCCAGCAGTGCGAGTGCCAATGGGACCCCCGCCCCCGCCCAAGAGAAGCCAGAGAAGAGCTCAGGCCGCGGCAGACGAGGTCGAGGAGGCGGTAACAAGGCTGCCGCCGGCGGGGACAAGCCATCCCAGGCAGCATCTGCTGCCAAAGCAGCCGGCACCACTCCCAATACGACCGGCGGGGGGTGAAGCTTGTGAGCCGTGTGCTTAGGGAAACATTTTGGTCGGGAAACACACACAGCCAATACCTCGGAGATTCACGGATCTTTTCGGCACCCATATCCACATCGAGCCATAGCGGAAAACGAGTTATGGGGGGTGGGAGGTCAGTCGCTTCTTTGCATGAGACCGGCATGCGCCTGGACATTATCGAGGTAGTATCCGGGTGGTTGCCTAGCTGCCTGGGACGCTACGATCGAAGCAGCATGGACTGGTCTGGGGGAGAAGAATGCCACTCTGTCTGTAGGCAACACTCTGGCCATTTCCCCCTCCCCCGCAGTATTCCTGGCTGGTTCCGCCCGTCGTCGATTGCAACCCGGGCTTGAGAAGGGCACTCTCGAACATTGTGGCCTGGAGTCAAATCAACCAGCAGTCACTCAATAGGTCGTGGTGCTTGTGAAGGCGCCCTTGTCTTGGAATACATCAATAAAATAAATGAAATTTTTCTATGCGAAATATGCTGTGCAGAATATGCTGTTCCTTTCCATCCGTAAATCTTGTCCAATCCGTACATTTGGTATCATTGCTGAACCATCGTAATCAAAAGTCTATATAAGTGCCCAAACAAATCCAGGTGGTATCATCTCTTCCTTACAAATCCATAGTTACAGGTATCTTTCTATCCATCCGACAAAGGAAATTAAAACAAAGGAGAAAACAAAGAACTGGGTGAGACAAAACAAATGAAAACTATCAGAACAAATGAACATAGGAGAAACCCAACCGACTGTAACATAATGCTTTCCAGAGAAACCTTGAAATGCGCCGAACTGTACCCGTCATCCTGAGTACAAGACTGCAGGAGGTGAGGGACGATGTTGTCCGGCTGACGAAAATGAATTTTTTTTAAGCATGCGCCGTAGACCATGAGAGCGTAAACACGATATGAGAGCAATGTTTAACCCCGTGAGATGGGGTAGGCGTGATAGTTGCCGTCCTCGTGGCCCTCGTCATCATAAGCCGTGCTACCCCCGCTGCTGTAGGCTCGGGTAGGGCTGTTTAGGGGGTTTGGGGTGCGAGGGACGTTGGGATGGCTATAGCCATGCTGGGTAGTGACCAATGTTTGCTGCGGATGGAGATGTTGAACAGTGTAGCGGTTGTTAGGGTTTGTCGAGGTTGAGCGGCTGTGGGCGCTGCGCTTGGTGTCCACGACACTGTTGCGGCGAGCCGAAGTAGGTGGCCGTTTTTCTTCAGAGTTACCGTGCGACCCGAATCGCTTGGAAAGACGCTCTTTCTCGGCCTTCTGAGCCTTGGACTCCTTGACCTCTCGCTTCTCCTTCTCAGGGCGATCACGGCCACGGCCTCGATCATCGCGGCGATCGCGGTCGCGGTCGCGGTGTTCGCGGTGCTCGCGATGCTCTCGGTGTTCACGGTTCTCTCGGTGCTCGTGGGTGTCTCGGTGCTCACGGAGGTTCTTCTTGCTGCTAGAGCGAGAAAGTTTGCTGCGGTCGGGGAGCGGTGAGCTCAGTGGGGAGTTGCTTGAGGGCGGTGTGCTGATCGAAGAGCTGTATCGGGAGACGAGTCCGTCGTATTGATCCTGAATTTCGGTGTACTTCTCAATCCAGGTCTCCTGCGACGCAAGAAGGGCCTCGTAGTCCTCCTTTGCCTGAAGGACCTCCTCCTTATGGCGCTCTCTCTCCTCCCGTACTTCGACGAGCTCGGCACGCTGGTCGGCAATGGTGTTGTTTGCGGCGGACAGGAGTTTCTGCAGTTGTTCGTTGAGGTTCTCGAAGCGGTCTCTCTCCCCGCGCGCCTTGTTCAGGGCGGTGTTTGCGTCCTTGAGCTCGTCGCGCAACTCCTGGATAACATCCTGAACTGTAGGGGAGCGAGTTAGCCTTGGATGCACTTTTGAATTAAAACTAGAGCGACGACAGGACGAACCCGAGTGCTCAGAGGCGTCGCTGGCTCTCCGGCTAGAGTCTCGGCCGGAGGTAGAGGAGCTTCTGCTGTGCGAAGGCATGACTGGTCAATGGCTGTGGCTAGTGGCGGATAGTGATTTGATGGCCTCGCGAGGTAACAATGCAACGATGCCCAACCGAGGGCTTCAGTGTCGTGCAGCACCGGCGAAATGGAAGGCACTCCAGTATGTGTGCCCAATATGTATCAAGCAAGGTATCGTCAAATGCAAGGCGGAAGGGAAAAGGGATGCAAAAGGTGAGGCCAGGAATTGTACCACATATATATAATTTCGTCCTGTGGGCAGGCAGTGTGGCGCTAGCGAGAAGAGGAGGTGTAGGGATGGAAGCCAGGTTGTATCTACTGCACACCCTCTGAGGTCTGTGCTTAGCTGCGCCGTTCCAGAAATTCACCCTCTCCCTAAGAAATCTTAGAAATCAAGTATGGGAAGCAGGCTGGGGGGGTGGGAGGAGAAAATCGAGATATGGGGACGGCCAAATTAGAGATTCGGGTTGGCACAGCCGGGGTGCGAAACAGGCATTTACTCGCACCGAAAAAAAAACTGAAGGAAGAAGAAAAGAAGAAAATAAAATTAATTAGGCAAAAACGCAGGGTGGATTCCTGGGTCCCCGGGGCGGGCCTAGAGTGCTGTCTCTTCTGTGCTGGAATGGACGGCGCAGGGAGGACGGGAACTAAACCGGGAACTAGACAGGTGAAGGGTGCCTTGTCCTGGTGGATCAAGATTTGGCAAAGTGGAAGAAAGGCGTCTGCTTGGGGAGGGGCAAGGTAGCATTGGCCGCGGGAACAGAGGAGGGCGCAGAACGTCAGCGAGGGGCGGGAGACGGGAAAAAGGGTGGGAGGGAGGAAAATCACATTTGCGTGAAATTCGGAGTATCTTGGTGGGCGCAGGACGAGGGAGAGGACCTGCATCAGAAACAGAGCGAATGCAATGCCCTGCTTAGCAGAGAGAGAAAGGGCTGCTACAGCTGCAGGCTAAGCAACGTGGGAATAATTAGAACCGCGGCCACGGCACACGTCCGCCCATCGCTGGGCGAATGACTCACTCCTTCACGCTCAAGCCACGAGCGCATGCGGCAGGCACCATCCAACGTCCTGACCACTGCATGTGCGTCGTTCCGCAGGTCCTGCCTATAGCAATGGCATGAACCGGAAGGGTGAGGAGAAGGGCAGCAGCCCGGTGCCAGTTACCCCGGCTTAGCGCCATTCCTGGCTGTGCCTGCCCGCTCCTGTTGCTGCACCAGTCTGTGTGCCTCCCGGGCCGCGCTGGGCAGAGAGAAAAATGAAACTTGAAACAGCTGGATGGTGCTAGCGGTGGTCCCTCGTAGCCGGATCCAGGTCCGGTGCTGTCCAGAATGATATCAAGGGGTATTATTATGGCCAAAAGGGAGGGCAGCTTCTTTCGTGCATCTTTTGCGAATACCCGTCAGTCGGGTTAAAGCATCTTGGGCAGGGACTACCAGCTGAACTGCAGGGGGCGCCTTGTCTCGTTAGGCACCCAAGGCCCCGGGAGAGAAATGAGAGGGAAAATTTTTCTCTTCCCTCTGTATAAGCTTCCTCCCGCACAGACTTGGAGGGGGTGTGATTTGGGAAAGTGGAAAAAATAGCACACACACACACTTTCGCTCACACGGCGCATGCCTTGGAAGGCTGTACGAGCAATTGCTTCACGTTCACGGTCTCGTCAGCATGAGGAGTGGCGTCCATTGCTAAGCAAACCAGACTGGTATGCAGAACTTACACGTACGACTGCCACATAACGACGGCCGTTAGTGCGCTCGTACAGACCCAGACCGACTCTCTTTCAGTGGAATTTCGTACTACAGGCACCCCGCAAGGCATGGACGTCATCACGTCTCAACCAGGCAGGTCTGGCAGGCACCATCTGGCAGGCACGGCCTCACACTGGCCGCACATTCCTGCTGGTGCTATGCGGTACACACCCGCAGAATGATGTGCGTCCAGCCGTAGGTACCAGCCGCTCAAAGGGCAAGGCCACCCTCCACCCACTTCATGCGATGGAACGGCATCCATCCTGTTGCCAAGGTAGTATGTGGGATCGGAACGGGTCGGCCACGCGCCCATCCCAGAACGCCCAGCAGGCAATGCAGCCAACGCAGCTGAAAAAAGAAATGTGGCAGGAGACAACAAGGCCGGGCAGAGGGCGTCGTTGTTGGGGGGCGGCATGGAAGAGAGAGAGAGAGAGAGAGTAGGGTTATCAGCACTATTGGCTGTGCAGTGGCTGTACCAGTGTGCTGGCGCTGGTTAGCTGCCTTCCCTTCCCTCGCATGCAAGGGCTTGGTTCGCAACCAGAAGGGCTCGAGGCTGCCCACCACCACCACACGCGCTGATGAGTGTGACTCATAGTCGTCGTTCTGGCTGCTGGTGACCACTCACAGCTCTCAGAGAGCCTGGCTCTGTCTCTCTGCCCCCTACGCCGTGCTGACTTGTGTGATGAAATTAGCCTGGCCACGCTCCCGTAATTTAAGAATAGCAACCTCACCTCCATCGAAAGGAAAGGAAAAAATTTTCCTTGCCATGTGTTCCCATGTGGAATCAAATCGCTGGAGAAAACATGAAACGCGACGTATGCACACACTCTACACACACGCAGCGCAGTGGAGGGCACCCAGCCTCGCGACCCAGCACGAGGTGATGGTGTGAACAGCCCCCGTCCATGCAGCAGAAGCACAAATGTGCGCCCTTCCATGTGGGATCCCTCCCAGGTGGATATCCGCTCCGTGACAGAATTCCCTGCATCCTCCCCAGAGGTACGACGTAGTACTTTGTTTACTGGCCCCCTCGAGATCGTCGCCCTGGTAATCCTGGCTTAATGTAGGGCTGATGGGTGGAGAGGGCGATGCCGCCGTCTGATAGGCAAAGTATCCTCATGTATGCCCCTCATGGTCATGAGGCCGCTGCATGCAACCGCAGGTGCGCTCAGCACAGTGCTTCACAGGGTCTCGTGAAGGGTATGTGGAGGTCCTCTTGGGGGGCCGCCCAACAGATGGTTCGCATGTCTGCCTGGGCTGCCACTCGCCCAGGCTTCGTCGTGATCCATCCCCTCGTTGGACCCAACGCTCCCGCTCCTGGTTTCCCCAGTTAACAAGGTAGCCTCTTCGCGGCCCGGCGCGCTTCGGCGTCTGACTAGGCAGTCAAGGACAGAATTGTACATTGGGGGCTTAGCAAAAGAATCAATTCAGCTATCTACATCCCCCGATCAGGATCTATACCCACGAGGGAACAGTGACAATGAGCAAAGAAACCGGGCCACCTGTGACCCATCGCATAATCATTCTTGGGAAACGCGCATCTTCTCGTTGATTCTCATCAGTCGTAAAGAGACAGCATCCAGGGATCCCACATTGGGCACATCGTCCAGGATGGCCATTTGGTGTATGCAGGTGACAACCAATGGGAACCATCACCGTCGCCGCACCACGAGTAGCCACCCAGTCTTGGACTATCATTCCTCAGTTCCAGGGAGGGGTAAATTGTGATGAAGAAAAAAAACAGCGTGATGAAAAATATGGTAAATACGAAAACGGGGATCAGATGTAGTAATGACGTCGCCAGAAATCCTCGTAGGTGTCCACCTTCTCGACCCGACAGGAGGTCCCCTTGTTCCGGAGCCGATGATACTTCTTGTCCAGATCCTCAAACTTGCCCCTCCAATACCGAGCCCTCTCCCCCCAGTATTCCACTTCCGTGTTCAGCTCGGATATTCTGCGGTTGGAGTTCTGGTCCAGTTGCCGTGACAGCTCCCGCACCCTGGATCTCAAGTCCGCGTTGGTCTCGAGAACTTCTTTATTCTCCTTCTCCAGGACTGTGATCCTGCATCGAAGTCGGTCCAATTCGTGGTGGTGCTCCCCGGAATTCTCGAGTGAGCATCGCAACGCTTGGTTCTCCGCCTGGAGAGCACTAATCTGGCAGCGAAGGTCCGGGAGGACCACGTCGTTGAGCTGGCGCACGTCAGCCTGGGCAGCCGTGAGGCTGGTTCGCAGGTCCCCGTTCTCCTTGGTCAGAGACTCGTTGTTGTCGGTCAGGATCCGGTCGCGCTCCTTCATCACCCTCCAGTCCTCCGGCTTGATCATGAAGTACTCATGGCCGACGTACTCCTGCGGGATGTCATCATGGACAACGTGATGGTGGTGATGGCGGTGGTGCTTGTGTCCATGAGAGCGGGATCGTTTGAGCTTGACGAACTGCCCCTTCCCACAAGAGTCCGTCTCATAGTATAGCTTCCTCGACATGATCGAGGATGTTAGCCTATTGAGCTTATCGTTGCCGTCTCACTTTGGGGCCTGTTTCGCAAACAAATACTGTGGATTATCAAAATCGAAGGCAGTTCCTATTCCAAAAGATTATGGTAATTAAGACAAGAGCAAAAAAAGAACACGGGAACTAGCTCGGCTTACACTCTGAAGACGTCGTCGTCTTATAAGGGGCCAGTCTTCTTTGTTAACGTAGACGAGCAACACGACACGAGACCATGGCATTTGGCGTAGCAACGTGCTCCCCAAGCCTCGACCTAGGAGCTTGGATGTTTCACGCCGACGCAGAAAGCGAACAAAGAGAGGCAGCAAGGGCACGCCCAAATGGTCAGGCTGGCTCATCACCGAGCCTTGTGCGCTCGTAGACGAGCCTCCCCCCATGGCTGGGCCTCACCCACGAGGCAGGCCGGCATGGTACATGTCTCATTGGTCATGCTCGACACCGCGCGAGAAATCATACATACAAGGCACCGGGCTGAGTGAAGGCCTCGAAAGACTAGTGGTAGCCTTCTCACATTGTCACATGGCGGCGGTGCGCTATGGGCATATAAGCTCTGCGCCGTGCGCTCGCTGATGGGCTGGCTGTCTGGTGGCTTGCGATGCCCAGGCAAGGCTCGAATTGCCAGGGGGTGGGCAGAGCCGATCAATATGCGAGGCATCATGCAAGGCCGGCAGCTAGTTTAGACAATATCATGAGATGGGCGGAAGGTCCCTGGTGGTGAAGTCAGTTGATGCCGAGCAGCACGCGAAGGGGAGAGTAGTTCGCACTATCCAGTTTGAGATAGTTACATGTGAGCCCTCCCCACGCTTGTGGTAACACAGGTCCCTTGCAGAATGTGCACTGTGTGAATGTCATCCGGATTCTCACTGTGGTATCATCCCCCCTCCAAGTCGGCTTCTGCAACCACTTCGGCCTGCAACCGACGACTGTGTCATACATATCACCCAGCCAACTGAACCGGGATGCATGTTTCTTGTCAGAGATGCACATTACCATCCAACAACATGGATATTCTCTAAAGGAGGGTGAGCAAAAGAACCCTATTTTAAGCTGCTATGGCGATCCACGGGTCTATTGTCCAATCTAGGGAGTTGACAAGTACAGCCAATACAACCCCCTACATCCAGTGGAATGACTAGAACAATCATCCTCCGTCCAAGCTCAAGGGAGATGGCCTTCCCTGCTAGCTATTCCCTTTGCATGGGCCTACTTTGATTGAATGAAACGTCAGCACTGGTGGTGGTCAGTGAACCCAAAAAGCCAGGCTGTGAAACAAGATAGTCCAAGCACCCAATTTTCCTCACCACTTCTTGCATTGATCAACCTAATAGAAGTAAGGGGGCGACAGGCCACCTTATAACTGGCTACTATTATACCTACTACTACATGCTAATAGTCAGACTCGTCCGGCACAAGCCCCAGTGCAAACGACCCAACAGAGCTCGAGCGGCTTGGCCTCCCGCATCCAGCAAACCTCGGCCGGCCACCCCATCGAACTCTTGCTGGATGGCCGTGCTCCCTACAGCACGGCCCATGATATTCCATTCTACTCTGGTGTCCTCGGGGGTTGTTCAGATGCTCCGCGCAGTATCGCGAGTCCCCAATCACCAAGCCTCGACAGCTCGCCGTCCCGCACGTGTGTCTCTCGCAGAACGGGGAGAGGTCGTGATGATGTCCATGGCCGGACGGCTCGCTTGGGTAGTCTGACACGGCGCACTTGTGCAAGGCGCAATACCGGAAAGAATGGATTCGTGGCTCTGAGCACTGAGGCTTGCCGCAGAAGTGAGTCTCGCAGTAGCAGACGCACCTCGTAGCTTGTCTCTCGCATCGACAGCCGTGCTCTGGGCAGTCGTAGACATACCGCGGTTCGTCTATATCATCATAATCAGTAGACGGTCATATAAGAGGTCTCTCGAAACTCACCATCGTCACCATCACCCCCGTGTCTCCCACACCTCCTCCCATGGCCCCGAGCCCGCGGATGCACATGAATCCTCCCGCACCGCATCGTATCCAGAACCGACCGGTGCTTGAGGCAGAACTGCTCAGAGCTCGCCTCCAGCTCGCACCCGTCCCATCCACACTCGTGCGTCGGGCAGAAGTGCTGCCCACGCCTATGCTGGTCGCACATCTGATGCCGGCACCCGTGCTCCTCGCAGAACCTGCCCCTCCCGACCATCCTCCCCTTGTCGCAGCCGACGTCGACGCACTGGTGGTCGACGCAATGGCAGCCCGCCAGCCTCTCCTTCTGGCACCCGTCCACCTGGCAGTAGTGCCGGCTGCAGAAGGGCGTCACCACGCCGCTCTCCCGCGAGTGGCAGAACATGGTGCAGTGCGACGCCGACTTGCACCGCCTGTGCCTGTCGCAGAACCGCTTGGGGTCCGCGGGCCCCTCCCCGCCGCCGGCCACGCCGCACTGGCAGCTCTCGAATCCGCAGGTATGCTTTGTACAAAATGGCCCCGAGCTCTTAACCTCTTGGCAATCTTTGCTAGGGCACCGGTGGTCGGCGCAGTATCGGAGGTCCTGGCCCTCGAGACAGGCGCGCCGCTTCTTACACTTGTCCGCGCAGCAGAGGTCTGCTCTGGCTGTTAGTTGTGGGATTCCCCCTTCCATGTGCTTGATATCTTATTCTCTCTGGGAAACTCACGGAACTGTGCGCAGTAAACGCTCCGGTTGGGATCGTCGTCCTTCACATGGTGGCTACAGCGTACACCTCGCTCCATCGCAGTACACTGCAGATCTTCGGACCTGTCAACCACTTCTCATACTTCAAAACCATAAGGAGGCGAGAGGGAATCAGAGGAGAGCAGCACTCACGGTCATCACAGTAATTATACCTGGACGGCATCTTCTGTATCGGGCACAGATGCCCACCATCCACCGACCGGCACGCATGGTGCTCGCAGTGCGGCGACCTGTAGATCCTGCCGTCCACCTGCGTCACGTACACCCTGTTCCTGCAAACAGTCCCCTGCGCCCGGCACCGCTGGGGATGGTTCCGGGCGATGATGTGCCCGGGCGGCCTGATGTGCTGGTAGTAGACCGGTTGGAATGGTCGCATGTTGGAGTAAATCTCGCTCGCCTTGCCTATATTTTGGCCATGTTAGGCCAACGGTAGGCAGTGATGAAATCAGGCGTTTTTCTGGTCACAATGGTTGAATGAGAGACTTTTCGTAGTAAGGTCTATTTTCGCTGTGAAAGGGAAAAGGTTCCAGGGGAACGAGGAGGGATGATGGAAGGGGGTAACCCGAACTCGCCCTTCGAGTTATACTAACCATCCGTCAGCCTCATGAAGTTGTAGTTGTACGAGATAGCACGTCATGAGCCTTTAAAGTCGGTGTAGGATCTGTGGTGACAGATATCGGCGTAGACGCTCCGTAGTTACATAACCGTAGCACTAGGGGATACGGCTACGTTGGGAGTGGCCTTTCCTATGCAAATAACAGGCATCCATGATTCACCAAGGTGCACAGTACCACGCAAAGCAAACACCACAAGGTCACTCTGATCAGGTCCTTGGGTACGCATGAGGAAGGGGGCAGTAAATCGCTTGGTGGAAAACGCTTTCAGTAAAACTATATATACAGCCCCTGGGTCCTTGGGTGTGATGAGGTGAATAATATAGATATATTCGGTTTGGAGAATATCAATCCAAGGTAAAACGCCAGAACTCCAATGTTTCTTTTTCCTTTGTCTCTCAAAGAACCTCTCGTTCGTTTCGCCATATCCATTGGTATCGTACCCCATCTATGATAATTCGACTTTTCGCTGATAGATAACATAATAAAGTAAAAAGGAATGAATGTTGACTCCTAGCTTGTATAAACCAGGTAACAGAAGTGTGACGTGAGTCACGCCGGGAACCGGGAGTAGTCATGTCTGCAGGGAGATATCTCACATGGCTTCAAAACGCTGCCAGATGCCTGGCAGATGTTGAGCATGAGGATACATGTTTCCACGTCCTGCGATTTGGAGACATGGCAAAGTTTCACGATGTGGCCTCCGCCACAGCAGCCTGCAGTCCTTGGAGTAAAGCAGCCTCGGCGGCGTTGTCGTTTGACAGGTCCGTGGGATGTGACTCCGTGTGTTGAATGGGTTCTACGGGTGTAGCTTGAGTGACCGGAGGGTACGACATTTGGGGCTGGGGCGGCGTCGGGAGTTTCAGAGTATGCTGCGGCTGTGGTTGCGCGGCGGGCACGGGAGAACTATGTGTAGATACAGCTACAGGGCCTGGAGTAGGCGTTCCAGAGCTTTGGCGGTGGTGAGAGGGCGTTTGGGGAGTGGCAGGTCTTGATGTGGAAGCCTGCCTGTGCATCTGGTGTTGCAAATGATGGTGAGTTGGTTGCTGGCCGTACTGTCCCATAGTTTGCTGGTTCTGCTGGACGGGTTGCTGCATGGCTGCTTGCATCCCTTGCGTGGCAGCTTGTTGCGGCTGGGGCCGAGGTACTTGTGGAGGTAGCTGACTCTGAGGCCTGGCAGTGGGCTGGGCCGCAGAGTGTATTGCTTGATGGCTTGTAGTCTGGATTCCGGGTCGAGCTGAAGCTTGCGTTGCCGCATACCCGTTCACGCCCTGCTGATTGTTCACACCAGGATGTTGCCCTGCTACTTGCGCAGCTGATTGAGCAGGTGTAACTACACCCGACCCAACTGCTGATACAGAGCCGGCCGCTCC
This sequence comes from Clonostachys byssicola, assembly GCA_902006505.2. Lineage (NCBI taxonomy): Eukaryota > Fungi > Ascomycota > Sordariomycetes > Hypocreales > Bionectriaceae > Clonostachys > Clonostachys byssicola. The sequence goes on from CABFNO020001560.1 coordinate 1,743,817, forward strand.
CCGGTTTTGAGGAGGGTGTTGCAAACCACCCGCCAGGGCCATGATTCCTTGTAGTTTGGCTTGATCTTCCTCCGAATTTAGCCGCGCCCGTTCTTCTGCTTCTTTTCTTGCAGCCTGTGTAGGTGCCCGGGTCTTAAGCTCCCCCGTAACTGCTTGAAGATAGTAAGGCATCTCTGAGTTGGTTTTCAAGAAGAACAGTTTCAGGTTACGAGCTTTGTCTTTCAGCTGCACCTGGGTTCTGTCTTTGAGAATGTCTGATATAGTACCAGCTGGCCCAAAGAGAGTGAGGATTTGACTCCAGTGGGGGCCCTTCACCATATCAAGACCTGCCATCAACGCCTTCTCCTCCTCCTGAGACCAGGGGCGGCGAGTAGAATGGAGACCTTCTCTACGAGTATGCGCTGTAGTCTTTGACAATGCTGCTTGTCTAGCCTTATCATATAGTATTGCGCTAGGGAATGATTGATTTGGTGGTAAGTTTTCGCCGGTCACGGGGTGCTGAGGCTGCGGTTCGGGTACAACGTGCGACAAGGAGGTGTAGTAAGAGTGTTGAGCATGCTGTTGATGCAGGTGACTAAACAAGCTGGACGATTGGGCAGCCATGCTCTCCGCTGGCACAAAGTCAGTAACGACATCATCATTTCTCGGTAGCACTGAGTGTTTCCCACCTGTACTTGTAGGTACTGTCGGCTGGTAAGGAGCAGGTGACAGCCCCTGAAGAGTTGTCTTGACATAATTCGACGTACTCTCGGCAACCAGAGCTTCAAGTTCCTTATAATCAGTAATGTAGCTTCCAGGAGTCGGTGTCGGAGTCGGAGCTTCAGGCTTTGTCGTAGTTATTGTAGGAGTAGCAGGAGTGGCGGCTGCAACGGGGGTGGTGGTGGTGACTGGCGCAGGTTCACTGGCTGGCGCCGGTGCCGGTGTCGGCGTCGGTACTGACGCTGGTGCTGGCTGTGGCTCTTCATCTGTGAAACCAGCCAACGCACTCTGTACTAGACCCGAGGTAGTTTTCTCGAAGAAGGAATCAAGATCATCCATGTCAATTTCACCTGTATCAGTAGCCCCAGGAAGCCCATGCAGAACGTCCTCTTCGGTAGGAGTCGGAATCGAGAGTCCGAATGTCTGTGCAAGCTGTGTTGCTGATACGAGCTGCTCGCTGGCACATATACTAAACGTCCTGACTGCGTTTTCTGGTGGGTACGAGTTTCTTACAGCAGCTGTTCGATGTGTTAGACCACTTTATCACAAGCCACCAAGTTTACGGGATACAGCACTGACCAAGCCCGAGCTCTGACTGGGCAAGCCTGAGCAGCTCATCCTTGCGAAACTTCAGAGATGATAATAGTTCCTGGGAGGAGTCCGACAGCTCTTGATCGGCTTGTCCGTCCTTGAGCTTAAGCTCAAATCCTTCGAGGAGTGAGAAGTTGAGCTGTTCGTCGAATGACCTTGCGGGATCTTTTGTTTGGAGGTCTTCAATGGCCAGCTGGGTTTTGATAGCTACCCACAAATCTGACAACTTCTTTGGCAGTATTACGAGAGGGTCACGGAAAATCGGCATCATGTGCATTTCTGCTTCACGCATCGACGAAGCATCTCCGTCCAATATCCATAGACCGATTTGTGCAAGGTTGGAGAGCAGAATGATCGTCTGCGAATCGTGGCTAGTCATTTCGAATTCGCTGGCGAACAATATCGGGCCTGGCGAATAGAGACTTCTTGTTGCCTCGAGACTCGTCCGGAGCTTGCGTAAGGAGCATGAATGGTCGGACATTGGATCTTGGAGCTTCCGGGTCGCCTCCTCGAACGGCTTTTGCGACAGCGTGAGCAGGACCGACATAGCCTATAGTATTCGGAATCAGCACAGAAGTATACGCAAACATCAAGGGACCTCCAGACGGACCAGAATGCCCAACGCGTTGATATTCGCCTGGCGCACGAATTTCTCGGGCTCAGACAGGAAAACTGCAGGCGCAGGAGGCAGTGAATCGTGAATTTGAGATACGTCGAGGTCCATGGGATCTGTGGCTGGGTCCGGCTCGGTGGTGGGCACAACAGCTGACATGTCGGGCTCATCGGCCAATTGGCCCATAAGGTCATTGATGTTGGACAGCGCATTCTGGACCAAGAGATCCATGCCATCCTCGAACGATACCTCGGCCTCTGTCGGTACCTCTGCCTCCTTCTTCAGCCTTTTCGCGTCTAGATCATGATCGGTGTCGCCAAAGGACATGAGGGGCCGTTTGGAAGCCGTTTCGGACGCCAGAAAGAAATCAAAGCCCTCGAGGCCGTGTGGCATTTCTTCTTTTACTCCTCCTATGATAGCAATAGTCAGATCAGATATCGAAGGGCCAAAATCATGTCGCAAATAATCAGATGGAGAGGGGCGCTGTTGCTTCCACGTCAAAGGCGTGGGTGTGCTAAAGAGGCCACCACAAGGAAAGTCGCAAATGGATTTTGAACCAGGCGATGCTTAGACAAAAGGAAATGCAATTCGTCGCACCTGCTGGGGAGAGGGCAGTGCTTGCCTGGAGGGGCGCTGTCTCTGCCATCATTGCCAATTGCCTCCGCGATCGAGGATGAATCGCATCTGGATCGGGGAGCCTGGCTCGGTGTCGGAAAGTAGAAGTCGATCTGGTCAACCGGCGCAAGGAAAAGAGCTGCCCAGCGCAAGTGAGGGGGGTCTGCTGCGTTATCTCGAGTCTCAATCGACTGATGCGGGATGTTGGAGGCGGTCTCTCGCAGAAAATTTGCTGAGTCAGGCAGTCCCGCTGCCCTTATATCCTGCCCCAAAACATTGATCAGAGAGATACACAAAAAGTTCAGCGGTGGAAAACTAAGCAAAAATTAATGCAATGCTACGTAATCATCCTCAAATGGCAATGTTCTAATTCACCCACTTATCATTGCCCATCTTTCTTATTGTCATATGATAATCACTGAATTGAATGATATATTGTCTACATCTCTCTATACAAAGGCTCTGGAGATCTAGACAGTGCATTGTTGGCCTGGCCATCAGGTGGCTGGTATCAGGCTTGGATTGTTATCTTATCTTCTCGAGGAAAATGGAGATGATCTTGATGTGGGTCTTCGCTCTTCTATGGCTGAGACGCTAATCATAGTTCTTTAATGTGATCAATGCGCCGTGAGGTAGGTAATTCAATGGGTGTTAATCAAGGTAGAAGGAAAAGATCTAAATTGGCATCAATAGTCTACAAGATGGGAGAGGTACGAGACAGCTACACGCACCATCATATCCCACGACCCTACTGGACTCGACATACGGATCAAGCGTTCAAGTCGAATGGTAGACTGACCTGGCCGCCATATCTACTAGACCTACAAAACACGATATGTGCTAGAACATCACGATCAACCCCTAACTTTTGATATTTCCTCATTCTGAGTTGTATTGGACCAACCCCATTGTCGAAGCCTTCACCAATGACACTCGAACCAAGTCCCCGCAATGGTGCATTAAGAGAGCAACAGGTAAATTTTACTCTAGCAGAGGATGGGGTAGTTCCGGCAACGCATCGTAGAGGATTCTCATGAGACATAACATGAACAAGCCATCATGCGTGCCCTATCTCAATCAGATTCTCCGGGATTTACTCTAAATTATAGATCATATCTACCTAGATATCGCTGTCGCTAAGCTATAACGGAGTGTCCCCCGTCAGGAACCATGTTCATGTTGCTTCAATTGCGATTGGATAGAGTTCATATATTCAATACTTCTGCAATGTCATAAAGATGCAAGCCAACAACACCAAGCTGCCAGTTGGTCCAGCCAAATTCAGCTTATATTAGCTGCCGAGAGTACTTACCCCTTATTCCTCGTCAGAAGTCTCCAATTACACATTTATTTCATCCATGTATAGGCTGTGTGTATTCCATTCTCCCAATCCCCGAATGCTTCAACCCAAAAGGAGGCACCTTCTCAAAGCAACACTCATTATAGCGCGCCAGCACCTCCCCCCTTCCCTTAACTCAACAACTGTCTTCCGAGGAAAGCACGTGTAAACCCAAGCTCAAATCCATCATCTTAAGCCCGCAGTCCACTCTTCCAGACCAATTCATCACATCTCTCATCGCCCCTCAACCCTCCAAACAACCTATATCACATCTCTACATGTCATACTTTCCATTCTCGCTACCCAGCATAACACCATGATCGACAAAAAGCAGTGCCCGGCTCACACCCGCCAGCCGTGGGGGCGCAGCACCCACCGCTACAGCCAACGCCTCCGCTACTTTCTCATGGCCCTGCTCACCTTCCTGTTCTTCTCCATAATCCTGGCGCTCGTCATCAACATTGCCCTCCACTTCGCCTGGGGGCCTTCCTCGAACCACGACGACGACGACGACGACCCCATTCCAAAGTTTTCCAATCTGGAACAGCAGTCAGGCTCTGCCCTCAAGGACGACTCCCTATTTCAGACATGCAGGGGGCAGTTCGGTAGCTGCAAGAATGTAGATAAACCGGTGTGTTCATCTCTATCTTCATATACTTCCTCATTTTTTCATCCTCTTGAAAGGAAGATACGTAACAGAGAGGGGTTCAGAGGTATTTCGTGCGTTGTACTGACTTCTGGCTCAGGACTTCTGCTGCCCTTTGAAAACAAGTTGTCGATTTGATCCCTTCTCACCATCGGGAATTCATTGCTGCGGCTCTAAGGAAAGCTGTGTTACATCTCATGAGAATCCTCCACGATGCGTTGCCGAAACTACCCCATGCTCTGCAAAGGAGGGTGGCGGTTGCTGCCCCAAGGGTTGGGATTGTTCTCTGGGCGGATGTATTCGAGAACCAGGTTCTATTCTCACTCCCACTTCCAGCAACAAGGACGAATCCGCGACAACTATCGCCATCCAGCCATCCAAGTATCATGATGTGAATTCATCTGTAGGTCAGGGAGTGACCGGGGGCATCATGATGAACACATCGACAGCCCAAGTTAACAGCACCACATTTATTAGTGTTAAATTTGGAGAGTTGGCCCTTTCTATGAGTGGGGAAGCTATCAAAGATATACAGAAGAAGAGTGGGACTCCTCTAAAGATGGGACTTGGACTGTCTCTGGGGATATCAGTGGTAATGGCGGTGGTTTCGGTTGCTGCCTCTCTTTAAAGCTGGCAGATCTATACTCCTAAATGTTCCTTCTGCCAACTCCTTCGAGCTCAGGGCGGTGAAATCTTGTGTGAAGTTGGTTCTAAATTCCCCTCCACTTCCCATTATTATTCTAGTCGAATATATTCCTCCAAAATTTCTTCCAGACACTTTCCGCCCTGGTTTGACTCATCAAAGCTAAGACAATAGTTGTACAAGAGTAGCAACCATAGTCAATGCAAGTATAATAGCTCGCCTGCAGGCACTCATAGATGAATGCCCCCCTCCTTTGTTCGCAGCTTCTGTCACCGATGGGAAGGATGTTATACCTCCGGTGCCGTCTGCTGGTGATCCTCCGTTGTTGGAATTTCCCTTTACTAGAACCGGAGACGCCGCCAAACTTGTCATGGTCTCACCCAATGCAGGAAGTCTGACATTTCCAGGCACTTGCCACCACCCCCCTTCCGTTGAACTCGGACAAGCTCTGGTTGACACATGGCTCGGATCATAATCATCCCTCTTGACACCTGTAGGCTTGATACTCGCCCATTTCTCTTTGAGATTGGAATAATCTGGCGTGACAGGTGTTGGTGTACCTTTCCGAGACCAGTTGTCGAATACGGTTTCATCATTTCGAGTAGGGTCTCCGACCGGCGGACCGTATGATATCATTCCGTAATTGTTCTGCTCTTGAATCCATTCATAAACAACAGCACCACTCCAATCTCCGACCATCTGAGGCCCAAAAATAGCGTCTTGGTCATGCCAAAGTCTCGGACCAGGAACGTTGCAGCCCGTTTCAGTAAAAAAGATAGGCACAGGAAAGTTCTTTGCCTGCTCTTGGAGTTGGTTGTAAGTCGACTCCTCGTAGGAACTTGGGTCACACCACGAGTACGAATTGATACCGAAGAATTCAATCGTCTCAGATGCGTTACCTCCACAGGTTAGATATTCCTGCAACATTGGGCGTAGTTCTTTGATGTCTGCTGCTGAGTATCCAATGGGAATCTTCCGGTAACCTTTCTTCTCTCGGTACGCTTTCATATCTCGGGCGGCAGCTTTAAGAAACGGCGCTCCGGCTGAGTCCTCCTTTCTAGCGATGTTCTCATTGCCGATGAAGAAGCCTAGGACATTCGGGTAGGCCTGGAAGGTGTCCATTACGCTCGAAAATCGGTCATATTGTCTGGTACTCCAGCATTGGTTCGGCTATTGCTCGCGTCAGCTTCTCATATTACTAAACACCACCACTTGCGAACACCAAATCAGACATACCGGTATAACATACGTATCGAACGTGTCCAGGTCAATCAGCAAATAGATTCCGGCATCGGCAAAAGCATTCATGCATCCGTCATGTTTGGCTGTCTCATCGACGTGGTAAACTCGAAGGGTGTTGACTCCTAGATCTTTCATCAAAGCGATGTCTCGGTTGCACTGGTCTGTGTCGACAAGAGGATCCTCGGGACGAAGCTGATAAGCGACACCTTTGAATTCAAACGATTAGCCGAGGCGCGCATGCCCTATTTCCAGGGGAGCTTACCTTTGATGAAGAACTGAGAGCCATCTTTATTGAAGAACTTGTTCCCTTTAACCTCCACAGGATCAAGGGCTCTCGCCAGGCCAGCGAGTCCCAGAAGGCCGAGGCCAAACCGACACCAATACATTTAGGCACAGGAAGTACAAAGAGACAATGGGAAATTCTACGGGAAGCAGAGAGTGATGGGAGCCAGTGCTTGTGTTTGACGTTGATTGATGATCAGTGACCATGCACAGAATGCAGATGGAGAGAGGCGTGGATTTGTTTCTATTCACTTCATACAGCTTCAAGAAGAGCTCAGTGATTGGGACAGGATTTAAAATGGGATGTTTGCATGCAAAAGAGAAGCCAGAACAAAGAAACACTTGGGGCGTTGCCGAGGCTCGTTTTCAGATGGTCAAGGGGAAGGGGAAGGGGAAGGGGAGAGGATAGCGGATCAAAAATCGCTGAGAGGGTGAAAAGGAAGAATTGAGTGCTCGCTACAAGAGAGATGGGAGTGGGAAGTTCACCTCGTGCCTTCCCGATGGCCTGTCCAGGTTGTACCAACTGAGCTGGGTCCGACTTGGGGGATAAGGCAAACAGGCGGGCAGGAGGCAGGTACCCGCGGTCAAGGTCAAGACCCAATCTTTGTGCTTCCTTTTTAAAATTAAGCTGCCTGTTACAACGTGCTCGTCACACATGAGAAGTCGCGGTATAGGTTAAGAATCCAGCTGCGACTGGCCATCTCTGCTTCTGAGGAAGCACAGACTCCCGCGTGGGACGTCGCACAGAAGCTTGTTATGGCTCCCATCATCCGGTCGGGATCTAGGGCAACATCCTCTTTGTGGCGGGTAAGCTATATTTTGTGAAGAGATTTCAGTTCCTACATGCAAATACTACATGTTAATTTGTTCACCTTGTTGCCGATGTGAGCAAGTCTTGCACCTTTTGTTGCAATGATCAGTGCACTTGCTAAAGGGGGTTTCATTCGTCATATTCCCATCATTGCCATTTTTATGAATTACAATGGCGGCTACACCTATCGACGGTAAACATAACCTTTTCGCCCCGAATTGAATAGAAAAATAATCCAGGAGCTTGCATGATGGTGGGAGAAACAGCAGACAAACAAGCGACTATAGGGTATCGCCAGAAACCATCAACCCAGCCCCTGTTTTCCATTTACAAGTACACAACCCCAGCTACATATTTGATCACGCAATGAGGGGGACGTGAGATAACATAAAGGGTTTCATTTCAGCATCCAAAAAAATCATACGACGTCATAAAATACAAAACTCCGTCCCAGAGTATTGTCCTTCAGTTGAGTAGTAAGTTGACAATGACGCAGCGCCTCGCCGAACAGTTAAGTACCTTATTCCGATGTTCTCCAATAACCCCAACACGTACAAATAAAGAAACTCCTAGTAATCATCGCCGATATAATTATAGTAACAAGATCCAGTTTCGTAACTCGCGGGTGACCAGAGATGTGGGTTTGCCCCTCCCGCGTTTGGATGTGCACACTGCCCAAATTGGTGTCATATAAACAGGCAAGTAGCACCTTCACCAAGCGATACAATCGTGACAAGGAAAAACCCGGGCTTATGACGCCAATTTCAATAGCATCATCCTTGAAAGGCCCTCCATTCTCATCCATAGTGGTGCGGACCTCCACTATAAACAGGCCCTTGGTGCACTTGATTCGCATATAGAGGAACTCTAGATCGGTCGGGGTGGGGTCGTATCGGCCGTGGAGATGGAATTCCCCTGGAAGCAGCTGAGGTAATCTCCATTCCATCATCCCTATCGCTACTTCCTGTTGTGACGCTGCTGGTCCGGCTGTGACGGGAGTATTCACTGCTGCTGTTGGTCCGGTGGTGTAGCAGAGGCGGAGGGCTCTCTGGTGATCCGAACGCAACGCCCGTGTGGCTGTATGGATGGGCTGGAAGGACTCGGGGCTGTCGGTAGAAATGAGCATCGTGAATCGGCACCTGGCCTGGGAACGGGAATGCTTGAGAGGCGGGCACGGCATAGTGATTGACGCAGTGCGGCTCGCTGATCCCACAGTTCTGTCGGAGAATCTGATAAATGCGTTGTTGGATCTCGTGGGCGGGTGGTCGTTCGAATGGGCTGGCCGCGAGCATCTCAGTCACGACGCGGAGGATCGGGGTGTATCCACGAAAAACATTGGCGCCATCGTTGTCCGAGGCCTTTTTGGACGCATCCTTGGCTAAATTAGACATCCATTGCTCCACTTGGTCGAGATTCTTGTGAAACGAAGAGTCAAGAACTGCGCCGCCTCTTCCTGCTTGCTTGTGTTTGGCGGCTCTGAAGGTGGCGAACTTATTACCGGAACGCTTGAGAAGGTACGAGAGAAGTTCGAGAATAATGCAGCCCAGCGAAAAGATGTCGGCTTGCTGGCCAGGACTGGGCATCGCCGGCGATCCACGAGGCCCTCCAAATTGGCTAATACCGGGTGTACTGTCCTCGGGGGAAGCCGACAGAGAAGCCAGGATTGATCTCCGAGATGGGGGGCTACCGGGTCCGGACGGCCGTAGCCACTGCTCGGGGGCAGCAAAATCATACCATTCACGATCAAAAGAGGCCTTGTCGTCCTGGGATGTTGATGTGGTTGAGCTTAATCTCGTGGGGTCTACGAGAAATATGCTGTTTTGTTGAGTGAAGAGGACTGCTGAAGGTTTGAGATAGGAGTGGGAGAGGTTTTTGCTGTGTAAGAAGCAGACCGTGTCGACTAGGCAAAGGATCCAGTTGATGACAAGCTCTCTCCGGGTTTTCTTGGGCAGGGCCTTGAAGGTGGAGGGCGTGCTCGACAAAAATGATTTGAGGTTGAAGTCGCTCACCGGGGTGAGTAGGAGGTAGTTGAAGCCTTGGTGAGTGTATGACGCCCAATATGAGATGAGATGCCGGTTCTGGATATTCTTGAGTGCGTTAACCATTTCCAGGAACTCAGTCATTGTGGTGGCCTCTGGGAATTTCCCCAATTGGTACTTGCGGCGAATAAACGTCTTGCCTGGGATGTTGGGGAGCCGGACTTTCTCAACCTGGCTTCCCTTGGAGCTGAGATGGGGAGTCTTTTCAACAACGTCGAGCGGAACGAGTTCCTGGTCGCTGAAAGAGTAGTGCTCACCACCCTCGATTGTCCTGACGAGGTAATGGAACTGGCGCTGGTAAAACTTGCGATCCACACGCTCATCCTTGGCAGCCGTGAGCTCCAGGCGCTCGACGTCGCGGGGTGCAAGAGGAAGCTCAGCGTCTTCCCAGCCATCGTCCACGATACCGAATATCTGATCCGGCAGGCCGATGTCCACGAGGATCAGGAACATGCGCTTGGCGTTTTGCTGAATGCTCTCCCAGTAGGTCCTCTCGGTCAAGGCCTCGGAGCTGAAGCCCACAGGCTTGTCGAGGAGTTCTATCTCATCGCGAACCAGGTGCTTCTCGACGAACTGGCGGGTGACAGTATCGTCAATTCGCTGGGCGACCCACCATTGCCCCATGATATGTTCTCGCCTACCTCGTGGCCCAGTAGGGCATTGCCTTTAGACAAGGGACCTTGGGTGAGGGGCCGAGAGTTTTGAGTCTAGGCCAAGACTGAAGCCGGGACTGGCAATGGCTTGTGAGGTGGTAGCAGTACGCCCTCAGGAAAGGCAAGACAGAGCAAACAAAGCCATACGCAGCAGAGAAAGAAGATGGGGAGGAATGGTTCGGAGGAGGAGGAGGAGCGCGGCTTTCCACTAGCACCTAGTTCAGCGTGGGCACGCGGAGAGCGAGAGGCATAGTCATATCAAAAAGAAAGAGTGCCTCAGCCAAGAGCGACTACAGCCAGGGAGATATTTGACGTCCGAGCGAGGAGCAACATCCAAAGTCGACGGATGGCCTGACAGGACAGGACAGGACTGAGCGAGTGTGGGTCGAGGGGGGGGGATGGAAGGGCCCTGCCAGCTCATTGCACACACACAAGATGATGCCGGGCCAGAGACGAGCAGCGCAGAGCGGAGGGCACGACTGGATGGATTGGGAATGGTGATGGGGAGGGCTTATCTTGGAAATTTCCAGCGCCCGGGGGTGCTTCTGAATGGATGAATGGAGGGGCCGGCGGTGATTGGTGGGGCGCGAAGGCGTTGACGGGCGCTGATAAGAACTTCGCTGGTCAACCGCCTGCACCAGCGCCCGCCCGTCCTGCACAAAACACGCCCAACAACCACCCGCAGCACGCAGACGGCACGCACAAGCGAATCCTAATCCTCGCCTTGCAGCCAGGCCCCGACCAGTCTCGATGGGGCCTAGGCCGCCGCACCGTCCCCAACCCAAATCTCCTGACGGCCAGATTGATAGGCTGGCCGATTCGTGTGCCTATCTGCCTCGACGCCTCGAGTGCCGACGACGGAGCGTGGTGGCAAGCTGGTGCGTGCCTCTGTCTCGGCCAGAGCGCAGTCCGCTGCAGCCAGCACCGCCCAGCGGCCCATCCGCACGGGCAGCCCAGCCAGGCCGGAGGGTGCGCCTCCTCATCATTCGTTCATGTTTAGGTTGCGCAGCGTGTCTGCGGGCGTTCAGAGGTCAGAAGTGGGGTTTCACCGATCTGCCGGATGCCAGACGAGGACTAGACCCTGGCCTCTGTCCCCGGAGCCGGCCGTTGAGTCTCATCCAGCAGCCCAAAGGCCTTAAACTGTATGCACAAATTTAATGGCTGTAGCATCAGCCTCGCGTGGGCACCATTCGCTTCTTGACCTGCTGCAACCCCGACTACCTATATAGAGTTGCAATGCGTATTGTTGCCCTCAAATTGTTGCCGACGTCGTGTTGAAGTAACATGACCCTGCAGCTGCACTTCAGGTGCCCTCGTAAGCGGGCGAAATGGGTAATAATGACATGTAAGTTATTATGGTTGGTCAATTGACAGCAATAATCTCAACAATATGCAATTATAAACTGGGTCATTGTCTATTGTCCACATTTTGTTCCAGCATGTCTCAGTTGTCTGATCATTACTATCGGACTGTCATTTGCTTTCCACCCAACCACCTCACTGTACCGTTAACATGCGTAATGAGGGCACCAACACGTCAGGATGGACATGCTGCATTCGCATCACAACATGACATGACGCCGCCTACCAATCACACATTACTCGGTGAGCATGTCGGCTGTCGTCTGTTGAAGAGGCAGCCAGGACGCGGCCAACATCTAAGTTGGCCGACATGTGGTGGCACGGGGCCTAATTGCACTCTCGCTTAGCTTACATGTTATCTCGAAACTCAGAGACGAGGAATCCCCCTCCTCCCTTCGACTCCTAACCTATCACAACCCGCTCCGTCTTCCCCATAGAAGCCTCTCGTGTCTCTTTGCTTGGTCTGCCCGCGGAGATGGAGGGTCTGGGGAGGGGTCTTCCCATGCGCCAACGGCCGTTGCGAGTCTCTTGCGCCCGCAGAGCTGCACCAGCGCGACACCAAGACAGACAAGACAGCCAGGGGTGTGTTTCCTCCCCAACATCTCCCTCCACCCCACCACATTAGCTTTAAATTTGCTGTTTCGGTCTGTTGAATTGAATCCCGTGGAGAGTTCCGGCCGGGGGGCTGCATCCTGGTGAACCTATCGAGTACATATACGACCCGTGGTATTAACGTGGCGCGCGTGCGGCGCCGGCGTTTAGTGCACCGGGCAGTGGGTGGATCTCGACTTCCTATGATTGAATATAGCAAGCCGCATTTGCTCCGGAACAGTCATGCCATTGTCATGTCTCATCAAAGAAAACCAGCAGCAATACTTAGTTTGTCTATTTGATGCTGATCTCTGAATCGCTGATGGCACCACGCCCTCTAAACGTCCTCATCCCTCGGTCCACCCCGGCTATCTTCCTCGCGATGATCTGGAGGCCGGCAGGCAGGACGTTGTACCAGTCTACCCACCGCGCATAGAGAGGCAGCGCAATGGTGGCGCCTCTCCCACTGTCGATGGCGTTCACCATCTCCTTGACGACGTCCACGGGCTCCACGACCGGCGCCATGAAGCTGTTGGGCGTCTCGACCCCGTAGAACAGAGGCGTGCTGAGCTGCCCTAGGGTGACGAGGACCGTACGTATCTCGGGATGCGTTTCCCGGAGCTCTGCTGTCAGAGACTTGTGTAGAGCTGAGATGCCCGCCTTGGAAGCTGCGTAGTCGGCTAGCTGAGCAGCTCCTAGGTGCCCGATGACTGATGATATGTTGACGATGGTCCCGCCCCGGTCTCCACGGACCATGCCTGGGAGGAACGTCTTGATGCAGTAGAATGGGGCCACAAGGTTGGTCCTGAGGCTCTTGTCCAACTCCTCTATGGAGATATTCAAAAGGGACCTGCCAGCAACAACCGCCGCGTTGTTGATGAGCACCGTAGGAGTCCCGAGCTGTCGTTTCCGTGTTAGTCACAGCCTTCTCTTCTCCGTAGCCAACGTACCCCCCGGGGACTTAGCCAACTTACATCCTCTTCAATCTGGGCTGCGACCCTGGCGAGCTGCTCGCTATCGCCAACATCACACTTGTAAAACGTGACGCCCCTCTCATCCGCGTCCTCCATCTCCGCCACGTCCAGCACCGCCACCGACGCGCCCCTCATGCCGTAGACCTCAGCGAGCAGCAGGCCCATCCCGCCCGCGCCCCCCGTGATGACGATGACCTCCTCGCCGAGGTCGACCTCCCTGGGGGGGCCGTGGGCCACCCGGTCGTTGACGAGCCCCGCCAGCCAGACGATGGATATCAAGACGGCCCAGGCGAAGGCGCCCACCATCGGGGGGCTCTCCCACTTCACCGTGCGCGCGCGCAGGCAGAGCGGGAGCAGCCAGCAGATGAAGGGGTGGAAGATGCTCCGCTTGAGGATCTTTGCGAACAGGTCGACGGAGAAGTGCGCGAGCCACGAGCTTTGCTGCGGTAGCTGCTGCTTCCCCAGTGATTCTTTCTTCTGGCGAGACATGCTGGGCGGATGATGCGCCTTGAATGTCAGCCTTGATTGTCTGCTGATCGTGGTTCAGATAGCCTCGTACACCCTGTCTGCAAACGGAACCTCAATTAATGCACACCACCGCAATATGCCTCTTGGAAGGGCGAAAGAAAGGATAACGAATGAAAAGGGGCAAGAACTGTGATTAAATGTTGCGAAGCACCATATGACCTGGTAAGGGTCTTCGTCAGTCAATGGGGCTTGTCGGGCGCTTAAATCGGTGACAGATCTCGAGAACTGAGCCAATGTTAGTCAAGCTCTGGCCTATTTCGCTGGGTCCTTGAACGACCCCGAATTGCCTTCATGATCTGATAATGCAGCAACGCTTAAATTTCTAAGAATACTGTTGCTTCTTCTTGATATTTCTTGCTTGCGCATTAGTTATTTTAAGATACAGTGATCATTCAGCTCACGGCACGGAAATAGAAGACGGGACATTTTTTTTTCTTCAATGTTGAGATGTGATTAGTATTCATGGACGCATATCCGTCTATATGGTTTGGGAATATTTAATTGTACAAGCGGCTCTAATATTTTACACGACCTTGCCAGCGGCCTTCTGAAGACCCTCCCTGTATGCTCTGTACTTGTTGGTCTCCTCCTCCTCCCAAAGCTTATCCCGCTGGATGCGCGCTCTTCTCCGGTCATGGTACCTGGGATCTCTCGTAATACCCTCAGCACGCCACTTTCTGGGCGGCTTCACACCCAGAGCCGCCTTCTTCTCCCAGATTTGCATACCTCGGCGGTGCCACCGTTCCTGTCTGGACTGCTCTTCCTCGGCCGACGGCTGCCAGTGGCTCTTCAGGATACGTCTGATGTTTTCCGGCGACACCTCGAACTTCGCCGCAAGGTTCGACGTAGTGTAAATATCTGGGAATTGGGCATTGAGGGCACGGATGCCGGCGAGTGCATCCGGCGAGAGACGTTTGATCGGCTTCCAACCATCAGGAAACTTGGCCTTCAGCATTTCCTTTTGGATCCTCCAATCCTCCACGTCCTTCTTCTTCTCGGGTTGTGAAGCAGAGGGGGTGGGCTCCTCTCCGGGATTGCTCGAGCCCTTGTGCAGACCCGGTTTCTGTTCGCGGTTTTGAGACCACTTCTGCTGGCGATCCTGGAACGGCCTCTGCTCGCGATTTTGGAACGACTTTGAACCCCACTGTTGATTTTTCGCTCCTCCGCGCGGCCCAGAGTAATTTCCCCCTCTCTGAGGTGAGGGACCGTCGTACTTCGGTCTATCTGAGTTTGCGTCGAATTTCCCACTCTGCCATCTAGGTCTTTCAGATGGGCGTGACGTAAATTTGTTACTATGTGCTCTGGGTTTCCAGGCGGATTGAAACCCGTTCTTTCCCGCATGGGACCCGGAATCTTTGTATGAAGCCTCGGGGGCTTTCGAATCTGTCTGAGGTACACCGAGATGCGAAGATGAAGGGCTGGATTCCGCTGCACCTTGTTCGGTCGGTTCAGCCTGAGCTACCTCCGTAGCGGCGACCTCTGCTTCCGCAGCATTGCCGCTGAGTGACCGAGACTGGTGAAATAGTCTACTTTGCCTTGCGATAGACAATTCTTGTAGAAAGGGTTTGGACCGGCCGGCGGAGATGTATGAACGGGGTAGCGAAGTAGATTCGAGCCTGTGGACTTGGGCAAGACCGTTAATAAAGGTCCTGAGAGGAGCGGCACGGCAGGAACAGTGCATGACTCTCTTTGACCTCGAAGCAATGGCCGGCCCGTAACTCGTTAATTTTATGGCTTGGCGGAGAAGAAGAAAAGAAGAAGAATATTAAAAAGGCCAAGAAAGAATTGGGACATGGAATAACCACTGTCGCAAGACTCAAAAGCTGTCGCCGCTTGGCCTCCAAAAAGATTCAAAAAGTGGACTTGCGCCTAGCCCGAAAGGGGAAAAGTTTAACCGTCCCAGAGTGCATCACCAATTCCAGCGTCAGGAATTACTGTTAACCATGCACAAATATCCAGTCCTCGCAAAATAAATGGAGTGGTTTGTAATTAGAAGCATTTGTGACATTGATCACTGTATTAGTAAAAGGGCGAAAGTATTGCCCTGGCGCAGTATACTGGAACTCATGTTGAAACTGTTGGTTGGTAGTGACTCGGACTCGATTCAGTTGTTGCGAAACTGTCTCTATTTTGAGATGAAAAACAGCACCAACCATGCATTATGCGATATGCCCAAGTGAAACTAATGTACATGACTCTTTTTGGAAGTTTCGCGCCCTATTCATCTGCATACCGTACTGAAAAGAACCCTTAATGCTGAAAACGCCTTGCCCACGTGCTCGATCATTCCAATATTAAACATTTGAGTAAGCTTTTAAAGTGCAGTGTAGACACATGCCCCCCCAAAACTAAACAATTTCTAGATGCCATGGGGAACTCCCCGTGACTCTGTGAAGCAAGAACCCCGCAAATCAATGAAAAACGCCGTGATAGTGTGCTTAGTTATCCCTGAAACGACTCCGAACAAAACTCCAGCGGAACAATGATAGAAGAAAGAGGTGCCTATGAGTCGGCCATGAGCTCCACAGGAGGCATGGATGTGTGAGCCATGATTGCCTTGGTCTCGAGACTTAAGCCTTCGGGCTCATCAGTCATATCCTCAACCACGACCGCTGGCATGTTGGGGCTCTTGTCGTCAGGCTGGTAGATGAGGGTAGAGCTGCGGCTGCGAGTTGTGCTGGGCATGCGGCTGTCTCCGGGAGTCACAGGCGACTCGAGGGTAGGTGACTCTGCTGGGCGGTTAAGCTTCGCTAGTGCTAGGGCGAGATCGTCGGCGTGGACAAGCTTGTTGGGTGCGTCCTCTTGGCGGACCTCCCATCCGTGGGGTGGGCTTGCAGGTGGGGAGATGAAGAAGAGCTTGCCAGCATCAGGCAGCGCCAGACGCTCGTCCTTAACCTCGAGAGGAGTATTTTGACCAAAGTATACCCGGATACGCTCCCCTGAGACGTTTTCGCCATCCCACACCTGGCGGACCTTGATGGCCGCCTCTTCGTCGTAGAATGACACAATAATTCGTCGGAAGGACTTCAGGGGTGCCCATGTATGAATGGTGGCAGTTCGAGAGATGAGATCGCGGATGGAGGCGAGAGAATCGGCGCCGAAGATTGCGAGGTCATTGAGGTTGGTGAAGATGAGGGTGTTGGAGGGTGGTGTCGGCTGCGATAGAGGCGGCAAGGTGGAGAGGTCGAGCGTCAGGTTGGACTTCCTGGATGCGTTGGAGGAAGAGCGCGAAACGCGGGTGCTGGACTCTAATCTGGGCTCCATTGCGAAAGATAGAATGTGACTGTGGATGAAGCTTGATAAGGTGTGTTCTGGCGGTCAAGAGGTTGGAGGCTCTGGAGACCGAGGAGGTAGAGGAGAATTGTGATTGGGTGAGCTGCTGTAAATGAAGACTAGGTTGTGTCTAGGTGTTGTTCTGTAGCAGAGGTTGAGTGTGTGTGAGGAGTCTGGATGTCTGGGAATGTGGCGGCCCTGTTGTTCTTTTAACAGATGTCGGAGTGGGAGTGGGAATACGGCCTTATCGAGTTCGTTGCACCGCATTTCGCTTTCGCAGGCCCCGCACAGACCCTGGACCGGTTGGGGCAGTGGCTTCGATGGAGGTTTTTGCGTGGGTCCAGTTGAGGGAGGCTGTGTGTCTGTTCCAACGAGGCACCGCCGGACGACAACGTACGGGCATGTGCCGCCGGACTTCCCATACTGTACAGCCACTCAAATCTCTTCAAGGGCCGACTGCGATTCCGGCATCTGACTTTTCCCCCTCGACCTAGCACATAGCCTATCTTGCCACGAGGAATTGGCTCAAGCATGGAGGCTGTGTCTTTGCGTCTCTGGCGAATAAGACACTCATTATTACGGACCTGGACCCACCGGCGACATGGCCATACCTCGATCTAGGCATGCTGCTGCCATACGCACGCAGCGGCAAATTACACTGACTCTCCAAGCCTCAGTTGTTAAGTCAGTCACAACGCGGCTCAGCTCACCTATCCCCCGCGCAGTAAATTGCGCTTCAGTAGGAGCAGCCTTGCGATGGGCCCCTGGGCTTCAGAGGCTAACAAGCACTAATTGTCAACCTCGGGCGCAGGGACTAATCTAGTGGACATGACTTAGTAACACGTCCCTGAGTTGGCTGACTAAGGTCAAAGCATACAGGAATCAATCTTAAAACACTGCCCAGTGGGCTGCGTCCATGACCAGCTGGACTCAGGCTTGCCAGGGACGAGAGTGACACTGCCCAAGGTAGGCAGTTCCACAAGGCTCATCGTCTCATGATGAGTATGCGAACCTGACGTTGCTAGAAGATGCGCTCACCTCGTGATGCTTTCCATCATATTCCCCCTGGTGGCAATATGCTCCCCGCATGAGACCAACCTGGTTTGATCGGCGGCTTGGAGATGATGTAATTGGCGGCAATCCGGTTTAGCGCCCACTCGAATGTCCATTGCTTGGCATGGCATTACTGGAGGTCACCACAATGCGTGGAATGATATTAGTCGTTATAGCAAGTATTGCTTGGAGTCATACAACGATCCGAATACGCGCTTGCGATGACCAAGGCGGCAGTTTGACCGTCGTATGAGGTTCCAAGCATGAAATCTAAGCCTACCATCCCACTGCGTCATCTCACAGCCCGGCCATTCGGAATGGTGCGCAGTCCGGGCTGGCAAACGACAACACGCCAGCCATGGTTGACTGTATTACAGATATCCAGATCACTTCAATAACAGCAATGCCTTGCCTCTAGAATCTTCTTCAGGCACCCATCTCTTGGCCACCTGGGTTCTGTATGTCTAAATGCCAGATCTTTTAGTTCATACCCTAAATCTTACAACTTGTTGGTACAACGTGATATACATAATCGTCACCTTGAAACAAGCCACACGCTAGCCCTATCGAAGCTCAACGCCTAGCTCGCTGACGAGAGCCTTCCTGACTTTCTCGTGGAGAGAGACGGCCTCGTCGTTGGTCAGGGTACGCTCCAAGCTACGGTAGGTGATCCTGTAGGCAGTGCTCTTCCGTCCCGACTTGGGGTGTGTAAATTCGTCGAAGAGCTGCACGTCCTCCACCACATTTCCGGCAACATTGCGCACTACTTCCATGACATCGTTCTCATGGGTTGCAGCTTGAGCGTTGCCCTCTTCGGTGGTGGATCCCCGGAGCCAGAATGATACGTCTTTGGGACAGGGTGGGTATTTGGAGAACGGAACGAAGCGCTTCAAGGCATCCAGGTTGTCCGACACACCCGTGAACTGGGAGAGGAATCTGTCGTCACGAGACCAGAAGAGGCGGATGTCTGGAATCTTGAAGAGCAGCATGGCAATGCGGTCGATTCCGATACCAAAGGCCCAGCCAAGCTTGTTGGGAACACCTGCATTGATGTAAATGTCCTGCTTGACCACGCCGCAGCCAAGAACCTCAAGCCAGTCTCCATCGTAGTAAACCTCAAGTTCATACGAAGGGCTAGTGAAGGGGAAGTACGCCTCAACCCATCGCATGCGGAGAGGCTCGTCAACAAAGTCGGGGTCTCCTTTCAAGGCAGCAGCTCTGGCTCTGGAGAAGACGTTGACCACCATGGCCTCCAAGGATCTCTTGAGATGAGAAGCAATGGCTTCGGCTTCGGCTGCAGAATGATGCCCCTCCTGGAGCGGGTTCCTCTCGTCATGGAAAGTCGGGTTCGGGTCTTCTACGATAATGTTATGCTTGGGAAGCTTCTCCACATCACGCCAGACTGCCGCCGCTACGTCGCCATCAGGCACCTTGGAACGATCCCAGGACCGAGCGCCCTCCATCTGGTGGAACACAGGGTAGTGGCTCTTGTCGATGGCATCTCTGCGGTACACATCGGCCGAGACAAGATAGCCATCGCTTTCGTCGGCACGGAAGGTGTCTGCTTGGTGGGCACTGGTATGGGTTCGTAGGAGCGTCTTGTCACTGATATAGTAGGTATCCGATAGAGCTCGACCTGGGTGATCGGCGGGGAACCCTAACGAATCGAAGTTTTGGTGCGTGGTTACGGCCGGACTTAGATCGTCGTAATATCTGTATGTAGGAGCTGGAAAATTTGATTGCATTACTTGGCGAGTGATTTGTAAAGGGTGATCCTTTAGGAGATGCAGTTTTCGTGAAGTTGCGTCGAGAACGTTGGTGGGCACATTGAACCAAGCAGCATTGGTTTCATAGGCCTGGCCTCGGATCGTTACCGAGGATGGCTTCTTCTTCGCCTTGGTCGAGGAATCCTTCCCAGAGCCTGAGGCTGCATCTAAGGGCTGTATAAGTCTCTATCCATCCCAATTGAGCCCCGCGAGAAACATTAAATAAACGGACCAGATGAGCAGGCGCGGGCAACGAACGCCCGTTGGGATACGATTGAGCACCTCGGGAGGCGTGTGAGCGTCCTTAGACAGCGCATTGAGGCGCCCGGCTGGAGGATCCTCATTTCTGCAGCATATGGAAGGAAAATCGGTGTGTCGCAAATGCAGAACCTGTCTGCATAAAAGTCGGTAGCGGTGGAGGAGGTGGTGGCTCGGATGGATCTTGCGAGTCGGAGCTTGAGCGACAGGCACCGCAGACTGAGGAAAAAACAGGGTCCATGGCCGTTAGGTGGGGGTCAACTATTGCTAAAGCCGCCTTTTACCAGCCAGCTCAAGCGCCTAACAAGTTATCCTCCGGTGTCGCGCACCACTGCTGGTCCCTGTCAACTGAATTTGCAATGCACCCATCGTGTAGTAATCATTTCCAATTATTGTTAAACCCGGCCAGAATGGATTGCTAGATCCAGACCCCAGTCGCTCGGCTTGCCGTCACATTGACATCCCTCTCCCCCAATTACCCCAAATCGATCTTTTCCTCTTCCTTCCTCCCCAAGGCTCTGTCGTCACCGTAGGTAGCCGTCAAAGACTCTTACACCACGTTCCGGCTCAACTCCCAAGAAAAGGCCTGGGTCCAAAACGCCTTGCATGGAGTCTCGGGGTTCGTCGCCTTTCTTTCCATACTCGAGGTAGTAGCAGGCTGCAAAAATGCAAAACACCGTCAGCACCGCTCCGGCCGATGCTCTGGCCGCCAAGGCTGAGCAGAAGGCCGAGAAACGAGAGCAGCGCCAGAAGAAGAGTGCCATTCATTATCCATTCTGGTTCGGAGGGAGCGCCAGCAGTATGGCTGCGTGCGTGACGCATCCATTGGATCTAGGCAAGTATTTTCCTGTTCTTTACCGCCTTGTTGCTTTGAATATGTAGGGGTGTGCTAACCTCGGTGCAGTCAAGGTAAGGAAGAATCATGATGGCCATATCTCCGAAATCGCAACACCGTCCTTCCCAACTGCCAAACTTTGAAAACATTGAATGCATTGCGCGCCTTTGCACGCACTTACACACACCTACATCTTTTATTCTTGGTATTTGAAAATGCGAAACTCACACATTTCTACTAGGTGCGACTTCAAACCCGGGCCCCCGATGCCCCCAAGTCCATGTCTAGCACCTTTCTCAAGATCATCCGGTCCGAAGGCCCCATCGGACTCTACAGCGGCATCTCGGCCTCGCTGCTCCGCCAGATGAGCTACTCGACCGTCCGCTTCGGCGTCTACGAGGAGATGAAGTCCCGCTCCGGAAGCGCAGACGCCTCGTTCCCAATGCTCCTCGCCATGGCCTCCACCTCGGGCTTCATCGGTGGCATCGCCGGCAACGCCGCCGACGTCCTCAACGTGCGCATGCAGCACGACGCCTCCCTGCCCCCCGAGCAGCGCAGGAACTACAAGCACGCCATCGACGGCATGATCAGGCTCGCGCGGGAGGAAGGGCTGGCGAGCTGGTTCAGAGGGTGGCTGCCCAACAGCAGCCGTGCCGCCGTCATGACCGCGAGCCAGCTGGCCAGCTACGACACCGCCAAGCGTCTCCTTCTCGACTACACCCCCATGAAGGATAACCTGATGACGCACTTCTCCGCGTCATTCTTGGCCGGTCTCGTCGCCGCGACTGCGACGAGTCCCATCGACGTTATCAAGACCCGTGTGATGTCCTCCCACCACGACCACGGGATCCTGCGTTTGATAAGCGACATTAATCGCACCGAAGGACTGGGATGGGTGTTCAAGGGCTGGGTTCCCAGCTTTCTACGTCTTGGACCGTGAGTTCCCCCCATCCACTCCTAATCTCTCCTTTTCGCATCGAATGTTAACTGACCGCCGTCCTCAGCCACACGATATGTACATTTGTATTCTTAGAATTCCACCGCAAGGCCTATAGACAGGTTCAGGGCATAGATGAGGCAACCTTGTAGAGAGTGGGGTTGGTATCCCGGGTAGTTGTAAATGCGGTGAAGGGCTTTCGCATATAGACAGGTTCGGCATTTGGGAGTGGGCTAGCGGCTGTGTGCTGTTGTCCTTTGCATCTTGGCGTTAATGGGTATGTATGATGCTATCGATGGTATCTGAGCTTACGAGGACGTTGCAGGTAACGCATGATAGATGACGGGCAAAGCCTTGGTTAGATCACCTAGACGGTAGATACGATTGCGGTTGTTGATATAGACTTCATCGTAATATATTATCTTGTTCTCTGCTCTCCATCATGTTTAGCCCGCTTTGGGTTTTGTTTCAGCTACTTTTTGTTTCCCGCCTATTTATGAATACAGATTCTCATGGCCGGCACACCGGGGCCAGGATTGTTAAGTTTAAATACGCATGAAGAGAAAATGAAAACCCATCGAAATCTCCCGACCAAATAAACTCCTCGGGCGGCTTATTGCCAAGATGATTGTCCATAGGGGGTTGTCCCGTACGCCGTCATATTACCATATGAGCCGCCACTGCCCTGGCCATACGAGCCCTGGCCGTCTTGCCCAAACGATGACTGGCTGCCTTGGCCATATGACGTTTGGCTGCCACCGTATGATGTCTGACCGCCGCCATAGCCACCTCCATATGCCGTCTGGTATCCAGTATCCTGCCAGGGTGTCGTGCTCCCGTCCAAGTTCATATCTGGGCTTCGGGGTCCGTCAAAGTCTGGCTCCTCCTCTCCACCATACTTACGGGGATCAAGCCCCTTCAGTAGACCTCCAATCTTTTGCTGGAGGATCCGAATTCCATTTTGGATGATCTGGTCGGGTTCCATATTCCCCGCTGCCTCGACCTCGAAGTAGAATCGTGTTGGGACTGCGTCATAGTCAAAGGGTTCGCCCTCCTGTGGGGGGTCCTCCCATTCAGCATGTTTGCTCTTGGGCCTACACTCGGGTTAGATAAATGAACAAGCATGCGTGCGACTGAGATCCATGCTCAGGGAGTTTGGAAGATCATACCATTCCTTGGCCGGGTCTGTGTCGTTCTCGAACCAGAGATCCGTGTGGTTCAGCTTGTTGTGAGGATCGTATTCGAAGCCCACTGCCGAAGTCGGCATCCACTTGGCATGTTCCTTTGCAATACCCTTCTTCGCGATACACGTGAGCCTCAACTCCTGTCCCATCCGCAACTTGGCTAAGAGACATCCCAAACCCTCGGGGTCGTTGATGATAGGTTTGCCAACCGAATTCGCATGCTGGCCATCAGTCACCAGATCACTAGCGTACACCTTCATGATATCGTCGGATGTGCATTTGGCATGGAGGTTCAAGGTGACACTGCACTGTTCGCAGTATTGGTCACAATCACAGTCTCTGGAGTAGTTGAGGTCGCCCACGTTCCTGGAGTCGAGAGGAATCAGACCGAGGCGATGTGCGATGAACTCATCGGCGAGGACTGAGGTATTCACTTCAATTTCCACTAGATCGATAGCGATTGTCGGTACTTCGGCTTGGATCACTCTTCGCAATGAGTTGGCAAAAGAAAGGTTGGTTCTCGATAATTCGAAGTCCACGTGTGTCTTGTCCGCCTATTACAGAACCTAGTCAGCATCTCTCCGTCCTTTCTGTTGAGCCGAGTGACAAGGGATCTTCCATACTGCTGAAATCTTCACCTGGGGCTGTTCGGAGTCCCCATCCATAGCCATCGGGTCATAGTCCATGCCGTCCATGTTCGCGACGCGCGCTCGTGAGCTTGCGCCGCTTGCTAACTAGTAAGAAACAACTGGTGAAGGGATAGGACGGTAGATCTTTGGATTCAGGAGCTGGTGCGCTGTCTGAGATACGTTTGATTTCGGCGGTTGGGGTTGATTAGGCGGAAGGAAAAAAGTTATAGGAGTTGTCGAGATGCGCCTGGTCGGAACGCCTGTGAACAAAGGCAGGCGGCGAACAAGCTCTATGCCACCTGACTAAGCCGTTTTGGCAAGGCTTATCGGCGTTGACTGATAAGCAGAAAAAAAATCCGCCCCACGCCTAGAGATGCAATGGCAACTGCCGACCGATAAAACCATCAAACATCACGATTTTGAATTGGCCCATACCCTGAGGTTATACAGCGACCATGAAGATAAAAGCGCTAAGTCGCTCTGCATCGGAGCAGCAGCCCGCCGGCTCAGATACCGCCAAGCTCCCTCGCAACCTCGACTCTGCGCTCCACCCTTTCGAGCGAGCACGCGAGTACCAGCGAGCCCTCACAGCCGTCAAGCTCGAGCGCATGCACGCGGCGCCCTTCGTCGGGCAGCTGGGAAGAGGGCATGTCGATGGCGTCTACTCAATTGCCAAGGACCCCAATTCTCTCGAGCGCTTCTCGAGCGGCAGCGGTGATGGCGTGGTCAAGGTCTGGGATCTGGCAGGGAAGGACGAGATCTGGCACGCAACAGCCCACGAGAACATCGTCAAGGGAATGGAGTGGACGAGGGACCAGAAATTGTTGACCTGCGCCTCCGACAAGACGATCAAGCTCTTTGATCCCTACAACACTCGGAGCGACGCTCCGCCAATCTCCTCGTGGCTCGGCTCCGGCGCCTTCACCAGCCTGTCGCACCACCGCTCCAAGAACTCCTTCGCCGCCGCCTCCAGCGTCGTCTCCATCTACGACCTGGAGCGCCACACCGCCGCACCAGAAGTCCTACGCTGGCCCACCGCAGTCGACACAATCACAAACGTCGCCTTCAACTACGTGGAGACGTCAGTCCTGGCATCCTGCTCCAGCGACAGATCCCTCGTCATCTACGATCTCCGCACGTCCACCCCAATCACCAAGACCGTCCTCACCTTCTCCACCAACCGCATCGCCTGGTCCCCCATGGAGGCGTTCAACTTCGTCACCGCCTCCGAGGACCACAACATCTACCTCTTCGACATGCGCAAGATGGACCGGGCCCTCAACGTCTTCAAGGACCACGTCGCCGCCGTCATGGACGTCGAGTTCTCCCCCACCGGCGAGGAGCTGGTCTCCGCATCCTGGGACCGCACCGTGCGTCTCTGGAGCAGGAACAGGGGCCACTCGAGAGACGTGTACCACACCAAGCGTATGCAGCGCGTGCTCTCGGTCAAGTGGACCCCCGACGCCAAGTACGTCCTGTCCGGGTCCGACGACGGCAACGTCCGAATCTGGAGGGCCAATGCCTCGCAGCGGGAAGGCATCAAGTCCGCCCGCCACCGCCAGGCCCTCGAGTACAACGAGGCCCTGACGGAGCGGTTCGGGCACATGCCTGAGATCCGCCGAATCAAGAGGCATCGTCACATACCCCAGGTTGTGAAGAAGGCTGCCGAGATCAAGGGAGAGGAGCTCAAGAGTATCAAGAGGCGCGAGGAGAACGAACGCCGGCATACTAAGAAGCAATTTGAGCGACGGAGAAACGAGAGAGAAAAAATGGTTCTGGCAAGGGAAAAGTAAAGGCAAAGGACATGATTCAGGCTCGGGGGTAATTATGGCGTTTAAGATTGCTTGCATGGCATGGCGTTGCACTTTCATTCTTGGAGACTTGGGCAGGATATTTCTTTAGCTGGATAACATATAAAATACTATAGTATCCACTGTAATACCCACGATCTGTTCTGTTTGCCAGCATCTTGACATATGTATGAATGATGACATCTTTGTCTCCATTGTGAACCCAGAGAAACTACTTGTTTATGGAAATCTTGGAACGAGAGACCCGTAATATAGCGTGAGCAAAGAAGAATCTGTATAGCCTTGGAGCAGTCAACTGCCCTTCATGTCTAACATCCTGAAAGCCAGTACCGTTCCTTTAACATCATTCCCCGTGCCCATCGGAATGTGATCCCATTGAAGAAAAAAACACCGTTTCAACCCAGAATGTGTCATAAGCATGAAATCTGTATATGAATCTTTACCGAGAGACAAACAATTGTAACGCCTTAGTCATGTGTGCTTGTTCCTTTGTTTTCCCTTGGTATCGATCCGTTATCCTCAACGCCGGTGCAAAGGTCCTAAGAAATAAAAGAAGAGAAGAAAAAAAGAAGAAAAATAGCCTGTGGAGTAGGAGACAAGAAGAATAGAGAAAAAAAGGTTGTAGATGTGGTCGAAGAGTTTGAAGAACAAGAAGGTGTAAGTGCCACTGATCCCCATTAATAATACAGGATGTTGAAAAAAGGTGATAGAGAGGAGCGCGCTTATGTATTGGACATTCAAGTCTCGTTACACGCTGCCACGGGCAGCCTTCTGCGGCTTATAGTTTGGTAGCTCATCGAACCAGCTCTCAGTTTCATTGTATCGATAGGCATGAAATTCGATGCCGTAAGGCTTTGGCTCAATGGCGTAGAGCATACCAAGTGGGACATCCATGTCGGTGATATCTTCGTGAGTGAGGTCCATAAAATATGCCATTAGGACACGGCAGACAGAGCGATGTCCAATAATGA
Source organism: Clonostachys byssicola (assembly GCA_902006505.2). Classification (NCBI taxonomy): domain Eukaryota; kingdom Fungi; phylum Ascomycota; class Sordariomycetes; order Hypocreales; family Bionectriaceae; genus Clonostachys; species Clonostachys byssicola. The sequence continues at coordinate 1,770,162 of CABFNO020001560.1, forward strand.
GAACGTGGTCAGTGATGCGTTCAATTTCCCGGACCATGTCACGAAGTCGGCTAATAACCTGGAGGTACCCCTCTCCTCCGACGCCAGGATAAATGTAGTTGAGCTTGTCGCTGGCTCGCTTCTTGAATTCTTCTGGATGGTTCCTGGCAATTTCCGCGTACGTCATCCCCTCGAACTGGCCAGTGTTAAGCTCGTTGAGCATTTCCCAGTTCTTGACGTCATAGTCTTCGTCGGCGTCGAAGTACTCGGCGGTCTCGACACTTCGTCTAAGCATAGAGGTCCAGACACAGAAATTCTTCTCATCCAATTCTCGATTAGATTCGGGGTAAGGGGGAGTGTTAGATCCTGGCAGCGGAGGGAAGGATGCCTGAGCAATCTTGCTCTTTTGTTCCATGAGCCATTGCCTACGCTTATGGGTAATAAACCTGTGCAGGGCAAATCCATAGAAATGGCCCCTCTCTGTCATTGGGGCGTCTCCTCCGAGCTTGCCTAGCTCGTTGTCAACGCTCTGGCCATGTCTTGTAATCCAAATTTGTCTGGGGGACAAGTTGAAGGTTGACAGATATGAAGCAATGCCGTCACTTAGAAAGCCTGTCAGTCTATGCTGAACTAGTTTTCTCCCGACGTCGATCATCTAAATCGATTGTTAGCCCTCATTTCTAGCCATTGAATAATCCTGGATCTCACCTGGATGTACTGGAGGTAGTTCTTTTCCTCCCATTCGCCCAGAGGTTCATATGCGCTGGCGTATGCCTCAACTCGGGCCTTGAAATCCAACAAGGATTGGTGAGGGTCCTTGTCTCGGTAATCCGGACCAGAGAGCTTCAGACGCATGTTGGCTTCGAGAAGATCAGGGTCATGACATACGCTCTCGACAAATAGAATGCCAAGCTTTGGCTCCCTGTCCTTGATGCGCTCGACCACATGTTGACGACGGGCGATTGTACTGTTGGTAGCATCCAGAATCCCAACTGCGCCACCCTCCACAAGGAGATAATCGAGAAGCTCGTCCAGCGTATTCATCGCTACTTGTTCACGCATGGCCGCGGCTTTTTCGTTCTTCGGATCAAAGAATTTCGCCGACTGGTCAACGTCACCATTTTCAGCCTCGTTCTCAGCAGTGGGGCTGGTAACAATTTCCTCATCCCTCCCCCGGTTCAAGTCAAATGCAGGTGGTTCGAGAAGATTATGTCTGGAAGAAATCCCATTGGGATGTGGCACACCATTGAGCAAGATAGCAGCAGCTTCTACCGGAGGATCGAGACGGGCAGGCTCAGGTGCAAGCCTGGGGTGAACGGACGCCTGGGTTCCCGTGGCTATTCTTCGGCGGTTGCCCACATTGAAAATCCGCGACTCGTGCTGCTGCCATGACAAGTAGCGCTGAAGCTTCTTTGTGATATATGATTTGCCCCGAGCTGGCAGACCAACCATGACGATGACGAGCTTAGCAGCCACATCGCGCTGTGGGATTCGTCCATCAGGTGAGACTTTGGATCTCGTCATGCCAGGGATGTTCAATGTTGTCGCATGAGGTCGCACGCGCGGGCTCTGTGTCCCTGAGTTTTGTCGCAAAGGTGGACTAATTTGTCGAAGTTACTTTGTTAGTGTTGACTCATGCAAATACAACAAAGGCAAAAAAGAAAAGTTAAAAAAAGAAAGTAGGCAAGGCATAATAATTAAACATGGAGTGTGAGGGAGGAAGGAAAAGGGGCAAAGCTGGATTGCAATCGTAGCCATCTGTGCATGTTCGAGGGAGCTTACATGCGAGGCGAGTTGGTCGCTGTTGAGCTGACGCTTCGCGGATTTGATGGGGTATCTGTGAAGTCATTCAGGGCGCGCAGTGCCGTTGCCATTGCGGAGGTAGGGTGCTGGACGTGTGGAATATGTAGGCCATTGGGGCCGGAGGACGGCAAGACAGCAAGGTGCTGGTCATGGTCGTGGGCGGAGGACGACGATGTCGGGGACTGCTGTGGTGGATCTTGGCCAAGGAGACAGCTCATGACAAGTTTTGCGAGAACTGATTGTTTTGATTGCTTGCGACCCAGTTCTGTGAGAAGAAGAGGTTGGTTAATACCGACTCCCGAATTGAAGATTGGGAGAATCAGAGTGTGTAGAATGTTGTTGAACGCTGCGTATATAGAGGAGGAGAAATCCAAAAAAGGATGGGCAGAATGGTTGGGATGAGGCGAGATGGCGGCAGGCGCCTGAAAAGTGTAAAGGGTGTAGCGCAGGTACTGGGTACACAGCGCAGGTGTAGTGGATGCACGTACCTTCTGGGGCAGTTACAGTGGTGGGAACAGCGGATGGCATTGCTCAGGGTGCAGGTCCGGTACTTAATGCACTATGTGATGCAAGCAATGACGACAGGTACCGCGGATCAATCCAGGGACCCCTCCACCTCCGTCACACGGAGCCCTTGCGGAAGTCAAAAACTAGCGGACGGACCCTTGGGCGTGGAGCCAAGACTTTGGGTCCTAAAATGCGAGTGCAGGGATGCGCCGCCGGGGTGGATGGGTTGGCGATGGGAATGGACAGATGAGTCTGCGATTCGAGGGCGGTGTTAGCGCTAATGCAGCTGCCAGCGCCTTGTTTGTGCCAGCAGAGTCGAAACAGGGCACAGCACAGCTGGTTCCGGAGCCTGGGGGACGCACGCTGGTGGCGCTGCTTCCTTCTTTTGGAGGACCCTGCTCCTGCTGCGACGGGCCGCGGATGTATGTGTGATGCGTGTCGCTGGGGATGTATGCACTTTGGCGTAATGTCTGGCAGTAGTGAGGGATGGGCACCTCTAACCGCAGATGGGCAGCCCCCGTGGGCACAGGAGCGTCGAATCCTGAGCTGGAGCTGTCTGGTGTGTGTGCGTGAGCGTGCGCATGTGCGGCGGACCGTGTGCCGTGCGGAAGATTCGCTCCCAACAAAGAAGCGAGGGTGCCAGAGGGAGTCGCCTTGCCCGAGCTGTGTGTCGCACTCTGTTTCGCTGCGCTGAGATGCGATGACCTTCGCTACCCGGCGATGCCCTTCTTTTCTTCGCGTTGCTTTGATTCGGATGAGTCCGCAGTCGAGAGGATTCTTATTTCAATAGCTGGTCTGCGACAAGAGGAATTATTGAGATCGGAGGCCAATGAATGTGGGATGGGGCCCTTTTTCTGGTGGAGTGCTGAACTCGCTCGGCTCTACCACCACCGACGTGCAGTAGCAAGTTTGTACTCTAAATGGTAGGTGCAACATTAGCGTCTTGTCTGCGAGTCAATATCACAGGTCGACGTGAACTTTCAATCGACCAGCGAGAGTATATCCAAAGTAAGAGAGAAACGTTGAATGTATGATCCAAATAATGACGGTGTGAGAATTACCGAACAGATAATATTTCAGAAAGTGTTATGGGGGGAAGGTATCAATGCGAGGAGGCTCTTGGAGGGAGGGGGCAGCCTTTCAATCAGACACCTCAACAACAATAATAGCCATTATAGCACACGCCCACCAAGAATGGGCTTACCTGGGCGAAATTGTTATAAGGTGAGTCGCAGGCGTGCGGCCCCTTGTAAGCATTCCTATACGAGTAAGATGAGCATCAGTGGTGCCATGACAGCCTCAGGGGCCTCACCGCGCAGTAAATGGTAGGGACCTACCTGCCTGGCGCAATCTCTTTTGCCTGTACGGAGTGTCTTTGCATTGGAGGGGAATCCTGTTCTGGTTGGCCAACGAGCCAGAAGAATAATCATTATTCACTGCACTGTATAAACCCAAATACACATTATCATCCTGTGCTGCCGCTACTCTGGTTTCGTCCTAGTGTGGTGACTGTCACCCCGTCCATCTGCAAGATGCGACCGGCGCATGCAGGTTGATCCAGCCGACCTGGAGCAGGAATCCTTTGTCTGACCCTGTCTAGATATAGATGCAGACACATGCCTATAACGACCTCTCGATCCCACACCCTCAGTGAGAGCTGCGGCGACAGGTAGCAAGATGATAAGAGAACCGGGTGGCCGAATGGTCTCATGATGAATCGTGGGATGCCAGCCTCTTCAGCCAGCCGGATTTCGCCATCGCCCACGCTCTCTCTCTGCCCACGGACAATGGTGCAGCGCAAAGTGGCCAGCCATCGCGCTTAGAAAGGCAAAAAACCGAAGCCGATCTGGGCTGCCTACTGTGGCATGCCAGGCTAATGGAGGGGAAAGGAGGTCAGCCCCCATCCTTTGCGACCCGCGCTGCAACCTTGGCTCGCTTAGATTAGACTTTCACCTACGCAGATGAGACCAAATAGTTACCAATATCATTGACAACCTGGCGTCGCAACTGCTTCTTCGGAGCTTCCCACTTACCATTTCCCCTCTTTGAGACCCTGAGTTTGGGGGTACGCGGTACGGAGCTGGACACAAAGAGACTTAGCCCCTCAATTAAAAGTATAATATCTATTATAAACGCTTTTAAAACGCTCATCAGAGGCTGTCTGGGCTTTTTAGGTGGGACTGTCTGTGATCCCCAGTATTCGCCCGCCGTTTACACCGAGACAGAAAAAAGCACAAATCCTCCGATATCGCGATTTCTGATATTTAGGTGGGCGTGCCGAATCAAGCGCCAGCTCCGCCCATGCCACATGAGCCGACACCACAACTCACCCCATGGCTCAGTGTCAGACTGTCAGTGGTGCCTGCTGTTGTTGTTGGCAACCAACTTGGCGGATAAGTCGGTCACCCTGGATTAGCTGACCGCAGTATGGCCGCAAATACGCCAGACTCGTGCCGGCCGAATGATGCCAAAAATGCCTGGGCCAGTCTACGTCATCAACTCTGCCGTCTCACCATTCAGCGTAGCATGCCTTAGGATGCGCTGCTCTACTGATCGAGTCATGGGCACATGTGGCTTCGGATTGGCACACCATAGGTCCTCCTCCTAGAGAGTGGCCAGCCAGCTTGGTCCCAGCAGTCGTCAACCCCCAAGCAATCCTCGTATGACGGCTCCAGTCTCAGGCCAATCCAAAACGAGACCAACAGCATCCTGTTTGTTTTTAATTCATATTGATGACTCACCCAGTGAGGCTCCTCACGCCTCACATGGCCTGACGTCGAGGCGCCTGGACGGGGCACAGACCCAAGGGGCTTGGCATTGAGCCCTTACGCAGGGTAGGCCTGCGCCCCTGATCGGTCAATTCGCATCCAAACCGACCCGGGAATCAGGATATGTCCGCCTTATTGCTTCAATCTCTGTGCGATGTAAGGGTAGTTTAATATGGGGACCATGATTGGGTGACATAGCCATGCATATGTTCAGATACTTAGCAATGCTGTACCTGCTGGGAGGCGGTGCGGTAGTCGCCTCGCGTCGTCCACGGGCCTGCAAAACGCCAGTGGCCCTCCGTAAAGCAAGCTGTACAATTACGATATACATGTCCAAGTGTCACCAGGCTTCGTCTTGGCTTGAGGCAAAAAAAAAGAACAACAGGTGATTATGTCTCCTTATTTGCTTGCTGAGAAGACATTCGCGGGCAAGCCGATATCCGTTCTCAACCAGCTGTTATGGCCGACAGGATGCATATTGATGGTTTCAATCTCACTATCCCTTTATCCATTACTCAAGATCAAAGGTTTTTTGTTTGACAAGCAGATCTACTACCTCAGTTCCAACTCAGATGTGCCAAGGACATGAAGCACATTGAATCAAATCTCTTCCACTTTTATTGAGCCATGTCCTAACTCCAAGTAGAAAGCACGCTCCTATTACATGAAAAATAACCGAATAAACTCTAGAGTATTTCGCGGACTAGATGTAAAAGACCCGTGCTCTAGAACAGCTTCTCCAAGGGGGTGATGATTTTTGAAGAACTATCCTGTGCCATTTAATCAACTACTCAGGGTCATAGAAGCTGTACCATTATTTCAATACCAGCTGATGTGCATATACATGTTTCATCCGGTGTCTCTAAATGCCACATATTATATCGAACGAAGGCTCGTTGCACACTCCTGTTCTTTGATTGTTGTGTGACTTACACAACCTGTAATCTCTTTTCTTCTCGGTGCACAAATGACTAAAGCATGAACTCTGAAATGTATACTTTCAGCGTGCTTCTCTTAGGACAAATACATGAAGAAAACTCAGTTATAATTTGTAGTCTGGAATGAGTGTTCTCTTATTCTCTCAATGTATCTCGAACAAGCCTCCAAGTTATGGGAAAGAAGTTTCAACGCCTTGGTACCAAAGAAGACCACTAACCTTGGGCCATCAAGTGGAATTTCCATAGGGAACACTGGTATATGATATGATTAAAGAATCTTTGGGTCAAGTTACCATTGTGTACTATGTTTCAAATTTGGGACCATTTGAAAAAGGAGCATGTTCCCTCTCCCAAGCAATTGAAACCACCTGCAAATGATCATACAATAGAATTGGGTTGATCAGCGTCAGAAACAGCATACGCTAATTCGTTGTATTACGCGTGTACATGGCGAACAAAGATGTTTCACTTAGTGCATCGCCAGATATTTCCCTCGTAGATAGCACGATACAATATCTGCAGACAATATATATGAACCAAAAGTACTTAATATAGCCAGATGAGAACGACAGTGTGTCATCTGGGTAATGGCACGACCTGGGTTCAAAAAGCAGTGGCCCAGCAATAGGGTATCAGATGCTTGCAAAATGCTTTCAGTTTATATTCATACCAGTAATTTTCTATCGAATTTTAATTCTTCAATCTCGAATGGAAGTGCAGGGGACTATCGTGGATCATATTCCCCATGTTGAAGGGTGTTGTACGTCCTCGTCGGCGCTTGAAACAGAGGGGTGACAGAAGTATTAGCAGCTTGGTCCTTGATGCGGCCTACGAGCCTATAACAGTTAGACACTAGGGCGCAATGAGCATACGCCTCATCTTGATAGACAAATTCCCATTCGTTTTCAATCGTGCGAGGATGAAGCGGACATGAAAGGGACAAGTATTTCGTCGACGGTCGGTTGCTTGTGGCGCAACTTGGCGCCACAATCCACCAGCAAAAGTGGGGTGGATTTCGACCTCTGTGGGGTGGCTTCCAAATTTGTTATTGTAAGAACCACCCAATCCATCACCAGCTTCTCAGCTTGCAAATCTGGGAGCACTTTTGAGAAAACACTCCCGAGTTATGTGCGATTATAGGCGGGTTTAATCAATATGAACTCGATCGCCACATAATCGGAATCTTCTCTCAAACACTATTTTGCAACACCCACGATCCTTCAAGCTCACAAGCAAAATCATTCATTATCTCCTCGACCATAAACCAGACTGTCACTCTAAAAACGCACCAGACGTGCAAAGAAGGAAGTTACACTTGGATCTCTCTGCCCAAATCTTTCGCCACGGGCGCGCCCTCCAGAACTTGCGTCAATCGCACAAGCCAGTTATCTTCTCAAATCTGAGTTGGCCCAGCGCCGACATGAGCAAAGTTTGAAACAGCGATTCGCGAGCTTTCAGCGACAAAGAATTCTAACCGCCCTCTCACTTTCTTCAAATCAAAGCTCAACTTATCCGAAAAAAAGGGTATCCATTACAGTGGACCAGGTTTGCTCCTGTCAGAGGTGAGTGGCCAGTACATCTCCTAGCAGTTACGAGCCTCGTCATTTCCCTACCTACTAATCCCGTCCTCTCCAATCGCCCCTTCCTTCAATCTTCTCCCATCTTGCACCTTCCAATCATCTACCTTTCCATCCTACCAATCTCCCAACCGCCTGGTGCCTAAAAATCACCAGATCGTTGTTCTGACTTCTCACAGCACCTGGTCCAGTCGGCCATTGTTGCTCCATGTTTCCCCCTCCTTCTCGATCGTGACCTTTCCTACAACACTTAGCGAGGCACCTGTCGAGAAAACTCAGGCGGTATCGCGATTCCTGTTCCCTGCGGCTTCCGGGCCGAAAACTTGGACTTGGCCAAAGCAGTAGCTCCTTCCATCTTTCTGGCACATCCATCCTAACTTTTATTATCTGGAAAAGGAAGAACCCCGAACTCAAACCTGACAAGGCGCGTCACAGTCTTTTGGAGTCTGACTTTGCGGCTCTACCGCAATCATCTGACAAACCAATTAGGGCTAAAAAACAAATCAGCATACTACACTGCAATATCTCATTCCACAGTTCTGGGATCGTCTCAGGAAGGACGGCGGCTTCTTGAGCAGCTTTACGTTAGGCATCCAACCGCTCAGCCCGCCACGTTCCCGATTGTCCTGCCCTGCCAAATAACGGACTACAACTCGAAAATGGCAGAATCCGAGGCCAAAACTGACGTCAAGACCGAGGCCAAGGCTGAGGCCAAGGCTGAGCTCAGCACTGAGACCAACGCCAACGATGTGAAAGCCGTCGACAGCCCTGATGTAGGCTCGCAAAGTAATGTGGTCGAAGCACCCCCTGAACCTCCTAAAGATCCTCGATTGAGGCGACGCGTGCTGGCAAACCCAATCGTCGACGATTTGGCCCAAGCAAACTTCAAGCGCGGTGTTTTGATCCCACTCAAAACAACACAAGAAGTCCGTCAAGACCACACAATTGTTCAGGCAACAATTACCAGGGCGCCAACGAAGTCCGCTAATGACGTGCTTACGTATGTTCCCCAAGTATCTCTGTTCAGAGGTTGATGGCTAACATTCTTGACTTCTAGGGCGCTACGGAATCTCCACGGCGAGAGTAATGCTAACAACCTTACTCATCTCCGTAGATGTGCGAAGCCCACAGACCTCCCAGCTCATCTGAAGACGCAGTTCATGAACGATACACCAGTTGGTAGGCAGATCCACACTGCCAAATCTAATTGGATTTACATTGTCATCGGCGAAGTCAAAGAATTCACCAGGGAAGAACTTGTCGAGGCTTTGTCACCCATCGAGGGCGTGGAATCGGAGCTGTTTTTTGCTACCATCCCTATCCCACTGCTCGCCCCAACATCGCAAGTCCAGGCGGCTATGTGGAGTACGCAATTCTGGCCTACGGTATATAGGAAGAATAATCCTCTTGGGCCACATCCCAGTGTGGTAGCACGTGGAAGCGAGGAGATTATGGACTCGGCATCCGTCTGGATGGCTCTGGCCTACCGCGTCGCTCAGCAAGGGAAAGATAGCGGTATTGGAGAGGCTATTGGGGCTGTCATCGTCCAAAGAGATGATGATGGAGCACGGCTTGTAGGTCTTGCTGCAGACGCTCGCTGGCATCAAGAGCCCGGAGGCTTTGAGGGGTTGACCCTTCCGTTGACGCATGCCGTCCTTCGTGCCATCAGCATGGTTGCACAGAAACTTGTCCGACATGAAAGAAGAGCCAAAGGGGAGGTGTTTGAGGGTCCAAATCTAGAATATGATGCGTTCCAGGACCAACCCCTTACCGACCTCGAGAAGCAGTGCTTCGAACAAGAGCACCCAAACAAGGACGGCTACCTTTGCCATGCACTGGAGCTATACGTCACACATGAGCCATGTGTGGAGTGTTCAATGGCACTGCTTCACTCGCGCATGGGAAAGGTTGTTTATGCCAAGCATATGCCTCGTACTGGAGGCTTGAGCTCAGATGATCGTCCAGACGGAGGCGGACGAGGGTTGGGACTATTCTGGAGGCGAGAGCTTAACTGGAGCTTACAAGCTTGGGAGTGGGAAGGCGACAGCCTTCCTCACCTGCCTCCCCTCACACCAACCACTCATGTGTAGGATTACTGCCTCCGAGGCCCTAATGAGTCTCTTTCACCTCTCAAACGAATACAGAGTATGTGGCATCTGTTACAGAGAGATTCCTATCCATTTGGAACACCGAACGAGATGATCGTACCCATGCGGTTGTTAGAATCCATCGTGGAAGCCTTTCGGAGCAAGTTACAGCATTGTGTCCCTGTCGGCTGCTATTTTTTGTTGATTGCGTTTTTTGGTAAAGGGTCTCGGGCAGTTATGAGGCCTAGGGCATGTTATCGAACTTGCTGTGCCAGAATCAAGATGTGTAATAGTGAGGAGGGGTTAGCTGAACTGATAGGTAGGCAACGGCGCAAGATTCTGGCACATATTGAAAGACCAGACCAGGATTGAGGATTTGGCTCAAAAGGTATGCAGACTATAAGAAATAAAACCGAAAGATTAGTCTCTTGTGCATAATGCAAACGTGAATAAAATTGAATTGCCAGTCATTCTTTTGCACAAGCAGCATAGGTTACACACACGAATTTATTTTTATTTCGTTGAAAGGGGGTGTGCTGATGGTTGTGTGAACTCTCCCTTCCCGGTTTTTCTAAGCTGGCGCCCCGCTTGGAGGCACCTGGGCTTAGCTACTATTATAACATCCATGCTTCTTCAAACAACAATCACCTCCCACATCAACCCGTTCAGCAAAGGCTGATTGCCTCGTCCTCCCGCCTGCTATTTGCCATACGATATGTCTCGATTTTGACTTCGGCATCACTGCGTTACTCATTGGGCAGCTTGTTGGAAGTGCCATCGTCATGCTCGCCAACAACACATTCTAAAGAACTGCCACACCTTGTTGTTGTCGCACTCTCGGACAAAAACTACCCGCGCTGCGCCAGACGAGGCGCGTAGTTATGTATCTGACACATCCGCTGCAAGCCTTTTCAACCTTTTCCGATTCCTCCTCGACTACAGCTCCGAGACCCTAAACATGTCCAATGTTCGAAAGGCGGTTCCCTCTGCGGGACGGAGTGCCCCCGCATCAACTTCCGGCAAGAAACGAAAAGCACAGGGCCCAAGATACTACGCAGTGCAAGTTGGGAAGAGGCCGGGTGTTTACTTGACCTATGCCGAGTGCGAAAAGCAAACAAACGGGTTCAGAGGCGCGATTTGTAAGGATTTTCTCCGTCCCCCCCAAACCGAGGTGCCCTCACCTTGGATTACTAGGCCAACCTTGCTCATTTCTCTATTCTAGTCAAATCCTTCCTCTCGAGGCAAGATGCCGAGGCATTTGCGGCCGGAAAGAAGGTCCAGGCCAACTCCGACGAGCCCCAGAAGTTCTACGCAGTAGCCGTCGGCAGGCCTTCAGGCATATACAACGATTGGTCGGAAGCGAGCGAGGCGATCAAGGGCGTGAGGGGTCCCAAGTACAAGAAGTTTGCCACGCGAGCGGAGGCTGTCGCGTTCATTAGAGAGCACGGGAGCGCCGAGACCCTCAAAGCACTGGGAGAAACCGTGCCGGAAGAGGAAGAGGAAGAGGAGGAAGAGGAAGAGGACGAGGACGATGACGACGGCGAGGATGACATAGAAGAGTCAAGGCCGGCCAAGAAATTAAAGACGACAGGGAAGGAGAAGACCGACAGTTTTATGCAGATATATACTGACGGAAGTAGCCGCTCCAATGGAAAGGCTGGCGCGAGGGCTGGAATAGGCGTTTTCTTTGGAGAAGGCGATCACAAGAACATCTCGGAACCTTTACCCGGCGAGCTTCAGACGAACCAACGAGCAGAGCTCATGGCCATGTTGCGGGCCCTGGAGGTGGTTGCGGACGAACAGGATGTCCGGATTATCAGCGACAGTAAATACTCGATCAACTGTGTAACGGAATGGGCAGCGAAGTGGGAGGCAGGGGGTTGGAGAACAAGCAACGGGGACAAGGTCAAGAACCAGGATATCATCAGCGCAGTCAGGAAGAGGATGGCTGAACGGACCCAGGCTGGGGCTCAGACGGACTTCCGCTGGGTGAAGGGTCACGCTTCGGACCCGGGCAACGTAGCTGCGGATCTGTTGGCGGTCAATGGGGCCAAGCAGAGATGAGGAGTTTTTGAAGGCATTCTACCTTCTCCCTTCACAGACCATATTTTCTCTTTTCCTTGGTTCTGTCTATTCTTTCTGTTCTGGGATCGGCATCTCTGCTCTAGAATCTACGTCTTTTTGTAGCGCAGCTGAATTTAGCCCGTTGGATGCTTGGGGAACGAGAGACATGTACCCTCTTGATAGAGAGAAACGAATTGGCAAAGAGGACACAGTTCTAGCACAATCATTCCGATCGCGTGATGAGGGAGTTATGGGCTTTTCTTCAGGATATACGGTACTGTTATGGGTCCAGTGTTTTCATCCATGATATTCGGTTACATTCTCCTCTCGATAAGTCACAATCCTATGGTGCCATCTACTTCGTTTAGTATATCGCATGCGGCTAGATAAGTTTGTGTCTATTGTCCATCAGACAATATACCGCATTGCCGGTATGGGACTCGACGGGAGTTAGCGATGGTAACCACCTAATGCCACCAGAAACTCAAATAATCGAGATGCATAACGCTAGAAGAAAAAAGCCTCGTGCGCGTTTAAAAGGTAGTAGAATGAGCTCATTGTCGGCTTCTATCAAGGAGATTCTCAAGTCGGGTACAAGGAAGGGAGTGTAGGTGACATTGTCGCAGATGAGGTTTGCCCTTGCATTTAACCAGAGACACATCCAAGTCAAGAAGATAAGATTCCGGCCAGTACAAAGTGATGTGGGGATTCTACATCTAAGCAGGCACGCTCTCTCGCATCATCACGTCGCATCGGCACGTTTCTAATACTTCAATATCTCTCGGATCCGAGTGGCTGATATGGGGTTGGGGTGTGGGTGTGTGGCGTTGATTAAGATGCAGAGAGGCATTATCTAGAGGCAACCATCAAAAAAGGTACCAGTAGGTAATTCCCTATGAAGCAGCTACAGCAGGGTAAAGCCATTGGCTGGCTGGACCAGAAGCAACCCCGTATGCTCTGGCCAGTACCGATCTGTGTAGAGTGGGAGATGAGAAGCGACACCAAATCCCTGCACGGTTGCACACCGGTTTGCGGAGTTGCAGATTGTGAGACATCGTTTAGACCAACAGAGACAGACCTTATCAAGACATTGCTGCACGGTGACAGACAAGTTAGTTTCCATGCCGGCAAAAGAGCCTCGCAGCGAGATAAGGTTTGACTTTGAATATGATCAATTGGAGGCCTCGACTTGCGCAATTGGCAACGTGTCTAATTAGAAGAAGGATGACTCTTAGGGCCAGATGGCTGGAGGGATGGCCGAGAAGAACAGAAATCCCATCATGTACGGATAGAGTATTCCTCGTATTAGATCATCATGGCTGAAGAGGGAAAGCCGTCGATAAGATATCGGGATATTCAGGATTCGCCGAGCACAAGGCTCTTGCCGCCCGAACGCATATATGTACGTTCGAAGTTTAATAAAGGATGTTCAGGTCCGCTTGCAGCCCTCCATGTTTTGATGATGGATGTCTGCTTGGCGATAAGTGATACAATATAGCATCATCCCCGTGGAGGTGTCGTTCGTCGAGGTGCTATCCACTAGGTACGTACTAGTACTAGCAGGTACCTGGCCGTTAGCGATTGCCCTCGCCGGAATTCGCAGGGTCTCAGTGAGCCTAGTGAGATTTGGGTGTGGGAAGATTACGCCCGCACTGTGTGAGCTAGCGGCCTTTGTTTGCAATCATACAGCGCGTGAACCCTTCCCAATCTACTGTGGCGACTTCCACGGGTCCTTTTCCGGCCCACCGTCTCCAGCTTGATCCCTCCAGAACCCTGAGCGGAAGCAGCGGTGTCCCTGGCTCGTCGGTCTGCCAGAGCCACACCGTCGATGCACTGGGGGTTGCATTGCGCTGCTAGGAACCGTGCTGCATTGTTCTGAGAACTGGGCCCAGACTTGGCCCTAGGGCGTAATTTGGAGGCCCACTGTAACCCATCCAGGAGCCAGCCCAGAGGCTTCCACGTCTCTCCGCCCAGGCCCAAGACCACGTTAGCACCACTGTAGATTAGCAACTGCTACCAGGTACCGCCTACCTATCAAAGACTGCACGTATCGAAATCCATCCCCACTCTCCACGCAATTGCAACTCTCCCGACCACAATTTGTTCGGTTGTCTTGCAGGCCTCGTCAATCTACCTCGCTCGCCGTTACGGTCGCGGTCAGCTTGCGAATCGAAATGTGCCATCGCCTCTGACGGCTCCTGCGTTGACCTCGATAGCTGCCGAAATTCTTACGACGACGACGATCGACAACCTCGGACCGCTCGCATCGTCGCGTGCTGGGATTCGATTTTTGTCCCCACGATCCTAGAACACCACCCCCAACATCATAAGCCTGTCAGCTCAACATCCACCACAGCCATCATCCACGCTGTAATTCTGGCTTCCCCGGGCAGAACGCTTTATTCAGCCTCGGCGCGATACATTGGCAGTACTCTCCGTGAGACCGACCCCGACTTGGACTCTATATCGGCACCGCTCAACCCGGCGTATACATCCCACACCGTCAACCGCTCCCAGATTCCTCAACAACTCTACGGAGCCCGCCGCACGCTTAATTCGACTCTCCGATCTCATCAGGGCATAAGGATTTGACTCATTTTGCATCGTATCTACCTTCCACCAGGTCATGTCGCCCGCTGGAGGCACAGGCTCCCCCAGCCCGTACATAGCTGGAACAGATGATCCTATCCACGGCACCCGGTTTAACGATTCCTTCGACGATGCATTTGCAGCCTCCGAGCCGTGCGAGTATAACAACAACAGTCCCGACACGCTCCAAAGTTTAGACGCAGCTCGTAAAGGTGACGGGCAGTCGGATCTCACTACGTTCGAATTCACAGGGTCACCAAACGACGGCTCCTTCCACGAATACTCGTCAGATTCTGCCGAGTCTTCGAAAAGGGAGGAGCAGACTCCGCCCGAAATCAGCGACGCAGTCATGGATGGGATTTTGGATCCCGCTATGGAGTGGCCTGAACCCGATTCATTTGACGCCCTGATGGGCGACGATACCTCATTCATCACCGACACTGACGCCTCCCACCTTCACGGTCTTCAATTTGATTTCGTACACGATGGAGACTCGAATACCCAACAACCGGATTTTTTAGAGGCTTCCAACAAGTCAACTATTACTCCGTCCCAGACTATGCTCTCTCTCGACAGCCCTAGGACAGATACTCTCAGTATAGATCATCAACGACATAATTCGGTATATCTTCATGTTACACCTATCTTGAGGGAACTTGTGCTAACACCTCGCAGCATTGCTCCATGGAATCCATAGCAACTTATCAGAATCGTTCGCGAGAGGTTTCGCCCATGGCCAATACCGTGACGAGCCACCAATCCACACCTTCAGCTCTTTTCCAAACGCCATCCCCCGGAGCCATGCCAGAAGCTCCCTCGCATAGCTTCTTAACCAATGGCACGGGGAATTCAAAATCAATGTGGGGGGGACAAGCGTCCTGGGCCGCACTGGATAGTGTCTTTGCCACTAACAAAGCCGGGATGAATGGAGTGCATCCCCAAGCACAGCAAACATATCACTTCGGCTCTCAGCCTCTTCTCAATCCTGGTCCTCCGCGCTGCGAACTTGTCATCAAGGACACTCCTGCGAAATCCCGAGTCGAAACTCAGATCCGTCTCCTTATGGTAATCAAGAATCCACCCCCAGGTATCACGAAACTGCATCTTCCCACGCATACAATTTCAAAACCGAAACTTCAAGTCAGACCGCCACCAGCTCCCTCGCCGGATATGCTTGAACTATCCGTTTCTTTGGTATGCACGAGTGCCTTAGCACAAGCGGAAGTGAGACAAAATGCACTCCGTAGAGCTGCAGCTAACCCCCAACGTTATCTTCCACCTCCTAATGATGGATCTCAACACTCGCCGCAGAATGGGGCCGAAGTGCGGATATGCGAGAACTGTATGGGACGAGAGCGGAAGCGTGCTGCGAGGAAGAAGGTGAAGCAAATAGACGCCGAAAAGGCATGGGCCGATGACGAGGCACACCGCGTTGTCGTGTTCAATACCAATGAAGTACGGGAATGGAAGCCGGATTCTGACGACAAAGAACGCCATCTAAATGGGGCCATGGTGATCGATTGCCCTACTCGAATTGCCTGCTATTGCCGTCACCATGGGGAGAAGATGGGGTTCAACATTATCTTCACCTTGAAGGATTACAAGGGTAGATTTGTTGCTCAGACAATGTCGCCACCAATCATGATCACCGATGACCACAAGACAGCTCCATTGGCATCTTTGAACCCACAATCTTCAGTGTCCGAACAAACAGAATTGGCAGCCTTGGGGCCCTCTGCTCCCAATGGAATCTTCCATCATTCACCTCCAAGTCAGGAGATGGCGGCTCAGCACGCGCCAATGCCTCCTGTGCGAACCCCCCCATCCATGAACGCGAGTATACCCTCTCGAGTACTATCACGCCCTGCCTCTCCATCTCAAGGAGGCCGTATGGCCAAGAAGAGGAAATCAAGCACGCCTAGAGTTCCCAACGAATTGGCCATGACGAAGCTCGAACACTCGCCAGGACCGCAAGGCCCAACCCCTCAATCAGGGGCAGTCTCCCCCTTCCACACCAACGCCAACAACTTTCCACAACCAGAGCCGATATTTGCTCAACCAAATGGCCATCTGCCATTCGCTGCGAACCCACCTACTCCTGGCTCGGCCGAGCAGACTCCGTTCTTCGGCACACACAGGTCTTCAAGCATGGACAACCTCGCCATGGCACAGCTATACTCTGCGCCTCCCTCCAACCATGCCAGCCGTGCGCCCAGTCCGAATGGTCTGAGAAACGGCTTGCAAACCCAGGCGCAAGCTCCGCTTACCCAGACTATGGGTCCCGGCTTATTATCCATGCCTATCAGCTCCCCACCTCCTCGTCAACCCCACATGATTCACAAAGTCATCCCGAACGAAGGTCCAAGAATGGGCGGAGCCGAGGTCACTATCTTAGGAACCGGGTTCTTCCAGGGCTTGGATGTCTATTTCGGCAATGTAAAGGCCGTCACAACAACCTTCTGGGGAGAATCATCATTAGTCTGCTTGCTCCCTCCTTCGCCAGTCACAGGGTTGGTGCCGGTAACTTGTCAACACAGCAGCGGGTCAACGTCTCAGAGCCTTCCTTTGAGCAACAATCCAGTCTTCTTTCGGTACATTGACGATTCAGAAAATCAACTCATGCGCCTGGCTCTACAGTGTGTTGGTGGCAAACTCACGGGTGGTGATATTGATGTTAGCGCCCTGGCCCGTCAGCTCATTGATAGATTCAATGCCCAGGGTGGGGGTTCGTCGTCAGGAGATGTATCATCAGCACCTGGAGGAGCCATGTACAGCCACTCGTCCAATGGCATCCTAGAATCACAGCTCCTCAAGTGTCTGGACGTAATTGATCTGGATGACAGCCCACACAAGGCTGACCTAGACAGGCAATGCTCGACTGGGCAGACTATGCTCCATCTGGCCTCGTCTATGGGCTTCCACCGATTCGTGGCGGCACTGATCGCCCGAGGTGCAAACCCCAACGCAGTGGACAATGGTCATTTCACTCCTCTCCACATTGCTGCTCTTCATAACCAGCCTGATATCGTTCGGCGACTGATCCTCGCTGGGGCTAGCACAAAGCGCCGCAGCTTGTCTGGCCTCGTGCCGCTCGACATGGCCAAGACAACCGGTGTCTCACGCGCGATCCGTCTTTCGCAGCGCCATACTCGCTCTCTCAGCGGAGGCTCTATCCGAAGCAGAACCAGCAGTGCGGGCTCATTACACTCGCTATGGGAACCCCTCAGTCGTGTCAAGACACACGAGGAACCTCTTCCTCTGGACTCTGGTGAAGAAAGCCCCGAGTATACTTCTGGTGATTTCGAGGATGAGGATCCTGATGAAGACACATACTTGACAATGCGTCGCCCAAGCGCTCTGAAGCAGGATGTTGATCGGTCTCAGGTCCTTGGTGAACAAGTAGAAGCAAACCAGGATCCTGCCTCTCAAGCAAATGCACTGGGAGCAGCGCTCAAGGAACAAGTTCAGCAACAATTACAACAATTCCAACAGACCATGGCTCTGCACTTGCAAAACCTGCCCCAATTCCCTCAGATTCCACAAATGCCTGCTCTGCCAGGCATGCCCATGCTCCCCGACTACCAAGCCTATCTGCAACCCGCTCCTTTCATGCGACGGATGACCCAGTATATGCCTGGCATGTCAGGCGGCCGTCCAGAATCAGAGGATGGCACTGGCAACAAGGTCGATCATCGCTGGTGGGATTTGTCATCATACAGAAACACCAACAACCTTCCTCCTCCATCTTATGAGGAGATCTTCCCAGAGAAGGATCTTGATGTAAAACAAGCTTCTGCCCTTCAGGCCGCTGTGGAAGCTGAAGCGGACATGAAGTGTGCAACAATCTATGATCAGGCATCATCATCATCATCATCAACCACCACCACCACCACAGTTGCACAAGAAAGAACCAAGGTCCCCAGTGTTTTGAAGATTGGCCGCAAGAACGCCATCACCAAGGAACAACAAGAGCAACTTCTCAGGGCCCGCGAAGAAAGACTGAAGAGATTAAGCAACGACCGCAATCTCTTCTTCATCTGGGTAAGCACCTTCAACTTAATCCACTTTTCAATCTTTTATATGAGCCAATACTAACAATACAATGTTATTAGATCCCCTTGCTCCTAGTAATGGTTTGCGCCATGATATACAGCTACTTCCCAGCACTCTTCCCCCTGGTTTGGAGCATTGTCTCGAGCTCATGTCTCTCTGTTGCAAAGAGGGCACATTCCGCAATCTCTAGATTACAAGCTGGCCCCACGGAACGCGTGGTCGAGGTTTAGAGAAGTGTCTTAACAAGTGTATATCATGTCTGTAATGTGGATAACGACGACATGAAACATAAACACCCTGGTCTATTGGGCATGCTCACCTTGGGCGACAGGATCGAACAAGATCTTCAGGGACTCTGTTATTTCCAACTGGCTGATTATTCGACTTATTCCTTTTGTTGTATGCAATTTGATGACGAGGAAACGGGCGGCTTCATGCAGTATCGCGGTTTTAATAATTTAACACACACTACACATCTAACGTTCTGGGAAGGCATAGGTATTTGCTCTAGCTCTTTTGTCAAACGGTTTTAGGAAGGGAAATCCGCGCACAGCGCCCGCGCGAGGTAGCTTTTATTCGAATGAGCACAGGCTTCTTTTTAGGCAGGCATCTCTGTCTTATACATATCAATTGAATATACTTGACTGGAGAGTTTTCTTGGAATATGCGAACGTAAACACCATTGTCATACCAAGTGAAAATGAGCAAAGTCCCTCAGATGATATATGTCAAGAGTATCAACCGATCTGACGAGCGAGTACACGGTCTCAGGGGATACCATTGTAAAAGTAATATGAAATCAATTCAAGTCATAAACGCGCCTATCCGAACCCTCATCCGATCCTTGAACCCTTAATCCATTATGATTAATGTCACAAAATGCTGGGTCCTAGTCCCCCCATGGCTTCGTACATAGTTTCTCAGCCTTCCATGCCTGGGAAAGCCCAGTTATATAAATCCGCACAGCGGTGGGGGGGAAATGGTCCCCAAACACCGTCCATCATGAAAAGCAACCAGCAAAAAATCAAAAAGTCAAACAAAATGTCATCTCTCAGGAGACCTTAACACCGACCCGGGCGCCCCTTTTAGAAAACAGGGGGGGAGAAGAAAAAGAAAGAAGAAGAAATATGCCCATCCGTTCCCGTATCCTTTCCGTCCTGATATCCGTCCTTCCAAGAAAAGAGGTATAAAGCAAAAAATAAAGTTGAAAAAAAAAGAACAAACTTTGGTCGGGTCAAAGACGCCGACCTCGTTGGTGATTACGCCGCGAGATCAAACGTAGAGAAAGCGAGTTTCACAAAAAATCAAGTGTGTCGTTCGTCCACCATGCATGCATCAAGCTTCATAAGGTCGTGTGAATCAATAAAAGCGAAAATGATCCGACCCCCTTCCTCTGTCCTTCGTCGATGACAACGCAGCGGTAGCGCTCGTTGCTAGTGACGGAACATAGGTTGTGAGGAGAGCAGGATCCGATATGTTTTCGTCAGCGAATAGCATCGTCATCAAATCAATTATTCATTCCTGGGCGGCGGGAGCCGGCGAAGTCCCCTCCAGGGACCGTCATTCTCGCGATCCTGGCCGTAGGTGAACTTGGAGGGGATGTCGGGCACCTTGGGCACGCCTCGATTCGTGTTCGGCCGCACGCGCAGAGGCTCGGCGGCGCTCCTTCTAGGGCGGAGAACCCGCGAGCTGGTCTTGTGGGATAACGTCTTGCCGTACGTCTCACTAGCATTCCGTCTGGCAGACGAATCCCGGGATGGGATGGGCACAGAGTGCTGTTGTTGCTGCTGCTGCTGCTGCAGGCCTGGGATTTTAGAGAGAACCGCTCGCTTGGACGATTTCACAGACTCGGCTTGTGCCATGGCAGCGGCCCTGGCGTTGGAGAAGCTGCGACTGGAGAGGATCGTGCGGGAGGACGAGCGCAGCTTAGGCACCGCGAGCTCCCGGGTGGCAGAGGCAGACTTGCGCAGCTTCCTCACCCTCTGGATATTCTGAATGGGATCCTCCTCCGGCTCCTCATCCGCAGCCCGCTTTGTGCCGCGCGAGTCAGCACTGGCTGGGGTCTGGCCGGGTGATGAAGGGCAGATTCTGGGAGGCGTTGCGGGAAGAGGGGACAGTGGCCACTTTGGTCGTTGCGGATCCTGAGACTGCTGGTGACGCAGCTGATGCTGCCACCTCCCGGACGACGGCTGCCAGGAGGTCTGGTCGGCAGTCGACGGCCGGCGCCCTCCAGGGCCGGGCTGGCGGGTGGACTGGATGGCATGAGCGGCGAAGAAGCCCGACGCCACGAGGTTGTTGTAGCTCTCGAAGATCTCCTCCCTCGACGGCCTGTCTTCCTCCTTGCTCTTCCGGGTCGTCTTCTTCTCCTCCGACTTCCTCCTCTTCGTCTCGTCCTCTACCGGGGCCTCCTTCCTCATCCTGAGCTTGCCCATCACACCATCCCACATCTGCCCCAGGAACTGTTTGCTACCCCGTTTCGTGAGGACTGGCGTTCGGGCGGGGGAAGGTACTGCCGCAAGCGGGATCACGGGGTCGTAGCTCACCGGCCTGGGCTTCCCCTGTGCCATGGAGAACGGGAGCGCAGGCAGCGGCTTCTCCAGCATGGCTCGCTCGTCCGGACCGATGAAGTGGACGGGCGGGGTGGCAGACGTGCGGTCGTTCATGGAGCCCTCCTGGAAACGACTCCGACTCGGCGGCCGGGGGATCTTTGCTTTGTGCGGCATGGCTTTTTTTTTTCTCGGAGCTAGATGTTCTTTGTCAAGCTACAGTCTGTGTTGTATAAGCGGTGGCGGCGATGGCAAGCGTGCCGTCATGTGAGGCGTACGTGAACTGTTTTATCTCCAGCCGAGAAGGGGAAATTGCAGAATGCTAAGCAAAGAAGCCAAGTGAACTCTGAATGGCAATGCGATGGGCATGAATTGAATCGAAATGTGTTCCCTTTTTTTTGGCCTGAAGCAAGGAGTTCCAGCCAGTTGAGAAGGACGGTTTCTTGTTGACTTTCAGGAAGTTGGGGCGTCACGTGAGCGTCAGTCGCCACAGCAACGACAGAGTGAGTGGCCCCCAACCACAACCAGAGGCAACCGCACCAGGAACAGAAATGCAAACTCCCTGCATTAGGTATCAGAACCGGGCTTTTGAAACATGTCCTTGTCTGCGTGTCTAATACTGGCCGGAAATTTGCGATCTGACACCTAGATTATACCGCACATGGTAAGCTGTACGCAAGGGAAGCTAAACGATATTGGAATTTTATTCAATTGAACCATAACACTTTAAATCTTCGAGGCGCAGTGTTTTTAACTAAGTCAAAAGTTGTTCATTCATTAACTCCTTCAGTAATCAAAACACGTCTCCCATTCCGATAAAATAATCCCAGTATAACAAGTAGAACAACCCGAAGAAAACGATACAAATGGAAATAACAATGATGCTAATCAGTTCCCTATGGAGAGTGGAAGAGGCCGGTTCCGCTTTCAAGAAAATGAATGACAAATCCAAGCGCAGGTGCTTCGTCAACATACTGAGCCATAAGTTCGTCAGTGAAAAAACGCTGATACCCAATCCCCAACACAAGGAACTGGGCACAAGGAAGAGTAAACCGACATCTGCCTAAATTGTGGACAAATGACATGCTTGACTTCGGACAACGCAGATGTGATATTCTAATGTAATGAAAAGATATTGTGACATGAAAGTAAGGAGTGAATTGGCTTGAAGGTCAAGAAAATGTGAGCGAAATAGCCATCTGGCCATTTTTGTAAAGTGCCGAATTAAAATATACAGCAGCTTGGAAGCACGAGACCACAGTGCAAGCAGGCGTAAAAGTAAAGGACAAGTCGTCAGGGCAGAGAGCTGGATGAGTGATTTAAATGAAGCCAGTTTGAGGAAGAAGAGGTATAATAAGATCCTCTTCACAGGGTGCAGCAAAATGTTCTCCAAAGCAGTGGTATAACTGTGTCGAACGAGTATATCCAAGACAAGATTTAGGGATCCAGGCTGGTGGAAGATCAAAGGAAAAAGCCGATTATGGACGCCAAGCAGGTTCCAGCGCATATGGCTTGAATCTCGCCTCGCCCACACTGCCATCAGCCCTCCAGTAAAATCCTTGTTCACGTGTGTCCTTTGGCAGGTCATCATGCAAGCCGCGATGATCACTTGGTCGCTCTCTATTGTGTAGCGGTTGAGCGCTTTCATTAAAGACTTCGTCACGTTTCCGTTTCTCACCTATCAGAGATGAACGTGTGTAGTGGTTGTGGTCTGGCGCAATTGGAGGCAAAGCAGAATCACTTCGAAGTGGCGGCATCGTCTCGCCTGGTGCCAATGAGGGCAAGAGTGGGCGCAGACCAGGCTCACGCCGCGGCTGGAAAACAGGCTTAATAGGAGCGGTTGCATGGTGGCGTGTTTGAGGAGCTGGCTCAATGTGGCGCAGTTGTGGAACTGACTCAACCCGTCGCGGTTGGATAGGAGGTTCAGATGAGGATGAAGCCTCACCCGATAATAAATGCGCAATCTTGATGGAACCTGAGGATGGCCGTGCAGCTGGTTGGGTCTGAGGAGCTTGAGGATGAGATTGTGGACCAAACATAGCGCTGGGTGGATGGCGGGAGACAGGCGTAGGAGGATATGAGGAGTGTTGAGAGTCATGGCGAACATGACCTTCCGATGAGTATACCGACGGGGATGGTGGAATGTAGTTGCCAGAGAGTCGGCGATCATGGCTGCCGTGTCCAACTCCAGGAGATTGACAAGTTGGTGGTCCATTTCGGCTTGGAGGCTGGGAATCTGGCTTTGCATATTGAGAGCTGGGTGTGTAAGGTCCGCTTGGAGATATCGGCGCCAACGGCGGTGGTTGATGGTGAGAATATCCACGAGGAGGCACAGCATACTGAGGGGCGCCGCTGTCACCACCGAAGGAGAGATGGCGATTAGGCGGTGCTTCATACGCTGGCTGGATAGGTTGGGGATAGGCGGCATCAATTGCCGACGGTCTTCGAGGTCGATCGGGACCATATGGACCGTGTTGCTGGTCACTCGAATTGCTCATCGAACGGGCCCGCGCGCTGTGAGGATCCTCGTTGGCGGGTGTAGGGTTCCTTCGCCGGGAGTAGTCATCGTCCCGACGATCATGGTCCCTTGGCTTCGTTTCACGCTTCCTCATCCTCACGTCGCGGCGGATTCGCACGCGGCATCCTTGATCGGCGACTTCCTTGCTCAAAGCCGTGCTCTCCATCAGGCCGGGGAACTTCTTTGCACTAAACACGTCGAAAGGGTTTGTCTTGATTTCCATGCGCCAATCAACTCCGGGGGGCAGGTCGCCGTTGGTAGGATCCATATCAAAATCGATCTCCTCCTTGGTCGTCTCGAAAAGGCTGAAAGAGAGGCGATACTGGCCTTCGTGACGGACGGAAAGATCGGGGAAGATGAAGTAACCGGCGGCGGTTGGGCGATCGAGGTAGGCCATACCAGAAGCTGGCACGCCGGTCAAAATGGGAGGTTGCTGCGTTCCCATGCGCCCCGAAGATATCTTTCTATATTGCTCCAGACTGGCGTATAGGAAGAAACTGGCATTGTAGTCAAATGTAATGTCCTTGCCCCGTTCCCAGGAGTCACCATGGCGAATCCTCAGTTCAACAACGGGCGGAGGGTCAACAGGGCGCCTGTCACTGTTGGCTATTTGTTGTTCAATACTGTCAGCTACTTTTCCACTTGGTAATTATGAAGCGGAACTTGTCGCATCTTACCCTTGTTACCAGCACCGCATGCTCGAGCACGTTCGGGTTGTTGCAGAACCGATAGCTGATACCAAAGATGGCGGCCTCCGCGGGTCGTGCGGTTGATTCGCACAACTGAGTCCCGGCGAGGGTCGGACGGGATTGCTGAAGGTGTAGCCATTATGGCTGATATCGCGCTGTCGACGCGAGTCTGGAGCGAATTGGGGAGAGAATGGCAGTCTGTCCTACATTGATCAGCTTGACACTCAGATGGCAGCGATTGCGTATAAGCAGGTGTCGGTGAAGAGCCTTGATAAGAGTGCAATGATGGCCGAGGTGGCGATGACGGGAGTTGAGCGCGTTGGTAAATATCAAGAATGGAATTGTCGTCAAGACTCACAGTAATGCTCGCTTCAGGTGCTGGCGGCTCCGTTATGAGACTAATGAAGAAGAGAAAACGGAAAACCCAGCCTTGTAGAGCCCTCTACCCAGTGAGGGAAAGGCAGAATGCAGGCAGCTTGTTGAATGAGACCAGAGAAAAGAAAGAGGCTAACAACGAAACTTGCCCGTGGTGGACGACACTGGTTCGATTCAGGAGGATGAACGAAGCGTCTCCAGCACCAGACGGCAGAAAAGGACCAGACAGACGGAGGCCAGCCCAGATGCTTGGGGGAGAGGAGATGATAGGGTGGGCAGAGTAACAGGGTGGGCAGCCCATTACAGGGATCCGGTGACTGGGGACTGGGGACTGGAGGCTTTTGGGAGGGGCGAGGGACCACTGGGCTGGGCTGCACCGTCGCTGACTGGGCCGCGAGCGGACCGTGGCAGGGGACCCCCGGGAATGAACACGCTACCATTTGCTCTAGGGGCGGAGGGTTGCGAGGGGGGCCTGCAAACCGCCCACACCCACGGCGACGAGAATTGGATGGCTGAGGTAAGTGAGCCCAGGTGACGGGGTCGGCCATGCCCTTTGGGGAAGCACGCACCACTGGGCCGTACCCGGTCTCTCGGGGACCAAATGGAATCCAGCGTGTGCTCCAGTGTGCTGTGGTGACCCCTGGCAGGCCTTGTGGCTCTGTGCGCCTGACTCGTCCATCGGGACTAGTGCTAACGCTCGTCTCATTTACTCTGCTGCCATACGCGTACAAGCACCTACAAGGACAGCACCCGTAATACACACACCATCCGGTCGGGGGCACTCATCCCACTGCCAGGCGCTGCAAGGCAATTCGAGGCACCTGGCTTGGCCATCTCCAAGGCGCCCCCAAGGCGTTTGCTGTTGGTCACCCGTGGAGGAGGGAGCAGTCCCACGGGAAAGGTAGCGCATCAGCATGAATGTAACGTCAGCCTCAGGGCAACGCCGTTCATTGGCGAGATGCCGGGACTTGGATCTTGCTTCGACCAACAGGCGGTTCGACACAGTGGCGCGCCCACTGAAGCTTGCCTAGCCCTCGCCGGTGCATTCCAACGGGTTGAGGGGGGCCTCTTAAGATAGCTCGCTCCCTGCCTGCCAAACCTTTAAACAGAGCCTGCCGCAACTCGCTGCCAGAATGTAACCTGCCCCGTGGAATACCTGTCGCGAGCGCCAAGCGGCCCCGAGTCCCCTTCCCCGTGATTATGACATGCTTTTCCTGGGTAGGCAATTCGGAGCAGACATGGGAAGACTCCCTGGCTGGCACACTCAGTTTGGTGGCCAAGGTGCAGCGGTTTGCAGTAGTGCCGACATGGGCATCCCAGCTAGCCACCCACCATCTCCAAGAAAGTTGAGTGTCTGGCCATTAACGATCTCTCAACGGGCAGGGCCCCTGTATCAGTAGCTTGCTTCCTGACAAGCCGGCATGCAGCATCGGACATTGGTGAGCGGCCAATCAAGGATCTACCGGCGATACAGGAAAAAAAACCTTGCGTGCCAGCCGGGTCATGCTCACCTGTTGCGGGCGGAAGCGCAGCTCTATTCTAATACTCGTCCTCTGAAAGGGCAACGCAACTCTGGATGGCCAGCGGTTCCTCTTGGATGCACGGATGTGTGAATGGTCCCACGACATGCACACTCAGCAAAAGAAAGCATCGAGCTTCCGATGCATGTGCATAATGCACAATCTGCTGGCACGGCCGGAGATGCAGCGGACGGGCAAGACAGATGGGGCCAGCACTCTTGCGAATCAAATCAGCGCATCCTCACACCAGAGTCCAGAAGCAACAAAAGTTCGCACCTCCCGCTAAAGACAAACCACCAAGCTAAAGCTGGCAATCGTCCCCCTTGCGCTCAAGCCTAGAAATCAGTGGGCCTTTCCGTCGTGGAAAGCCGATCGGAAAGGCGAGGGTATCCATACCCAGCGGTACGCTCTGTAGCCTGATGTCTGGTTCGTCTCGATGTTCGACATGTAGAACCTTGGAATCCTACCCTGCCAACGGTGGTTCATCGAACGTCAAATTGAGCACTGACAGCAGCATGGAGCAAGCTGTGCCGGCAGCAGGGTCCTTCTTCCTCCCCCCGTACGTTGCATCTGTCTCAGGCCGCAGCTTTGGGCAGCGTCTTTATTTATCCTTGCTTTTTTTGGGGAGAGCCGGCCAACAGGTGCATGCTCCCATCTCTGCATTGTTAGATTGGTCCCTTGTGTATGCATGTGGTCTCGCATGTAAGCCCATGTGTCAATACACCCAAGAACCAGTAATCAGCGACGATACTCGTCTGGAACCCACGGTCGCCGCCTCCAGAAATGGCCGCGCGGATAGCCGACCTGGGGAATTCTCAAGCTAGGGACCCAGGGCACCAACACGGCCAAGCTACCGGTCTGGGAATTCCAATTCTCAGAATTGCCAGGAAGAAGGCGTCCCTGGCTGGGAAAAACTGGAGAATTTCCCCCGGCAGCTCTCTTCCTCGGCCCCATTTCGAGATTTTCGCTCCCGTTAATTTAGCTCTGGGTCTACTAGATCGATCCTTTCTTCTCGCACGCACCACTTCCGTGTCGAGAGAACAATTCTCGTGGCCACTACCTGACTCACTCGCTCAGCCGCTGCCTAGTTAGACCTAGTCAAGCTTCGAGTCCAGCCTGCGCGGAATTGCTTCCATCCCCGGCCCCTCAACGCCTGCCGCGCTCAACCTTGCCCTCTCCCGTTCTTAGCGACGCTTCACATTGGATACAACGTTGCTCGCCAGGACGGATTCGCACCGAACCCCTGACTCAAATTCGTGGTGACTGAATTACGCTCTCAAAAGAAGAGCGCTGACTGCCGGCTGCTCCTGTTTGGGAACCGTCTGGCCGGCTGGATATCTGCACAATGTGTTTCTACCGAGAGTTGCGCCCGCAATAGCTGCTTGTCTTGGATGGTGGTGGCCACTGGCTTTGCTTGGCATGCGGCAGTAAGCCTTGGTTGGTAGGTTGAGTGCCTGGGGTCGCGATTACCGTGGCGGTAGTTTTTCTTTTGTTGCTTCTTGCCCGTCCGCTAGCCCGGCCAGGCGCATCCAATGATTGCGCCCAGTGGCTGCGCTAAAACATCCGACGAGTGGTGGGTGGGCCAACAGCCCTTCTCGTAGCTCACACTTTGCAGCCACTCGACGGGCTACTGTAAGCATAAAACAGACCTGTCGATTCGAGGCGTCATCGCTCATTCACTGATCAATTGATTAATCAAGGGCTCTAACGCTTTGCGGCCCTCGAGTCTCACCAGCGCGCCCATCCCCTCACCCGGGTCAAGGTTACAGACCTGACTCGCCGATCCATCACATGCGCAAGCGCAAGCGCATCCTTACTGCTCACGACATTCCAGCCGCCGAAGCTTGTGGTCTTGTCCAGCCAACTTGGGATTGCCCAGGCCCACAGCGTCGCAGCCTGGCAGTTGGCAGCGGACTCGATCGTCGTCGTCGTGCCCTCATCGCTTGAGACCATTCGAGAAATAAAGCTCCATTGGGAAAGGGGGCAGATGGAGCGGCCCCCTTCCCTTCCACTGGAGCTTCCTCGGGTAGCAGGGCATGTAGTGCACAGGTGCCTGCTATTTACAGCGACGGGTGTCCCTACAGCGCATTCCGCCCTGCAGCGAGGGCTGCACGGATCCGCCAGGGTGCTGGGTTGGTACTACAGGTAGGCCCGGGAGCTTCAATCTGGTGTGCCGAACGATAGCGTCGGGATCCCTGGGCGAGTTGCTTTGTCCAACTCGCAGATGGATGCATGCGCAAACAAAAGCCAACAGCCAACGTGCATTAGTCCTATACAACGGACGCCTATCACATCTCGCCATGCCCACGCACCCACCCTCGATTACTCCGAGTCCCAACACCACGACCTTGGGTATGATTGAGCAATGCAAGTCCAGATTGCGCCCCCTCTGCGTTTCAGCCGAACGGCATCTTAATCCTCCGCTGGGGGGACAGGCTCTCAACGCCAAATGACAGCCAACCGGCTCGCCCACCCGTGTCCCCTACCTTCTGTCTTTGCACACAGCCATCCACTGAGTCGGTCGTAATAAGACCCGTCCCTCTGGTCCCAATGTTGCAGTTGGGTGGCTACATGCCGCGCCATCGACACAACAGACCGGCCGTCTATTCGCTGCAATCCGCCCCTCCCCTTCGCTTCCATGCAATAAGTACATGCCAACGTCAACCTGCGCGGTGCAGCCCACCCCTCCTCGCCCTTCCTATCGGGCGTGGCCAGGCAGACTGTTCGATGGCACAGCGTCCAAAGTATGACAGCAAACGCATTCCAACCAGCACACAGCCCGTCCCGGGACCATGGTTTGCTTAGCTTGGTAGAGATTTACCAGGACCGTTTTAATTATGTTCCCAGATTACCATGTATTACTCACGTACCATTCCCACCCGTCAAAATCTCGCCATACCTACAGCAAATACCAGTTGCACCCACCCCACTGGAACAATAGGCCAGCCCGACACCGCTGCCTACCCTAATCCGGTGGTTTGCAGGTCGCTACCAATCAGTCCGTCCAGCGAGGCACGCCACATGGCCAGATTCTCGAGTATCATGTTCGAGAATGACCTGTATTGTGCATGCATTGCTGTCATTCCAAGACGCATTCGGTTACTGCTCTGACTTCCTGACCCCGGAAAAAGGAAAATTAGGGGAACAAAGCAAGCAGCAAGAAATAGAGGAGGCCAAAGCAAAAGGAAACCACCCATCAATCCATGGGCTGCACTGCACCCTCCTCCACCCCGTGTACATGCGTATTATCAAGTGTGGACGTATAAACCACACCCATCGCTTAGGGACCTACTTGCCGTTTGTAGCCCTCGCGAGGATCTAGGCGAAGGCGAGTACGAGCCACAAGCGATGTCCCTCTACGCAATGGGTTTCACTTCACTGCAACGAAGGGGCATCCCACTTGCTCACGAGGTGCTGGCCCAAGGCGGCAGCGTTGTAAACATAGCCATCGGGACGTAGGATTGCGACCGGAGCCTCCTTTGCATTTCAGCAGTGCTGGGGATCTCATCCTCAGAGTCGGTTCGCCGTTGATGTCATCGAGAATAAGAATATCCGACGGGGTGTCATGGGCGGGTGGGTGCTAACCTAGAGACCGCACACCACCAAGTCGGATCTCTTGCACGTAGGTCAGTGGCAAAGCAGAGGCAAATCGTATCCATCTGATTTTGATGAACGACACTGCAGGGTCTACATAGTAGGAGGATGTTCCTTTGGGTCCCCCAGCCGATTGTGACCTCCAGTACACGTCTTCGGGCCATGATGCCTCTAGCGCCCGCTCGAGCTGTCCTGGTTTCTCTGCCTGTCTGGGGACGGTCGATTGGCTGACAGTCATCGTTCCCCACCCCGGGAACATCAGATCGCCTGTGACCAGGCTTCCACAGTCATAGTTACGATGGAGGATGGGGATCCTCTTGCCTCCCAAGGGTTGAGAATCAAACCTTATGCCGTCTAGAAACTACAGAAGCAGCTAAAATGTGTTAGTCTAATAATTTCCGGTAGCTAGACGCCACCAACATCAGCTTCCCTTCACCGCTTCTCACGGGGCAGCCAAAATCACATACCAAGCAGAAGCCCAATGGGAGACAAAAGACCCTCTGTCTCGAAGCGACCCAGACGGGATTGTGAGGCAAAAGGAAAGTGGAGGGGCCTGAATGTCTTCACCTGTCACTTCCCGCAACCCGACAAGGGAAGGGTTGAAAAAAAAAGGAAACAAATACCTGGGCAACGCTCAGCCCCATGGCCACGTGAGGTGTGAAGCACAATTACACTCCGTCTTACATACCAGCCTTGCCAGCCCACTCGGGAGGAGGAGGAGGAGGAGGGGAAACAAGTCAGTCACATTTGCGGCTGATGCAAGGGATTCGTACGTAAGTACGTGGCTGGAGCCCCCGAGGGAAAACTCTCTTCCTCCCAACACACCGGCTCGCCAGGGCAGCTATTCGAGACCTGCATGGGCTTTCTTCCTAGCGGATTTTTCTTTTTGTTGGTTCTGGTGTAACGGGGGCTACTATTTTTTGCCCATTCCACGAGGGTTCTGCCCCCCTTCCCTCGTGCGTACACGAACACCCAAGGGTATCTCACCCCAGATGTCTCTACGCCCGTCGGCGGTGCCGCAATGGAGTGCTAGGCAGTTCCTTCCAGTCAGACGGTGATAGTCGGCCTCTTACACAGGTCATGGCTGAACTCTTCTTCGGTGCTCCTAAAACCAGCCGCCTCCTTACCCTCACGCGCCACACTGCAAGGGTGACTATTCCTAGATCACTAGTAACACGAGGTCTCGAATCTCATCCGGCCTGGGGGAGATTCGACTCACTGTTTCGGGACGAACTGTCTCACACACCCAGGTGGGACCCTTGGAGAAACTGTTTCCTATCTGCCGAGAGGAGAAATACCTCCCATAGGCATACCTAGTAATTCCTAACCCACACGAGACGGATATGAACACACATGCATGTCTCTCCAACCCGTAGATCAACGGTGTAACTAGACTCGAGCCGGGAAAGCCAACATTGGCATGCCGTAATTGGGCTACGTGTTGCTCCCAGCCCTCATCCAGGCCTACCTAAGAAAGAGTATGGAAAACTATCATATAGACTTATGGCTGGGCGTAACCTGAGACCTACGGCCGTCTGTGCCGTGTTTTTGTTCGACTTGTCAAGATCGACTACGAAGCAACGGGACCGAAGCAATATGTCTCCATACCTTGCTCCTTATTGAAACTGCCCTGTCTCGAAATAATCGAAAAATGAACATCCGTCGCCTAGGAAATACGTGTCTCAAACCACTCTCCCATTACTATAGAATAAGCCTCCTGAATATTACCCGTTCCATATGCCCTACTGTTTGTTCGCTATCGCCAATCTCACAATTCCCATGCTCATCCAAGGAAAGAGCCACAACAGAAGAGAGAAAATAATAAAAAACCACAGGGAACGTAGAAATTACATGTTGATACTTTTTTCTGTTTCTTTTCTGCCAAAAAATGTTCCGTCTTCGCGGTTCGGAGTCAAGTGATGGTTGTAGTTTAGTAGGATACCTGCGAGAGCTGCTCAATCTGCCACACTGCAGTCTTGGCCCGCTCGCGGACATCTAGATCCCGGTCCTCTTGGCACAGGGCCTCGAGCTTATGGTAGAAGCCGAGATTCTTGAGCTCCTGCGCCCGTTGCTTGCACCCTTCAGACTCGGCACCTTCATCGGGGTAGGTGAGGTTGCTGACGAGGTGGCAGAGCGCAACACGGACTTCTCGATCCTTGTTGTTCGATTGCTTCTGTAGGAGCTTGAGCAGCTCTGTCTGGGCGATAATCAGTTGACGATGACGTGTGACACTTGCTGCTATGTGGACGAGAATGAAGATGACGGGCGCTATGATCTGGGGTTGTGGGTATATGACGCGGGAGTCGCGGCCAGGAACGGATCCACGGCTGGCAAAAGGTCGAAGAACCTTGGGTGAAAGTTTCGAGACTAGGAGATCGAAGAGCCTGTCCTGGCCAATCTCACTGAAGATGAAGTCAATCATTTCCGTCGTCTCGTCAGTTTCGGTAGGGCCGCCACCGGCCCCTGGATGGCCGGTCAGGTTCCTCACAAACTGGAGAGCTTGCTCCTGGATAGCAACATCCTCATTGCGTGCTTTCTTGACAGGATTCAGTTCCGAGTCGCGAATTTCGGATAGTTTGTTCTCCGCCTGTCGCAGTCTCGTAGACTGTGAACCATCTAACTCGTGGAAAATTCCGTTGGCACCATATATCCAGCGATGAGGCTCGCTCGAGGGGTAACCATTTTGATCTTCGTCCATATCTTCTCCTGAGGTGGATCTCGTGCGGCTATTGTAGAGGGCTGTATCCTGAGTATCATCCATGATGAGCTGAACAAGCCATCCGGGCTCCAGCTGTTCAAGACAGGCCTTTTTGAGGTCTGCTCCTACAGCACCTACGAAATGTTTGAGAGCCCAGATTGCGTTGAGCCGAAGTGAAGGATTGTCAGAGTGTGCGTGCTCGCAGAGAAGCTTCATCACCCCTTTCTCTGTCAACATCTAGTGGTCGAATTAGTCTAATCCATAATCATCTCGTTACTTTATATAACACTCACCTCGCGAACTGGGCTGAATTCCAGAACTAAATTGGACATTGTAGCAGTAGCGGCTGAGCGTACATCGACGTTGGGATGCTTCATATACTCGAAGATTGCCGGTGCGATATCGTGATCAACAATAGTTGTCCTGAGGATGCTGACCGACCGAGTCAGCCCCCTCACGGCATGGCACCCTGCAATGATGACAGAGAGCGGGTTTGTACCGTAGCCTGGGGTGGAAGATGTAGAAGTTGCAGGCTGGTCTTTTGCGCCCTTTGGCGGGTGAGGCTTATTTGGGAACTCTGCAAGTGATTGGACTACATGTGGAATAACGTCCTCTCGAACAAGAGCATTTCTGTATTCTTCCTTGCCCAAGGCCATGGCGGTTACTGCCTTGAGGGTAGCCTCTCGAACCTTCACCACATGAACTAACAGGGGATCTTGGCCCCGGGGACCCAATTGAGCTACGGGCGAGCTTTCTTCTACATCCATATCGTTATCATGGCGAGGAGACCACATCTGGGTCTCTGTCGAGGCCCGAACCGGCAAGTAGGCACGTTTTAGGAGTTTCGATACGGTCTCGGCCGCAAGACAAGAGAACGCGCTCATCTGCAAATACTCGCAATCGTTGATGAGGCGCGCGAGTACAAGAGGCGCTCGCTCCAGAATCACTCTCTGCGTTAAAGGAGCCGTCATGTTCAGCGGGGAGCCCTTGGTCTCCTTCTCGATTTTGATCATCATCTCCACTAGGATGGGGATGACAAGTAGCCCAAGGCTCATCTCGCGGACGGCTTTACTTCCTAGATCTGCCTTATACAGTGAGGTGAGCACTGATGCAGCCACCAGTCGCTCATAGTCGGTTCTAGTGCGTACAAGATGTACCAGCCAGGGAATAAGCGGGCTTTCCATTTCGTCAGGCTCCGGCTCGTTGAACGGCTTGAACGGTGTAGCAGCCGAGCTCCAAATCGAAGACGCTCTGCTTTGATTACTTCGACTATTTACCTGAGAATCCGATCGTTCAGAGTTCGCAAGTGAGGACTGAGATGTAGACGCGCTTCGGGGTACTGATGTAGGAATAGCAGGTAAAACACACTCCATGGCGGTCAGGTCTAGATGCTTTGAATAGTTTCTTCCGGCAGATTCAACATTGGAGCTTTGGTCAAAAAGCTGTCGCAATGACTGGGTAGAGGGAAACACGGCAAGTATTGCTGGGGCATAGACAAGCCGATGTGCCCGATACTTTGAGTCTCCCAAAATAGTAGCTATCGCGTCGAGGACTGGACCCAGGAGAGAGTTTGAAGGCGCAGGTTCGGGAAATGCACCGGATAACCCATCGCTTTGCGCGGTCATCCCTGCGCCAGGTACTACGAATCCCTCGCTCACGGCGAAGCTTGCTAGCTTAGCTGCGAGGGAATCAAGAACCCCAGACATTGTCAGGGCATTTTGTTGTCTCTCCTCTTTACAAAGCCGACTAATCAACCCAGCTGCCAGGCTAGCTTGCGTTTGCCAGAGATGCTTTGATGACGATATCGACAGGATTGCATTAAACGACTCGAGGTGCAGAGGGGTAAATACTTGGTCAGCGACAGATAAAAGGTCCAGGG
Organism: Clonostachys byssicola; assembly: GCA_902006505.2. Lineage (NCBI taxonomy): Eukaryota > Fungi > Ascomycota > Sordariomycetes > Hypocreales > Bionectriaceae > Clonostachys > Clonostachys byssicola. Next base: position 1,804,346 of record CABFNO020001560.1, read on the forward strand.
GAGAGTGCTGATCAGCCAAAGCGGAAGCATGAGCAATATCTGTGAGCGCTCGAAGGGCGGCGACGACAATTTGCGGAGGGTTGATATATGGAGAGATGTTTGACAATATCGCAGGTAGCGCTCGGCACGCATGGAGTGGTGCTAGGAAAGCAGGTCCACCTGAACAATACCCGTTAGTGATGAGATATCCAGTCGAGATTCAACTATACTGACCATGAGCAAAGCTTGCAACCAGCTGCAGCGCTTGTAATTTTGTGCCATCCTCTTCAGACAAATATGCTGGAGCTAGAGGACTGGCCTGGGACGATTCCTTTCCATTAGGCCTTGTCAAGGAACTCCTTGACGAAATAGTTCTGACAATGGGGTCTAAAACACCTAAGGCCACCCATGCTTCTTTTCTCTGGATGTGGCCAACGATTTCGTTCTTTAATGCGCGGAGCGAGGCAGTCTGGTCCGATGTCGTTCTAGCGCTCTTCAGCTGAGCTAGAATCGGATGGTTCTGTGGCCGCGCCATGAGTTCCAAGATACCGTCTAGCTGTATAATTTCGCTTCCCAATGCCCTTCTTTTCGTTCGATAGTTCTGAGGAGGGTAGTTGGAAGATTCCAACTTTCGGCTGATGTTCAAAATCGAAGCTATGAGTCGGGTCGCGATCAGGCAGGTCGGAGCAAAGTGCAGATGTACGCCACTGAAGTATGGGCGCCCCGGCACATTAGGGGATTCGCAGTACCCGATTCAGGGATTCCGGGGAGATGAATTACTAGATAGTCGTTTCTGAAGCTCAAGAGCCCGTCTGGCGAGGTGGTTTCATCGGAAGTGAATCGACGCCATACATCATACTATCACACTTCAGATTGGGACGTTAAGGTGGCACGTGCACGTTATCGATAACCCCACGTCTACATGCTACGTAAGAGAGCACCTTAGTAATCATATTGCTCTAGGTTAGTAAACTGGAGGGCTTAACCTTACCCATCGTAGGTGCTCCAGCGGTATCACCCCTGCCACCTGGCTGGCCTCGGCGAGAATGGAGAAACAGCAGCTGAGAAACCTCGAATGGGTATCCGACTAGACTTAGGAGTCAGAGATTAATCGCATTGTGAATTATCTTGCCGTCCAGATGACTGGAATGATCTTCAATGGTCCCCCACATCGTCAGGCCTTCCAATTTTTTTTCCTCTCTTGAAAAGCCTGCTAGGCATGCCCCGTCCGTAGTTTTACCCGCTGTCCAATGGCAATTCGCAAATCGGCTTTTCCAGAACAACAAGGACCCTCAATGGACACTTCGCCAGTGGATCCAGAACCGGAAGATTGATGTTCTGGGTCTGGAGAGCCAAATAACCCAAATGACGTGATCACAATGTTAGTTATTTAAAGGGAATTTCTGGTATTGTTTCAATTGCCAGCCACTCACACGCTCTGAAAATCGGACCAGGCCGCACTAGAGCCTCGACTTACGACTTGGAACGCAAGCTTGCCCTCGGACGTCCACAACTGAGTGTGCCATGCTGTAACAAGAGGCTGAAGCTAGCCCCCAGAGAAATGCGATGGAATAGTATTTAGTCCTGCACGATTCCCTGCTCATAGAGGGATAGTTATAGACGTTGTCTCCTTTATGGAAAACTAATATACAAATTTAAGATATTTGCAACAGAACCAGTGAACATCGATGAGTACCTAGGTAGGTAGTATTCCGACAGTAAGGCTGCCTACTACTAAGCCTAATGTGAACCAAAATCCGCTCACTAAGCCTAGAATGTGATTAGATCACATAGAAACTGCTATTCCTCTGATTTGCTGCAATGAAGTGGGCAGTGAGAGCGAATTAGCGGATGTCGCTGCACGTATCTCTGCTAGACGAGTTACCAGTGCAGTTCGGTGAGTGCGAACAGTGAGAGGGGCAGGGGTTGATAAGTGGGATACAGCAAACTAGCACACCTCATGATTGTCGAAGTCCCCGAATTAGGATTGGAAGGATCTGCCCAAAAACATCGAACAGTGACATTACCCTCCCTGTCTCTCTCCCGCAAGAAACTTCACAGCGACGATCCTCAACCTCGTTCTTGCCTGATGCCACTGCTGCACCCCCCAGCAATGGGCCGCAGACCATGTTGACATCTCCCGTCATCATCAACTCCGCCAGCGCCTCGCCGACCAGCTTTCGCTATGCGCCAGCACCTGCCGTTTCGACGGTACCAGGTCCGAACCAGCGCCGGTCATCCTCGCGACCAACGCCGGCTGCTACCCCTGCCATGACTTCGCCGGCTTCCCTGCGCACGAAGCGCACCGGTGCTGCGTCCCCCGCCGAGTCACAGACAATGGCCAGCCACCAAGACTTGAGATCGTCAGGATCACAAAGTGTCCCGAGGACCAACCCGTCGACAACGCCCGGCGTTCAACCTCAGTCCAAGGAACCCACGGCCACGCCTCCCAACCCACATCTAGCAGCGTCCTCGGCCTCGCGAGACGCTCAACTTCAGAGTCTTTCATCGCCAAATAAACGTCGCGGGTCTCCGAGCCGAAACACGAGCCCGAGCACTACCCAGTCCGAGCAGCCGACTCTAACAGATGGCAGCCCGGCATCTTCGTCAACCAAGCGAGCAAAGTCCCAGGCCCCGCCTCCGAAGACCCTCCCTCGTCAGTACGAATTTTGCGCAGTCGAAGACATGGTCGAATTAATAGCACATATGCTGGGGGAACTAATCACAACCAATGATGCAATCAGAATATCCGAGGGCGGTTTAACGAGGTTTCATTCCAGGTAATTCCTATTGTCGATCTGATCGTACTCGTTGTTGAATCTAATCGCGCTTTTAAGGACTGCTCCGGGAATATCAGTACGAGATTACTTGCACCGACTTGCGAGGCACGCTACACTCACACCACCATTATTATTGGCTATGGTCTATTATATCGACCGCCTATGCGCCATGTACAACGACTTTACGATAAATACGCTCACCGTGCATCGTTTTCTTATTACAGCAGCTACTGTGGCTGCAAAGGGCCTGTCTGATTCTTTCTGGAATAATACTACCTATGCTAGGGTTGGCGGTATTCGGTTAGCAGAACTCAGCCGCCTTGAGCTGGAATTTCTTCATCGAGTGGACTGGAAAATAGTTCCCAACCCGGAAGTTTTAGTTGCCTATTATAAAGGACTCATCGAACGGACACCGGGCTACATTCTCGAGCCCGGTGACGATTCAGAGGAAGAGTCGGATGAGGCCAGCCCCGACGGTGACGATTTCGAGGAGGGAACTGGTTAGCCTCATCATATTAATTCGTTTAGAATCTGCCTGTTTACACTCATACATGCCAGCAACGAGAAGGAGCATCCTGTGGCCGACTGCGACGGCCGTGAAAGAAAAGGACAACGGAAAACACTATGGTTTCGGGGCGGTTCTTTGTGTCTTTGTATCCTTGCATCTTCTGCAAGCGGCGTACGGTATCTCTGGGGTTTTCTTGGTTTTGGGTGTATGAGAGGAATGAGAATTTTTGGAATTTGGAATAGAAGGGGCCGATGAGGGGAATTGGAGCATAGCACGGGAACAGCATTATTACATTGTCAATACATTAACCGTTTATATACACATTCCAAACACAATTTAAACGTTCACAGGCATCTGAACAGTGGTTGCTCTGCACCAAAGCTGGCTAATCACTATTAGCCGATATTTTTCCGACTATGGACCTCTACCACTGTCTAGCATCTATGCAACCACCTCTCAGTAAGCTACAGGGAACAGAGCTCTTCAATACTCTCAACATCAGAGAAGGGTACGAGGAACGCAACAATGCATTTCGTACCTGTATTAACAGCCCTCCTTGCCGCCGCTTTGGCTGCTGCGCAGCCGCGATCTGTGCAAGTCTACATCCACGCTCTCTCATCGTCAAGCAAACCTGCGCCCCTTGCTGAGATCGCCTACGACACGGCCGCATTGTCTTCGTCCGCCTCCGTCATCTCGTACGAAGCACCTGAGCTCCCCGAATCATCCGAACTCATTCGAATTGGCATATACGACACGAAATCTTCACAATGGATCTCGGGAACGACTGTCGCATCGACTGAGAACTTCAGCAAGGGATATGCGCCACACTTTGTGCTATCAGTAGATTCCCGCGGCGAGGTTATCAGCACAGCGCTGAAGGGCGTGAGAATCGACGCTGGGCAGACAAGAGACTTTGGTCCTCAGGCTACGTTGCTGGTGGAATCAAAGGGCAAGCAGCCCGAGCTGAACAAGCCCGTTGTTCTCTCGCCTGAGGGCAAGAAGGTAGAAGAAGAGGAGAAGTCGTTCTTCCAGAAGTTTGTGCCACCCCCAAACACACTCTGTTACTGATTTACTAACAACATGCAGGTACTGGTGGATGATTGGCATTGCTGTGTTTGTCTTGATGGGCAGCGGCGGAGCAGAGAAATAGAGTACATTACAGGAATAGATTCATGATGTTATGCAAACGAGCTGTTCAATCCACAGGCGTCGCCAGCCAAAATGATAACATCCCCACCGAGCAGTGACTTCTCATCTTAATGACTAACATGTCTCAAAATAATTGAAAAGACAACATTGGAAGACCAGCCTCGAGGCGACTAGTTTCACAAGCGAGACAACCTCGTAACAGCTGAACGAATAGCTTCCAATGCCACCAGATTGTCCCACAGCACCGATTCTCCATAGTAAATCCTGATTGGCAAACAGCCAGATCTCTCAACAGAAGTGCCGCCCCACGTGACTTGGCGTGGCCAATCCTCATAATCACCAGGATGTGAGAAACGCGCTAGGCTGTTGTGGGACTAGATCCGTTGCTCAGTGAAAGTGCGTGAATGTTGCATGCACCTGCATAAAGCTGGCCGTAGGCGCAAAAGTGGGTGAGGTTCACTCGAGGTTCATTTTCCCATTGGCTTTCCATTACTTTCAGCATTTCGGTCTCACCTGAAATTTCACGCTCTACCTAGCCTTTCCATCTTCACCTTTCATACTTCACCCCAAACTTGAAAGACAACCAAGCCCAAGAGCTTCCCAATTCCGAAGATGTCTGGCACTGAAGCTACTCTCCCCAAGAACTCCACCGAGGAGTCCGCCTCCGCTCTTGAGAGCAAGGGCAAGGGCAAGGCTGTCGTTGGAAACGTCCATGAAGACGATGTCATGGATGAGGATGAGGACGACGATGATGAGGAGGATGATGACAATGAGGAGGTGAGTTGCTACCCAGATTTGCCTTTTCAGTAACCACAAGCTAACAAGACTTTTTAGGAGCCAGAGGGTGGTAAGTCACTTGAGATTTCATGAGTTTAGAGAGGAAGCCCTGCTAACAAGCGTAGCCATTGATGAGGACGGCCTGGAGGAGATTGACATAAACAACATCGTCGAGGGCGGCCGCCGCACTCGCGGTCAGGTCATCGACTTCGCCAAGGCTGCTGAGGAGAACCCAGCCGATGATGATGAAGACGACGAGGACGATGACTTCCAGCCTGAGGAGGACACCAACATGTCCGGCTAAAAGATTCATCACCGTGAATTGAAAAGACGCGAGGACTCTGGTGCATTTTTTGGTTCTCATGTAAATTCAAAAGCTATGGCATGAGCTCACAGCACCTCTTTCGAGCATTGATCACGTTTGCATTGGTCATACGAGGTTGGTGTGTCAACAAGTCAATCAGGCTTTGGAACGGCACATCTATTTAGCCCAGTCGTACTCTACACCAGGGTCAGATAAACAAAATGATGAATCTCGATTGATGTCCACGCTTCTGTGGTTGTGATGTGCGCGATGAGCTTCGTGTCTTGCCTACCCTACACCTAACCTGTTTACCGCCCTTTCGCTCGTGATCCATCACATTCCGTGCTCCTCTTCGTTCGACCTGTCATTTTGGGAGTGGTATTGACGCTAACCGAACTATCGTTTAGTTTGACGTGGTGTTGTGGCATTGCTACCTATCCACTTGAACGCGTAAACGTGATGGTTTTGGGAGTGACAAAGTGAAGCCCCAGGTGAAGCAATTGGATACTCAGGCAAGACACAACAGTTCACGCGCCAGACCTCTCACCCACCAACGCTATTGATAGTTCAAATCCGTCGGTACTAACGCACTGGGTGCTTCTTCACAGCAGCGTAGGCCTATTGGATGAAGCAGTCATTGATCATGCTGGCGCGAAGAGAACAGCCAGTCACCACCGATCTAGGAGGCTCTACGCAAGAAATGGAAAGAAAACCGGGGAGCAGTCTTTCCTAGGAAGCCTAGGGTAAATAACAAATACGGTCTATGTAGTTGCTCACCACCAATGGATAATAACAGGATGGACAGTAATAGCAACCAAGCAAATGGTGTTTGATGGGTCATTTCTGATGCAACCCTTCGCCCCTCCCTATCCACCACATTCAGTGACATCGATTTCAACTCAGCTGAGGCCGAAGTGTATTAGAAGCCGCTTTCGTACGCTTGTCCAGAGGCAAGTTCAAATCTTGCTAGATCGTATCGAGGTAGAAAGGTAGGTTTAGTAGCCTAAACTCATCACTATCAACATCGTGCTCACTATAACCTGTATTTGACGAAATATAGACCAAGACTCAGCCCGGAGGAGATACAAATCAATTTATACTGGTCAAATAGACCGATCATTTGATAAATCTACCTACCTTTGGATCTAGGATCAAGTTTGCGCCATGAAGGTAGCCATCCGTGCGATCGTGTCTTAGCAAGTAACATTCTGGACCTGCAGATGGACCGGCAGCGTAAAGCCGAGAGTCGAGAGGAATACGACCCTGCTCCTCTGCTTTGCTACTGGACGAGCGCATTAAAGATGGAGGGACGCTATGATGAAGATGATTGAAAATTTTACCCAGTCCAGGGGCAATAGGAGAATACCTTCCACACCCAAGGAAATGAGAGCCCCACCGCGATACGCATTGCATCGAACGCCCAGCGACTGTAAACGAGTATACAAGGCAATCGATCGGAAGCTTCAAGGCCATTCAAAACAATCCATTGTCTGGATATGGCTGGCTCTACCCAGTATTAGGTGTTATACCTTGGTCTGGCGTCCCCTATTAATTTAGGTTTGCCTGACCCGTCCGTCTACTAAGCTCATGGAGTCCGACTGTTAGCTGGTGAAGACACTGGGAAATCTCAGCATTGAGCAAAAGAGACACGGATCTATGCATGCCGAGGCAGCTCTATTGGTTAAGCCGTAAAATCTCCGACGACAAGTAAAATGAGGTTTAGAGATCGCGAACACAATAAGCAGCGATTTCGTTGGCTTCCATGTTAAGGCGAACGGGCAGGGGCAGGTACGTACCCGGACAACCAGAAAGCGCCCGGCCGATAAGCCTCCCCCGAAGCCCCCCAAAAATTTAGTGACCACATCGCCTTGTATCTTGTAAAAGCCAAAACAAACAGTGCTCTGTCAACCTCCCAGCGTCGTTTTTGACATTGCATTGGCCAAGAATACCGTCGCATCACCATAGATACAAATAATCATGTCGCAAAGGTTCGTTCCGCCTGCTCTTTCTCCCCCCTCTGAGCTCTACTCAGCCAAGCCCCTCGAGCGCTCCCATGACGTCTCTCGCGGCTTTAAGACTAACAGCGTACCTCCCTCAGATTCGGCACATCGTCACTTCACCAGCGCGACCCCCGAAGCGCACTATTTGCTGGATACACAGGCGACCATTCAGGTCGGAATACGCCCACAAGCCCGAGCAGTGGCTATGGGTATCCGGGATCGGGCAGCAGCCACCTTGGGGTAGACAACAGGACGGGTTATCGACCGGCTACGCCCAACAGAAAAGGGCAATACAGCGATGCCGTCCTAAACGAGCTGGAGAGCCAGAATGACGACCAAGTATCTGGAATCCTGGGCAAGGTTAGGGTGCTGAAAGATGTGAGTGCCCTGTTCCTCGATTGGTATCTCCCCTGGAGCGCACCGGACGGTTTCTAATAAGGGTGTATAGATGACTTCGGCCATCGGCGATGAAATCCGCGAGTCGTCTGCGCTGGCAGACAAGATGAACGACACCTTTGACCAGACCCGGGTACGACTTCGAGGAACGATGAACCGGATGCTGCTGATGGCACAGAGGTCAGGCATCCCCTGGAAAGTCTGGCTGTTGTTCTTTTCCGCCGTCATCATGCTGTTCATTTACGTCTGGCTCTTTTGAAGATGTCATCTGAGATGTCGACGCGGGATGAGCACGGAATACGCCGAATGACCTATAATTTTCTTATATTGCGGGACATCGAGTCTGGGAGTCCGGGTCGATAAAAAGGTTTTAGAATCCCGATAATGGGGCCGGCGGATGTTTCGACGATGTTGCATTCATGAACGGAGTTTTTGGGGACCTGCGAAGATTTCATTGTGCATATAGCGAGGCAGGGAGACAGGAAGGTCTGTCGTTCTCTCCTCGTTGATTTTTGGGATATGCGGAACCACATCGGGCATGTGAAGTACAAGTATATTGGTTACTACTGTTGTAATTATTGGACGCATGGTTATTTCATGTGTCATTAATCTCTCTTCATGACCCGTCGTCTAATCATGATGGGTGACGCTATGTAATGCAAAAAGCAACTGTTTCTTCATATCCTTGACCATGCTCATTGCCGCGATCGTCGGCCCTGTGCAGGACTGCTATCCATAAAGCTGCTGCCATCTTGCGAGAGGAGGGCAGAGAACTCCATGCTACCACGCGGAGCGAACTGACGGCTCCGGCTCCGGCTGTGGTGAGTGGGCGACTGAGGCGGGCCCATAGGTGTTACCCGGGGACCAAAAGAATCCCCTTCGGCATCATCACCCCCATAGCCATCGTCGCTCTGTTGGCTCCTGTCGCTGCTGCTGAGTTCGGCCTCGGAGTCAGTATGTTCATACCCGCCGCTTTCCGCCTCCGGAATGTCGTCGTCCAAGTCGGCATCCATATCGATGCCCCCGTCATCCTCAACTCCATCGTGGGCGAAATCAGTCTCGTCCAGTATATGTTCCTGATACTCCTCTTCGAGCTCCTCCTCTCCGCCATACATATCCTCGCCATCGGTGCCACCTCGAGCAATGGCCTCTCGAAACGCATCGTCAGTCATCCGCATCCGCGCTGCCATGAGGTCGTTCTGTCGTTCCTCTCGGATAGCTTCTTCATCATCGGTGTTGTCGTCGTATTCCTCCTCAGCCTCCTCGCCTTCATCTTCGTCCTCGTCGCTATCACCGCCCATGAAGAAGTCGTCTCCTGCGTCTGGAATCTCGTCGTCGAGGTCTTGCGCGCCGTCGAGCTGCACGTCATCCATCTCGCCTTCTGCCATCCCAGCAGCCTCAGCCTCTGCGTCAGCCAGCTCCTGGGCGAGCTGCTCGCGGCGGAGAGCCTCTTGGTGTTCCTCCTGCTCGCGCTTCTCCTCACGCATTTGGTGCAGTGTTTTGGGTACGCCGGGAGGCTTCAGCCAGTGGCTGCCGAAATTGGAGACATTGTGCTTGCGCCGCGATAATATGAACTCATCCGTAGCTAGCCGATGCAGAGCGGTGCGCTCGATGAGCTGCCCTCGCTGGCGCGATGGGTTTGTGCCATTGTTGTGGTTGTTCCCCTCTTGAGGGGCGCTCTCGGTTATGACAGCATGGGTGGGATTTCTGGATGGCGTATACCACAGAGAATGGATCTTGGAGAAGCAGGCGAATTAGAGAAACAAGATCGGATATGCGCCCTGGGAATCCGAAAGAGTTACTCACATCTCGTGGTGTCAAATCTGGAAGCGTTGAAAACATCTGTGAGGTTCTGGGCGATTGGACCCTGGAGCAAAGCTCGGTCGAGTCCGTGTCGTCGCGCGTCAACAAAGGTGGGTTGCAATTGTCATGGGTAAGCGCGATAGGCGCGTGCCGCGGCTTCTAAGCGCGAGCCAAGGCCACTTGGGGCAAAAGCGGGCCCCATGACAGAAACGGCATGAGCTCACAGAACACAAGCAGCACAGTTGCAGAAAGCCTGCAGCCAAGGGAAGACGCAGCAAATCCTTGTCTGGATGTTTTGGGCAGAATGTTAGACCAACACCCGAAGACAACTGGATCGTGTTAGACCAAGGGATCAAGTAACGTAACAAAGCACCCCAGGATTGCCATTACCGGTGACGAAAGCACCGTTTGAAAGTCGAACCAGTGTTACGGAAAACGTATCAATTCCTACAATAGCCTGGGCGGTGAAGTACACCGCTTGTCCTAGCCAAGCCGTATAATTAATATCGAACTCAGCCAATTTCAGAATCACGGTACTCTGAGTTTTCATGAGGTAATTGGAAACGTTTCATCTGCAAACCGTTATTGATTGCCATGCCAATCTTAATGCAGACGGTGCCGCGTTGGCAGCATCGGAATTATTCGGAAGCGTAGGATGGTCTACTATTATGGTAAGACAAAATTGCATGGGGTTGGGAGGGTCCGCCTCTTGCAGAAGTCCAGACTCGCCGTCGCCGTTCCGTTCTGTTCCGCTGGCTAGCCTTTCCCCATTCTGCAGGCACATCCGCATGAAAGGTGTTGAGACAAGTCGGTATTGCTCGGCGAGCTGGGAACGTCAGCTCTGTAACCGACATCGGCAGTAGGAGGAAGCGAATATTATTTCCTGGGCGGAAGGAGGCTCCCATGCAGCGGCTCCCTGCTCTGACCACGTCCGCTAGTGAGAAGCGAGGCGACCATACGACAGATGCAGAATCACGCTGTCCGGTTTATGGAGAGGCGTTCAGATTACACCGGCCGTATTTGTAGTCCAGTAGGTGTGAAGGGCGAGCTCTTTGGATGCAACGTATTAATATTATAGTGGTGGCGCCCGTCTTACACTTACATACACCAGCTTCGCACGGAGCATGTGAAAATGGATATGGCAGAATACCTCCCTCTGCCCTCGTGGGATGAATGACCTCACCCCACACTCCTCCAGGTTTGCCCACCTATGTCAAGCAAGGACCACCACATTTTCACACCACCCGCAGCACCATGTGTGCGCACTGGTAACATGATGACGAGGGGGCTACAAGCCACCTACGCTGCTGCGTATATGATGCTGCCTGCGCATGCCACGTAAATGCTACCTGCCCGATGCTGATGGTCTCGTTTTCTCTTCCTTTTCCTCCTAGCTCGCAGCCTGCATTCGGTGGGGAGGTAGCATCGGCAGTTTTATTAGATGCGCATCGTCGTGCATGGTGGGGTTGGGGTTCCACAGACGCTACTGCAAGATTTTAGTGCTGAGATTTAGCCATCCGAGATGGTTGGTCTCAGATAAGGATCTATGGAATGCGCTACTGTGATTGGTCAGGTAGGTGTATTTTTTTTACGTCGATTCTTTTGACAATATCAAAGAGCTTGGTTGGCGTTTCTGGGTCTGGGCAACGAGATCGCGCTAACCGAAGCAACGGAGCCTCCAGGGCAATGCTAGGATGCAAACGCTGAGGCTAGCCCGTCCGAGATGGTATTGTCACTGGCGGGGTCGCCCTATCCAGTAGATTTGGTAGGGGTTCTGAGCGTTTTTCCCACTCCTCGACGCTGATGGCGATGGCGGACCAGAGACACCCTCACACATTACAGTGATTGCAAATCTGGTGGTGAAGGAGGCATACATGTGCAGACAGCCTTGGCGCAGACAGCCTGGAAACTCCGGAACCCTCTGAGCTCGCTCCTACAAAGGACGGCAGTCCTTCGAGAAAGCGAAACCCCCATTTTATTTGGCCATTTGATAGGGACTACCATTCGAATCACCATGTGCATGAGATGTCGTCTCCCATCGCTCTTGTTGTTTACCCGAAGAAACCGCTCCCCTGTTTCCCCAAGGCTGGTTCGGGGTCGCGGCGACATCGGCCGAACAGGCATTGAAATTGAGAGGTGCTGATTGGTGCCAGCAGAGGCCAAGCCAGTGCTGCCCATGTGCTTCTGACGTCTTGGGCTTGAGTTTGGGGGGCATCCCCTGCTCATGGTCTGCACCTAGTTTTGGGGTCTGACCTTATTTGGTTCCAGCCCATTTTCCCGTCGCTGGCGCGCTTTGCGTGAACCCAACTCTTTTCGGCCGTTCCTAGCCCTCTCCAATGAGAGACCCCGGTGGTAGGGAAGCCGCGCGAGACCTGGCATGCGGGTGCGAGTCATCGGCTCGGGGTTGCGAGGGGTGAAGCTTGCGGACAACCCTCGGAATTACAGACATGCACGCTGAAATTGGCAAAGTGCAGCCAGAGGAGGAGCTGTTAACGGTTTCACTGCCAGCTTCCTAAAATTCCCAATATTAGCCAAGTGCCAATGTGCTTCTCTGACCAAGCCCACTTGACTGCGCATCCATCAGCCCTCGGCTGGAGCTGCACAGCTGGTCGCCTTTAGGAGGGGTAGAAGGAGTTTCGGACTAGCCATGGCGAGATCGACAAGCCTGCGCTACAGTGGCAACAGGCCATTCATGCTTGGTGAGGTCGGACTGACGGATCCCCAGCTAGGCGTAGGTAGGCAGCCATCTCTGCGAGCCACCCCAAACTCAATGGTAGATAGATCATGGGGGAAACGAGGTGTAATATAAAAAAGTACATATCACATCTCTAGTGTGGAATTTACCTGGGCATTGCCAGAATACCTGCGAATGTACCTGGCAATACCTGCTGCAGATCCAAGTCGCTTGTCTCGGGACATTGGTAGAATTACGCACCTTGGGGTGGCATTGGGGTCGGCCTGGTTGGGTGGAGGCTCCCGTTGAATGGAACAGATCCGCAAGATGAAGCAGGCAGAGCAAGTTGGCAATCTGTCTCCGCGCATCGGCGGTTTGACACAACGGATATTGGTCATCATTTCGAATTGGACTCCCAGCCATTGGCAACACAAGAGTGACGGAGGGTGCCGTCCGGGGGGAAGGGAGGAGATAGCCGCGGATGGCATGTTGCTGTGGAGGTGGTAGCAGGAAGCTACGACCAGCTAACTGGATGGTCGCTTGGATGTTCCCTTGCGGTGTTTTTTGTCGCCTACGCTTAGCCTGTAACCACGAGCGAGAAGACGATGGGAGGCTATCTGCTATAGACCAGGCTGATGGACGGCCTGGCAGCAGGGTGGCGGGTGCGTGTCGCAGGCCCAGGGAATACCCCCACTCCCATCCCACCAACTCCAGATGTCTCCTGATTTAGGAAGAGCAGCCTCAGACTAGTCAGGCTTGCGGCTAGGAGGTACAGGCCACACAGGCCTTGTATCGTATGGTGATCGGAAGACCGCGACCGGACTGCCACACTACTTTGAATGTGGTCCCCTGTTTACTGACTCTGCCGCTCCCCACCCGCTGGACCTGGACCTCTAGGCTCCTGTCCTGGCTTGGCATCTGTGAGGCGGACGGACTGAGCGAGCACATGTACGGATATTGGGCCGGAGTAATGAAAGCCGTAGTGTGGTCTATCTTTCTCGATGTGTCGCTCTGCCTGCGTGTGTACCTGCACCCGAGGATCCCTCCATTCCGTACAAAAGCGAACCAGTTTCCCTCCACCCCCCCAAACCTCTTGTTCTTTTTTCCCCTCCTCTGCTCTCTCTCCTTCTACATTTACTGCCCTCTCATTTTGCACGACTCGAAAGGACGAGTATACGATACCCTGATAGAAAAGCAATTGCCTTGAGGATTTTTTTTCTGAGTTGGTAAGTTGCTCCATGTTTGATAACCTCGTTCTTGTTTAGACAGACCACATGTCCCCCTGCTTTTCCTGCCTGTACTGTACTTTTTTGTCTTCACTCTGCCATGCGCCTGGACGATCTGCCTGCCAACCGACTAGAGGCGTGCTTGCTATAAGAATGAGGGGTAGTGGTAGTGGTAGTGGGATGCCCACCAACATTCGGGACGAACGGCACCCTTGTCGAGTATGAAGTCAGTCAATACACACCAGATGGGCGTCGCTTCCGAACCAGCTTCGTGACAATCCACCCCGGTGAAGCTGCACTGCGCGTTGCACATGCTTTCCTGCCTACCTAGGCGTCGGCTTGTGAATGGAGCCGGTGCAATTGGCTGCTAAGTGCTGCACTGCATCATGTTGCTTCTGCATGACGGGGCCCCCAGTCTCTAGCGAGCGAGCAGGCATGCTTAGGCGCGCTCTTGGCTGACGGCACGGTGGAGCGCCATTCCAGCCTGCATGCAATGTGCTGCATGGGCTGTGTATGGACCTCCGACCGAGGATCTGGTGATGGCTGCACACTGCTCTTCAATTCGGTCCCATCCTCCAAAAAAGCACTGTTTGAGGCTCCCAGATTCATTCGCACTCCGAGCGGGCGGGCGGAATTCTGAACGATGAGGCGAAGAAAAAAAAAAAAAAAGAGGACCAAAGAGGGGCAAGCCCTTATCTGAGCGAATCCGGAGCCAGGGATTGGTGAGCTTGGTCTGTGGGCAAATGGGGCCGGCAAACAAGCTCAGACAAGCTCCCTACCCCACACATTGGTTCATGTCATAGAAACCACCGGCAGCCGTTCTCGGTGATAGCAGCACTCGCTGAGAGCGGGCTTGCTTGCGTACGGGACGGGACCTGATCATCCCGCTAGTAACGCACTGCAGAACCTTTCTGCCAGCGCAGACCTATTCGCCCTGCACTAATGCCCCCTCTTCAACTTCATCTTGCTTCCTTTTTTTTCTTGTCTTCTCACTTGCTTCACACACGATACCTACCAATTCCAAACGACTCGCTCACTAACACATCTTGCTTGGTGTAACAGATCCCAGACAGAGCGGCTGTGCTGCTCTCTTGACTCGCGCTCATTCTCATCCGCCCCTCGAAAGTACACCCCGGTGTTCTCGCATAACTATCCCCTCCCTGAGACGCCTTCCTCCTTGTCCATACGAGCACCCCCTCCAACCTTTTATCTGCAAAGGTTTCTGGAGCCTCGCCTAGCATGGGCCTGACTGAGGATTTCGACGACCGAAAAATTCACCTTGAGGCTCAACAGGAGGAATACCACCCCTTCGAGTACCACTCCGACAACAATGACTCGTGGGCTGGGGCTCTCCCCCCAAAGCAGGGTCTCTATGACCCCTCTTTGGAGAAGGATGCCTGTGGTGTAGGATTCACCTGGTGAGTAAAACTCCTCTTGAACCTTCGATACGGCGAATAACCATGGCTAACAAAACTCGCACAATAGCCACATCAAGGGCAAGGCCAGCCACAAGATTGTCAGCGATGCGCGAAACCTCCTTTGCAACATGACCCACCGTGGTGCTGTGGGATCTGATGCTCGTGATGGTGACGGCGCTGGTGTCATGACCTCTATCCCTCACCGGTTCTTCATTAAGAACTTTGAGAAGGAGGAGGATATCAAGTTACCACCCCTGGGACAGTACGCCGTGGGTAACTTGTTCTTCAAGCCCGACGAGGAGACTCTGGAGGAATCCAAAAGGCAACTGGAAGATGTTGCTGAGTCGTTAGGCTTGAGAGTCTTGGGATGGCGACGACCCCCCGTCGATTCAAGCCTGCTTGGCCCTGCTGCCAAGTCGCGCGAACCCATCATTGCTCAGCCCTTTGTCGTGCTAACTTCTGCATATGGCGCCGGAAATGCCCCCGAAGTTACCGACCCAGAGAAGTTCGATGACCGCCACTTCGAGCGCCAGCTTTACGTTCTTCGTAAGCGTGCTTCTCACACCATTGGTCTTCAGAACTGGTTCTACATTTGCTCTCTCTCAAACAAAAACATCGTCTACAAGGGTCAACTTGCACCCGTCCAGGTATACTCTTACTACCACGATTTGGTGAATGCAGACTACGAAGCCCATTTCGCTCTTGTTCACTCCCGTTTCTCTACCAATACGTTCCCTTCGTGGGACAGAGCGCAACCCCTTCGATGGGCTGCTCACAACGGAGAGATCAACACTCTGAGAGGCAACAAGAACTGGATGCGCGCTCGTGAGGGTGTCATGAACTCGGATGTTTTCGGCGATGAGCTTGAGGCGCTTTATCCCATTGTCGAGGACGGAGGATCTGACTCCGCGGCTTTCGACAACGTCTTGGAGCTGCTGACCATCAACGGTGTTCTCTCCTTGCCCGAAGCCGTCATGCTCATGGTTCCCGAAGCTTGGCAAGGAAACGAGCTCATGGACCCCAAGAAGGCTGCTTTCTACGAGTGGGCTGCTTGCCAGATGGAGCCTTGGGATGGACCTGCGCTGTTCACCTTTGCTGACGGCCGTTACTGCGGTGCTAATTTGGATCGAAACGGTCTCCGACCATGCCGATTCTACGTCATGGATGACGATCGTATTATCTGTGCCTCCGAAGTCGGTACCATCCCCGTTGAGCCTGAGAGGGTCATTCAAAAGGGTCGTCTTCAGCCTGGTCGCATGCTTCTGGTAGACACACAAGCTGGTCGCATTATCGATGACAAGGAGCTCAAGGAAGCTGTTGCCCGCCGACAAGACTTCCGCACCTGGCTTGACCGTGAGCTGCTTAGCATGCCCAAGGTCCTCGAGGCTTTGGAAAAGACCTTTGACTTGGAGCCCAAGCTAGATGACGTTCTTCTTCAGGAGGACGCTCTTCTCCATGCTTTTGGATACACCCACGAACAGGTGAGCTTGCTACTCGCACCCATGGCTGCCGATGAGAAGGAAGCTTTGGGATCCATGGGTAATGACGGTCCTCTGGCCTGTCTCACTCAAGCTCCAAGACTCTTGTACGACTACTTCCGACAGCTCTTTGCCCAGGTTACCAATCCTCCTATCGATCCTATCAGAGAGTCGATTGTTATGTCCCTGGAGTGTTATGTTGGTCCCCAAGGAAACTTGCTTGAGATGGACGCATCCCAGTGTGGTCGCCTCCATATTCCTAGCCCCGTCTTGTCGATCCCTGAGTTTAACACTCTGAAGCACATGTCCACCAAGTATCCTGACTGGACTGTTAAGACCATTGATCTTACCTTCCCAAAGAACCAGGGTGTTCAGGGCTACCTGAAGCACCTTGATGAGATCTGTGATGAGGCTACCGCTGCCATTGAAGCCCGTGATCGCATTATCGTTCTGTCGGACCGGAACACCTCCGCTGACCGTGTTGCTGTTTCGGCTGTCCTTGCCTCCGGAATGGTCCATCACCATCTCGTTAGCAACAAGTGGCGATCCTTGGCTGCTCTCGTTGTCGAGACTGCTGAAGCTCGTGAAGTCCATCACATGTGTGTACTCCTCGGATACGGTGCTGATGCCGTCAACCCTTACCTTGCCATGGAGTGTATTCTCAAGCTTAACCGTGAGGGGCTCATTAAGAAGAAGCTCACCGATGATGCTCTTATCCGTAACTACAAGCACTCGTGTGACGGTGGTATCCTCAAGGTCATGAGTAAGATGGGTATCTCGACTCTCGCTTCGTACAAGGGTGCCCAGATTTTCGAGGCCCTTGGTCTTGACGAGACTGTCGTCGAGCGATGCTTCAAGGGTACTGCATCGCGTATCCAAGGTATGACCTTTGAACTTATCGCTGAAGATGGTTTCCGTTTCCATGAGCGTGGCTTCCCATCCCGATCCACTGTCGGAATCAAGGCCCTCCCCGAGTCTGGCGAGTACCACTGGCGTGACGGAGGTGAGCCTCACGTCAACGACCCTACTTCCATTGCCAATATCCAAGACGCTGTCCGCAACAAGAACGACAAGTCGTATGAGGCTTATTCGCGATCTGAGTATGAACAGATCAAGTCCTGCACACTCCGTGGATTGCTGGACTTCAAGTTTGAAGACTGCAAGCCCATTCCCATTGATCAAGTTGAGCCATGGACTGAGATTGTCCGCCGCTTCTGCACGGGTGCTATGTCCTACGGTTCCATCTCGATGGAATCCCACTCCACTCTTGCTGTAGCTATGAACAGATTGGGCGGTAAATCTAACACCGGTGAGGGTGGTGAGGATCCCGAGCGATCCCACCGCATGGATAACGGCGATACTATGCGATCTGCCATCAAGCAGATTGCCTCTGGCCGCTTTGGTGTCACATCCGCTTACCTGGCAGATTCCGATGAGCTCCAAATTAAGATGGCCCAGGGCGCAAAGCCTGGTGAGGGTGGTGAGCTTCCCGGCCACAAGGTGTCGAAGTCAATTGCCCGCACTCGTCACTCGACCCCTGGTGTGGGTCTCATCTCACCCCCACCCCATCACGATATTTACTCCATTGAGGATTTGAAACAGCTTATTTATGACTTGAAGTGCTCGGGACCTCGTTCCCGAGTTTCAGTCAAGCTTGTGTCT
The DNA here is from genome assembly GCA_902006505.2 of Clonostachys byssicola. Classification (NCBI taxonomy): domain Eukaryota; kingdom Fungi; phylum Ascomycota; class Sordariomycetes; order Hypocreales; family Bionectriaceae; genus Clonostachys; species Clonostachys byssicola. The sequence goes on from CABFNO020001560.1 coordinate 1,822,500, forward strand.
GAGGTTGGTGTTGGTATTGTGGCCTCCGGTGTCGCCAAGGCCAAGGCTGACCACATCCTCATCTCCGGCCACGACGGTGGTACCGGTGCCTCCCGCTGGACTGGTATCAAGTATGCCGGTCTTCCTTGGGAACTGGGTCTTGCTGAGACCCATCAGACCCTTGTTCTCAACGATCTTCGTGGTCGTGTGGTTGTGCAGACTGATGGTCAGTTGAAGACCGGTAGGGATGTTGCCATCGCCTGTCTGCTTGGAGCCGAAGAATGGGGTTTCGCGACAACGCCCTTGATTGCCATGGGCTGCATCTTCATGCGGAAGTGTCATCGTGCGTGGAATTCTGATTCTTTTTGTCTGTTGTAATATCTGCTAACTCGATTTTAGTGAACACCTGCCCCGTTGGTATCGCGACTCAAGACCCTGAGTTGCGAAAGAAGTTCAACGGTACACCCGAGCACGTGATCAACTTCTTCTATTACGTTGCAAACGAGCTTCGTGCTATTATGGCTCAGCTTGGTTTCCGCACTATCAACGAAATGGTTGGCCATGTTGAGGTTCTCAAGGTTCGCGATGACCTGCGCACCAACAAGACTCGGAACATCGACCTCTCGCTCCTGCTTACTCCGGCCCACAAGCTCCGCCCTGGAGTTGCTACCTTCAATGTCCGCAAGCAGGACCACAAGCTTTACGTCCGCCTGGATAACAAGCTTATTTCTGAGGCAGAGTTGACTTTGGATAAGGGCTTGCCCTCTCGCATTGAGTGTGATATCGTCAACACCGATCGAGCTATGGGTACCTCCCTTTCCTACCAGATCTCGAAGCGATATGGAGAGAATGGTCTGCCTCTGGATACTGTTCATGTTAACATCAAGGGTTCCGCTGGTCAGTCCTTCGGTGCTTTCCTGGCTCCTGGTGTCACCTTGGAGCTTGAGGGTGACGCCAACGATTACGTCGGCAAGGGTCTTTCAGGTGGTCGTCTGATCATCTACCCCCCTCGCTCCGCAGTCTTCAAGGCAGAGGAGAATATCCTCATTGGTAACGTGTGCTTGTACGGTGCCACTACCGGTACTTGCTTCTTCCGTGGTGTTGCGGCCGAGCGTTTCGCCGTCCGAAACTCGGGTGCCACCGCGGTTGTTGAAGGTGTTGGTGACCACGGTTGTGAGTACATGACTGGTGGTCGTGTTCTTATCCTTGGATCTACTGGTCGCAACTTCGCTGCTGGTATGTCTGGTGGTATTGCTTACGTCTTGGATGTCAACCAGGACTTCCACTCCAAGCTGAACACGGAAATGGTTGAGGCCGGCCCGCTGGAGGACCCTACTGAGATCGGCTTCGTTCGCGGCCTCATTGAGGATCACCATCACTACACTGGATCCGAGCTCGCTGCCCGAATCCTTCTTGACTTCCACCGCGCTCTGTCTAGATTCGTCAAGGTTCTTCCTGTCGACTACAAGCGTGTGTTGGCCGAGGAAGCTGCCAAGGCTCTCGAGGCCAGGCGGGCAGAGTACAACCTGCCTATCGTGTCTGGTCATCATGCCAAGAAGGAGGAGAAGGCTGCTAAGCTTCAGGATTTGGAGGAGGCAGTTGGCGACAATGCTGCTGAGAAGAAGAGGGCGCTGGTTCTTGACAAGACAAAGGGTTTCATGAAGTACGCCCGTCGCACTGAGAAGTACCGCTCTGCCGCCACCAGAACCAAGGACTGGGCGGAAATCAGCTCTCGCCTTAACGAGGACGAGTTGAAGTACCAGTCTGCACGCTGCATGGACTGCGGTGTTCCTTTCTGCCAATCTGAGACTGGTTGCCCCATCTCTAACATTATTCCCAAGTGGAATGAATTGGTTTTCCAAGTGAGTATTTTTCCTATCCCATCAGACCCAGCGGGTGCATATCAATGCGTCGGCTTGCGGTTACCTTCTTATATACTTATTTGCTAACCTTTTGTACTAGAACCAATGGAAGGATGCTCTTAACCGTCTTCTCATGACTAACAACTTCCCTGAGTTCACCGGACGAGTGTGCCCGGCCCCTTGCGAGGGTGCCTGCGTTCTCGGCATCAACGAAGACCCTGTTGGTATCAAGTCTATTGAGTGCGCCATTATCGATCGCGGTTTCGAGATGGGTTGGATGGTCCCCCGCCCCCCACAAGTTCGTACAGGCAAGACCATTGCTATCATTGGTTCCGGCCCCTCAGGATTGGCTTGTGCTGATCAGCTCAACCGGGCCGGTCACCTGGTCACCGTGTACGAGCGTGCTGATCGCCTTGGTGGGCTGCTCATGTACGGTATCCCCAACATGAAGTTGGACAAGCGCATTGTTAAGCGCCGAACTGACTTCATGGCTGCCGAGGGCATCAAATTTGTCACCAGTGTTGCTATCGGCGAGGAGGGTAACCCCTCGCTCGCTGATCTCCGAAGCAGCAATGATGCCGTCGTTATCGCTACCGGTGCCACTGTCGCTCGAGACTTGCCCATCAAGGGCCGTGAGTTGAACGGCATCCACTTCGCAATGGAGTTCTTGCACAAGAACACCAAGTCCCTCTTGGACTCTGAGCTCGCCGATGATGCCTACATCTCTGCCAAGGACAAGCACGTCGTTGTTATTGGAGGTGGCGACACCGGAAACGATTGCATTGGTACCTCTGTTCGTCACGGTGCCAAGTCAGTGACCAACTTTGAGCTTCTCCCTCAGCCTCCACCGGAGCGTGGTCGTGACAACCCTTGGCCCCAGTGGCCCCGCATCTACCGTGTTGACTACGGTCACTCCGAGGTCCGCCAGCACACTGGAAAGGATCCTCGTGAGTACTGCATCATGTCTGAGGAGTTTGTTGACGATGGAAGCGGCAACGTCAAGGGTATCAGCACTATCCGCGTCGAGTGGACTCGCTCCGCTACTGGAGGTTGGGATATGAAGAAGGTCGATGGATCTCAGCAGTTCTTCCCGGCTGACCTCGTCTTCCTGTCCATGGGTTTCCTGGGACCTGAGGCTCGCGTCCTTGGCGACGAAATTGAGAAGGATGCTCGCAAGAACATTAAGACTGCCCCTGGCAAGTATTCCACAAACCTGCCTGGTGTGTTCGCCGCTGGTGACGCTCGTCGCGGACAATCCCTGATTGTTTGGTATGTATTATCCTCTACTGCTGTCTGTTCCCGAACTATTACTAACTTACTGCGTGTTAGGGGTATCAATGAGGGTCGTCAAGCCGCCCGTGAAGTGGATCTGTTCCTTGAGAAGTGCACTAGTCTGCCCGTCACTGGAGGTATCGTCAAGCGCACTGCTCAGGAACTTTTCACCCAGATTGATGTCCAGGCTTAATTGCCTGATTATCGAGGGAGTTGTATTTTTCCAAGAATCCCAGGCACACCGGGATCTTGGCTTCTGCCTATCTAATGACTTTATTTGTTCATGATTCTACTTCTAGTCTACTCCCGGCTATTTGATGACAATTTTCTTTTCCTCGTCTTTTTTCTGCAATGGGGCAAAAACTGGGTCTCGGGACGAATTCGATACCATAGAAATTGGACATTGGGGTAGCTGGCTGTGTTTTTTCTTTATGGGACGTGTAGCAGGCGTTCGTTTCCGCCAACGGATTTTCACTGGAATCATCGGAGGCTTGTTGCTTTGATGTACTGGGCGGATAAAAATGTATACGTATTTAGTTCATTGAATCAAGAGGATTGCAACTACAGGGAATATCCACCACCACTGCTCGTGTCATGCTATTAATCGCTGTCTTAGGCGACGTTGAAACAGAATAAATTGACCATATTTATTACATTGTCTTAGATTCGATTATTGGGTAAGGTATTACTAGGTAAGTCGACACCATGTTTCAGGATTGTTGACGAAGGAACGGCTGTCTCAGTGTCGTGAGCTCTCTTTCCGTTTTTCAACTAGGTAGGGAACAGATTTGCATGCACATTGGGTTCAATAGTCTGCGTCATTTATTACCAGGCAAGCCGATGATGGGAGACATCTAATGGAAGGGTGGTTAAGAGCAGACCACTCTCTACGATGAATGTCAAATCCAGTAGTAAAACGGAATTGAGTAACAAGGTAACAATACATACTGGATTATCTCTTAGTATGTATATTGGCACTCAATAACCTGGTAATACTGGTCGCAGACTCGAAATAAGCAGCTTATTGTTTGAGTGTCTCAGTTTCAATGTCACCCTGTCGCTCGAAGCTAGCTTTGTCAAGCTGGTCGAGGTCTAGAGCTGAGAGCAATGTCCCTCTTGTTCGACCTCTTGTCCCTCCACAATCCAAAGAAGGCTCTGAGGCACGTGCAAATGTCTGGCCGTTCATAGGATCATTCCATTGGAGCTAAGGTACCCACCCGTTCATACTCGAGCTCTGGATGCCGGTGAAGTGGAGTTGGCCGTCGCCCTTGACAAGCCGGCGGGGCACTAACATGATGCATCGTCATAGTGCACATAGTGCCTTGCTGCACTGTCCTGCCTGGCTCAGGTCAAGCTTTTGGTGTTGGCGTCTGAGGCATGCGATACCAGTGTGAAGCGCCAATTCCCAGGTGCAAGTTAATGAAAACCCTCCAACTGCGATTGGTGCATCCAAGTGACATCTTATCTGTATTAATACAACGAATTGCACGCCTCTCGGTCATTCTACGTCAGGCAAGCAGGCCCCGGCTAGTCGCGTCTAGCTTTGATCTGGGCGATACCGATTTCCACTTTTAGCTTAGCATCACAGTGCCGAATGTTTTTGCTCCCAGGCGCAGCCTCGCCGGCCTCTTCCATTTCATCCAACCTAGACGCGGCAGAAAGGGAGACCTGAACACCAATCGTGCCTTTTCTCTCCTCTTCCCCCTCGCTTGGCTGCTGTTCAATTGTACCGTTGCCATCGCTGGGAGATTCAATTCACGATGCGTTTCGGAAGCACCCTCCGCCAGTCGATTTATGCGCCGTGGAAGGAGAAGTACATTGACTACAGCAAGCTCAAGGGTTTGCTCCGCGAGGACCGCCACGACAAGGACAACAAGCCATGGACCGAAGACGACGAGAACCGATTCTGCGATGAAATATTCAACGTCCAGCTGGAGAAGGTTGCTCAGTTCCAGCAGGAAAAGTTTGACGCCCTGAAGAAGCGAGTGGACGGCATCTTCGACAAGCTCAAAGAGCTAGCTCCTGCAACGGGCGACAATGCTGCGTCGGCCGGCATCTCTGCCTCCCGCCTCAAGGACCTCGAGTCCGAGCTTGATGAGATCCTCAAGGAGGTCATGGAGCTCAAGAAGTTCAGCAATGTCAACTACACCGGGTTCCTCAAGATCATTAAGAAGCACGATCGCAAGAGGGGTGACAGGTACAGGGTCCGACCCATGATGCAGCTGAGCCTTTCTCAGCGGCCCTTCAACTCTGAGCAGGGATACGAGTCTCTTCTGAACAAGATGTCTCTCATGTACTTTGCTATCCGCCAGCAGCTTGAGGAGGACGAGCCCATTCCCAAGGGTCTGGACACCCAAGGCGAGACACACAATGGAGAGAGGTATACTGCGCAAAAGTGTTAGTATGACCCAATTTATCGCCTGCTTGGGTGTATCTACCCTTCGATTTTGCTAACAAAATCTTTCCTGCTAGTCTGGGTGCACCCTGATAACCTGCTCGAGGTCAAGGCCTCGATTCTTAGACATCTCCCAGCTCTCATCTACAGTGAGCAGGCCTCCAGGGAGCTCGATTCCAATGAATCTCCCGCGACGACATCTCTATATTTCGATAACCAGGATTTCGAGCTGTATAAGGAAAAGGTAGATCGGCAGTCTGAGCCGGCATCCCTTCGCCTTCGTTGGTATGGTCAATTGAGCCAACGGCCAGAGATCTACATGGAGCTGAAGAAGATCAATGCCAATGGCACTAGTGAAGAGTCCAAATTCTCCATCAAGGCGAAATGGGTGAAGCCCTTCCTCGATGGCGAGTATCAGATGGAGAAAACCGTACAGAAGATGGAACGCCAAGGCGTCCCAGAGAGCGAGATCGAGGACTTCAAGGCAACCGTTGGTAAGATGCAAGGTTTCTTGCAAGAGAAGAAGCTCTCACCTGTGCTGAGGGCCAATTACGTCCGAACAGCCTTCCAGAGGCCTGCGGATGATCGTATTCGAATTTCCCTTGACACCGACCTTGCTTCCATTCGTGAGGATACGCTTGATAGGGACCGCCCTTGTCGCAACCCCGACGACTGGCACCGCACCGATATCGATGACAGCAACATGGGCTACCCGTTCAAGAATATCAACCAGAGCGAAGTTAACAAATTTCCTTATGCTGTGCTTGAGATCAAGCTCAAGGACAATGGCTTCAAGAAACAGCCTGTCTGGATCGATGACCTTGTGTCATCCCACCTGGTCCACCCCGTTCCACGATTTTCCAAGTTTGTCCACGGTGTGGCCTCCCTCTTTGAGGATTACGTCAACACTCTGCCTTTCTGGCTGGGCGACTTGGAAACCGATATCCGCAAGGACCCCGAGAAGACTTTCGAAGAGGAGGAGCAGCGCCGTGCTCAGCGAGCGGACGATGCTATGGCTGTTGGCAGTCTGATGGGGGGCAAGTCAGGATCGTACAAGGCCGGAAAGAGCTCTCCTATCGCAAAGTCGTATCTTGCTGAACGGGCGGCGGCTGATAAGCGCCAATCTATGCAGTCTGTGCAATCCGTTGCCAAGAGCAAGAGAAGCAGCTTCCAGCCAACCATTGACGAAGTCGGCGAGTCAAGCTTCAGCAATCAGCAGCAAGGCTATGGAACCTTGTCGTCTGTTGTTCCCAGCTTCTCTCTGTCCAAGTATGCCAAGTCTCAAAGACTTCGCGAGGCTCAGCTCCCCGAAGGAGTCGTTGAGCCTTCGGAATGGATCAAGAATGCCGGAGAGCTCAAGATTGAGCCCAAGGTCTGGTTGGCGAACGAGCGAACCTTTCTCAAGTGGCAACATATCTGTATTCTTCAGGGCACTGTGGCCCTGGCTCTGTACACGGCCGCAGGTGAAGATTTGGTTGCTGAAGTCATGGGCGTCGTCTATATTCTGATTGCTGCCTTTGCCGGAGCCTGGGGCTACTGGATGCTACACAGCCGCCGAATTATGATCATGGAGCGTAGCGGTAAAGATTTTGACAACATGGTTGGCCCTATTGTCATAAGTGTCGCACTTATGGTCGCTCTGATTATTAATTTCTTCTTTGCGGTAAGCTATCTCGACTTGAGCTGAATGTAAGAAACATGAGCTAATTGTTTCCCTTCACATAACAGTATCAGAAAGCGTTTGACCGCTCCCACGGTGGCCATACGAATCAAACGAGCGCCATCGTCGACGAGCTCCTCTGACCGCAAATGTTGTGACCTGCAGACACAAGCGAGCAAGGAGAAAATGAGGCAAGTAGCTTTAGCATGGAATTTGGACTAGTAATGCAACCTATGGTATGATTATCAAGGAGATGAGTTTTGGGTAGTCTGGCTGAGGATTCCCGTGTCTCTGAGTGCTAAGGATTGATCAACTTGTCTGGAGCAGTTCTGTATGTACAATGTTAGTTTTTTATGTGCTCTCGCAACACAATAAGCACTGAATTACATGGCAAATAGCAAGATGATTGTTTATTAATATTTGTGCAACAGCTGTAGGTTCATAATGTACATACCAAGCTGCGTGTTTTATGTCATATATTTGACATAATTTTTTTTTACCGTACTTTGGGGCATGTGCCCACTACAACTGTCTAAGAGGCTGGGGTTTGGTACAATTTTCTATTTTGTGCTTTTTTTCTGTTATTAGTTCAGTTAAGGACCACTTAGTATGTTGCTTTGACGTCTGCTATACTTCGGTTTTTGAACTGTGATATACTTTGGGGATTTTGTGCAGTTTTTTGCTGTCATTGTAGTACGGATAAGTGAAACTAGACGACGGCCCTTGCAGGAGGTTGACTCGGTCTTATTTTGCCAAGGAAGCAACAGCACATATGTTATTGAGCTACGTCTTCATGCCCCAGGTCGTGGTTGGTTCTTGGAACAGGGGTAACGCTTCTTTTGCATAATATCAGCGTCTGCAACTGGCTGTCTCTCGCAGGCTAATGTGAGCAGTGGAGAGGCTAGTAGCCTCATTGGGTGAGCTCGAAATACATAATTATGTTTGTATCTCATCCCGAGATCGAAAGGTCCCGGTGTGGGCAGACAGCAACTGGGGCGGCGTCCTTTGAGCTCCCAGCCCCCCAATAGACACATGTAAATGGCACCAGGTCCCCCCTCTGCGGCGTGATGCGGTTTCAGCCATCAGTAATATCCAGTCAGGCTGGCAGATGTCGTCTGAGCCTGATTGGCACCCATCCACTCCACCACAGCGGCCGGGCCCTAGTTCACAGCACTAGCCAGGGCGGTGGCCAGCTTGTCCAGGTATCTCCCAGGGCGGCAGCAGGGCTCGAAATAACCTCCACTCAGTGGCCTGTCGAGTCCTGTCGAGTCCTCCACTGCCGACCAGCCTACTCAGGTCAGCGTGTTGTTGCGGCGCGTGAGCCCGACACCTTCTTCTTGGGAAAGAGACATTTGAGATCCTGCTGGTGCATTGAGGGATCCTCCCTCCAACACGGCCTTTGCACGTCGTCACGTCACAGCGCAATGCGCCAGCCCTCTTCCTGAAGCCTCATTGATTTCCGAGGCCCATCCTTACCCGTTCGCCGAGTCTCCTGCAAGGGACATCCGCCGTCGGCGGCATTGCAGTGAGACACGCGTGGGCTACATCTGCATTGCATCTTGTCTTCGTCCCCCCACCACGTGTTGCCTGCCTTTTGTTTTTCTGCCTGCCTCCTGGATGCAATCGGAGGATTCAATCGCAGCAACCGCAGGACAATTCGGCTCTCACTTTTCTTTTGAGCTCAATTCACCGCCACTCAAATACGCGCGTCAACTTGTTGGAAGATGCTGCAAGACACCCAGCGGAACGGATACCCTTGTGAACGCGTGCTGCTCTCTTGGTGACACTGCATAGCTCCCAATAACGTAATTGACCCGAATCTGCGCCCGGCATAAAGTCATGGAGCAACCGCAGAAGAGAAGCTTCCTGCGCGGCCTGTTGCGCAGGGCCAGTCACGTCCGGGCGGCAGCGAAGAAGGTGTGTATATTCTCTTATCTTCCCATTTCTTCCCTTTCTCTGCTGCAGCTGTGAATTTGGCGCTGATACAGCTCGTCTGTTCTCAGACAGAAGCTAGGAGGGTGAGTCTTGGAGACTTGGGAATTAGGAGAGAGAGAAGGCGCTCCGTATCGGGCTCAGATACCCATATACCCAAGCAGCGAATGCGGGTGAGGTCAGACCCCGCGCCTGAGCCATCGCTGGACCAAGATTGGGAGACTGAGCCGGAATTTTCAAAGGCGAATAACAGCAAGGGGAAGCTGTCTCTTGACTCTAGTAGTAGCAGCAGCAGCAGCAGCCACAGAAGCCCGTCGCCGGAGCCTTTGACGCAATGGCCACCCAGCGGGATACGGCCAAATCAAGAACTAACAAGCCAGGAAGCCACACAGTTGATATGCCGTGGAGTGCCGTTGTATCAAGGCTGCAAACGGCAGGTTCCTCACGCTTCGGAGGACTACTTTGCCTTGTATGCCACGACAACGGAGAATCGAGCCAAGGGGACGGATGCCATTGATTTACACGATGCCATGGTGCACTTGATGACGATCAAGCTTCAGTCCACGGACGCTGCCGCGAACCCTTGGGAGAGTCTCGAGCAGCCGAGTTATGGTTTTCACTACGGTGAACACGAGGGTTCGATTACACTGAACCGGTGGGTTTCTACGGCGAGTGTATATCCTCCGTCAATTAGACTGAAGGATGCGGGAGTTATGCCTCGGCCCATGTCACTGGAACGCATCCTCGACCGAATTCAGGAGCTTCAAGCGGGGCTCGAGGAAGACGACCCGGGTCTTATGTATAAGATCCTTTATAGGCGCCTTCTTCGTGATCCGGACAGACTATTGGCCCCTCACAAAACATTGGACAAGCAAATTACGGATCTGATCATGGCCCTTTCACGGCCGAGCTGGTTTGACTTTAGCAATCCCAAGAACCAAGTGGTGACGAGATTCATTTTCGACAATGGGCAGGACAATTTCGAGATTCAGTTCCAGAAATTCTTCCACCAGCTATTGCTGGCCCTAGAGCTCGAGATGAGGATACAGTCGCCGCAGCATGGTGGCTGGGCCAAGGAAAAGCTTCTGGAAACGATCCCCCAGTCCATCAAATGGACGCTGGCTTTGGCTCGGCGGTGGAGGTTATATGTTCGTGTGGAAGATTTTGGAAAATTCCCCCATCAGAGTGAGTGGCCCTATAAGAACCAGAACCATCATCTTAGACTAACATTCAGCGATTTAGTCAAACTTCGATACAAATTGAAGAAGCGGCAGGTCAGGCTCTTGAGGCGATTCGCACAGACGATGAAATGGCCAAACTTGGCCGACACCATGGAGCAGCTAAGACAGAAAGATGCGGACTTCGCTTTGGATAAGATCAGTTCCGATGCGTTTGCCTTTTTCAGCGGGCTTGTTTTGCCAGGGGTGAGTGATTCCCACAACAGCTTATTTTGCACGTATTAGAAAACCGTTAGGCTAACAAAATTATCTGAACGTTTAGATCACATTCCCGTTTCTAATAATGAACACACTGCTTGATCTAGATCCCGACCCAGCTACCGATGAGCTAGCACTACTTAGGCACATGCATCCGGAGTGTGGGTTCCAGTACCGAAGCAGCTACACGTATTGGACTGCTTGCTCTATCGTGGGCAAAGTCCTGGCCCCGACATGCAACTCACTGGCAGGCTGGGTGGGGCCGGCGCGGACGACGACAGACCTGAGTCCTTCCCAGATTGCCCGGATCCGGACCAGGCAGCCAAAGCAGAAGCTGCGGCTGGAGGATGTTGACTCAATGGCCGAACGCTCGGAGCCTCTGGGGCCACCCGCGGATTCCTACCCAGCCGCAGACTACGTGCTTGATATCCCAAAGACGGATGCTGTGGTCGACACTGTAAGGGTTGAGATGCTGGGGTTGCGTGCTGCCGTTACTACTGTCAAGACGACTGAGAAAAACCCAGAGACGAGGAAATTTGACGCGACGGTCCAGTTTGCCATTGATGGATTGTCCTGGCCACTGCGGCTCATGTACGACGTGAATTTCATCTCATCGTTTCCGTGCTCCGATGGGCCGCACGCATTATTCTTTGACTATGTCTATCAGAGGAAACGAGTGGACGAGATTGTTTCGATCAAGGACTGGGGGGGATTATATGGAACAAACAACCAACAGGGGACTAACGGCACATCCGGGGACGCCAACGACGAGGAGCGGGTGCTAGTGGCGGAGTGCTTTGGAGTCAGGGATAATGAGGTGCTGGCACGAGCGTGGTGTGCCCATTGGGGGCTGAGCGCCATAGTTGCCGATCTCCGCAGAACATGGTAAGTGACTTGCGTTCTTTCTCTCTCTCTTCCGTCTCTTCCGTCGATGCATCTGAGACTGGGGGCTCGAGAAGACTTTTCTCGAAACCGTCGAATGTGGAACGTGGAATATGCTGACTGAATGCTAGCCTGGCTTGTGCTGTGAGAGAAGCGTATGCAGCCACCCTGAATGTTGTGATACTCATCCAGGGCCAAGAGGCTGAGGACGACTTATGAATGATTTTACGAAAGGATCTACGGATGCACGACGATAATGATTCGATCAGACTAACACAAGAGGCGGCGCGGAAATAGGAAGAGGGGCGATTCGTCGGTTAGTCCCAGTACAAGGATGATTCCTCATGTGGAGGAGGGGTTGACAAGTCAATTACTAGTTAGAGAAATAGATACGCGGGGTGGACCACAAGCCGAAGTATATGTGATACAGGCTTGATAGGGTCTTCCCAATTTCAATTGGTAGCTTTGGGAGTGGTAGAAATTATTCGTTAGTCTCACTGGCCTTCTTTCCTCGTTATCACCGGTCTAGCTAGACGCCTTGGTCATGATTGTTAATTGCAGACGATGGTTGGGATTGCTTGATAGTCCCTAACCCAACCGGAAAAGTCGGCGAACACAATGGCCGGAAAGGAGAGGAGGTGGGAGGCTTGCTTCTAGAAGATCGGAATTTCTTGGGTTTGCTTGGGTGGGAGCTATAGCTCCGATGGCGATTATCGTTGCCTAATTGCCACTCGAGCACAACATGCATTCAAGCGAAGGGTGCATGTCCGGGATAGGTTGCTGGATAAGAAAGTGCCCAATCGGAGAGGGCTCGCCTTACCTGTGAGTGTAGATACTCACCCCCCACGAAAAAACGTGCCAGCACATTATAATGGGTGGGTATGTGGTTTGCTTCACGATAGGGGCAAGATATGGCCCAAAGAGGTGTCCCGAGATATGGGAGTAGGTGTATCGAGCGAGTGGGACCGGCTGATCGCGATGCATCCCCCATGGCGTGGGAGTGGTCATCTGAGCATCTGAATTTTTCCTCCCCCTTTCTTTCTTGGATGTTTCCGTTGGGTCTCCCTCTGCCGACAGCTCAAGTAGCTCGGCGATTTGGCCGCAACCGGGCCACCCGAATATCCCCCAGTTCCAGACTAGGTTTTGCGTGATACGGTGGGGGTGGGGGCGGGCTTCTCCAAGGGCGAAGCACGACCGTTCTTTGCATCAAACGGTGACCGTCTCCGCGAATCTGGCATCCGGAGAAGGGATGATAGGACCAGTCTTCTTACCGCAGTTACGGTCGAAGCCCCTGGGTCCGGGTATGGCAAACTAGGTTCACCGGGCCCGCTGCGCCGCCCCTCCCCCCGCGCCATACGGTGGTGCTGCCAGCGACTACTGTGCCCTAGAGGCTCCTAGATGGTTTAGCTAGGAGCCGCTACGACGTCTGGTGCTATCATGGCCTCGAGGCGAGCGTGGGGGAGACAGAACATGTTCACTGCGTCCTGGGCATCTGCTCTATGGCTCGACTGAGGCAATTGGAGAGGCTGCTGGCTGTCAAAGGAAAATCCGAAAAACAGGCGAGGCCGAAAAAAATAGATGGTCACGAGGCCTGGGCTGCGTCTGCGTTCCTGAATTGCCCCATCTCGAAGGCGACGAGATCAGCACGCGCTGTATCCACATCCACAGGGCCTCTCCCCTGCAACATGCCACCTGTAGTAAGTGGAGTGCATGAGGCCCTCGAAAGAGCACCAGGGTCCGACCTCCGATGGGTGGGATGGCAGTGGATGGCATCAATCCGTGGCCGGCTCCTGGCCTTGGGACGGGCACACTCATCTGCGGTGCTCAAGTCCAGATGCACACGTTCCATGGCCTAGACCGTCCCGTGGTGCAGCCTTCACGCATCCGGCCGGAGACTCAGCGCCCCCCCCCAGCGCCCTTTAACCTTTCCTCTTGTCTTATTGTCCGATGGTAGCATCTTCCAACGGTGCTTAATTCGGGATCCTACCTTCTTGTACGGTACGACGGGGCTGAAGATTCTGATTACTTCCCCCTCAATTGCCCAGCATGTACGACTATAACAAACCCATCAAGCCCATGCTGTGAGTCCTCCCTCTGGCTCTTCTTCTCTTCTTCATCCTCACCACACCTGCTCAAACCGCCCTTTTCGCTACTCCCCAAGCTTAGACTTTTGATTTACTTCAGCCTTCCCCAAGCTACTATCACCACATAGATAGAATTTAATTCCAGCGTCCCCCCACACCAAGCCTACGACCCCTCCTCTGCTCTCTCTGGGCCTTTCGCTTACCAGTTGTCCAAAATGGATAGGCCGGCAAACGTTCTGGTATGGAACTCTCTTCTCCCCAACGCGGGCCATCATCGCTTCAGGACATACATACAATGAGTCCAACTAGCTAGAGTTTAGCTACGGCGTGGACCTGAAGCTCCCGTCCCCTGCCCAACATACTTGGTAGAGACGCAATACTAATTTTTGGGTTGCATACAGGACTATTACATTGGTGTGGACGTTGGCACGGGCTCGGCCCGTGCTTGTATAATTGACCAGACTGGTGATATCAAAGCTTTGGCGACAGAGAACATCAAGCTATGGCAGCCCGAGACAGGCTACTACGTACGGCAGGGTTCCTACCTCGTCTGCGAATCTTGGTATGCTGACATGTTCATAGGAACAATCGACTACTGATATCTGGCAACGCATCTGCGAGTGTGTTCGCCGCGTGGTGACCGAGTCTGCGGTCGACCCCCAATCGATCAAGGGCATTGGCTTCGACGCCACCTGCTCCCTGGCAGTTTTCTCCACTGACACAGATGAGCCCATCCCGGTCACCGGTCCAGACTTCAAGAACGATGGCAGCGATCGCAATGTCATCCTCTGGCTCGACCACCGCCCCGTCCAGGAGACGGAGAAGATCAACAGCACAAAGCAAAAGCTGCTCAAGTATGTGGGCGGCCAGATGAGCATCGAGATGGAGATCCCCAAGGCCCTGTGGCTCAAGAACAACATGCCCCCCGAGCTGTTCGACCGCTGCAAGTTCTACGACCTGACCGATGCCCTCACCCACCTGGCCACTGGGAACGAGACCCGGAGCTTCTGCAGCACCGTCTGCAAGCAGGGGTACGTCCCTGTGGGTGTCGACGGAAGCGAGAAGGGCTGGCAGCAGGATTTCTTCGAGACCATCGGCCTGGGCGATCTTGCCAAGGATGACTTTAAGCGGATGGGTGGCGTTCACGGAGTGGTAAGCTTCCTCCTCTCTCCTTCTCCCTTTTTCCCCGCTCTGTTGAGCTCAACAATGTGCCTTTTTTTTCCCTTTGATCGACGGCGCTGTTTATTGCCGTTTTTGGCCAATGTCGAGGCATGATCGATTGGTTGCATCCTCTCCCCTCCTTTGTTGGCTTCCCCGCATATTACCACCATGCAAAGGCGATGCAGGGAGCAGCAAAGTATAATACCGTCCGTCGAGCTCCAAGTGGGGCAATGGGCAGAAGCTGACTTTAATACCTAAATGGGCAATTAATCGCTAACTTGGCAATCCCCAGAATGGCACCTATGCCAGTGCCGGTGAATACATCGGCGGTCTAAGCCGCGAGGCCGCGCTGCAGCTTGGTCTGCCCCAAGGCGTTCCCGTTGGGAGCGGTGTCATTGATGCCTATGCTGGCTGGATCGGCACCGTGGGCGCCAAGGTCGACCTTGGTGACGACGAGCTCAACGCCAATGCTCCGCACAATGATGTTGTCCAGGCTTTCAGCCGCCTGGCCGCCGTTGCGGGTACTTCCACCTGCCACTTGGCCATGTCCAAGAATCCCGTCTTCGTTCCTGGCGTTTGGGGCCCTTACCGAGACGTCGTTCTCCCCGAGTTCTGGCTCGCTGAGGGCGGACAGTCAGCCACCGGCGAACTGCTCCGCCATGTCCTCGATGTTCACCCAGCTTACAACGAGACTCTGGCCCTCGCCAAGGCGGAGGACAAGCATATCTACGACTTCCTCAATGCTCACCTTAATTTCCTGACTGAGAAGGCCAACGCCCCGGCTGTCTCCTATCTTGCTCGCCACTACTTCTTCTACGGCGACTTCTGGGGTAACCGATCCCCCATTGCCGACCCCAACATGAGAGGTTCCATGATCGGCCTCGACAGCGACAAGAGCACCGACAACATGGCCATGTGGTACTACGCCACCATGGAGTTCATCGCCTTCCAGACGCGCCAAATCATCGAGCAGATGAACAATGCCGGCCACGCCATCACCTCCATCTTCATGTCTGGCTCCCAGTGCCAGAACCCCATCCTCATGTACCTCATGGCGACCATCTGCGGCATGCCGGTCCTCATCCCACGGTACGTCAACGCAGCCGTCGTCCACGGCGCGGCGATGCTGGGCGCCAAGGCCGCCAGCCACAACAGCAGCTCCGAGCCCGAGTCGCTCTGGAGCATCATGGACCGCATGAGCAAGCCCGGCCGGCTGGTCGAGCCCGGCACGGACGAGGGCGAGAAGGCGCTCCTCGACGCCAAGTACGAGATCTACCTGGAGCTCTGCAGCCAGCAGCAGGCCTACCGGAAGAAGGTCGACAAGGCTGTTGAGAAGTGGGTGGGCGAGTTCGGCAGCGACTAGTGTCGAGTAGAGAATAGTTTGCAATTTGGGCTGCTACGTAGAAATGAAAACAAAGGGATAGGGAACGACTATTGATGTTGTCGTGGCTGGGGTTCTGATTTACAAAGTACATACATGGCTGGGCGGGATGGAATATGATAGCGAATAATGGTAATGACTGGACATAAAATGATAAGAATATATTAAACAAACTGATAAGAATATGTCAAACAACCGAATATGAATACCTACCTAATTAAAGATCACTTTTTTAATTTAAGCAGTAAATTCCAGATGTTATTCATGTTGCTTTAGACAAAGGTGTTTGCTAGGGAGTGGTTGATCCTTGCGCGGCGCCTGTGATTGGTCCAAGCTCTCCTGGCCCCCAGTTCCATGTTTTCCCAAAAATTTATAGCTGACCTACACCTACAGCAGCCAAACACCATCTGGAGACGCGCCGCTTCCAACCACGAATCCGACGAATGCCAACGACAATTTAGCCCCAACGAATTCCCGGCCATCAATCGGCCTATCCATCGCGTATCCATCGAATAACCTGGTTTTGAGCCTCTGACCTTGAGCTTCGACACCGCAGCCATGTCGCTCTTCGGGCAGCCAGCAACTGGCACGGGAGGCAGCAGCCTTTTTGGTCAGAGCACGGCAGGAGCAACAGGAGGCAGCAGTCTCTTTGGTCAGAAGCCGGCAGCAGGAGGCAGCTTGTTCGGACAGACTCAGCAGACCCAAACTCAGAATCAACCGGCTGCTGGGACGGGCACCGGGCTCTTTGGACAGGCTGCGCAGCAGAACCAGCCACAACAGCAACAACAACAAACGGGAACAATGGGCTCCTCTCTGTTCGGAGGCAACCTTGCAGCTCCCCAACAACAACAAAATACCACTGGAGGCGGGCTGTTCGCGGCGGCGGCCCAGAACCAACAGCAGCCCCAGAAGCCATCGCTGTTTGGCGGTGCCTCGACGAATCTCTCTGGCTCGACCCTCTTCTCT
Organism: Clonostachys byssicola; assembly: GCA_902006505.2. Taxonomy (NCBI): domain Eukaryota; kingdom Fungi; phylum Ascomycota; class Sordariomycetes; order Hypocreales; family Bionectriaceae; genus Clonostachys; species Clonostachys byssicola. The sequence continues at coordinate 1,839,510 of CABFNO020001560.1, forward strand.
ACCGCCACTCCTGCGATCCAGCAACCTCAGCAAGTCAACCAGCCGTTACTTGGCACGAGTCTCCTGGCTAGCCAAGCTCCCGGTGGCCTGGCCCAGACACAGTCCGCGACACAGAACCAGCCCGCCGGCGCTTACTTTGATAGTCTCCTAGCAAAGAGCCAGAAGGGTGGAGAGGCAAAGTCGAACATGGGAGACCTCCCAAGCCTGGAGCTGGGCCTGGGCGACCTGCGTCACCGTCTGCGGAAGCTGCAGTCCAAGCCCAGCGACAGACCCCTGGATGGCAAGGCCCATTACCTCCTCGCCGCCTCTGGTGTCGACCCTGGAGCGGCGGCAAAGGACCTCGGACTCCTGGACGTCCAAGGCGGGCGAGCTGATCGTGCAACCCACGCCGGCTACGCGCCAAGCGAGGTTGACGTCGAGACGTACCTCTCGAACCTGCAGACGAAGACGACACTGAGCATGATTGCGGACGGGCTGGAGCGCTCCGTGCGAGACTTTGACAACTTCCTCGAGGACAACGTCACGATGGAGTGGGACGCGCAGCGAAAGCGAATCTACGAACACTTTGGCATCAAGCCCCGCGAAGAGGCTCCTCCGGGCGCGCGGGAGTCCCAGGGTGCGTTTGGCCGATCGCGCAGAAGCAAGTCGCAGGCTGGCATGTCCAAGGCTGGCAGGAGCACCATGCTGGGCAAGTCCCTGGGGCGGTCTGTCATTGGTGCTCCCACCCGCATCGGCCCTCACCAATCCGAGTTCTCTGATGTCGAGAGGTCTTCAAGCGACAAGTCTAAGGGACCTGGACGACCCATCGACGACAAGGTCCAGCGTGAGAGACAGGCCAGGCTTGCCGAGAAGGTCCGCAACCTCAACGCCAGCCGCATCATGAAGAGACCTTACCCAATCATCTCGGAGTTGGCTGAGGTTGAGAGGAAGTCGGTTGAGCCTCATGCTGTGCACGTGCACGAGGCCTACCTGGCCCTGTCTGAAATTGTTGGCGAGAACCGTGATGCTGAGACCACCCTCAACAACGAGACGGCCAAAGAGCGAGAGTATGCGGATATTTACTTGAACGACAATCCCAACTCGCCCCAGTCCCTGGCGATGAGAAAGCGCATCCTCGAGGGCTCATCACGCTTCCTTGAGATTCAGTTCCTTCGCGAGGTTGAAGCGCTCATCGCAAAGCACCCCCATGAGGCCAAACTTGGAGGTCTTCCCGATATACAGAGCAAGATCAGGGCATACATCCGTCTGAGGTCCGCCCGAAAGGACTTGGTGCCAGATGACAGTTCTCTCATCGTCGTCGGCGGTGAGCCAATCTGGGCGGTCGTCTTTTACCTGCTGAGGTGTGGGCAGGTAGAGGAGGCAGCCCGATACATCAACGACAACGGAGGTGCGTTCAAGAGCACCGATAGGACATTCTCGACATACATGAACAACTATGCGGCGAGTGACGACAGGCGCATCACGAGCAAGAAGCTGCTTGATCGCTGCAGAAACGAACTCAACTCGCGCATCAAGCTCGACTCTACGCTGGACCCCTTCAGGAGGGCTTGCTACCAGATTATTGGCCGTGCTGAGTTGAGCAACCGTAGCCTGGAGGGTCTGAACACTGACATCAATGACTGGATCTGGCTCCAGTTCACCCTTGCGCGGGAGGGCGACAAGACCATCGAGATGGCGGGCGAGTCCTACGGGCTGGCGGAACTGCAGGCCAGCATTCGGGAAATTGGCCAGAAGCATTTCCCAAAGAATCCCTCCGAGGACAACAACGGCAGCTTCGGTATGCTCTTCTATCTCCAGATCCTCGCGGGTCTCTTCGAGGATGCCCTTGCCTACCTGTACCCCTTTTCGTACATTGATGCAGTTCACTTTGGTATCGCGCTCGAATTCTACGGTCTTCTCAGACCCAGCGATGCCATGCTCGAGTCCAACGACCTCCGAAGCTACAGCACCAAGAATCTCCCCCAGATCAACTTTGGTCGCATGATTGGGTACTACACCAGGGACTTCCGAGCGGCGGATGTCGAGTCTGCCGTGGACTACCTGACCCTGATCTGCCTAAACCAGGATCTTGGCGGCGAGGCAGGTCGCCGTCATGGTAGCCTGTGTCACGAGGCTCTGAGAGATTTGGTCTTGGAGACACGCGAGTTCAGCCAATTGATTGGTGATATCCGACCCGACGGACGCCGCATCAAGGGTATCATTGAAGAGAGAGGACCTTTGATCGGCCTCGATGTGGAGGATGACTTTGTCAACACGGTGACGTTGCAGGCAGCCAGCTTTGCTGATGAGAACGGCCGCACCACAGACTCGGTTCTGTTGTACCACCTTGCAGGAGAATACGACACAGTTGTCGCGATTGTGAGCCGGGCACTTAGCGAGGCCATCTCACTGGACATTGGCGAGGATCCTATGCGACTGATGCCGGTCAAGCCCAGGGCGGGTCCTTCGGCAGAGAATCTACAGGGCAGCAGCCTTAGTTTGGCAGCCATTGACGACCCTGTCGAGCTTGCCAAGACAATGATGTCCATCTACGAAAAGAATGCCATGTTCTACCCGAAGATCCAGGATCAGAGCAAGGTGGCTTGCGGTGTCCTGCTCGAGATGAGCAACATCAAGAGCCTGGTCGAGGCTAGCCAGTGGGCACCCGCTCTAGACGTACGTACTCACCTTACCTGAAATGACCTGTTACCATTGCTAATTATTCCCATGACAGAAAATCCGAGCGCTCCAGATCCTACCGCTGGAGGCCAACGGCGACGCCAGCACCATCCGTGCCTACGCCTCCAAATTCTCCGGTCTCCCACAGCCCGTGTCTATCAATGTGCCTAACCTACTCATGTGGACAGTCGTCTGCTGTGTGCGACAGAGGGAACAGCTGAGCAACGGACAGTTCAGCGGGAACGAGGGGACCAGAAGGATGATGGTCGAGCAGCTGAAGCAGATCACGCTCGACCTCACCACGTACACGAGCCAGCTGCGTTACCGCTTCCCGCCGCATCTGCATGAGGCTCTGGCCAGGGCTTCTGCGGAATAGAAGAATGGGGAATAGACGGGACTAGGATGACTAATTGTTGGGAAGATGGGAAATTGTGATATCGTGTGAGAAGGGTTAGTAATTAGATTTCGAATGGATAAATCACAAGGGACTCGCTTAGAGCCGAATTGTTTCTCTGATGTGCAAGCTGATAAGCTGCCAAGCCTTGAGCAGTCGGCACTTTCCGTATCTTTTGGCTGTGAGACTCTGGGCAGGGCTGCTAGGCGCATTCCAAGAGATGGTCCAGTGGGTTAGGTTTCCATCAGATGGAGGCTCTTGAACCTTCCAATTTACCTCTTGTGCGAGGTACGCGGCTGTACCTGGGCTCAGAGTTGGGATCATAGGCCAGAAGGAGGGACGGATGTACCCGCGGGTAACTCGTCCGAACTCTTTTCGTCGCTCCTGCCTGGCTTCTTTATGGCGCGCACGGGCCAGGCGAAAGTCTCTTCATGACTCGAATCGCTGCAGGTTAGACCGGCTCATATGATTCAACGCTTCCCATCTCATAGGCCAGAGCGCGTTTCCTCCTCATTTTTCACCTCCCCCTTGCCCCTCGAGTCCCTCCTTTGTGGCCGAGTGCAGCTCACCCAGAGATCGAGTCCCGGCCTGTTCCCCAGTTCCCACTCCACCCTACGTGAATCCCGTCCCGTCCATCGTACGGATTTGCTGGGGCGAGATTGGTGGCGGATCTTTGTGCTCTGATCGATCCCATTGTGCTTGTTCCAGCTCCTCTTGCTCCCACCCCCAGATTTTCAAGAGGGTCTTGCTGGGCCCTTCCCCCCACTCACTCCCCCAACCAAGGTGAACCCCAAAACCGAGGGCAGCAGAAGAGAGGGGGACAAGTCATTTCTTGGCCATTCGTGCTCTCCTCTCTCTTTCTATAATTGTCATTTTTTTCTTTTCATTTTTCCTTTCTATTCGTTAAGGCAACAGCCCGGTTCTGTAAGGGGGGTGTGGCCCGCTTTGGTCTCCCATTAGGAGAGCGCCCTATCGCGCGAACACACACCACACCAGGGCTGGGTCCTGTCCGACGTCAAAGCGGCTCTTTGCTACGCGCCCCTTCTTCTCCATTCGAGTGGTCCGGTTTCATTCGGTACCTTGCAGGTGGTACCGGTCACAGGGTCCCTGCGTGGCGTGTGCCGTGGCTATCGGTACAATTGTTCCACAATCCCCAGCTTGTTGCCGAACGGCTCCTCCCAGGTGGGACAGTGCGAGCCGCCTCCTCCCACCAATTGTCTTGTATCAAACCTCTCTCTCCTTGTTGAGCGGAGCACAACGCGCCACCACCCGTCTGGAAGGCGGTTAATTGAGGTCAGGCGCCCACGGTGTTGGCGATGGCATCCGCGACCGAGGAGCTGGTCGTCCAGAGCCCTGGCGGGGGGTCCATTGCCGGCGACAATAAGAAGAGGGAGGCGTCGCCGGAGCCCGACGCCGGCGATTCTGCCGCCCAGGAGGCCGCGAGGAAGAAGAAGAAGACCGGGCCCGGCAGCAGGGGCGTAGCTAACTTGACGCCAGAGCAGCTGGCTAAGAAGAGAGAGAATGGTATGTATGGCTTACTTTGCCTATATTTGCTGTCACATGTTTTCGAAACACGGATAGTCCGAAGTGCTGTTCTTGCCTTGTCAGCAGACTCCCTGTCCCCGTTCTGTCCCTTGTTTTCGGAAAATCTCGACCTATCAGCTCTTCGCAAATGTGTTCGGCTCATAGTGTGCTAATGCTGTTTCGCAGATCGTGAGGCCCAGCGAGCCATCCGCAAGCGGACTAAGGAACAGATTGAGACGCTCGAGAGGCGCATCCAGGAGCTGACTAGTCAGCAACCCTACCAAGAGCTTCTTGCCGTTCAACGGGCCAAGGAGGCCGTTGAGCAGGAAAATATTGAGATCAAACGGCGGCTAGCCACTATTATCGGCGAACTTCAGCCGTTGTTAGGAAACAGTATGCTCACCCATCCACAACATTAACAAGAGCCTCATGTTAACCGACTATCACAGTATCAGATCCCAGTCGCTTATACGCGTCCCCATCTCAGACATATGCTCCGTCTGTGCCAAATGTCGCTCCACCTCCGGCACCAATGAGTGTCCACAATGCCTCAACACCTGGAAGTGTCCCGTCTCCCAGCAGCACGGACATTGGCTCGCAGAGCTGGCAGAGTGCCGGCAACCAAGGCGAGCAGGCCAGGATCCAGCTGAACCAGCAGCGACATGAAATGCGACACGGGCTGGACATGGGCCCCGAACGTCTCGGACTCAACTTTCTTCTTGAGAACAACCAGCGCGTAGCCAGAATCCACAATGGCGCAGACAGTGCTCAAGACACTCCGCGATACCACCATGTGCCCATGCGGCATGACTGGACGGACAACCGCAACGACCAGGCGTTGCGAGTTCGGCCCGGAAGCGGAGGTGGGCGGTGGGAAGCATCTCCCAGAACTCCCTCGACAACCGGCCCTACCAGCCGACCCAGCCAGATGGCTAGAGATGCTCCTTCTCCTCACTATTCTCCGAACCCAGCTCCCGGGTCTCCTCAGTGGACCTTACCCATCAAAAACTGTGCACCAACTTGCCCACTCGACTACTTGTTGCTGGACTTCCTCAATGAACGCCGCCAGCGTGCTGCCGAAGGCTTGCCAGTGCAGGAAGTGGTTGGTCCTCGCTACCCTTCCGTCTCTTCGCTCCTCAACCCGGCCAATAGTGCCTTCAGCCATCCTTTGTCGAAAGTATTTACGGATATACTATCAACATTTCCGGATATCTCTACCTTGCCGGAGCGCATTGCTGTTCTTTACGTCATGTTCCTCCTCATGCGATGGCAGATTTCTCCCACCCAGGCAAACTGGGAGCGTCTCCCCGAGTGGTTCCGCCCTACGCATGGTCAACTGACCATTGATCATCCTGCCTGGGTTGATCACATACCATTCCCGGTGATGCGCGAGAAAATCGTACAAACCCAAGAAACGCATGAGATCGTTTTTGATAATTTCTTTATACCCTTTACCACTACGTTGAATCTCAGCTGGCCGTATGAGGACACGGACGCTCTTCTCCAGGGCCCAGACGGAGACGAGGTTGTGATCAACCCCGTCTTTGAGCGCCATCTACGAAATCTGAAGAACTGGAGTCTCGGCGAGCGTTTCGTCAAGGCTTTCCCCTTCCTGGCCGAGGGCTGCAACGTCGGTCCTCCTCCATCAAGGCCACGATAGGATGTCGTTTTTTGTTTAGTAGTTACTTGGTTGACCAACGTGTTGACTGTATTATGTTTCCTTGTAGTCCTCATTCTAACGAGCGGACACGGCATTTTAAAAACCAAAAAGGATTCTTACATTTGTTTTCTGGGTGGTACGGATGGTCTTTACCGTTCCTGGTTTGGGTTAAAACTGGCCATGCATGGCATGAGAAGAAGGGCGAGCAATCATGGAGTTGTTGGGAACCTTGTCAATTCTTCTTCGTCATTTTCTGAATTAAAAAATATGGTGTTTACTTTTCTTGAGTCTACTTGTGTTAATGCCGTGGCTCCCTAGGTGAAACTGTCTCTGTATTTTATAGACCTTCCTTCCAAAACGTAACTCCGGGTGAATCCCTCACCATTTGTCCTTGCTATTACGCCAATTATACCCCCTTTTTATATGATGTAATTGCCAAATGATTATCAAACATCAAACTCCCGCGTGCCGAACGAGTACTTCCTCAGCCACAACCCCTCACCCACAAACAGGCTCTGCGAGTTCTCCCCCGGCACCGTCTGGAACATGAGCGACTTGATCGGCATGCTCATCTTCCCACGGGCCTCCATGGCCGGGCAGGGCAGCCGCCTTCCCGTGGCGAGGGAGAACAACCCCACCGTCCCGTCGTCCTGCGCCGCCGCGGCGATGCCCAGCTCCCGCGAGACGTCGAACCCGACGTCCAGGTGCGCGCCGTTGACGTACCCGGGGAACGTGAGCAAGGGGCCTGGGCGCCGTCTCCTCCTCGGGGCGCCGTCATCACCCTGCGACGACGACGTGGGGAAGAAGCGGACGTCGTAGATGGCCATTGCGCTGTGGAGACCGCAGACGAGGAGCTGGTTCTCCGAGATGGCGCGCAGGTGGGCGACGGAGGAAGGGAGGGCGATGTGGTGGCGGCACGGCTCCGAGGTCGGGGTGCGCGTGTCCTTGATCCAGGCGCGGGGCTGGCGACCTCCCGAGAAGAGGATGTTCGGGTTGGTGGGGTGGAAGTCGAGGTCGAAGACGGAGCGGGGGTCTCTTGTGTACTGGTGGTAGGGGGTGTGGCTATGGTGCTCGCTGAAATTGTAGGGGTTGTGGGATGTGAGGAGGGAGACGGACCCGTCTGATGACAGACTGACGAGGCCCGAGTCGGTGCCGATGGCGCAGACGAGATGGGGGAGGGAGGGGGGTGCGGGTGTGCAGGCGTTGAGGCCGACGCGCTCTTCGTTCCAGAGGTAAGAGAAGGAGCGGCGCTGGTGGTTTGTGGCTGGCCAAGGTTGGTCAGTATGGTGTGGACGACAAGATGGGGTGAAGCAAGAGGTGTATACCTTCTCCTAAAGCCCAAGTCCCTTCTGTTCCACGACTTCGAGGCGGCGAGAAGAGAGCCAAGCCGGCGCGATTACCTGGCGCTCTGGAGGTTAAGATCATCCGGTGAGAAGCCTCATGGTACGTGATGGAGCTCATTTCGCGGCAATCAGTCGACTCTCTGTATCTGACCGGTCGCCTCGGCGAGTCCAGAGGGACGTCTTCTCGAAACGAGAGTTTCCCGTCGTCATCTACTGGCAAGTAGCTCCCAATCGGGATTCCTTCGTCCACCGCTGTATGCAGGGCGACCCAAGTTGGTCAGCACAACTTCGACATTCTGAAAATAGGGACCGAAAGCATCCCATTATTTAAAAGGGACCACCTACTCGTATAAGCCACGGCGGTCTCCAGTCCTTGTTCCTGGCCACCAACCCACAGGCAAGGCAGATGTCCGCTGCTTCTGTGTTGTGGTCGGAACCGCACCTCCCCCTTTGCTTCCAGGCCATCAACCCAAGCCGCGGCCTTCAGGTTGCCTTCCCCCTCCCAGCTCAGATCATCACGTATCTCTCGCTTGAGAGTCCCCGATGCGACAGCGTGGTCCCAGAGCCTGTGGCGCTTGATATGATGCCTGACCTCCCAGTCACGCTCCCGTACCACCTCGCTGGCCTGATGCTCAACCTTGCGCCTCTTCACGGCATCCGAGGACCAAGTGGAAGCAGAAGGCGCCGTGGATGACTTTTCAACCTTGAAGTACTTCTTCCTTTCCTCATCTTTGGGGAAGGAGAAAGGTCAGTCACTCCAGTTTTTAGCATGCACGGTCGGACAGATACTTACCGTAATAATAGCCTGGGATTTGCAACATCTTTATGCTGGATTATTTTGACAAAACGGCATTACATTGCGTTGGGCGTTGGGCAAATATCAGATGCACAAGGCATCTGCTTTTCAGGCTGGTCAAAAGTGGATCCGATTTCGCTGAGTGAAGTTGAGAGGAGGCAAGAGGCAGAATGATGTCATCACGTGATAGGTCAGTATTCCCCAAAAGTCACCAAACTTGTTTCTTGAGAGGCGCAGCTTGATGAACCTTGGTCATAATTATATTAGATGATTACACGGCGATGCTGGAGGTTGGATGACCAGCGCTACACCGAGTTGGCCTGGACGACTGTTGGATCCCTACCAGAAAAATCCCCTTCCAAGTTGGTCCGATCTTTCAAAGTCTGACACAGAAATAGGAAACCCAGCATGCTACCTATCCTTACTTCTTCCATAGTGAAATCAGCCATGCCAATTTCAATGATAAATCAATCAAGACTATCCCCAAGTTACCGCATAAAAGGCAGCAACCAAGAGTGTTGGTGGTTAGAAGAACCACAGACGACTTTCACCAACCCACCAAAATAATCGCCGACCAGATCCGTCAAGATTATCGGGTAATGTAGTTGCGTCCCCTTAAAGCCTTACTTCGAGTCACAGTGGTTCTCAAATGTCGTACCTACTTGTCGAACCCTTGGTCGTACAATGACTTGGAGTTTAGCAATCCTGACATGAGAAACCGGTGACAGAAGACTGTTGCGGGAGTGAATGTTGCAGTGCACGAGTTATGCCCACATCCCTGGAGAGCAGAAATAGCTTAGATAACTTTAGGCAAATGAGTGAACCACACACGGCTCGAAGACTTCACTAAACAGGACACACCACTTGAGATGGTTCTACATAGATCGTGCTTCATAGCCAAAGCTGCTGAGCTGAATACTACAGCCCCACGGAATGGGAAGAGGGTCAATGGGGGAAGCTCATCATACACCAACAAATGATAGGCGCCTCGTAGTGACTAAAGCCTCTCATATTCACGGCCAAATTTGATATCACAGGGTAAAAAGGACATGTGGCAAGGTCACAGAAAAGCATTGTAGGGACAGGATGGGTGATGAAATCTTCTACTCAAGAGAATGATTTATTAATTTTTTTAAATTTGGCATTAAGTGTCTAATTGACGTTCTAGGGATGCAAAGCGCGTCCACCTCAAACCGTCCTGACGCTTCTATACATCGGTGCGAGTCCAAATAATAATACTAGGGACAAAGAGAAACAGAAACAATCCGGAAAGTCACGAGGGGTATGTAGAGCATTGCTTAGGTCGACTTCTCGTGCTGAGTCGAGACACGCTGGAGGGAGACAACTGAAAAAAGATGTTAGCATATGAATATAAGACCAAGAGATTGAAGGGATATAAAACTTACCGAAGTCCTCAAGGGATCGCTGCTTCTGGGAACGCTTGGGCGACTTGCCGTGCATCAGGTTGTCGAAACCAGCGCTTCCCTGCATGAAGTAGTAGAGACCACCCATGACGGCGAAGATACCGAAGGAGTAGATCCAGATACGGACAACACCAGTGATGTGGGTGCGGTGGTCAGAGCCACGGAACCAACCGAAGATGGCGAAGAGGGAAGCGAGGATGTCGACGACAAAGATGGCACCAGCCAACTGCCACGAAGGAATGGAGGACCAGAAGGGACCGTTGGCACGGGTGATAAAGATCAGCCAGTTCTCAGTAAGGGAGACCTCGAGGAAGACAATCTCATCGATATCACCGTAGTTCTCAGTGATACCACCGTAGTTGTTACCGGCAGCGAACATGGTGGTGAGGGCAATCCAGGTACCAATGGCAAGGACGAAACCGAGGAGAACAGACATACCCCAGAGCTTAGGAAGGTTCCACTTGACGGGGGTCTGGGAGTAAGGAGCGTTATCGTAGGCAATGGCCAGGGTGGCAATATCGGCGAAGATGGCAATGAAGACGATGAGATTCAGGTTCAAGCTCTCGTTGAGGATGGCAATCCAGAGACCGAGGAAGATTTCCATGTGGAGGGACAGAGCGATACGGTAGACAACGTAGGCGTACATGCGGTGGAAAATCTGGCGGGAAGTCTTGAGGGCATCAATGATAGCACCGAGACCGGGGGCAAGGAAGACAATATCGGCAGCGGAACGGGCAGCATCAGAGGAACCTTCGACAGCGATACCGGTATCAGCCTTCTTCAGGGAGGGAGCATCGTTGACACCGTCACCAGTCATGGCAACGAGGTAACCACGCTGCTGGAGAATCTCAACGACGGCGTACTTGTGCTGGGGGAAAACTTCAGCGAAACCATCGGCAGCCTCAACGAAATCGTAAACCTCGGAACCGGGCATGTCACCACCACCACCAAGACCAAGACGCTCAGCGTTGTAGACGTTGGTACCAAGACCGAGCTGGCGGGAAGTCTCACGGGCAATACCGACGGCGTCACCAGTCAACATCTTGATGGAGAGACCGAGACGCTTGGCTTCGTTGATAGTGCGGGCAGTGTCGTGACGAGGGGGGTCAGAGCAGGGCATGATACCGAGAATCTCCCAAGCACCCTCACCACGCTTGCGGGCAACACCGAGAGAACGGAAACCACGGGTGGCAAATTCAGCAACGCAGTTCTTGTAGGCCTGGTCAATGTGCTCGGGGATGGGGTGGTCCTCCTCGACAGTCTTGAGAACGAAGAGAGGGGCACCCTTGACGCAGATGATACGCTCACCCTGGGGAGACTCAACAACAGCCTGGACCTTCTTGGAGACGGGGTCGAATGGGTGGAACTGGAGAACCTTGTACTTGGACAGAACGGACTTGGCGCGGGGGTAGAACTTGAGAGCCTTGAGGAAAGCCTTGTCGATGGCGTCGATACCCTTCTTCTTGCGAGAAGCGGCCAAGCAGGCAGTGAGCATCAGGTCATCGGGCTCAACACCGGGGACAGTGAAGGGCTCAGAGAGAGACAGCTTGTTCTTGGTCAGGGTACCGGTCTTGTCGGAGCAGAGAATCTCAACACCAGCAAGGGACTCAATGGCGGAGAGCTTCTGGACGATAGCCTGCTTCTTGGCGAGGTAGGCAGCACCGACAGCCATGGTGGTGGTGACGACGGCGGGAAGACCAACGGGGACACCGACAATGGTAATACCGAGGGTGAACTCCAGAATGCGGACAATCTTATTGGAACGGTAGAATGAAGAAACCCAGACGATCAGGAGGGTGGCGACGACGAGGATCAGGAGAATGGTACCAATGCCGTTGAGAACCTCAGTGAAGTGACCAGTGCCACCAGAGGAAGCGGAGACGAGAGCAGCGGCACGACCAACGAAGGTGTTGTCACCAGTGGCAGTAACGACGATGAAGGCCTCACCACGCTTGACGGCGGAGGAAGAGAAACACTCATCACCGTGGTGCTTGTCGACAGCGAGAGATTCACCAGTAAGAGCGGACTGATCGACCTGGAGGAAGGCACCCTCGGTGACGATGCGACCGTCAGCGGGGATAATGGAACCATCATCAACCTGGAGGATATCACCGGGAACGACCTCGTGGGCCTCAATCTCCTTCAGGGCACCATCACGGAGGACAGTGGCCTTAAGAGCGAGAGTCTTCTTGAGTTCGTCGACGATAGAACCGGCCTGGTATTCCTGGAAGAAACCAACACAGGCGTTAAGCAGCAAGAGACCGCAAATAACACCGAAATCAACCCAATCTTCGAGACCGGCAGCGAGAACAGCAGCGGCCTAGATGAGACACGACAAGTTAGCCAATTGAAATGCACGCAAACGAACACGGGCGACCAAGACAGGCGACAAATTACGATCGGTTGACCACTATCGGATCGGCAGGCAGGGTATGGGCAAAAACAGTGGGGGGACTGTCATCGTGATGGATGCATCGAGACACGCTCCACTTCGAAGGCACTTTGGCCAGTGGGATGAAATCTCTTGCAGCCCCACCCAACCAGGGAGAAAGCTGGTGTGGAGAATGTAATCTTGCGCCGAAAATGCGCATTGACCACTAGCTCCATCCCAAACAAACGAAAGTGTGATGCGAGAGCGACGCCCGGCTGCGCCAGCATGGGCCAATTGAAGTTTGCGGTATCGCGTAGCCAAGGAAATTTGGCCGAACTCAATTGACCGTTGCTGGTCGCCTGCACAGGCACATGCCGCGAGCAAGGGGAGATGCAGGTAAACGCAAAGGATGAATGCACCACCAAAGTGTAGTGTAGTAAAATGCAGAAATCAAGGATCAGAAACTTACCTCCATGACGAACTGAATGGGACCAATGAAGAAGCCAAGGAACTTGAGAACCAGGTTCTCCTTCTCCTCCTTCATCTGGTTGGAACCGAACTTCTTGCGGCGGGCGATAACCTCAGACTCGGTCAGACCAACACGGGAGTCAGTCTGGAGCATGTCCTCGGGAATGCGGCGGGCAGCGCCAACAGCGCCCTCCTCCTCTTCTTCGAAGTCGGCGTGTCCATCTTCGGACTCGAGGTCCTCGATCAAGGCATCAATATCCTCGTCCTCCTCTTCATCCTCGACAGGAACCTCCTTGGTAGGCTGGGCGACGGCGCCCTGGGCCTTCTTCTCGTCGAAGCCGCCATGCTCGATGGTCGTGTCGAGCGCAGGAGCGCCGACATCCTTGGAGTCAGCCATGGGTGGCTAGGGAGAAATAGAGCTCAGCGGAATAGGCGAGCCAACTGATATAGAATAATAAAAGGTGGCTGTAGGTGTAGGGAGGAAATGCCGCGTTGCTCTATATGAGCTACCTCTAGGTAATAGCACAGGAGTAAAAGTGTGGTGTTGTAGAGGTAGAGTGGAGAGGTGATGAGGATGGAGGGAGGAAGAAGTGTCGCAGCACCGCACGAAGGAGAGGGTTGCTTATATCGACAACATTCGTGGGTGAGGAGAAAAAGAAGAAGGAAGAAACTTTGGCCCAAGGTCGGGCGGGAGCTTCTATTTCAATGCCTGCGCAAGTAACTCTGAGCAACAGCGAAGCCACCCAGCGCCATACAAAAATTCTGGAGCACATGTCCCAGGAGAGGTACCTCCACACTGTACCTGCCGGGCTCGATTCGCCTTCTGACCCCTGCCTGCCCACCTTTGGCCTGGGGATACATGGCCAGGTACTTGTTCGGCTCAAGGCGGGCGTGTGGTGCGTGCATGCGTGCAGGCAGTACGAACTGCGCTGACACCCGCACTGTGCCCACCGTCAGTGAGGCTTTTCATCACATCCTGCTCAGAGCCAAGGCACGGCACGACTCGAGCAGACAAGTCATGTCCTGGGGGGCGAGACACAGTTAGCAGCGCCGGCGTGGAACTCACCAACACGGAGCGTACGTGAAAGACTGTCTAGCAGTCAATTGGCAAGTTTTCTGGCTGTAAGTTCCTCCATCACGCCCAATTGGCGTGTGTAGGTTCACGGTGTTGTCCGCGAGGCTCTGCCGGCCTAAACCTTTGTTTACACGACCTCGGGCGGTCAAAGTTCGAGCCAGAGCGCCCTGCGACAGCGACTCCATTGTGCCCAGGTGCACAGTGCCAGCAGCGCCGTGGGAAGGGCGACGGGGCAGCTACAGTATGAGCTACATTTCTGAAGGGTTTTGCGCAAGCACCACTGGGCCAGGAACATGCCTGGGACTCTCGCCAAGGTGCCTCGAGGAGCGTGTAAACAAGTCCCGTCATTGTCCTGGCCGGAGACAGCCCGGTCCAAATCAGCGACCAGGGAGTCGCTCGCGCTCTGACGCTCGCTCTTTTTTTTTTTCCCTCGCGCGCTTTCGTTACCCTAGCTGCCGGGCCTATTAGTTAATTCCCTCTCGCGATCAGTCATGACTTTGCTAGCTAACTGCCTGGGTTCCTGGTCCAAGCTGGGGCTCTTGATGCACGTCGCCGCCAACAGCAGTGCACTCCAGGCCCACTCCCTAGTGGCATCTCCACTGGCCGTGCCCCTGCTCCACCCGAGAATTCGGCAGGCATTGCCCTCCATCAGCCAGTGTCACCTTGCCGACTTTCCCCCCCCAGCACCAGCAGCGGTGCGCGAGTGAGAGCGCGACTTTTCCAGCTCCCACACTGTGATCTGGCTAGGCCCCAGGGCGCCCAGTGTGTATGAGAGCCAGCTTTTTTGGCTGAGGCATTTTCGACGGGGCTTTTTTACGCATGGCCAGGATTGGCCCAATGACGACACGTCCTCACCTACAGTCATCCCCAACCCGGCAGTAGTGATGGGTTTCCTCAATGGATCGATCAATGTACTGTACCTGGTCCTAGCATGCAAGAGGCGAGGCAAGAAAAAATTGCCCACCCCCATCACGGAAGAGGCGATCTAGCGAAGCGTCCGGAGCCGGTTCTACCGCGCCTTCGAAACCAAGGTCCCACGACATCTCCGCGGTGATGCACAACGTCTGAGAATTCCCCTGTGCCCCATTGGCTGCCCAGGCGACCATCCCATTGATGAATGCAAATGCTGACTTTTGCTCATTCGGCCATGCTGATCATGCACCCTCCACTGGCTCGCATCAGGACCACCGAATGCGAATCCCGACCCGACAGGGTCTAGCAGCACAGTGGGATCCATCTCATTAACTGGTGTCGGTTGTCACCACCTACATGCGGTTCGAGAAGGGCGGCTGCTTTCTGAAGGCAGCCGGTACCCTACACGCTTGGATGAAATGTATGCTCGTCTGTTTGATTGTCCCGTGCAAAGGGCAGGGCGAGACCACGAGACGTTAAGCAGGTCTTGTCTGAAAACAGCCATTAAGCTTGCTGCGAAGGTTGATACCTGTCCCAGACAACACAGAACTCAGCCGCCTTCGTGTGCCCGATTGTCTCAAGTGCCAATTGCTTCTTCCTACGACGCTCGCAGAGCTATGAATCATATGGGCCGATGCTTGTCTATATTTTGAGTCATCCCTGATTACTTGGCTAACTGAAAAGGTTGCGCCTCGCAAGAGCTCTAAGACGCTCATTATCGCTCTCCCAACCCCTCGCATATGTCGCGTGATTCCGTCAATATTCCATGCAACTAACACCAGAGGAAAAAGAAAGCAAATGGGGTCACAACTAGCAAGAGGCAGAATGGTAGATGCATGCAGCCAGAGAATAGTAGAGCGCGGGATGCGGAGATCATACCTCGATCCGCCATGGGGCCATGTCAATTTGCGGGCAAGTAGGCACAGTAGCACAGTAGTACCCAGCATTCTCAGGTCAACTCCAACTTCTCATCACAGATCCCGGATCTCGTCCGAGTCGATGTGGAGGCTCCGGATGGTCGCGTCCTACGCCAACGGCTGCAACTGGCCTAACCTATTGCACTTGGCTTCTCCCTCTCCTGAAATCGAAATGAAACAATTTCAGAGAGGCAGCCTATGACGCGGTGACGAGGCACAATGTTTCTGGTTAGATTCCAGACGTGCACGCCATTTCCAACCGCACAGCCGGTGCTTCT
The DNA here is from genome assembly GCA_902006505.2 of Clonostachys byssicola. Classification (NCBI taxonomy): domain Eukaryota; kingdom Fungi; phylum Ascomycota; class Sordariomycetes; order Hypocreales; family Bionectriaceae; genus Clonostachys; species Clonostachys byssicola. Next base: position 1,855,330 of record CABFNO020001560.1, read on the forward strand.
TGACTCTTTGCGCTGGCTGCGGACGGGAGTGGGAGTGAGCGAAGTGTGTGTCGCGACGTCGTGGACGGAATCCATCGGCATGGGATTTTCCAACAGGCAAATCGAAGGCCGATGTGAGCTTATCAATAGCGCTGCAGGCCATTCCCGAGTTGGGAAATATCTCACTGTGCGAAACACGGTCCCGAGCTCGTGCCGGTTTTTCGGCCACCGCCCTTTTTAGTGCCCATTTCCCACTATGGAGCGCTGTAGCCCCTATCAGCTAGGCGGCTGACCGGCGGTGATCCCACCGACTGCCATTTGAAGATTGAACATTTGATGACCGCCACCTCAGAGACTTGGTGCTCACCTTGTAGGACTTATACGCAACTTACTAAGGTGTCTAGAGGACAATGCAGAATTCTCATCACGGGGCAACCTCCATGTCTCCTCTGCATGCCCGGGTCGCCTTCACACCACCGGGAAAAACGATAATTGCCTCGCACGAAGGGAAACCGATGCAGCTGTGATAAGGACACAGGAAAGATTGAATGTCAGGGTCTTGCAGGTAGCCGCCCCGGCCCCGACCCACGGCAAGGAGGACTCCAAGTCGTCCCCCCAGATCAGGTCACCCAATTGAGCTGGCTGATGAGGGGAGAGACTTGGCGGTTTGTCAAGCGCATCGCAGGTAAATGCAACAACCTTCATCCACGGCAGCCTAGTGTGGAGACCACCTAGGCTGAAAGCTTCTGGAAGCCGGGTCCGGATCGGCTGGGGGCTTCTAGTCAACTGCCTTAACAATAAGAAAAGGAGAGGCGAAAAAAAAAGTTTTACGTTTGAGCTGTCAGATCATACGCTTTCTGTCGAGAAAAGTATGGGACAAATACGTCACTCACGGGCAGGGCGACAATGGCCAAGTCAATACTCTCAAACTCGAGTCGTGGGGAGAACATGAAATTCTACGCCAGGCACAGAAGGACCCTCGTGGGCATGGAGGTACTTGCAGGCCTCACCCCAAGGACTAGTTCCGGTTCTCCAAGCTGAAGGACAATCAGGTGGGCCGTCCATCCACACAGTCCTCACGAAGCGCACACGCCTCCTCCAACTTTGCACCCCCGAGAGCCAGTCCATCCCTGGTCCGCCCGACGTCATCGCGATCCTCCCCCAGAACTGCGACTGGCCCTGGGCCAATTACCGCAGGCGGTCAGGCTCATCTCGGACCAGTCACAGGCCGCCAATTGGTATCTCTTGTCGGCCACGCCGTGGGGGTGGAGTGGATGGTGACGGTACCTTTCCTGGCCCAGAAGGGTCCAGAACTAAACAATTTTTTCTCGCCGGGAGCCAAACAAGTAGTCGCTGTTTCATCAACAAGAGGCTTTTTTGGGGTTGCTCGAGCGCGCCCTGCTTATCAGCCTGGCTTTGTTCGTTGGCGTCAGCCGGGTAATTGCGATGGATGCCATCTTTTTTTTTATCGCGCAAAAACCCATGAAGATCAAAGTACCCTTCCAAGCAGCTAACGTGCTAGCCATGCATGGATATTCAATGGCAACAGCAATCGCAATGAATGGCAAATGGGCATGTGAGCCGTGGAGTTGCAAAGCAATCGGTCAACCACGTTTCTTTTCTTAGGTGAGCCTTTTTCTGGCTTGGCTTGGCCAGCCACCTTGACCGTCTGGTTGGCCCGTCCTTTCTTTTTGCCTCCGCGGACACACACGGTAATAATTTAGTACATGCTCGCGCTGGGGGAAAGACGCAATTGACGGGAGGCGCTGAGCGACTTTCTCCCAGGTCATCAAAGTTACTCCATACGCACTACCTGCTCGCAGGTAGCCCCGAAACAAAATCGCGCCGAAACAACCGCCCCAGACACCTCCGTCGAGACCGCCTCGGCTTGCTCGAGTTTTTAATTACGCAGAACGAGAAATCTCCGTAGCGATATTTTCTGGATTTAGCTCTCGTGTCGGTCCAGCCTATCTCTTGGTCGCCGGTACCCGTCGCGCGCCTCAGCCAGCCCCAAACTCAACGCAAGACGATCGGCTTCGGCACCAGGCGTCCACCCTGCTGCCTCGGGAGAACATCCAGAGCAACATCTGTAAGTGTCCACATGAACTGATCCCATTTGCAATTGAGGTTCTTTATGCATCGACATTGCAATAAGGTCCCAGCATTCCCGAATCTTGCCGCCACATCCAGTACAGCATACCCGAATTTTATCTCCCGCCGATCCTCCCTCCACGCCATTTTGACCGACAGTGCCGGTCCGGCACCGTGGCAGGACGCGCATTGGACGGAGGAGCGGCCTTTATGGTTGACACGACAACGACTCAGGATGCAACCAGAACAGGTATGTACTGGAGCAAGCCGTTACACGTATTACGTACTCCGTAGAGGTTACACAGACTGCTAGCCTGGCTCAATTGTATGTAAGAATGCCAATGCCATAGTCAGCGCCAGGCGTCGATAGTGAAGGCCTCCATTACATGGCCAGTCCAATCGAAGCTGGAAACCATCATCAACACGGTCCAATTGACTGACCCAAACAAATAAACGCGTAGGGCGCGCCGCCAGAACCGAGGGAGCAATTTAAAATTGAGGTCGACTTTTTTGCGGGGACCGCTGAGCATCCATCGAAAGCCTCCTCCATCCAGACTGCGACGATGGACGAGGAAAGGGTCCTGACGGATCTGCTGGGGCCCTGTCGCCTCACTACCGTACCTGAAATGGAGCGTCACCTCTCATTTCGCCAGCGGCGCCAGTCGAGATTCCAATGCAGCGAGGATCGTAGGCCCTGCCAGAATAGGAACCTCAACGCAGCAAAGCGCGCAGAGGCCCAGAGAGCTAAGGTAGGTGAACAATTTGGCGATGGGGGCATGAAAGTCGCTGCCCACATCTGAGATTGCAGATCTACCTGGTACATACGGTACACGGAATCCGTGAAAATCACTCGCCCACAATACCCGTACGTACGTAATATCGTTTGGGGAAATCAGATTAGTCGTTCTGCCTCTCTCGTGTTATCTGGCCACTTGACCATTCCCATGAGCAAATCATGGCAAGGAGATTACAAGCCCGGTCGCCGGATTACCCAATTGGCTCACTCACGCCGAGCGAAAAGATGGCCCCCAATCTCAGACAAGACCAGGGCCGCTCAGTAGCCCGGATCCATCGCTCCATACTTTGTATACTTTGTAGAGGAAGACCGATTCATCCGGTGTAACAGCGAACAATGGAGCTTCCGTGGCCTTGCGCTTCCAGGGCTGGGGGCTCCATGAGCGTCGGCATTTCTTATGCCGCTCTTCTCGCGAGTCGCCTTCTCGGTTGGAGGTGCTCGCTCCGAGATGACCAGAATCGCATCACGGCGGCGTCGGAGCTTGAATTGGGCTTTTCCCGGCCGACATGGCCCATTCCTCTGCCTCGTGTATCTACATAGTAATGTCAGATGTCTCCAGCTAGTTTCTCATCAACATCCCCCCCTTCCTCCCTCTCCCAGTCGCAATGTTCCAGCTAGGTGATCCAGTCTGAGCCGAGCCATAGACAACGTGGGGAGCACGAGTATCATCTTGCACAAAACTTCTGCTTCCCTCCGTTGATCCTTACCTGAAGCTCCGGCTCCATGCAATGGCGACCTGTCTCAAGGCAGCTGCTCGGCGATCTTTGCGGTCAGGGCTTCACACAGGCAGCAGCTTTCTCTCTCGCCTCACAGGTTGACAGGCTCAGGCAGAGCCCCGGCGGAACAGGATTGACGCCCGCCTCGGTCCGGTGGGGAATCCAAGGGAAATGTCGCCTACAGATGTTGTGCATCCATTCCCCAATGCACAGACAGTATCGGTCTGGGGGTAGCCTCGCCGGATGGCCTCGATTGGAGACTCCAGTCTTTTGTGCGCCGAGGCACGAAACATCCCACAGCCTCGTTCCTCGTCAGCCAAAAGAACTCTCAGCCTAGGCTACGGTCGTCCCTGTTTCCGTCCGCGCGCGCGAAGCACTGCACAATCCATTCTGAACCGAGAGGCGAAACGGAAGAAACATCATCCTTTTCGCCACGATCCCCAACTGGCATGTCACAGCTCCAAAGGACCCTGTTCACGTATCCGTACAGGGGAGGGGGGCACCTAACCGGCCCTTATTTTACCTTGCAGAACCTAGCAGAGAGCGAACCCGAGGCAGTGAGAGTTGGGGGAAACGAGGCTGGACCACCACCACACCCACGCCCACACCAAGCCAAACCAGTGCCTACGTAGCAATTGAAAAGCTGCGTGTCACTTCTCGTTTGAGAGGAATGCCGGCCGCAAGACCGGGAAAGTCCCCCCACCCTCCATTGAGCTGGCGGTTTCAACAGGTCGCAATTCAGTCAGCGATTGGTCACACGGCTGGCCCGTTTGTTAGACAGGACTGCGTCTGCCGGCGTACCGCTCCAAACCCAAATTTTAACCTTGATTCAAGTGGTCGGCCGATTCGAGAAGGAGGGCAATCGTGTCACATTCCCGCGCGCTCGAACATCGCACAGAGCGAGGCTGTTGGCGTGAGATGTGTCTTTGCTAGTGACATGACCAAAGACATGACCAAACCTGTGCGTAGATGCATGTATGTAATACTTTTGTTGTCCTGCTTGGTTCTCCCATAAGAGGCACGGGGATGGCGCTGCGAACTGGCTCGTTTCAAAGTCCCTGTTGCCACGGGAAACAACCCCAAAAGTCGGAGGCTGGCTCCCCCCAAGGTTCGACGCATTCGTATACGTAAACGCACTCTTTGTGCTACTCGACCACGTTTCCTCACGAGGATTGGGGGGGGGGGGGGTCGCACTACGTGCCGCATCTGGGTTTCCTCCCCCGTCTCGGCTCCGTGGTTTGACACATTGCCCATCGTAACAAGTAAACTCCTCTTGGCCCGTATCTGGGATGGGAACCAGGGTAGCTCTCGATTTCAAGGTTCAGGTCAAGGTTCAAGCGCCCAGCCATCCTTGCAGGTAGAGCGAGGAAATTCCCCGAGGAGAGAGGGTTTCATGAGGGGAATGGGCCGCAACAGGGTAGGCTGGCGGTGTGGTGTTGAGGGAATTCAAGAAACGTGCATGAAGTGCTGCTCTGCCTCGTGGTCTGGACCTTATGGAACCCATCCGCGAGCATGGGCGGTCCTCCTAACCAAATCCTGGATGTGAGATGTGATGGGATTGGTAGGGTGTGAACAGTCCAATTGACGCACCCACACGATGTGTCTTGAGTTGCTTCATCACGGTTTGTTATCGTGCAGCTGTTGCGTGGCATTTCCATTCAGCGGTGTCAAATCCATCGGGATCCAACACTGGTTCACTAAAGGTGTTTCGGTTTTTGGTTAGCATCTACATATTTCACTCTTCACCAATGTGATAGGTCTAAATAGCCACATGGATACGAAAGAATTGAATTGCTCTGTAATAATAAGAAAAACTTCTGCCTCAGGCCGTGGCCGTAGCAATACGCATGCGCAGTTCAAGATCAAGTTCCCCTCCCTTGTATGCCCAATGGATGGTACAGCCCAGTATCCCGACCAACTCCGTGTAATAGCACGCTCAAACCCCCAATGCAAATTAAAAGAAAAAAAAAATCAACCCGAAAAAGCAGCCTTGTGTGTTCGTTCAAGCTGTGGTGCTGCGTGTAAAGAGAAAATAGCGAACCATAGCGCATAGGGTCCGTGAGCCGTATAAGCAATGTGACCAGTCAACTCAGGCTTCAAGCCCACTTTCCATTAGAGGAAGGGTCTGGGAAAGAGAAGCCTGCTGGGAAGTTTGGCATGCCGTTGGGCAAAGTGCCGATGCCGAATGGGAATCCTTGGATGGAAGGCTGGTTTTCGTCACCATTGGGCTCTGGTCTACGGTCACCGCCTTCATGGCCACGGCCTCTACCCCATCCATCGTCGCGATTACGAGTTGACTTGGGTCCGTTAGCGCCGCCCTTGTCGGTCTGCATACGCCTGCTGATCGCCTTGGAGGAGACACCGGCACCAATCTCAATATCAGGCTCCTCAACGACAAGTCCAGTTGCAATCGGCCGGCCGCCGCTGCCACCATGGGGGGCCGTCAACATCCATTTACGGTCGGCCTCCGTCAACCTGTTGATGGGAATGATGCTAATACCAGTTCCGTAGTCACTGCAGTCTCTGGGTCCAAAGCCCACACCCCATCGTGTCTAAATCTCCATGTTAGTATCTTGATCAGCAAGGCATGGGAACGTGGTTGAAACATACTCGAAGAGGTATCTCTAGCCCTCGGTTGTCTTCTGAGCCCTCTTTGGCACTGATGGCATCCTTACGAGTCAACATTTTGACGAATGCATGACGCTTGTCCTTATTTACGATACAAGTCTGCACAACGCCAAATCGGGTGAAAATATTGCGCAATTCGGCTTCGGAGCATCTATTGTGTTGTTAATACCAAATCATTATCGTATGTATAAGCAAGGATTTTGTTCACTTACGTTACTCCACCGACGAAAAGGGTTCGGCTTAGAACTTTGATTGTGCCCTGGGGGATATTGGGATCATAGTCAGTCCATTTCTCCCCATCAGGAGGTGTTTGGCCACGACGTCGAGGCGGACTACGCGTTCGATAGTCGTTTCCTCTGCGATCCTCATCACGGCCTCGAGCAGGAGAGTTGCGGCCATAATCTGTTCTATCACGTCCACTACGAGGTGACCCACGAGCACCCCAGCCTCGGTCGGGAGACCGAGATCGGGATCTATCACGATATCTGCCAGGAGACCTCACTCCTTCTTTATACCAGTCGCGGCCACCCTCTGGCTTTGGTGGCTGTGCCCCCCATGATGGTTGGCCAGAACCGTACGTACCATTGGGAGCTGGGACTGCGCCCTGTTGGGCAGTGCCTGTCGCAACAGTGCCAGCAGCGCCTGGAGTCATGCTCTGGATCAACGCCGGAATCTTTTCAAAGGGCACACCTTGATCAGCGAGGGCTTTGATCAACAATATCTGTTGTTGGGTATTGGGATCTAAGGCCCCTCCCGCGGGCGCTGGGCCCCCAGGAAACTGATTATTGGGCATATTCGGCGAAGGACCAGCCATGGACGAAGTCACCTGTGGGAGGGAAAATGGGAGAGAGGGCGGCAAGTTTACAGCAGGCTGCGAGGTGGGGGGGTAAGATGCTGGATTTTGCATCTGCAGCGACGGCTGAGCCATCGTTGAGGAAACAGGCTGTGGGAGCCCGGTGACCGACGGCGGTATATTATACGATGCTGCCGGTGCGGGTAAGCTTGATGAACTTGGTGGAGCAGTAGTATTCTGGCGAGCAATATTTGCAAGAGCATCCAGGATGGATTGGCCGTTCTGGGCTGGGCCCGCTGGAGGAGCAGACACGGGCTTCTGAAGCGAAGCGATCAATCCAGCAGGAGGGCTTCCGGGAGGCGTAGTCGATACCTCTGCGATACGTTAATGAAACCGCTCAGTTGCATTTGGGGAGGAAGAGAATGGGCAAGCATTGCGGGAAACATACTTGAGTGTGGAGCATTCAACTTCTCCTTGAAGGACTCTAACATAGAGATGGGGAAGGTTTGTCCCTTCTCCCAGATATCAAGCAGCTTTTTAATTTTCTCCTACATATGACGCGTGTGAGTCTCTATTCATCAAGGGAAGTGGTAGCATCAGCAGGGAGCTGTCAATCTAAGATCAGTCCCAGAGTCACGAGAGTAGGTCAGAACTCTTTGGCCAGACTCGGGCGGCTATTCAGGTCGATTGGCATCTCCACACGATGGACGGAACGATACATGGGATGTGTAAGAAATCATGTCAAAATGCCGAAGCGCGCATGCGTACCTTTTGCTCTTCAGGGGCGGTCTGAAGTATGTCATTCATCAGCACAGGCATCAGTTCCGTTACTCTGTTGACACCGGCCCCATATGTGCCGTCTGGCGCCGAACTGTTTACTGCTTGTCCTTGAGCCTTGGCTTGCTCGAGCCATTTGCGGGTTACGGAGTCTACAACGTAAAGAACCCCCAATTTGTGTGTTCCCGGTGTCTTTTTAAAATGTGTGAAAATCTTTTGGATGAGGACGGATTCGGACTGCGAGTCTTTGTTAGTACGCGTCATGGGGTCGTTGTTGGTCTTTGGCACGGGCGGGGCTGAAAACATGCCTGAATATTTGCGACACATAGAGTGGTCAAGTTGGTGATCCGAGATCCAGATACTCCGGGAGGCTTCAGGTTTAGCATGGCCTGAAGGCCGGCTTCTAAGTCTGCCACCGCGGATGCCATGGCTGAAAGTTATGCTATGTATGCCACTGGCCACGCCAGAGAGAGGTATACGGGGATCCGTGTATGGAAGTCCAAGCACAGGCAGGCACTGGCTGATGTACGTTTTCGCTGCTAGGATATTCAAATGAAGCCTTCTCGGCGGTCACCTTCGATGGCCAAGCCACTATAGAATATGTGCGATTCTGTCTTTACACGTCCACGCGTCAAAAGTATCTTTTACAGTCGCCAAGAGGCCTGTACGAGCGCTAGATCGAATATATTCGATGTCGTTGATAGTTTTCAAGAGGTACGAAATGTGCCAAGGAAACCTAGGTGAGGTGTCGAGAGAAAAGTGTTTCTTTCTACGAATGCGTCACGCGCACACGTCACCGCGAGAAGATATGCGCCAAGCACAGAGTGAGTAGCGGAGAGAGAGAAAATGAAAGAAATGTAGGCGTGGTGCTTGGAGCGCGTATGAGCGAAGAGAGCAGTGTTTGCCTCGTCAAGCACGAGGTTTCGCGCGTTGGATGGTGGTGGTTTGGTTGATGAAAGGATAAGAAATAAGGGCAGAAAGGTGGCGCGAGGGAGGAATGATGTAGAAAGTGGTGCGAGCGCTGAAGGATGCCTGAAGGGAGGGATGGTACGTACCCGACAGCAGGCCCTACCAGAAGCAACGAAATTTTCTTCAGTTGCCGAAGATCACCCGAGCTGCAAAGTATTATGTAAGCTTTTGGTGGCACTGATTTGGCATTTTCTAAATTCGACTGGATCCTCACTCGTGGTCCTGGCATCAACCTACCCTATTGTTGTTTTCTCCGTAGTACCAAAGTCATGCATGCTTTCAGCAGGGTCTCAAAGGATTTTATATAATATTGCATATGCGGAGTCCTGCACTGCGCCGCGCCTTTGTCTCTGTTTTCTTTTAGCCGCCTAGTTCTTGCAGGGCACCACAATGCATGAACCTAGTTGTCTGGCAGGCTGACCCACGGGGCAACTGCCCGATTAGAGAAACCCTACAGCGGTTGGCTACGACACAAGAATTTCCATCCAAATCTGCATCGGATACATACCCTAGAGCCGATTGCATAACCGAAAGGTATCCGCGGCTATGGGGTACCAGTATCTCCCCGCAACTTGCCTCTTAGGGCAGGTGATGTAGTCATATATTTGGGGAACATATCGTAGAGAACAAGAGTTATTTTTCAGTTGGAGACGCAAGAGCTCCGTATGATCCGGCTCATGTCCAACTAGGTGACCGCTCAAGGGCAGGATTTGGGAGGGTTGCAGTTGTGTACAGGGTTGGTGACACAAAAGAGCTTGGATGATGCAATGGCGCTCAACAAAGCACAGCGCTTCCGGACATAGAGTAGGCACAGGAACCCCAAATATGCAGGGAGCTCATCACAAACCCCAGAGTCCCGGCCCTGGCGATGCCATGTGGGAGGGGGACAGTTGGAGAAGCAGAGGACAGGTTGCGGGATATTCGGAGTTGCATTGCAGCAGTGCTTCGTTGGATTTGCTGACTATGGAGACAACTTGTCGCGTGTACTTGCCAGGGAATAGGGGCGACCCCAAAGCTGATGCAGGCTGCGAGCTTGTTGAATCGATTGAGGGCATCCTAGATGCTTGGGGTACCAACCGCACTAACTCGTAACGGCTACAGCACGTCCCTACTGCCTGTACGTACTACGTAATTAAGGTGGCAGGTACTTGGCTGGCTTCGGTTTGACAGGTCCCGACGCACGCACAGACTAGGTAGGTATATTTCCAGCTAAGCCTGCGTCTTTTTCTTTTTCATCCTTTCGCCCGCCTATTTCTTCAGCTGCCCTCCCCCTCGTCATCCTCTTCCACCTCTACAGACTGTATCCAGCGAAAATGGCTTCCGTCGCCCGTCTTAGCAACTCTGCCCTCCGGGCCTCACTTCGAAACCCTGCCTTCGGTGGCCGGGTTTCTGCCTTCAACGCCGCTCGATGCTATTCCGCTAAGGCACAGGTATGGGCCATCTCAATAGCTCCCCAAGCGGCCATGACGCAAATTGGTCCATCGTGGAACCCTCACACTAACTCAATTGCCTTTGTAGACCCTGAAGGAGCGTTTCGCCGAGACTCTCCCTGAGAAGATCGAGCAGATCAAGGCTCTGCGAAAGTTAGTCGCAATCTCTCCCATCTCGTCGCCGCCACGTCGCAATTTTTTTGAGGGCGACCAAGCTGACCGATCTTATACTACAGAGAGCATGGCTCCAAGGTCGTCGACAAGGTGACCCTCGACCAGGTCTACGGTGGTGCCCGTGGTATCAAGGCCCTCGTCTGGGAGGGTTCCGTCCTCGATTCTGAGGAGGGTATCCGTTTCCGTGGAAAGACGATCCCCGAATGCCAGGAGCTGCTCCCTAAGGCCCCTGGTGGCAAGGAGCCCCTTCCTGAGGGTCTCTTCTGGCTTCTCCTGACCGGCGAGGTCCCTACCGAGCAGCAGGTCCGCGACCTCTCAGCCGAGTGGGCCGCTCGTTCCGACATCCCCAAGTTTGTCGAGGAGCTCATCGACCACTGCCCTACCGATCTCCACCCCATGGCCCAGTTCTCTCTGGCCGTCACCGCTCTCGAGCACACCTCCTCCTTCGCCAAGGCCTACGCCAAGGGTATCAACAAGAAGGAGTACTGGAGCTACACCTACGAGGATTCCATGGACCTCATTGCCAAGCTCCCCAACATTGCTTCCCGCATCTACCAGAATGTTTTCAAGGGCGGCAAGGTTGCTCCCATCCAGAAGGACAAGGATTACTCCTTCAACTTCGCCAACCAGCTCGGCTTCGGTGACAACGCTGATTTCGTTGAGCTGATGCGTCTGTACCTGACCATCCACACCGACCACGAGGGTGGCAACGTTTCTGCCCACACCACCCACCTCGTTGGTAGTGCCCTGAGCTCCCCCTTCCTCTCCCTGGCCGCTGGTCTCAACGGTCTGGCTGGTCCTCTCCACGGTCTTGCCAACCAGGAGGTCCTGAACTGGCTCACCGAGATGAAGAAGGCTGTTGGTGATGATCTTAGCGACAAGGCTATCACCGATTACCTCTGGTCCACCCTCAACGCTGGCCGTGTCGTTCCTGGCTACGGTCACGCCGTTCTCCGCAAGACTGACCCCCGTTACTCCGCCCAGCGCGAGTTTGCTCAGAGTAAGTTGTGCATGGAATTGATAGAAAAACCGCAGTAAAACTAATGTAATTTTTACAGAGCACCTTCCCGAGGACCCCATGTTCAAGCTCGTCAGCCAGGTCTACAAGATTGCCCCTGGTGTCCTGACTGAGCACGGCAAGACCAAGAACCCCTTCCCCAACGTCGATGCCCACTCCGGTGTTCTCCTCCAGCACTACGGTCTCACTGAGGCTAACTACTACACCGTCCTCTTCGGTGTTTCCCGTGCCATTGGTGTCCTGCCCCAGCTCATCATCGACCGCGCCTTCGGTGCCCCCATTGAGCGCCCCAAGTCTTTCTCCACCGAGAAGTGGATCGAGATTGTCAAGAAGCTGTAAGCAGCTGTTACGAAGCAAGAAAAGGAAAACACACCAGGTTGTGTGGAAGAGGGGGTAAGCACTCCGGCGCTAAATTCAAATCAAGAGACGAAGGTGCATGCGTGGCAGCTGTGTTGTAGAGATACCGGGCAGGCCATTGCATCAGATACCAGGGCTTGTAAAATCATTAGTTGTACATGAGATTTCTGTTACCCTCTTAATAAGGAGAAATGACCCCGTTGATGGTCAAAAATTTTATGCAAGCTGTCCCTAATTCTGAAAATTGCGGTTGGCCAGGCCGATACCGGACCAAGGAACTGTGCGCATTCGCAGGGCCTGGCGCGAATTTTGCATAAAGGAGTGTCCTACTGGTTGGCATGTGAATCCCCTTGAACAGCTCCACACAAGCGGGCCTTGAGATGGCGATTTCTCAAAAACAGGATCCAGTCAGGGTCGCAACATTGGTCAATTTGTTGGATAGGAATTTGGGTCGGTTTTGGATTGAATGCAGGCCTGCTTCTAAATATAGTAGCCTATCTTTGACAAGTCTCTGTCTGGCAGGACTTACCGCGCCTTGATGCTTCAAGCATCAGCTTAGGTTTGGTCAACGCCTCGGAGCATATCGAAGCCAGTTTCGGATCTGGGTACCTTGAACACACAGTCATGGATAATGACTATAGCTGAAACCCGGTAGAGTCTTCTTTTCTTTACGAGGTTGTTCCTTTCAGAGTGACTTGATCGTCATTACCCTCTAGTAAACAATGATATCTGGCCCTGGAGGGAATAGGAATGTAGACTTATAAGAGATATAAGACAGGTGCAGTGCATGTTATTCATACATGTCTACTAAAAAGGGACATCCGTTATTGAGTCTGTGACCTAGGAAGGTAGTCTATGAATGAGACTGGAGATGATCTCGAGGATGAGGCGGCGTGTTGGCTTGGTGACTGACTGTATTTGACACTCGATGTATTATACGGCATATTCTTGAGTCTGTGAACGATATCATCGAGCTTTCAAAGGCTAAGAACGAATAAGGACGGGGTAGCATGTTAAACATAATTACTTTCTATCGTTTCATACTACATTTTGCTTTTCTTCACTTTGCTATCCTAGAAAGTGGTCTCTTGTAGCCACTCATGAATCTACGAAGTGTCACGTTTCTTCTTTCACCCATTTGCTTAGGTAGGTACTACAGCGGGAAGAAGATCCCTTGGGCGCTAGTAGAACCCCTCAGTGGAGCAATGGTTTAAGAGACGCTGGGAATTGGTCAGTATCGTTTAGCATCGCTTCATAGAAAAGGGGGTTTTGGATGAGTTGACCTGTGAATTATTCGGTGAACTTTTAATAATCTGTAGACTCAAGGCTCAAAGAGGCACTCCTATTCCTAGGTGGGTGTTAATGGACTGGCGGTCAGGTTGACCCCAAAGAGCAAGGGGTGATCAAAGCTGCCAAAGCACCGCCGAAACTAGCAATTTTGTTGTGCAAGATTCACATCTTTCCGGGATAATTTGTGTAACCTTGAGCTCGTGTTAGCTACCTAGGTGCCTGAATAAGTCATGCATAAGCGGTCGGTCAATATTCTTCCCCTGATGGCAAATCAGGAGTCAAGCCTTCAGCATCTCTGCAATTGAGCTCAGGGTGCCAGTTCCGGTGCGACGCTGGAAGATTCTGATGCGCGAATCTTGCAGATGAGATATGCAACGGCAAATGATCCGTCTCAACGCAGCTCAACATGGAAAAGTGTTGAGTCGTGGGTGAGGTGCCCCAATGAATTGCGCTGCCCTAGCCACAGGTAGCTGTTAGCCCCTCGCAGTGGCCAGCAGCACCTAGAACGGAGGGGAATCAGCTTAGTGAGGCGTCGCTACGGCTGACTATCCGAGCCACTGGACAGCTCCCTGCCAAGCTCCGACCTGTATCCATCCACAGATATTGATCGCTGTTTGCATTCGTATTTTCCACCGTCTCCTTTTTCCTCTATCCATCATTTGTCCACTGCTGCCATCAATCATCGACTCGCCGTCAAGAAACACTGAATCCATCAGATACCTCCTTTGATACCTCAATCAAAGAGCTCGGTAGGTAGCTGCCCCATTGTTTCTGCTCCCCACGTTTCCACTGCACATGCAAAGACAGCTGTGATCCAGGAGCCGGGAGATCACGGGCACCCTGCTCCCGCAGCCTCGGCCAACGGTAGCCCGACATCATAAGTCACGATCCAGCCAGTCAATCCCATCTCGCGGAGTCATCCACCCTCGCGGATTCATCCATCCTCGGCCCTCCGTTTACTGCCTTACTCAGCAACGCTGCAGTGCAACCAATCAGCTGCTAACTCTGCCACAGCTCGACTATACTACAGCGCATTTATTCTCTCCGCGAAGAAGCACCCTCTTCCCTTGGTCAGGGCCCCCCTTTAGCAGCCGAAACCTATCGCCATGGTCGCATCCGCCAATCTCGCTGGTCCCTCTGGGGAAAAGAAGCTGGAGAAGAAGCCCATCAAGTTCTCCAACTTGCTTCTGGGCGCCAGTCTTAACATGTTCGAGGTGACCACGCTCGGGCAGCCTCTCGAGGTCGTCAAGACCACAATGGCCGCCCACCGTGGTGATGGCTTCGCTACTGCCTTGGGACGTGTCTGGTCCCGAGGTGGTGTTCTTGGCTGTAAGATCTCCTACACCTACCCCGCTGCACATCATGCAGCTTCCCCAAAATTCCTCATCACGAGCACGACAGCTAACTTTTGACTCTTTTCCCCTCGCATAGTCTATCAAGGTCTAATCCCCTGGGCCTGGATCGAGGCCTCCACCAAGGGTGCCGTTCTCCTTTTCGTCGCTTCCGAGGCCGAATACTACGCCCGCAGCTTCGGTGCCAATGAGTTCGGTGGTGGCATCATCGGTGGTATCACCGGTGGTGTCGCACAGGCCTACGCTACCATGGGTTTCTGCACCTGCATGAAGACGGTCGAGATCACCAAGCACAAGATGGCCGCTTCGGGTGTCGCGCCCCAGTCCACCTTTGCGACCTTTATGGACATCTACCGCAAGGAGGGTATCCGCGGTATCAACAAGGGCGTCAACGCCGTCGCCATTCGCCAGATGACCAACTGGGGCTCTCGTTTCGGTCTCAGCCGTCTCGCCGAGGGCTGGATCCGCAACGCCACTGGCAAGAAGGATGGCGAGAAGCTCGGTGCTTGGGAGAAGATTCTTGCCAGCAGTCTCGGTGGTGGTCTCAGCGCTTGGAATCAGCCTATTGAGGTCATCCGCGTCGAGATGCAGAGCAAGAAGGAGGACCCTAACCGTCCCAAGAAGATGACTGTTGGCAACACCTTCAGGTACATCTACGACAACAACGGCGTCCGCGGTCTCTACCGTGGCGTTGCCCCTCGCATTGGTCTTGGCGTCTGGCAGACCGTGTGCATGGTGGCCCTGGGTGACATGTATGAATCCCCCCGCACTCATTACAATTGGAAGTTTACTAACACATACTCTCTAGGGCCAAGACCTATGTTGAAAAGCTGACCGGCGACAAGGTCACTGCTAAGCATTAAGCGGCGTTCTGGGGATTTTGCTCTTATGGGAGGGAACTTGGATCTAGGATCGGTACAAAGCGGCGACGGCGTGGTGGCACATTTTCCCACGGTGCATGCAAAACTTACGTTGTGGCCTGGCTTGTTCTTTTCCTTAACGGCAATGACCTGTGTGTCCTTCTGGGTATTTATTATGTTGTAGAGCCACACTGGGGGCCCGTCGCTGTCATGTTTTTACAAGTTACTATTGGTATAGAATGGAGGTTTACCCCAGATCAGATATCTTGCAGCAAGCGTGATAGTACTACCAATAACTGTGATTTGTGATAAGATCCCGATCCTCGTGTTCGGAGGGCTAACCCTATGTGTCTTCTTAAGTCTTTGATAGGGTCTCTAGGTCGGCAGGCGCTAGACGGACAAAAAAGCTTCCATACAATCAGAGTTTGTAATGCGTTTGCGAATATAATCTTATGCCGCTTTAGCAAGAGGTAGGTTGAAGTTCAATATCATATTGCCAAGCTGCAATCGGTTAGGAGCTCTCTCACTTACACCGTGCTCCACCGCAAGCTAGTAGTATTTCCTATTCCGAACGCATTATCTTGTGGTTGTAAGCAGGGTCGTACATAAGTTAACCTGAGACGGGAATACTTTGGATCAAGGTAAAATCGAGTTCAGAATGATATGTCTTACTTGTTATCTACATCAAGCTACGCTTAGGTAATTCCTGCAACGGGTATGTCTCTCCGAGCACTGGTCATCGATAACACGCCCTCTCGGTATGCTGTTTATGGAGAAGCCTATTGTGAAGAAATCCCTCCGTGTCTCACAAGACGCTGCAGGGTAGTATTCCGGCTGTGCCCAAGATAAGGTACCAGGTAGGTAGTAAGGTGCTTGGTGGTACATTTACCAAGCGCTTTCTTCGATATCGCTGAAAGATAACAGGTGTAAAGAGTGCCCCTCGTAGTGTTTGGCATGCCAGGATCTGTGTTTGGTCATTGACCACTGAGAGTAAGTCCACCGACGACCTGAGTACCGAGGACAGAGATGGTTACAGCCAGAGCGTATAAGTTTCCTACAATGAACCTGCGACGATATAAGAAGTAAATGCGCTTACATATTACGGAGCATATGCAGAGCATGACCTTTATAATCCATTAGAATGAAATCAATGCCCTTATTAGATACAGGCAGCATAATGGTCAGTCTTGAGTTAAGGCGACTGGGCCAAGACATTACCTCACTGTACCATCAGCCATTACTGGCAACATCTCATGCTCCACAAATAATAGCAGTAGCACCTCTAAGCGCGTTACATTCGCCATTAGTCATGTACTTAACATTACAGCTAGAGGCTTGATTATAGCATATAACTTAAACCCTCTATACAGTTAACTGTTCTTAGTAGTTATTCAGCAGAGGTAGTAAGCCTATCGCGTATCTTAGAAGCAGATAGTTGTATGTATTTGTACATTATTAAATTTACTTAGTGTTTTGGTCTATGCTTCGTTAACTATTCGTCATCTGATTGGTATATAAATCCATAATCTGGTTCTAGTACAGCGCCAACGTCACGTAGCTCGTCAATATCAGCCTGGGCCAGCGAACCGAGAGGATCGAGAGATAGATTAACCCTGTGGGTAGTATGGAGGGCTTCACTAGCAGTGATGGGCTCTTGAAGACGCGGGCGAGACCTGCGTCTCATGCCGCGGTCCCATTTTAGACTTTCCTGCTGCTGTCTAGCGTACGAGGTCAGGAGTGGGCGGCTAGGGTCCTGATCTTCATGGGCGTCCGTCAGGAACAAGTTCGTATCCTGATAATTCGGACCCTGTGAGGCTCCTATAGTTGGGTCGCCGCTTAGTACGAGTTGCCCGCTATTGAGGAAATGCTGAGCGGTGGCGATTCCTAACTGGCTGTCGTCGTCTTCTTGGATGTCTTCTTCGAAGTCGTCTAATGGAAAGACATGCTCTTGTACTGGTGGTGGCGGTTCTGGGTGGGATACAAACATCATGGGGCGTCGAACCCTGGTATTCCTACCAGGAAGAGTGGTATAGTGAGCCTCAGGGGCATCGGTTTCATCACGCGAGAACAAATACAAACGACCACTGGCGTCTCCGATGGCCAACTTGGACATATCGGGCGAGAACGCTCCACTTGCTATAGGTCCCGGGGCTTCAAGAAGGGTTCGCACATACGGCTGGTGGCGGTTGCGAATATTCCAAACCCTCACCACACCGTCACTCGCACCGGTATAGAACCGATCTGCCGTGGTACCCCAAGCGGTAAACTTCACACCGGTATCGAGTGTCTCAATGAACTCTTGCTCAAACCCTTCCAAGGACACACCGTGCTTAAGGACGTGGATCGGGTCATCGGATTGTGCTGTGTCCCACACATATACCTTTCCATCGGTGCATGCAGCTGTGACGTAGGCGTGTAACAGACTGTTTGGCTTGATCGTAAGCTCGTTAATGTCTGAAGCGGGGCAATCAAGCGACTGATACTCTGAGTAAACGACTTCCTCCTTGTCTCTGTCTCTCTGAAAGAGGTGAATTTGCGTACGGGTTCCAGGCTCAGTAGCAAGACCACATGGAGAGGTAGCGGCTATAAACCTCTGCAGAGTAGGGTGCCATGCGATTTCAAACACATTGGCTGTGCTGGCCGACATCACCGGCAGACGGCATCCTTCTTTCGCATCCCAGAGCATGATTTCGCCCGTGTTCATCTTGTCTTCTGGGATTTCGGAGTCGTCGCCTGTTACGCTCCTGGGAGAATACCCAACCCCGAGCAGATGCTTGACCTTATCAGCTATTCCCCATTGCATCGTTGCTGGGTAATATGCCCACTTCGTGTTATCCCCGGCATCTTCTCGGGAGCAAGAGAACGACTCGTAAGGGCTCTGATCAATGTTATCTGGATTGACGATATACACGCGAACAGCGTGAGACGGAACATCTGCAGCTGTGGCCACGCGACCTGAGCCATCCTTGGCCGCGGCGACAAAGTTCACGTTTCCTTCATGGTGCCAGGTAGCTATACACTCCATATGGTTCCCCTCTGCGTCGGTGCTCCATACCTTGACTGTCTTGTCAAAGCTCGACGTGTATGCTCTTCGGTGGATTGGATCAAAGTCCGAGGATACTACAGAGCAATATAGCCACGGATCTTGGCTTCGTCTCATTTCTCGGGTTGAATTCTGGCCTTCCTTGATAAGGGGCCGAGGGATCCGGTGATCGGGAAACGCACGCAGGGTTCCCTTCCCAACAGAGCAGATCAAAAGATTCCCCGGCTTGTTGTATTGCTGGTTGTGGGGATCGGAGTGGACGGTGGTACCACATATCAACCCCCCATCAGAAACCCACGATATCGTTGTGATATCGCCTGCACAGTTGGTGAATTCAGCAATCTGATCAAACTCGTCCTCTATTAAGATCTTGGCTTCGTTTTGGAAGTTCATGTATGTTCGGGTCCGTCCAAACCCCATATCACCCTCAAGCTCACGAGCGAAGAGTAAAGAAGCCATCTTGCTCAACCGCTGGGAGGACGGCTGCTGCCTGGGTTTCTCGCTCTGTTTCTGCGCAGTCGAAAGCAATTGAGGGACTTTTGAGGTCTTTCCAGCAATTATATCGGAGCAAAAGTTGCGAATGTCTTCATTCGTCCGGCCGGGAAGTCCCTCTTTGAGCAAATTGAGAATTGGACATTCTTCCCCTAGGAGTATTTCCAATGATTTTAGCGTAGGCGGAAGTGGTGTGTGTAAGATGGCGTTGACAGATTTGATGATCAGTGCGATCTCATCAGGGCTGAAATCAACATGGTAGACGATTGGTTCGTCTAAAGGTGTATCGAGTGACTGGCCGATTGAGATACCTCTCTGTATCAGTTCTCTCTCACCCGCGGTTCGGTACGGTCGATCTTTGATCTGGAACCATAAATTATCGGATGGTTTTGGGGCTGAAGAAGTACTTTGACTGCTTCTTTCTAACGGTTTAAATTCATGCCGCTCCCTTCTTTGAAATCGATGTGTGGATGGCCGATTTGCGGTAGTGACTGGTTGGTTGGTAAGAGGCTTGGCCTCTTTCGGGGTACTTTCAGTATGAGCTGTAGGCAATAGTCTTTCGGTGTTGAGCGAAGAGCTCGGAGGGGGAACCTGGTATCTCTATTGGGGAGCTCCGCCGTTAATATCCTAGTCTCAGAACTTCGGTAACTTATAATGTTTCCAAGGCATACCAACTCGCGACATAGCTTCTGGACGAGCAGCGAAGCCTGCTGCGCCAGCTCCGCCTCATCTTCATAAGCGAGATACCCTCTAGTCTCGTCTAATCGTCGTCGAAACAGGGCACTCTTAGCTATGGTGATGATAATCTGATCTCGTTAGTTAGCATCAACTCATGGAGTCGCGTTGCCTGGGAAACGGGATGAAATCACCTGCTGCGCGATGTCGTTGACCTTGTACTGAGACGCATCTAGCTTCTGGACGGACAGACTGACGTGTGGCAAGACCTGCTCTTTCAAACACAGCTTCAGACCTCTTGTTAGAGGCTGACCAGTGTCGACGCGTTGCCGCTTCAGAGGCGGTTCCGCACGCGCCTGGTCCGCCCGCTTGGCGGATGCAGGAACGGGGGGTGGTGTGGGAGGAGGGGTCGAATCTTCGGTCAAATCGATTATGGTAGTGGAAATCGGAAATGTAAGCGTCTTGCTCATCATAAACCTCTCTGCGGACTACCATGAAGCGAAATAAACCCAGGAAAGTGATTTAAGCCGGCGCGCGAAACGTGCATCCTTAACGCTTCATGGTTTGTAGTTACTCAGCTAGCAATTAAGTGTTGTCGATGTAACCCTGGCGAGATAAGGCTCTAGAAGTGGGGCGGAATAAAGATTCTCCGATATTTTACAGTTTTATATAAAGATATAGCTCCTTAACTAAAGATTAAGCAATAGAGACTTAAATAAAAATATTAAAGAATAAGTAACAAAAGCTATAAGTTTAGTTACTAATATAAATATTTCTTATCTAAATATCTGAAAATAAGTAAAATATTTCTATATATAAACTCAATATATACCAACTTCGAGATATCTAAAGCTTGGAGAGTATCGTATTTCCATTGCAGGAAATGCTTTCTTTGGCTTGGACATAAGACGTGGATAACATTATATCATGTCGAGATGTTCGAACATCTTGGTTGACGTTGACGTTGGGCGTTGTCACAGGTGAGAGTGAGCTCGGGCTAATCCTTAGGTACCTAGGTATCTACTTAGGTACCTTACCTACCTAAGTAGAGAGATAAGACTCCCTAGGTTGTTTTAAAAGTTCATACATTAGCTCTCCGGGTCTGAAAGCTGCCCGGAGATTTTCTTGTCTTAACATTGGACATACAAGATATGAATCACAGTCCTTGGGCTAGATAGGTCTAGGTGCAAGCTAATAGTCTAATGTTCGATATATATTTTTAGAGAAAATACTGAGTCCGCTATAGCAGTGATAAAATAATTTACAAATATTTCTGGGTTCTTATATTGTCATGTGGAAACTAAACCTTGTGCAGGGCCGTCCAATTAAAGAGGCAGATTTCAGGGGCTGAACTGTGACTGTGAGACCAATTACAGCTTACTCTTGACGGGCTCAACTGTGGCGGCAATTTCCTCGTACATCTCGCCAATGTCCTTCTCGAAAGCCTTTGCGGCCTGGGGACGCTTGAGTTTCAGTCTAATGGCTCTATTAGTAACTTTGATCCAAAACGCTATATTTTCAAGCGGTACTCCAATTGAAGGAGGGTAGTACTTACGTTGGTGTCAGAAGGCCGTTATCGATAGTAAAGGGTTCCACATCAAGGCGCAGGTTCTTGACGCGCTCAAAGCCATTGAACTTGGCCTTTCGGGCAATATCGTCCAAGACCTTGAGGAATGCCTTCCTGACCTTGGGGTTGCTAGCTGCCGCCTTGAGCGCAACAACATCGTCGTGGGTGAGAGTCTCCTCCAGAACCTTGCTAGCCCAGGCAGCGAAAGTCTCAGGGTCGACACCAAAGATACCCACCAGGGCGGACTCCTTGGAGGTACCGTGGACAAAAGCGCTGTTCACAATACCAGTGTTTCCGAGAAAGACGTTCTCGATACGCTCTGGAGAGACGTACTCGCCGTGAGAGAGCTTGAGAACGTTCTTCTTGCGGTCGATAATCTTGACACGGCCCAGGCTGTCAATCTCGACAATATCACCGGTGTGGAACCAGCCATCAGGCTCAAGAGCCTTCTGGGTCTCTTCGGGGTTCTTGTAGTACTCCTTGAAGATGGTAGGTCCGCGGAGCAGAAGCTCTCCTCGAGGGTTGGGCTTGTCGTGCACAGTGTACTCAAATTCAGGCACAGACTCGAGGCAGATCTCCGTGCAAGGCATTGGGGGCCCAATGTTGCCGGTGCTGTAGTCGTTGGTGTGCTGGACGAGGCCGACCGCGTGACTCTCCGTAAGACCATAGCCTTGGTAGAAACGGATGCCAGTTGCGGCCCCCAAGAACTCCTGGACATCAGGGTCAAGCTGGGCGCTACCACTGACCATGCTGTGAACACGGTCCAGACCGATAGCCGCCTTGACCTTGGGGGTCCAGATTCGGTCATAGAGGAAGTGAGAAGCATGGCCCTTGCCATTAGGCAGCTTCATGCTAGCCTTCTTGGTATCAACGACCCTGCGCGAGAGAGAACCCCGGAAACCTTCCGCCTCCACTGTTGCAGCTCGGATAGCTGAGTTGAACCTGTTGTACAGTCGGGGAACCGACTGGAAACTGGTGGGCTTAAAGAGCTTAAGATCATCCACCAAGCCCAACATGTCACCGTGGAAGAAGCCCATCGAAGCCGACTCAGCGAGGGCCAAGTTGTCCATAAGTCGGCCGAAGATATGCGCAAGCGGCAGGTAGGAGAAGTGGCTGTCCTTGTGGGTAACAGCGCCCATGCACCGGGCGCCTGCCACGCCAGCCACAGCATTCCCATGGGTCAGAACAACACCCTTGGGGTTACCGGTAGTACCGGATGTGTAGTTGATGGTGCAGATGTCATCTCGACCCGGAGGGCGTGCTGGACGTCCTGACCTCAAGCCAATCTCTTCCACCTCGGTCATGGAGTAGATCTTGATGCCGTGCTGGGCCGCCAGATCGTTGAGAATGGCGGCCTTGGAGTGTCCGGCCATCTCGCCCTCATTGAGCGAATCAATGGACACGATAAGCTTCAGCGTTGGTAGTCGGGGCGCAAGCTTCAAGAGGGTAGGGATGTGAGGCAGCGAGCAGACAATGCAGGCAAGCTCCGCATGGTTGACGATGTACTCGCTCGCATTGGGTCCCAAAGTTTCGTAAAGGGATACGGAGAAAAGAGACTGAGAAGTCAGGCCAAGGTCTAAAAAGTGGTAATACGATTGGTTAGTTCATTAGCCCGCGCTTGCTAAGATGTACGGGCAGTAGAGTTTGCCCACTCACCAGCAATGTGCCATTCAGGTCGGTTTTGCGACCAGATACCAACAGGGTATTTGTCCTTTCCGTGGTTGATGGCGTTGTGAATCTCGACAATTCCAGCTCCAAAGTTCTTTCTGCGCTCACCAACCTGGCCGAAGGAGAGCCAGTCAAACTTCTCCTCCCACGAGCTGGTCGCCGGAAGCCAGTTCCGCTTGCCCAAGCAGCGCTTGTTGGGAAACTTGCGAAGCGAGTTCTCGAAAAGATCGTACAGCGTCTGGTGCTCGGGGTCGAGGGTTGAGAGGAGTGGCTTATCGCGGAATTGGAAATGGCGATAAACGGGAGATCGATTGGGACGCTCGGACCCCGGGATGGGCACTCCGTAAGGGGAGCCCGGAGGAGGAGGCTGGCTGAGCTCCTTGACGAGCGCTACCGTGTCTTTTGGCGACATATCGAAGGACGAGGGTCGTTTGTGAGGGAGAGAGGCCTGGTAGACGTCCCGGTGCGGCGACGAGACTAGGTTTTCGGTAGGAGGCGTGAGAGGGCCACGGCGGAGCTGGGGACCAGGAACAAAGACAATATAAACCCCTTTTCTCCGTATCTAACGACAGGCGAGGTAGACTGTGTGAGTTCTCCTGGTACAGCCAAAACAAAACAAGCAGTGGGAGGGAGAGGATGGCGAGAGTGAAGGAGGGAGGGAGATGGGCGCGCTGGGAGAATCCTACGTAGGGGCAAGGATGGATGCAGCCAAGGCGATATTAACAGTGGAAAGCCAGCGACGGACCTACCTTAAACCTACTAACAACGGAGCTTGGGATGGGGACGACGCAGCCAGGGCCTCGGCCCCTAGGAGGCTTGCTAGGCCCAGCTGGCCCAGATGCCTCGGCAGCCCCAGATTTCTGAGGCTATGGCTAGCGTCGTTGAGGGAGCCACCTGGCGGCAGTTGCAGTTGCAGCGCAGTAACGAGGCTCTTGTGCTCTGGAGGAGCGCCGTAGGGGCCGTAGCGGAGGACCTGATTCGCCTGCATTCCTGTCGCACGCACCCGGGGAAGCCGCAGGAGCCCGCAGGCCAGCGGTTGGAGCTGGGGTCCTGGCGTCTGGGCAGCGAGGATTCGAGCTTATCTCTGCTTATCCCGCGTACCTACCTGACGCAGCTGAGCAGAGCGCGACCGAGGAACCACAGCGCGGCTTCTGTGGGTGGGTGGTATTGTAGGACTGCCACGCGAGCACATGCGCGTGCCTCAGTTCTGGCCCGTCACACACAGATTTCGACGGCGTGCCATCTGACCTTTGGTCTGATAAGCACCTAAATTTCCACAATGGTCACAGATGGATCTAAACGGGGTTTTGCGGGGGACTGGCGATTGCCGTGCCCGTAATGCGTGCGCTTGTTCACTCGGCTATCCACCAGCCAAGATTTAGCAGGTCATCCACGGGCATGTGAAAATACTCTCTCAACCCCAGCTTATGGGTGCGACTTCACGACACTTTCCTGAGGGCCTGGGAAGTCAACGGGCGCCCACTATTGGGGAAATTGTCTCCTCACTTTGGACAAACACGATAAATGCGATTGGTACTCACTCCAGCCGGAGCCTACAATGCTTGCTTTTGGCTCACCCTCCTTGGTACTAGCCCATCAGCTGTGGCGCAAAGATGATCTGCACGAGTGCTTATTGATTTTCATTACTGAAGGGCTTTTGATTGGGCTGGCCGCAACACAGAACGAACCTGTTGCGCTGATATCCCCCGAGATACTGCCATCAATTGTCCCGTTCCCAACATTAGAATCACTATCCACAGTCTTATTGATCCGGGAGCTTCGGTAGGTGGGTACGGAGATTCGATGCCATAAGCGATTCGCCGCAACAAGGAGTCCGTCCCATGGGGAAAGTTGGGTGGGCTGACATGTCCCGATGACAAGTTTCTTACAAAGTAGGCTTACCTCACAAGGGTAAAGGCAATATTGAACCTGGATTGAGTCTGTCTAGACCACAAACTGGACTATTGCGAATGTGCAGCTGGCTGCATTGATGCGCAAGCTTAACTCAACGCCACTGCTGGTTCTTACCCTATAACATTGCGATTTGGAGATGTGCTGGTCCATCACATATAACAAACCCTGCAAGCTCTGCATGTGCGGAGCCATTGCGTGCCTCAGTCGTGCCTATCGAGCAAGGGTCTTTCCAATCTTTGTTGCTGCCACGTTCTACCGTAGTATTCGATGATCAAACCGAGGTGGCATTGAGTCAATGAGGAGTGAGAAACACTCCGAATTCCTAACGTTTAGCAGCATAGTCACCTTCAACTCGCAGACGGACTGAGACAAGCCGAGCTGAGAGGAGGGGAAAATGAAGACCGTCCAAGGCTAGGCCAAAAGAAAGGAAATAATGTGGAAAAGAGACAACTCCCTTCCTTCCTATCCGACCACACACGCCTACATTGAGTGAGTTATGACTGATGATAGCAGCAACTTCATCTCGCTTGTCTCCTAATACAGACACAACCCAGCTGAGGGAAACCCCATCTCCAGACAAACCAGGAGAACATCTGCACCTTAATCAAACATTTGCCGGATCATCTTCACTCTCAGCCTTCCATTCTGCATTCCTGCCATTTGCCCACCACACTATCTCATCACAATGTCTCACCTCGCGCCCACACAGCTAGGCCAACTCGAGCAATGTTCGGCGGAACCATCGTGCGAATGTATCAAGTTCACGTGGGGTCTTTGTGGTCAATTTTTAGAAACATGCATATCTCTCATTACGAGCCGTCGACAAGCGCCTCTATCCCTCCAGGTCGTCTCGGGAGGCGGAAGGCCGCCTCAATGGCCGAGCCAATCTGTTGCCCTTCACAATTTCCCACGTTGCCCATTATCCTCTCCCGCCTTTGGTTCGCATTCGCCTAGGAGAGATCATCGCGCTTCTCACCGTCAGCTTGGCACGGAAGCTAGATGGTTTCCAGTATGGCTGCCGTCGGTGTCGGCCGCTTTTATTCCCCCTGGAACACACAGTTTCACACTGGCTGCTGGGTCTCAGACGAGTGCCGATCAAGTGCAGGCTGGGGGATAGTAGAGAGGAAAGGTGAGAAAGGGGAGGGAAATTTTAGAGAAGAAAGGCCCGGTATAGAACATGCCGATGAGCCGTGCCATCGCCAAAAGACCTCTCCTGGAGTTCGAGGAGGGTTGGGTCTCGATTTTTGGGCAACTGGTTCAAAAGGAAGCGGGTTGACCCATCCGCCCATTCCCAAGCATCTGGTTCTTCTATATGATCAACGTTCCATGACCTGCCTGTCTCTTATGACCCTCCCTTGTGTTCCTCTTTATCTCGCTTTTATACTCCCTTCCTGCCCAGTTCGACTCGGTTTCCCCTCTTCGAGAGAGAGAGCACGTGTTTGTGCCGTTTGAGATTGTCTACAAATCGGCGTGGCTTTGTTCATTTTATAGTTGCCTTGCTCGCACTTCTCCCTCTCTGTTCAACGGTGTCCGGGGATAGCTCTACATATGAGTCTCCTGGCACTACCAGCGCCTCCGCCTACGAAGCACTCGTTGCAGCCCGCCGAAGACCGCAGGCCGGCCGCCTCTGACGACACCTTCAAGATGGATAGAACTGTCGTTGTGATCCTGAGGTTTTTGCAGGGCGTGGCTGCCCTGACGAATCTTGTCCTATCGTCACTCGGTAGGTTGCTCCCTCTAAGACGAGGCTATGCCAAAGACAACAGGCAGTGGCCTGTATCTATCTGTGATGGCTGGCCCTTGAAATTGGGAAAATGAAGAGTAAACGGGGAAATTGGCCGTACTGACTCCATTCTTCGCTCGCAGTTATCAATTGGTACTTACTACGCTCACCGATGCCATCGCCAACATCCCTCAACTTCCTCACCTTCGCTCCGGCCTTCTCCATCCTCTCCATCATATACCTGGAACTCGCCCCAAAACGCTTCCCGCAAGGCTGCCACCCCTTCATGCTGCTGGCCATCGAGGCGACCAACACGATATTCTACTTCACGGGCTTCATCGCGCTCGCCATCTTCCTCGCCAAGCTCGTCTACTGCACGGGCTCGGTGTGCGCCGTCGCCCGCGCCACGTCGATCCTGGCCGCCGCCGAGTTCACCTCCTGGATAGCGTCGACGATCCTGCTCGCCAAGAAGATCTCGCGGGAGGGCCTCAAGGGCGACCGGGAGCCGCAGTCGGGGTCGGACACGCCCATGAGCGAGGTGTAGGGGGTCCGGAATGCTCGAGTCCTGTCCTTTCTTTTTCTTCTTCGCTTCTCTATAGTCCAACGACCATGTGATACCACGAGGCCTTTTTCATCGGCCCTTTCTTCTGCCCCCTCTATTTTTCTTTTTCTTTTCCTTCTTCTTCTTCTTCGGCTTTCTCCTTCTTTTTTCCTTTGTTCTTTTTTTTATTTCTTTTCTGGAACGGCCTAGTGAAATGTCTTGGATGTGTTCGGGCAAATTAAAAAAGACTCGTCACCGATGGCTATGAGCCACATCGGTGCGTTGATATGTGTTAGATGCCTAATTGCTTATGACTCTTTCATGTTTATTATCCCGGCCCAGGAGTATTATACTTGTCTGATTAGCTTTATCCCGTGGGATCTGAGGCTGATATTTTGAAGAGACAGAGGTCAATTTAACCTGGACCCCCCAATCTCTGCATTCAGAGGGTACGGGGGATGTGATGACCTTTATTCTTACGGGTGATATCTTTTAATGAAAGCTGAATGAAGAGGGTGACCTATGAGGCTGGCATATATTGCAATCGAAGGGAGGATAAACGATAAACGCGGGGTAGGTGAGTTAGTATTTGGGTGTGTGCCCAATGCGACTAATCCCGTTCCGAGTGGCGGCGTTTATACGTACTGAGGGAATCAATACGAAAATACTGGCTTACGGGTATGATATGCTGTGTTCGCTCCTCGTCGTTCGAGTTTACCTCAATAATCATGTAATCTCCGCGTTTATTCAATTTTGTAGGCAGCCAAGCCTCGTGGGTTCCTGCAAGGGCTGTCAGTCATTGGACACGCTCCGCATCCACAGCAACCTTTATACTCTGCACTAAGTATAGAGAAAGAGAACAAGGGCCTATGCCGTGTAGATGTAGAGCCCGCGGCTGTCTTCTAATGTGCTTCTTCGAGGCTCGCGGGACAGGCTAGTCGTGTAAGCAGCAGAAGCAGCCCTGGATCGGCTCCCATTAGCGAGCCCCATCCCACCCCATAGCGCCACGCAGGGTTCTCCCATCATTATTGGGGACAATCACACCATCGACCCGACATCCTTCTGGCACTAGGTCGGGTTTCGTCGCGATTGCCATACGTTCGTCTGGGATACCGTCCTCACATGGCGCCAGATATGGGCAAGGCCGATGACGTGCTCTGCTCAAAGCGTGCCTCTGCCCCTCCCGTGAGGGTGTCCAAGCCGCGGTCGGAGTTGGACCGCGGTGGGATGGTGGGGGGTTTGCGATGGGAGAATGAGGTCTGTATGGCGGGCCAAGGTGCGAGCTGGTAATAGAAATCATGTCTTGAAATTAGTGACCGGCCAAACAAGTGCCTCATTGCGTGAGCTGCACTACCCCTCGCCTGATATGAGTGACGGTTGAGCGGGAGGAACGTTCAGCCCTCCCACTATTAAACCTTCTTGGTCGTCCTCCTCCGCTGGCGCTGTCTCGTCCCGTCCCCCTCCATATCCTGTTCCCCCAAACCCTCCTCTAGCTGTCCTACGCAGGCTTTCTGAAGATCTTCACAATGTCGGATCTGAGCAAGAACTTTGAGACCCTCCAGCTTCACGCCGGGTAAGTGATGATCACAGAGTCGTTCGGGCTGGCATTGGCAATGTCGCAATGCTCTGCCATTCTTGACCGGAATAACGCACATGTAGATGGGAAATAGCTAACAGCCGTATGAAGTGCCGAGCCGGATCCCACGACCAAGAGTCGTGCGGTACCTATCTATGCAACCACTGTGAGACAAGATTCGATCCCAGTACACCACACCCAAAATCACAGCTCTAAGCTAACGAATTGGCTTCAAACTCTAGAGCTTTACTTTCAATGACTCGGCTCATGGAGCTAGGCTATTCGGCCTCAAGGAGTTCGGCAACATCTACAGCCGTATTATGAACGTGAGTTGCTCTACAACCTCGGCGCAATACAACGTGGGTCGTGTACTTACACGCGACCCCCCCAATAGCCCACGGTCGATGTTTTCGAGAAGCGCATAGCTGCGCTTGAGGGTGGTGTAGCTGCCCTGGCCTCCTCCTCAGGCCAGGGAGCCCAATTCATCGCAATTGCGACTCTGGCTCAAGCCGGTGACAACATCGTCTCCACCACGAACCTGTATGGCGGCACCTACAACCAGTTCAAAGTCTTCTTCCCGCGCCTGGGCATCAGCACTAAGTTCGTCGACGGCGAGAACCCCGATGACATTGCCGCTGCCATTGACGACAAGACCAAGGCCGTCTATATCGAGAGCATTGGAAACCCACGATACAACGTCCCAGATATCGAGGCCATTGCCAAGGTTGCCCACGAGAAGGGTGTCCCTCTAGTGGTATGTTTTATAGAAGATCCGGGGGAGTTGCTGTTGCTAACTTGGGAGCTTTCAAGGTGGACAACACCTTCGGTGCTGGAGGTTACTTCATCCGACCTATTGACCATGGAGCCGACATTGTCGTCCACTCTGCCACCAAGTGGATTGGCGGCCACGGAACCACCATCGGCGGTGTCGTTGTCGACTCCGGCAAGTTTGACTGGGGAAAGCACGGCAAGCGTTTCCCCCAGTTCGTCGAGCCATCCGAGGGGTACCACGGCCTCAAGTTCTGGGACACTTTTGGCCCCATCAGCTTCATCATCCGCGCCAGAGTAGAGACCCTCCGAGATCTCGGCGCCACCCTCAACCCCTTTGCCGCCCAACAGCTGTTGCTTGGAATCGAGACCCTGAGCTTGCGTGCGGAGAGGCATGCCCAGAACGCCCTCGCACTGGCCAAGTACCTCGAGAACAGCTCCTACGTAAGCTGGGTGTCCTACCCCGGGCTTGAGAGCCACCCCTTCCACGAGAGCGCCAAGAAGTATCTGAAGAGGGGCTTTGGTGGTGTGCTGAGCTTCGGCGTCAAGGGCGGTGGCGCTGCCGGTAGCCAGATCGTCGACGGCTTCAAGCTGATTTCCAACTTGGCCAACGTCGGTGATGCAAAGACCCTGGCCATCCAGTGAGTTTTGCCTGAGTTGTGAAAACGGCTTGGAAATAGAGTGCTGACTTGCAGTAGCCCCTGGACCACAACCCACGAACAGCTCTCCGACGGGGAGAAGAAGAGCTCAGGTGTTACTGAGGTAAGAATTGACCAATGGGGCACCGTTTTGCCCTACTGGAGATACAACATTTGCTAACGGTCCAACTCACAGGACCTTATTCGTATCTCTGTCGGTATCGAGCACATTGACGATATCATTGCCGACTTTGACCAGTCGTTTAAGGCTGCCGAGGCGGCGACCACGACCGCTTAGATTGTTGCTTGCTCCTGATAATCCAGACATAAATAGTATAGCGACGAAGTGGACGGGAGGAGAGAATAGGCATGGAAAGATCGAGTCGATCACAATACCCCTGGAAAGAGATAAGAGATGGCATTGGCGTTGACGATGATGTGTTTGTTACCTATCACTACCTTGCAATCTTTGCTGGAATGAGACCTAAATGAGTAAAAGGCAGTAAGCCAAGAGATGATTCGAGTAGAGACATGCGTGAATGAATAATTTGGAAAGTTTCTGAAAAAAGAAGAGACTGGTGCATTTGATGTTGGGAAGGTACGTAGAGGGATGAATCATGAAGTCCGGGCAGAGTGGGTCCCCCAAGTCATGGATCCTGTGAGCTGGAGCTTGGATGTCGACAACGTCGCCGATTGACAGCTTCCATCCGACCTCGACCTCAACCACCGGCCTATCCGACCCCGTCGTCGTCGTCGCCCAATCTCCCCAACCCGCCTCCCGCGACACACCAACACTACCACTCAACATGCGCCTCGAAGCCGCCTGCCTGCTGGCCTTCATCGCCAGCGCCCTCGCCGCCGACCTCACCCTCTACCTCCCCTCCAAGCCCAACCCGTGGTCGCTGCCCCCCAGCACCCGCGCGACTCTCGACTCCCTCGGCGAGCACTACTCCGCCCCCATCTCCTCCCTCAACACCTTCGTCTTCAAGAACGTGACGGCGCCCGGGTCCTACCTCGTCGACATCCACTGCGCCACCGACACCTTCAAGCCCCTCCGCGTCGACGTCGCCGCCGACGGAAAGGTCGAAGCCTGGGAGACCTTCCGCGGCAACGACTGGGGGAACCGCGGCGAGGCCATCCCCGTGCAGGACGGCGGGGCCGTCGAGGCCAGGTTCCTCATCAAGAAGAACTACTTCCAGGAGCGGCCCAAGTGTGAGTTCCGCCCCTCGGTTCCTGGGCACACGGCTGTCCTTTTGTCCCAATGGGTGAATTTAATTTACTGACTCGACCCTCTCAAATCTAGTCTCGGTTCTCACCATCTTGAAGAACCCAATGATCCTGATGGGTCTCGTCAGCATGGGCATCTTCATCGGCATGCCCAAGATCATGGAGAACAGTAAGCCAAACCCCTACTACAGCCTTATATAACACAGTTCTATTAACACATCAATTCTAGTGGACCCAGAGATGAAGGCTGAGTTCGAGGCCAGACAGGCCGAGGGCCCTCTGAGCGCCCTGATGGGCGGTGGCGGTAGCCGTGACCAAGGCTCGTTCGACATGGCTGGATACCTTGCTGGATCCAACAAGGAAGACGGCAACGGAGGCAAAAAGTCACAGGGAGTACGAAGGTAAAATGCGATGGGAGGTTTCAAAACGGTATTGAATAGTCCATGGTTATGAAAGTCTACCCCGGGTCATCTATCATCAGCTATCACCTAAAAGAATACACCGATGCTTGTCCATCCGTTCAAAATCGCCCTTTCTAAGGCGAATCAATTGTACGGATGGGAAATTGAAGATAGATAGTTTCATGTAGATATCGGTGTTTGATATGAATGTATGTATGACCATGGGTATTTCTATGAGTGAAAATTGTATCTTTGTCTCATCAGACTATAGCCACCTTTTGGCCATATATCATCTTTGTATCTGTACGAATATAAGGGATGAAGATAGAAGCGGTCACCATAGTCATCGGTTTCATTACCACAACGAAATATCTGCTTCTCATGACAAACCACCTACTTGGGCGGCCAACCCGGATAATATAGACTGGTAATTCCCGTATAGGTACGATGTGGCAAGTCATCAGCAATCATCAAGCCATAGTCGGAACATCGGGTGAAATCTACTTGTGAAAACCACGTTAGCTTAACAATGTCCACAAGAGACACGTAAAATGATGTTGAATATAGGATGCGGAACATACGGGTGATTGGACATGTTCTCCTTGGCCCGGTACTTCCGGGTGAGTTCTTCATCCTTTGGAAACAAGCTCTTTAGACAGCGGGGGCGGTTGGAAGATCCCACTGGGACTGTTTGGTATGTAGGTTTACGTAGAACCTAGCGCTTAGTTAGTTGTGGGCTCGTCATACGCCAAAGATGAATCTTACCAAGTTTGATACTGGTCATTGAACCTAGCTGCCCATCCCTCAGGAACTTGAGGAGCGCCGGGCTGCTGGGGCTGCTGGGGTTGCTGAGGTTGCTGGAACTGTTGTGGTTGCTGAGGTTGCTGAGGCTGTTGAGGTGACTGAGGTTGCTGGAACTGTTGGGGTTGCTGAGACTGCTGAGGTTGTGGGGATTGCTGGAACTGCTGAGGTTGTTGAGGCTGCTGCTGGTGTACGACGCCAGGGGCAACTCCAGGTTGGGCTCCAGGACCAGGAGTTGCTGGCGCTGTTGGCTTATCCCACTGGGACTGCTTAGTGGCAAGGTTGACATAAAACCTATCAATTGATACTTTGGTTAGATATTGCTTTCAATGAACTTAAGTTCCTCTAGGAGAGGACTTACCAAGTCTGATACTGGGCATTGAACCGAGCCGCCCATCCCTCAGGCACTTCAGGCGCACCAGGCTGAGTTGGTGCTGGGGGAGTGGGTTGAGGTTGGGGTTGGAATGGGGATTGGGCCTGACCCTGGGGTTGAAATGGGGATTGGGCTTGGACCTGTGGTTGAGGCTGGTGTTGGATTTGAGGGCTCTGGGTTACTGGAGACTGATGTTGTTGTGGTTGAGGTTGGTGCTGGAATGGAGTCTGGGGTTGAGACTGAGGCTGGGGCTGAGGCTGAGGTTGAGGTTGGAATTGAGCTTGTTGAGGCTGACCAGCACCTGGGCTGCCAAATTGCTGAGAATCTGGGCCAGGGGTGGCAGGAACAGTTGGTTTGTCCCACTGAGACTTCTTTGTAAAGGTGTTCACATAGAACCTATGCCTTAAGTCAGCGAGCTTCTCTATGCACTTAGGTGTCGTTCTTGCAATGAGTCAACTTACCATGTCTTGTACTGTTCATTGAATCGAGCTGCCCATCCCTCGGGGACTTCTGGAGCACCGACAGGATTGTTCACCGAGGGAGAGGTAGGGCGGGAGGCAGAGCTAATAGAATGCTGAGGAGTATGAAGGCTCTGGCTCTCACTGGCGGGCGTTGCCGGGGCCGTTGGCTTTTCCCACTGAGACTTCTTGGTGAATGTGTTCACGAAGAACCTGAGGTGACCTCGTGTTAGCTTTCACACTCACCCAACATGCCAAGCCCGAGTAGATTCATAACTTACCAGGTCTTATACTGGTCGTTGAACCGAACTGCCCATCCCGCAGGAACCTCCGGTGCACCAGGTGGGTTGTTTGCCGCAGGTGGAGTAGGCTGAACAGGCTGGGGAGTGGGTTGGACAGGTTGGGGGGTAGGTTGAGGCGCAGGCTGGGGCGTAGGCTGAGGAGCAGGTTGAGGAGCAGGTTGGGGAGCAATATGAGCAGGCTGCTGCTGTGGTGTGTGAATGCTCTGGGCCTCGCTGGCCGGCGTTGCGGGAGCCGTAGGCTTGTCCCATTGAGATTTCTTAGTATACAGATTCACGAAAAACCTGCCATAATTTCCACTTGTCAGCTCTCTTCGTTATTTTCTCCTGCCACCTGCCCGTGAAGATAGATTCGCGGCCTCTGTGAGGGGTAGAGTCATACCAGGTCTGATACTGGTCGTTGAAACGAGCAGCCCACCCGGCAGGCACTTCTGGTGCCCCAGGGACCGCGGGGGCACTCTGAGGCTGTGGAGAGCTCTGCTGGGAGATATTCAGAGACCCGATATTCGGCATACCCTGGTTGGGGTCGGCCTGGGTATGGGCGGCAGCAAACGGCGACGTAGCTGCGACGGGAGGAGTGGCAGCAACTGGGGGCGTGGCAGCAGCTGGGTGAGGTGCGGCAGCGACCGGCGTCGCAGGTACGGTTGGGCGTTCCCATTGCGACTGCTTGGTAACGGTGTTGACGTAGAACCTGGCAGGCCAGAGATGACGGTATCAGCCTCCAAAACCTCAATCTTCCCTTGCCATGTCTTTCCCCCCTTGGTACTCACTCAGTCTTGTACTGATCGTTCCAGCGTGAAACCCACCCAGCAGGCAGATCTGACGGAGCGCCAGGCCCAGGAGTCGGTGTCTGCGCTGGGACTGGAGCTGGAGCCGGAGTTGGTGCTGGATTCGGGGTCGCAGGCGCGGGGGCGGGACTGGGGCCCGTCGGAAGCTCCCATTGCGACTGCTTGGTGGTGAGATTAACGTAGAACCTTGAAGCGAGGAAATGAAACAATCAGTATGCTGTGGGTTGATTTCGCCAGTTTCGCGAGCGAGGAAATGCGAGGGGAGCTTCACCAGGTGTTGTACTGATCGTTCCACCGAGCTGCCCAGCCGGCGGGAACCTCTGGCGGAGAGTTCTTGTCCATTCTGGCGGTCGGCGGCACAGAGACGAGGCGAGCTGGGGAGAATGACGGAGGATTCAAATGAGAGGGGAGAGATTAAAGGCCGAGGCGGCGGCGCACTATCCAAAAAAACGCGCTCGCGAAATATGCTGGCGTGACGGTCATGAGGTTGAAGAGGGTCGAGGTATTGGTTCTTCAGGCCTCCAGAGCCATCAGACTACCCAAGCTTGGCGGAACTATCGCGGGGGAGAGAGAGAGCAAGGGCCTGTCGCCTGCCTGGACCCCGCTGTTGGTTTCTCTGCCTTGGGCGAGATCAAGGGTCGTAATCAGCCTGGTAGGGCAGTGGGCACCGCTGCAACGGCATTACGAATGTCGGCGGGGCGTCTGCCAGTTTTGCCCTCTGCCAGGCATTCTGCTGGTCTGATCTCTCCAAATATCTTCATGTTTGCCGCGATCCTTCGGTTGCGTGCGCGGAGCCCAACCGACCCGAACCCAATGCCTTGGACTCGCATAGGAAATAAATCGGGCATTTTGATGCCGAACCCTGGCCCTGAATTTCGCACTCTACTACTCAGATAGGGACTTTTGAAGTCTCGATCCGCACATATCTTTTCAGTGAGTGGTGTTGCAGCGTAACTCATGGATGTCAGTGGCGGCACCCAATTGCGCAGTGCCAATGCTTGGCACTTACAAGGCGGCATTGGAGTTGAGACACTCAGATATTATTTCCAAAGCCGCGATCACTGTGGTCCTATTAATGAGGGTGAATAATATACCAGAGATTGTTAGTTTATATCGTTTCATACTGCTTATTACTGTAATTATCGTAGAAACTGAAACGAACGCTCATAATCGCTCTTTAATCTGATCAATCTGATGTCTCATTTCTGTCACCAGTTGCTAGGGCCATCACAGCGGAAACATGCCGCGGTGTCTTGTCTTAGATCTGCAGCCACAATGCAACACATTGCCACCAAGCTCTCTTCGGAAGGTTTGATGACATGCGAGGAGGGAAAAAAAAAAAAAGAGTTCAAATGCACATATCAGTCCTGGGTGCAGCAAAATGAGGTAATGTAAAATCGTATTTGACTGTATTCGCTTGTACCAATTTCCAATGAGCATCCAGATAGATTGACCATGTCCAGTCCAGTCCCATGTCAAACTCTATATTTAAAGAAAAAGAACAAAAGAGAACAACTCCTTGCGCTGATTGTACAGGCCGATAAGAACCGCAGTCCTTGTGCCTAAAAAAAGAGAAGAAAACGAATGCGCCTGGGCCCGATAATAAACACTTCAATCCTTACACATATTCACGCGAGTCTCCCAGCCTTCTCTCTCCAAAGAGGTACGCCGCCTCGAGGCAGAATCTTCCATGCCCCCTTTCCATGCGCCTTTCGCTGCCGTAGCAGATGAGAACGGCATCTACAATACCACTGAGAATGCCCTCCATGGCACCCATCACTGAGTAGCCGATGAAACTGGCCATGATACCAACAACATACGCGTAAGCGGAACCTCGCATTCCCATGCCATCTGGTAGCTGAATTTGAAGCTGCTTGGCCGTAATCACCCAACCAGCAAAACCCAAACCTGTAGCCATGATGAGGCGCGTGGCCACTAGAAGCAATTTCGCAAGACGGTAAGGAAGAAGACTAGTGCCTGCATGCCCTCGCATCCTTAGCGCTTGCGGAGTTAGAGTCGTTGTTGGGATGGCTGAAGAGATGACATCCATTTGTCCCAATCCACGGGCTGAGGTAGACAAGTTCTGAGAGTGGATGGCTGAATACGTGACGGTCAACGGGTTGGTCAGGGCAATGATTGGCGTCGGGATCCAGAAGGCGGCCAGGTTGGAGATGATGGACCCAAGCCGTCTCGGTAGGAAGATGAGCGGTGCTCGGACAAGTAGTGAAAGCAGAGTTGATTGACAGATGCTGCCGAAGATGGTGGTCAAAGCATGGAAAAGAGCGGCAGTCACAATCTCCCGCGAGTGAGTTCCCGGAGCTGCGTTACGGTGGAAGTACCATTGCGAAACCGTCGCAGCAGTTGTAGCCCTATGAATGGCGTTGATCACCGACAGAGTCCACATGTACATCAAAATGAAGCCCGCGCCGAGCCACCAGCTTGACAGCTGAATCACAAACTTGAAACTGCTCTTCGAGAAATATCCGCCCATGAAGACCCGGGTGAACATTCCCAGCCAAATCCAAGTCCAGACCACGATGAGAGCTAGACAACCGAATCCGACGAGGAACAGTCCCGAGTTCTGTGTCAAAATTCGACTGGAAAACTGGAGAATTTCGACCGCTTGTTGGATCGACCTTCGTCCCTTGACCACAAGCCAGATCCATAGGATGCAACCCACGGCAGGAACCAGCGATGTCCACCGCATGACTGAATCCTGAAAGCTCGCTCCCTGCGTTCGTCCCTTGAAAGACGACGCGAAGGAATAGATCGAAAATGAAAGCATGATCACCGGCACGGCGATCAGGATGACGTTGACCAGGGGACGGACGAATGACCTTAGGGATGCCAGCCAGATAAAGGATACAAAGATGGCAACAATGGTGTCAACAGCCAACATGTTGAAAGACTTCTGCAGCGTTGCGTAGATGGTGTCTCCAACCGGACTGCTCCGAGATCCCGTATTTAGCCATACCAATACAAACGTCGACATCATGGCGGCGAAGCTGATGAGGAAAATCCAGGCGAAGAACTGGTCGTGATAAAACACTTCTCCCTCCGGAGATGCCGTGGCTTGCTGGGCTGGCTCATCCTCTGCGATCGACGCCGGCGCGCCACGACTTTGGTCGGTATCGTTCGTGACTGACCTGTCCAAGAAGGGTGCCCGCTCCGACTTGAAACGCTGAAACGCTGGGGGGCTCGAATCGGTTGGTGCTTCGCCAAAGAGTGAGGCCGGCGGATCTTCGTCGGGATCAGCCTGTGACTCTAGACCGATGTCGACCATCTTCCCTTTACTATCCGGACTTAATTTGGCGCCGCCATATATCCTGGGTCGCGTGTCCTCCTCCACCTCCTCCTCCTCGAGCACACCGCTTGGTACGTGAGGGCTGTGCGAACTCCGTAGGCCATTCCAACTGCTCTTGATACCTCGGCCTAATCCTCGATGCTGATAAGGCCCTTCGTGATGCGCGCTGTCATCCAGAGAGCCCCGACTATTTCCCTCGGACTCGGTACTTTCTGCCAACTTTGTAGCCGCGGCAACCCGCCTAGACCTTTGCAGCGCAAGGAGGTCAGCAGCCTCCCTATCCCGCTCCTGCTCGTCGTCTTCCTCTCTGAACTCGTCTAAAGTGCTGTGAAAGAGCGGTGCATCATGTGCTGCCGATGCCCTGGACGCGAACGCAAGGTTGCCGAACCGTGAGCCGCCGCCCGCTTGCTGGTACGGGTTCCCGCCGTAGGCCGCTCGCGCCAGGAATGATCGATGAGTTGTGCCCGCGGTGTTGTTGCCTCGCCGCGGCGGGGAGTTCCGTTCGTTCTGTCGGGGTAGCTGGGAAACGCTCTCGTTGTCGGCCTGCCCGCCAAAGTTGGAGAACCTGGACTGGGACTGGGCCAGAAACCGTGATGCATCTGCGCACGCAATCGTTAGCCGTCACAAACACCCATTGCACCGTTGCGTCATTGTACCATACATTCTGAAAACATATTTGCCCCTTCACCAACCGCCGCCCCGCTCTCTCGGGCAGAAATGTTGGTATCTCGATGATTGCGTACGGTGATGCTGATAAGTAGAGAGAATTAGGCAGACTTGGGATGATGTATCGCCGGGGATTGTCTGGGGCGGGGGACGGAGGCTTTCAAACAAGGTTTGTAAGATGGATGCCAACTGAAAGGATAAATTTTAGGAACAGCAGCCTCGGACAAAAGCTTCTACGTGCAGAGGCGGCCAGGAGGGAGGGATGAATCGAGTACGGGGGCAGTATTCGCTTCCTTTGTCCCATGACAGAGCAGAGCGGGTTACTGTGTGACTGAGTCCATCAGGCAGATGAGTTACCCGTCCGAGGCGGCTAGATGACATCGACGCACCAACGCGGTAGGCGGTCACCGCCTCGCCCCATCGTGGATCCTGGGTACCTGGTCGATAGGCACATTGTCAGCGTGATAGTGGACTCGGCAGCCTGGAAAGCCCATATCTCTGCGGGTCCAGGACTCGATACCACTCTAGTGCCTGGGTCCTATCTCCATGGCCGGCGTTGAGGATGCACGCAATTCTCCCGTCGCATGTCGATTCTCGTCTTTCCCATGGTTCGGTTGGCCTGCTGTGGTCGTTCCTGCGCCCGCTGGTCCTCTCGCCTTCTGTATTTTTAGAGTTTCTCCCCGCTCATGACACTCGGTCGGGCACAGGACATACCCATGCGACGCTGCGGCCTGAGGGGGATGACCGCGCTGTTATCGCCTGTTTGCGTCACTGATAGCAGCACCGGCCGTAGTAGATTCCCACCCGATACCCCAGTGGGGCCCTGGAATCGAAACTGGGGCGCCGACCGGTCACCAGCCTATGGAGCATTGGGGCCATCAGGATGATTCCATGTCTCGCTCGTGACATCGACGACGACCCGAACCATGATCTGACCCGTGCCCAACAGTTGTTTTCACTTTTTTGGCGATTCAATCTTTCTAACGCTTCTTCATCGTGTTTCTATCTTTGTGTGTATTGCAAGGCCGGACGCTAGCGTTTCCCCTTTCTCTCAGTTCCCGTGCTTTTCCTGGAGGACAGATCCATCCATTACTCCCTATCCGACGACGACACAACCACCAAGAGAGCAACGACCAACTCACGAGCACGACGACTGCCTTGACAGGTCCACCTCCCCGTGCCTCCCTCTGAGCCCCCCCCCCATCCCCCATCTTCCTCCCCCCGGGCCCGCCCCCGAGCTTCCTTCCCATGTCCTCGTCGCCCTGGGACTACATCGCCAAGCTCGTCTGCATCGGCGACTCAGGATGCGGCAAGTCTAGCCTCACCATCCGCCTCTGCGAGGGCCGCTTCTCTCCCCATCACGACGTCACCATCGGCGTCGAGTTCGGCTCCCGCATCGTCCCCGTCGGCCCCCCGCACACCCAGCCCAGCTCCTCCTCCGCCTTCGAGGGCCTCCCGGAGCCCCCACGCGACACCCCCCAGAAGCACATGAAGCTCAGCCTGTGGGACACCGCGGGCCAGGAGACGTACAAGTCCGTCACGAGGTCCTACTTCAGGGGCGCCAGCGGCGCCCTCCTCGTCTTCGACCTCTCCCGGCGGCAGACCTTCCAGCACGTCACCGACTGGCTCAACGACCTGCGCCAGATCGCCGAGCCCGACATCGTCGTCATCCTCGTGGGGAACAAGGCCGACCTGGCCCGGCAGGAGAAGAACGAGCGCGAGGTCACGCGGGAGGAGGCCGAGGAGTGGGCGAGGCGGAACGGGGTCATGGAGTACGTCGAGACGAGCGCCAAGAGCGGCGAGAACGTGGAGAAGGCCTTCATGAGGGTCGCCGAGAGGATATACCAGAACATACAGGCGGGCAAGTACGACCTCAACGATCGGAGGTCGGGCGTCAAGGGCCCTGGCGCTGGCAACAAAGGCCAGGTCAAGGTGTCCAACGACCCGAGCCAGTCAAACGCCGGGGGTTGCTGCTGAGCTTTTCCGATTTCTTCAAACAACCGGCATGATAGGCCTTTCTCCAGCCTCGCCGTTCATGAGATATCTTAATTTTTATCTGGGCACCACTACGTCATATCCTTCAGGCACCAAGTATCCGAATTTGTACAGTAATGCATAATAACACATTGTCTAGCCAAGCCGCTGTCCGGCCAAGAAAAAATTATTAAAAGGAGATGTTTCGTCTAGCACTAGGTACAGAGTACATCCTAGTGTCATTGTTCCCTCTTCCCTCTTCCGATGCAGACATGGTGTCCCCGAGATTGATAATGAAATATTCCCCATAGTTCCCATTTTAATAGCTTTTACAAAGGACATGCATCGCTCCCATGCTGTCTGTTACACAAATCTCTGATCTGTTAGCGTCCCCAGTAGCACAACCTTCGGCAAGCCGAATGCTTGCCGAGAAGTTAGTCTCACGTGGAACGAGTGGCTTTAGTCACTCATTCTCCATGTGTCAAACCACTTCAGGTAGCTGTAGTCCCTGTTGGGACCCGTCATGCCGAAGCAGATAGGAATGAAAAGAATGTACAGGCCAATAATGACCGAGTATAAAACACCGTAAACGGCGATTTGCAGTGCACTGTTGCGGTTCCTTACCAGCCAGTCCACCAAGAAGCCGAAGGAAAGGATGGCGAAGTAAAGGGCAGGGTAATAGTGGTGCACGTAGGTAACACGGGCCATGATGACGAATGGCAGGTAGTGTAGGAACCATCCAATGACGGGGTAGATGGCAGAGTAATGAATCTGGTCAATTTCGGTGTTGTTCAGATCCTTGTAACCCCGCTGCCATCGCACCAGATACCAGGCGACAACGAGGGCAACCAGGCCGAGTGCTGCAGTTGAGCCCCAGTAGACAAAGGGGTTTCCAAGGAGGAAGTACTTGACGATCTTGTCATCCCAGCTGCACATTCTGAGACCAACGTGGAGAATGGGCCACTGCCACCATTGAGAGGCCAGGTCATCTTGCTTGTCGGGGTCAGGAACGAGAGCGTTGTTGGATGTCATCATGGCCACATTGAGGTGGATGAAGTCGTGAATGAAGGGGGACTTGTAGACGCCTGGGTCGCTAGGGGGCACTGTTTCTTGTTAGCCATAGAGTTGCCATGAGCAGGGCGGACATGCGAAACTTACACTTCTCGTTCCAGTGGGCCTCCACGTTCCAGTGTGTGTAGGCATCCCGGGGGTTGTTGTCCTTGGTGCAAGTGACCTCAATCTGCTTGAAACCCCACTGGGGCAGGTTGGTGTTGCCGGCTCGCAGGTAGCAACCAAGCGCTGTGTGCTTGAGACGGAAAGACGTGGTGAGAGTGCGGATTCGGCTACGGTCACGAGAAGCAGCATCACGGATGACTTCAATCTTCCAGTGATCCTTGTCGTCACCAACAGTCAAGTTACCGTAGGAAGACACCTCGTTATCCTTCTTCCTCATGGGGGCAGCGATAGAGTGGGAGTGGAGGTTACGGCCAGTCTGAGCATGGATCAGGCGGATAACAGAGCCGTCGCTCAGATACCGGAGCTCGTCGGACTCGGCGTCATAGTCAGGCTCGTTGCGGTTGGGATAGAAGAACCAGTCATTGTTGGAGTCCTTGTGGTGGTAGCAGGTAACCTGCTGCTGCTGGGAGCCTTCGGGGTAGGTCTGGACGTGAGAATGGAGGAGACCGCCGCCATAGCCCATGTTCTTGATTGTAGCGCGGGACCCGTAAGCGATCTCAAGAGGGCTATTCTTGCCAACCTCAGTTCCCTTGAGGTTGGCCTGGAAGAGCGAGCTCATTTGAGCATCACCAGGGCCGGTCCGGTCGAGAATGGCGAAGTGCAGAGCGAAGGAGAGAAGGTAGATGAGGAATGGGATCAGAATCAAGCCTACAACACGTGCACAGAAATGGACAACGAGTTCGGTCTATGGTTGAGATTAGTAAATTGAGCATTCATGAAAGGCAAGGTTAGATACATACTGCAGGAATCTTCTTGTCACCAAACTTGTTCCAGAGGTCCTCAATTGTGTACACACCAACCATGGCGGTGACGAACAATCCAACAAGCTTGACACTGCACACACATCCGATGCTGAAGCCGGTCAGGAAAAGCCACAGGAACCACTCGGGCTCGAAGCTGTTGTGTCGCTGATTGTGGAACTTAGCCCAGCAGAAGACAGTAGCCACGGTTCCGCAAAGAAGCATCGAGTCGAGGAGAATGAAGCGGCTGATAGTTGTGTACGAGTTTTCGCAAAGTACCATGAGAGTGACAAGCCAAACTGCTGGGCGACGGAGGTGAAGCTCGCGGGCGGTAAAGTAGGCCAAGGGGATACAGACAATGCCGAACAAGGCATTGAAGGCTCGCATGAAGGTGTAGTTGATTTCTTCGGGATATGTGTCTCCAGACTTGAACTCGAACGATCCATTGTATCCAGCGAGAACTCCCGAGAGTCCAACAAGCATCTTACCAAGGGGAGGGTGGACGTCGAAATAGTACTCGTGCTTGATGTAGTAGCTACCGAATTTACCAAAGCTAATAACGGCGGTTAGCAACGGACAACGTAGTGCCCTTCCAAGGTGTCTCGTTACTCACTGAGCTTCATCCCAGGTGACAATGTTGCTGAGACCAATTTTCCACAGTCGAGTGCCAATGGCGGCCAGGGTGAACAGGATGGGGGCAAAGATGATCTCCCACTCCACAAAGGTATCGATGAAGCTCTTTTGCTGCAGATTGGTTGTCAGTACTGGCTGAGCTTCTTCACGCTAAAGAAATAGGACCAAAGTATCTAGGGACCGTGGTACCTTCGGTTGCGACTTCTTGACATCCTCAGGTTCAACGACGCGGGGTGCGGATGGAGCTTGAGCAGCGACGGGACGCTGTCGAAGGCCCTCGCCAAGATCAGCGCCAGAGGCGACTGCGACCTTGTCGGCAGCCATGATTGTTCCTGTCTTGTGGGATCGTATGGAAGGTCGAGTCGATGGTCGAGGGTGGAATTGTTTGCAAGGTGGCCTAAAGTTCTAAAAAAGGAGGCCCGGAAACGCTCACGGGGAGCTAAGGGGCTTGTAACGACTTCACGAGCTGAAGCGTACTCAAAACAACCCCAACGAGGAAGTGAAACAGAGGGAAAATGGCAGTAGGGCCGCCAGTGGGGAGAAGAGAGGGAAAAGAAAGGAAGAAGTGACAAAGATATAAATGAATAAGTAATGTAGGGAGGGGCCGACAACCGTCGTCTGGTCTGAAAGTAGGGTCTCCCTTCAATCGCTCAGCTCAGCTCAGGAGAAGCCACCTGGTGGAAACGGCACCTAGCCAGCAAGCCACAGGGCTGCACCGCGTCCCGTAATTACTGAAAGCGTGCTGCAGGCGTGTAGGCGGGCCTGGTGGGTCGATGTTATCGATAGTGTCGTTCCGGTACAAAGAGGGAAGTAGCCAAGTACCCTGCCTTGTGCATGGGGCGAGAGCATCGGCCTCCAGGATCACATGTCTCGCCCGATCACCGGTGTTGAGACAATAGAGTTCCCTCTAGGTCCGGGTGCAGCCCGCCGTCTTATTCTACCATTCTTCCTTATGTCATCTTCCCGCGCTCCCCCAGAAATATCCGGCG
Source organism: Clonostachys byssicola (assembly GCA_902006505.2). Lineage (NCBI taxonomy): Eukaryota > Fungi > Ascomycota > Sordariomycetes > Hypocreales > Bionectriaceae > Clonostachys > Clonostachys byssicola. The sequence continues at coordinate 1,899,054 of CABFNO020001560.1, forward strand.
GTGATCCCCAATCTGTGTCTATCGATCTCCAGGATACCCATCGAGCAACCCTTTGGCAGCCCTGTTCCCCTAATCACACCGTCACTCTCGATCCCCAGCGACTAATACCCTGCTCCATCGCTTCAACGACAAAATCCACCTAATCCTGAGCTTGATTGCTTTGCTTCTTCACCGGCACACGACTCCCTATCCAACACTCAATGTCATCGCTCGTCTCGGACTTCATAATAAATCCAGTTCTCCGCCAGGCTCGCCGGTTTTCAGAGGCATCCCGCGCCACCCTGAGCGGTAGTCGAGATGAGACCAAAGATAGCGATCAGCTCAACGACAACCCCATGACTGATGATGAAGCACACCACGATGAGCCGGCAATTGCCAGGGTTGTCTCCTCCGAGTCCGCGACCTTACGCCCCTTGAGCTCATCGACACAAGAAACCAGAGTGGAGGAGCCCATACCAGCCCAAACCCCTCCTCGTACAACCCCCATGGTCCTCGACGGCAGCCCCACTGATCACCTGGGCTTTCCAATAAGTAAACGAAGGAACAGTTTGATCCCGGAGGACGACGGCATGCGTGAGCTGAGAAAACGGATACATGCTATACATGCCCGTGATATTGAGGCTCCGGAGAAGGCGAGGCTCATGCATGATGCACTATTAGAGAACTACAATTCCTCAAGAGTCACTCCACAGGGCGCGAAGACTCCCGAAGCCCCCCGATCTCCAGTCCAAAGACCAGAACAACTTCCCTCACCTCAAGGACCTCTCGAGTCTCTGAAGTTCTGGCAGAACCAACCACATGAAGCTCTAGGGCCTTCGCCGGCCGACTTTGTTCTCACAGAGCTCGACAGAGCACCCAGCTTTGCCCCAGTACGTCGGCCTAAGACTTCTGGGATAGAGACACCCCATATCGAACCTGCTCTTTCATCAGTAACTGAAACGGTTCCTCAACTCGGTTGTCCACATTATGAACGGAATGTGAAACTTCAATGCGCCACATGCGACAAGTGGTATCCATGCCGCCTATGTCATGACAATGAAGAAGACCACAATCTGCCTCGGTTTGAGACAAAACACATGCTATGCATGCTCTGTGAGACACCACAAAAGGTCTCTGATGTATGCATCAACTGTGGTGAACTTGCCGCGAGTTACTATTGTGGTGTATGCAAACTCTGGGAAAATCGCCAATCAAAACCGATTTATCACTGTAGCGATTGCGGCATATGCAGGCGCGGCTTTGGACTCGGAAAGGATTATGTCCATTGCAAGGTAAAATGTTCCCAATTCACATCGCTCTTCTACATCGTTTCTAACCTCCTCATAGACGTGCTGCGCATGCATCCCAACCTCCATTGAACTGTCACACAAGTGCATAGAGCGCTCTACAGATTGTGATTGTCCAATCTGCGGAGAGTACATGTTCTCCTCTCCTCGCCCTGTAGTGTTCATGGCGTGTGGTCACAGCATTCATAAGAAGTGCTACGACCAGCACATGAGATCGTCTTACAAATGTCCCATATGCAACAAGAGCCTCGCCAATATGGAGACACATTTCCGAAACCTGGATGTGGCTATTCAAGGACAACCGATGCCACCGGAATTTCGAGATACCAAGGCAGTTATATTATGCAACGACTGCTCGGGAAGAAGCACCGTTCCCTACCACTGGCTTGGGCTAAAATGCTCCATCTGTCGGTCTTACAACACGGCAGAACTTCAGATACTCGGAGGTACGAGCCGCGAACTTCAAGCTGCTCTTGCAGAAACGTCAGAGGAGGCTGGACCAGACGCAGCTCAACCTAGTGTCGCAACCGCCCCCATCACTGAGTCCCGTGACGGCGTATCGATAGCAGGCAGGCGCAGGCATTCGTCCAGGGGCATTGAATTGCAGCGGAGAGCGTCGGAAATCATCGTGGGCTCTTTCCCGCCCATAACCATTCGCTACGACTCTCATTTGGGCCAGATCCCATCAGATAGCGAGTCTGAAGGCGGTATGCTAGGATTCTGGGGCGGAGCAATCGACGACGACGATTCGGATTATCAAGACGACTCGAGTAATGCAAGTGAATCTGAGGAAGAGGACGACGACGATGATATTGAAAACGATCTAATTCTCATTGGGCATCGATAAATTTTGGTTTATGCCGTCTTTTCCATACTAGGGCGTTTTGGTTGTTACTGGAGCAAAATATGAAATTGGCGTCTATGGGGATCATGATACGATATGAGCTAACAGTCTTCTAATGTTTGATGGGAAGGCATGGGAAAATTGCATAAAATCTAGGAGTTTGCCTGCGCTGCTCGGAAGCTAATGGGGAGGGGTGAAGGTTTTTTATGGTTTTTATCAGTTTTAGCAAGCAAGCGATAGGTTGGTTCTTGGACAAACAATATAATATACGTGAATCTTCCTCCCAGTGAGTTTATGAACCTGTGTTTATATTTACTGCAAGATGTTCCTTAATCAACACCCAACACCTGTCAAATTCATTGAAATATCATTCAACCATCAGTTTCCGTAATTCAAGGCCAAAGTTTCATAAAAGTTTCATTGCCTAGTGGCGGCTTGCTGTTCTACTGCTTGAGCCTCCTGTCGTAGATCCTTGACCACTTGCTATAACCCAAGTCGTCAGCATTCCGATGCATTTCAGATGTTCTCGTTTACCCTGGAGATAGTCTTACAGCTAAGGCTTCGGGGTTCACACCACGCTCAATCATTGAGATACAAATGGATAGAGTCCGGCGGTCTAGGTGGCAGTTCTGGTGGGGTGTCAGTGTGCGGGGCTTTGATGGATCGAGAGCAGGACTCGGATAGCCAGACGGACCAGAATTGTTGAGATCTCGTGGAGAATATCCACGGCTTGTTGGGCAGCGGCATGCTTGTCTGTTGTTTCGGGGGGCATCCTGGGCTTTCTATGCTGGCGAGGCTCGACTGATAGATCTGGTGTGTCTGTCTCGCTGAGCTTCCAGACGGTTGATGGAAGGACGCGTTCAGACTTCTAGGTGTGTTCCAGCGTGCAACTAAGACCGTCGCGTATCTCGCCCCACCTTTCCGACGCCGGAAATCAGTCCTCGAAGTTGTTCAAGCAGCCTGTCACGTGCATGGATTTATGAATGAAAAGAGCTTCTTAATTATATTACTTCAATCGTGCCGTACTCTCAAACAGTCATAAGTTGATCATAGTCGTTACATTAGTTGTAGTGGTGTATATGTGAACAATTCATTATCATCTCGCCCCAGGGCCACAAACACCCCCTCATGCTTTCATCGCCTCAGCAAAAAGCTCCCTCATCCCCTTCAACAGCGTGACGAGCTCTCGCGACTCATTCACCCTATCTAACACGCGCTCCACCTTTTCTCTCTCCAACTTGGGCCTGCAGTGCTTCACGTCGTAGTCTCTCGAGCTGGTGACAAGCTCGAACCACGCCTCCCGCTCCCAGTCCCTCTCGTCGAGATGGGTGTAGATGAATTTTAACCTGTCGTTGTGGCCGGCGCCCTCGATCCGCAGGCAGAGATTCGTGATCCAGAAGTCAAGTTCGGGGACGTTGAACCTCGACTGCGCCTCCTGCTGCGCTGCGTACTCCCGTTGCGCTGCCAGCCTCGTGTCGATCTCTGCCTGGACCTGTGCGATTTGCGCCTTGAGGGCGTCGCGGTTCGCGTGGTGATTGTCCCGCTGCGCGGCCAGCGACGCAATCGCGGCCTCCATCTCGCGTGTCTCGGCGTCTTCCTTCTCTATCGTTTGCTGGTGTGTTGACGTTTTAACCTGGACGATCTCGATGTCCTTCTTCTTCATGCGCTGGTCCTCTGAGAAAGATTGTTAGCGGGATGGTCTGTCGTCTCTATTTCACGGGTTTGCTATTACCTTGTAGCTCGGCAATGTTCATGCGGAATTGATTGCGCTCCTCTAATACACGCCTTCGCCCTTGCTCGATGAACGTATCGAACTTGGCAGTGAACTTCGCCATACGGTCGCGCAGTTCATCGAAGCCGAAATCAATGTTGGGCAGGGTATAGTCATTTGAGGGGCCTGCCGGCGCCAGAGTCTGGCGGGTTTGGCTGCTCGATAGAGAGGATTCGAAAGCGGTCGCCATGCTAAACGGTGATATGACACTCAAAATAGGTCAAACTTTTGTGCTTGGTTTCGTCGCCGTGATATTGGTGATGTTAGCCGCCTTGTCGCAAACGAGTGCCGCCAGTGTTTATGCTAAGGTGATCTTAGGTTGCGGCGGGCGGTTGCTGAGCCAACATATTTCTTTTTCCAAGTGTGGCGCAAATGGCTCCCCAGCCACACCCGCCACACGATTTCATCTCTTTAAGCTCAGTTCTCAACTCATATGAGAATCTTCATTTCAACTTTAGTTACATAACTTCAGCGCCATTCTTCATACAGCTAAATGGCCGATTCCCAGTCCATCTCCTGCACAATCTACAATTTGCCGCGAGTGTACAATTTATAGCCTCCTGTCCTAGACATAGTCGCCATGCGGAAGAGCTTGTCTGCATTTTGGTTCTGGCACTTCCGGATATCCTGGTATCGATCCAATGGCTGAAGCACGGCGGTTCGCCGACCGTAAATACGGTCAGGCAGGGCGATTGACCTATATTCCTCGAGACTTAACCAATGGCAATGTTGGCGCGCTTCATACATCCCGTTGCACTTCAGATTGTAGGTCGTTTTCTCTCCCGTAAGGTACAGTAAAAGTCAGGTTACACCGTGTTAACACTTTTTCTTTACAGTCCTTTATTTCAAATCCCTCGGGAAGCCAGCAGAGCTCTATCCGCCTTCCAGATCTAAACTGTCAGGCCAAAATGCTTCTCGACTAGGGGTAGAGCGGAACATCCACAAGCGATGGTTGCTTAAGTCGCATCCTGAAGCTTTCCTGGGAAATTCGGTCGTCTCGGGTCTCCTGACTGAGAACATTGACCGGTTCCAGAAACTCGATGATACATTGAGTTCACGGCCTCTGCTTGTAATGGCCGAGATGGTCGACTGGAGCCAGCCTGTTAGGCCTGTGAATATCCCAGTCCTTGCAGCTGTAACCGGAGAGTCTGGCGAGCTTTTACGTCTCGCCCGTATTGAGGACTCAAAGTGGAAGTGGGATGAAGACGAACATAGTATTCTCCATCTTTCTGTTATAGATCCGGTAGACCAGGACGATGAGCTTATATGGGAAAGCGATGGATTACCCATCTCCCAAGTCAAATACGTATCCAGCGCTGGTTCGCGATACGAGGCCATAAGGTGGATCATTGTGCAGAAGGAAACATCTACGGTCATTTTGCAGCCCGAGTACCAGCCTATTCCCCTAAGCACCACCCGGAATACCTCTTCTGGCCAAGGGCAATCTTCTTCCCGGATCAAGGCAAACCCAATCTTGACTCTGTGGCACCACGAGACGGGTGGAAACGCGCACGCGGATGTAACTTTTAACGTCCCTGCAGACAGCTCACCCCCTCAGCTCTGTGTTGTTGATGAATGTGGCTACTGGACACTCTGGAACATCCATGGCAAATTGGGACGGACTGCGACCGCTTTACGACTAACACCATATAAATGCGGTCACATATGGGAAGGATCTCTAGGTGAAATACCAGCGGTGCCTTTATATCCCGCCGAGGTACACGGGGCCCTCTTTATTGGGTCAACTGATGTGGTCAATATCACAAACGACCCGTTTGCTGGGTTCGAAAGCGAGCAGGGCCCAACTTTACGTTCAAGGCATCTCCTTCTGTGGAATAGAGAGCGTCTAAACATCGTCGACGTTGAGGCAAACCAAGTGGTGGTCCAAGTTCCAGACTTCTCATCCGCCACATCAAATTTCGGACACATTGTCGACGTGCAGATGAGTCCAGCAAACAGACGACACATATTCGTCATGACCGAAAGGTTCATCGTCTGGATTGACGTCTTTCCGTTGGACACTGAATCTGACCAGGTATTCACGCCATCCATCATCCTAACCTGCCCGCACAGCTCGGTCGCCAAGAAAGGCATGAGAATGAACATCAGCCATATCACGACTGATGAGCAAGACAACGTTATGATAGCTGTCTGCTCTTCTGAAGATTTACAGCTCGAGTTGTTGTGGTTTACTCTCACTCCCGAGAAAGGCCTCTCCAAGTGGCACAGTCAATTGACACAGTTGCCCAGAACAGACTCAAACAGGGCACAGTCCAATTTCCAAACGTTCATCTTACATCCTGTTCTTCTAGAATCCTTGACACCGGGGCAGGGTGTTGGGTCATTGTATCTAAGAAATGGATGTCAATTCTACCAAGGCATGATCTTGGGTCAGGATTTGAGCGTCAAATACTGCATCTGCTTTAGCATTCAAGATCCCACACTAGAGGTGACCCTTCCTACCACTCGACTGAAATGGACACCGCAAGATCAAAATCGACGATGGAGAAAGAAAAGAATCAAACTTCTACGTCATATGGGAGACAAATTCATACTACCTGATTCCATGTCATACATGGATATGCAGCTACTCGATTCCCACCCTCAGGCAAGAAGCGCAGCGCAAAATAGAGCTCACAAGGGTAGAGATCTCAATGCTGCTCATGGGCCAATATCGCTGAGATTCGATATCATTGCTCGACATATTCGAATGTCATTACTTCGCTATTCAGACCAAGACTCGAAAGGCCTACCGGTTGCTCTTCTTGACAGTGTACAAGACATTATTCAGCAAGGACTCTCTTCAGGGAGGTTACCCCTATTTACCTGGTAAGAATTTCCCCTGCTTTGTCTAAATGGTTACCTCAGATATCCCTTTCGGAGAGCTAACTGAAACCAAGGCTTGAGATCAGTAACATCCTAGATGAGGGTGCCATAGACCAGTCTGGGATCAGCGAGGCCACTCATGAAGATCTAGAGGCTCTGGTCGCCAAATTCAGAGATGAAGTAGTCGTTACGCAGCTTCGATGCAAGAGACCAGGTGCGCCGCCTCCTGCAGTCGGCTGGTGGTCCCAACCAAGGGACCAATTATCGAGAATATGGCTCGAGCCATTGAGAGAAAAGATGTCTAGGAAAGAACTAGCGTTGAGACATAACTGGATAACCGAGCTGGGAAAGGACCTTTTTCTTGCTACACAAGGCACTGCTGTGCAGGATGTGCCTCTGTTCGGCTCTACGGCTACACAGGAAACGCAGACAGAGTCGCTCGCTCCAGCATCTATTCGGTCATCCCCATTGCCCAGCTCAATCCCGTCCTCTTCTCCAATCATGAGCCGGACTCCGGACCCTGATGCGGCCATTCAGAGACTGCAACTGCTGGCACCCGGCGTCCAGCCAGGGAAACTAGGCGCCTCTAAGCCGGCCAGTGTCCTCTCATACTGGCCCGCCGAGCGAGGCGTAGACCCAAGCCACTACACGTCCAGTGTGCTCCTTGCCTCGGAAAGCCAGCACGACGAGGCAAAGCAGCGGCTACAAAAGATTGAGGCCAAGCGGCGATCCATGGCGGAGAAGTACAAGCGGCCAGCCATCATGCGCAAGGAACTACTATCCAGCCAGGCGGAAGACAGCGGCGGTCTCCCTTCGCTACAAACAGGGCACAAACAGATACCTATGTCAAGCCAGGAAGTTCCTGCTTCTTCACAAAGTCAAGGAATGGGCTTCACCATGAGCCAGCCCGTCTCGGGTGTGTTTGGAGATCGGAAGAAGACGAAGAAACCGAAGAAGAAGAGCGGGTTCCGGTAGCGGTGCTATATCTGTATTTCTTACATGTATTTATTTACCATCATGCACAGCATGCGGCAACGGTGAAAGTGCTAGCAGCAGGCACCAATAGGCACTACCTTAATGATCATTGTATATAGTATATGAACGCCTTATGATCCAGTCCAACATGACTTGCTGCCTAAAGCAAAATCCCGGTGCCCGAGATGATATTATTCGGCGTCCTTCATATCTCGTGTAATACACATTACTTGATTCATTCACCCAAGAGCGGGGGAAGCCCAGCTCTTCCCTTAAACCAATCCAAACCCACAGCGAGCCTCGTCCTGCATAAATCAACTGGTCTCACTCACTCTGACCGCGCCGCCTTTTGTGCCTTTTTCAAAATTCGCCATCTCATTCGTTTTACAGGCATTCCAGCATGCAAGCGATATCCTCCCCAACGATCGCGGTAAATGGCTGCCTAATCATAGGTACTCGGTTCTCACCGGCCGCCTCAGCCGCCTGCCCAAGGCCAGTTGAAGCGTTCTACAATATCCCCTATGCCTCCACGGATCGCTTCTCCCAAGCTCGTCCACTGCCACTGGGCTCTCAGACCTCGGGTACGAGATTGGATGCTTCACGGATCAAGTATGCCGGCCCAAACCCCAACTGCACAACTTCCACGCTGCGGCTCCATATCACACGCCCGTCGACGGCGTCGCAGCAGCCGCTCCCAGTCATCATCTACTTCCACGGCGGAGCCTTCAACTTCGGCGACCCCTCGGAGACTGACTCGGTCTCGTTCGTCGCCCATGCCCAGAAGGACATCATCGTTGTAGCCATCTACTACAGGCTCGGCGTGCTGGGGTTCCTAGCTGGCGAGGGGGAGGCCAACCTGGGGCTCAAGGACCAGAGACTGGCCGTGGAATGGGCGCATTCATGGATCCCAGTCTTTGGCGGTGATCCAGCCCTCATCACTCTACGAGGCGTGAGCGCAGGAGCACACTCGGTTCGTCTACTTACTGTGATCATCCATTATGTTGGCTAACAACCCCACTAGATTGGCCATCACATGCTGAACCCATCTCCCCTGCCCTTCCATAAGGTCATACTTGAGTCCGGTTCGCCTACAGCTCGCTCCGTGCTCTCAGCTTCCCATCCTCGCACCGCCGCCAACCTCGACAGTGTCCGCTCCAGCATGCTCCCAGTCGTAACCCCTCCCCGGACCGTCAAGGTCAACTTCCTGCTCAACGCCGGCCTCGACGTCTTCTCCAAGCACGCAGAGTCCCTCACCTGGCCTTTCCAACCCGTTGTCGACGGTCCTGGGGGCATCATACCAGACCTGCCCCTCAACCTCTGGCAACTAAAGGCTTCTTCTTCTTCTTCTGACCAAGCCGGGAGGGGTGAAACCAGCCCGCTCCCAGCCGCCGTCATAACCGGCTTCTGCACCAGCGAGGGCATCGACTTCATATCAGAAACCTGCAGCGACTTCCGCTCCTTCTTCACCAAGCTCATACCCTCCCTAACTGTTGCTGACCTCGAGGCCCTCGAGGCCCTCTACCCTCCCAGCGGTGACCATGCAGCAGCAGGCCGCCGCGCAGACCTCGTCCGCCGCCTGGGCCTGGCGTACGGCGACTACGCCTACATCTGCCCCATCATCCACACGGCCCACATGATATCCAAGCTCGGCGGCAAGGTCTACCTCTACGAGTTCGCAGCCCTCGTCTCCGAGGCCCACCGCGCGGCCTCGCACGCGAGCCACTCCGACTTGGTCACCCGCTCGACGCTGGGCGCCGAGCTTCCGGGGCTGGAGGCCGTGAGCGCGGAGATGCACTCCCGCTGGGCGGAGTTCGCGGCGTCCCCTACCGGCGTGTTCGCTGGCGACAGGTGGCCCCTGTTCGTGACGCCGTTTGGTGCAGGCGGCGACGACGGCGACGAAGCCAAGGGGAAACTGCTCGTGTTTGGTCAGGGTAACGACGAAGTCTCGGGAGGTGAGAATGCAGGCGTGCGGGTGCAGACGAGGACGCTGACGGAAAGGGAGAGGGAAGTCTGCAGATTCTGGTGGGACAGAATGGAATTGAGTCAGGGCGACGGGAATGCGGGAGTTGTGAGTGAGGCGTACTAAAACACGAGACGGCAAAGGGTGCGTCTCAGGGGTAATTCAAGGTCTCGGGCATCCTCATACCAACAATGATAATGAGCATCCACAAGAAACATCACTAGGAAACGATCAACGAAAACATATGTACGTGGTAGATCTCGGGGTTTAAATTCGTATCGACGAAAACAATACACTGCTGTTCCGCACACATTCCACCTCGTAGCTTCGCCAACATAGACTTCGGTACTATCCAAGCTATCAAACATTGGTGCTGCCAATTGTCTTCAACATCAACAAGATTAGAAAAAAGAGAGTACTAGAAAAGGAAAGACGCGTATATCGGGGTAGTAGACTGATTAGAAACAAGGGGGAAAATCACAGTAGACCTCGCTATGCCAACCCATGAGCGCGACTAAATTGTCGCGCACAGACAAAAAGGAAAGTGATAGGGGCGAAGATATATACCCAATTCTAGGTTTTTTGTGATTGATGATCGTAATATGTGACGTCCCATTGGGAGATGAGGATCGAGTTCAGAAGGAAAATCCGCCCTGTGGAACAACGGAAGCCTGTACAATGTGGCGCAAGCTGGAAGCACCACAGTTCCGCAACAGATGGGTAAGGAGATACCGAACGAAAGGCGCATACACCGTCTCGTTTTGGGAGGTGGTGCATAGACAAGCGGTTTTTGGGTGTATTAAAAACGAGTTACGAGGGATAAGAGTCGTTGAAACCTGAACGCCATAATCGACCAGAAGCAAAAGGAAATCGTCGAGTTTCGGTTAGAAATTCTGGGAGATACCCGCGCTTTGTTGAGGATAATGAGATGTGTTTTCAATGCGCGTGTTGCGGCGAGCCGGATTATCACGGATGACGGGCTGTGGAGGCGCGTCATGATAATGGCCATCGGTATAAGGTTCTTGATCTTGCACGTCATAGTACGTCGCGCCCTGTCCGTATGAAACACCGCCCTGTAGGTCGGAACCATCTGATCGGTTCGCAGCGCTGTAGGAGGATGAAGCATTGGAAGGCCCACGGTCGACACCCACGGCGCGGTTGTTGCCAGTGTTGCCGTTCATGGCCCCCAAGATCTCTCCGTCCGGAGAATAGATGTTATCGGACCGTGCCACGCCAATGGGGGCTTGTGTGGGGGATGAAGGATCAGAGTAGGCGTTCTTGCCTCCCGACAGCGTCGTCGAGGCCTTGCGACCGTTGGAGCTGGCCAAAGTGGTGGTGCCCCAGCCTCGGTAGCCCCCTGAGGTATCCTCGTTCATCTCATACCCACCATCAACGACACCGGGAATCGTGGGATCAGCATTAGGGTTGTACGAGTAATCCTCAACCTCCTTGCGGCGTTCCTCCTCGGCAGCAAGTCGAGCCTTTCGCTTCCTCCAAAAGAACAGGGCGGCAATCGCAATCAAAGCAATGCCTACAATGGGGACCACAACACCAATGGCGACCTTGGCGTCAGTCTTGAGACCCGAGCTGCCACTTCCTGACGAGTCACCGGGTGTCAGGGAAGGGTTGGAAGTGGAAGATGTCGTGGAAGATGTCGTGCTGCCAGAACCCCCATTGATTGTGCTGGTTACGACCACTACACTGGTCTGCGTACTTCCGCCATCCGTTGGAACAATTGTGGTCACAAAGGTGCTCGGCGCGGCGCTACTTGTGACGGGAGCTTGGCTACTGGCGGGGGCACTTGACGAAGGAGCGGCTGAAGAACTTGGTGCAGAAGTTGCTGGGTTGGATGTCGACGGTTGAGCTGCTGAGGTTGGCGCCTGGGATGTTGATGGCTGCGCCGAACTGGAGGGCGCTTGACTCGGGGCCGAAGTGCTTGGCTGTGCCGCCGATGTTGTCGGGGCCGCTGAAGTTGGCTGCTGCGAGGTAGCAGGCTGAGAAGCGGAAGATGGAGCCGCTGCCGAGGTCGAAGGAGCAGCGGCAGATGTTGCCGCAGATGTTGGTACGACATTCGAAGTCGGGACCACCTCGCTGGTGGCGGCAGAGGGGGACGACATTTTGACGGTCGAAACTGATGTCCTCGATGCAGTGGTCTAGGGGTCCCTGGACGTCCGAGTCTCTGTTAGCTACTGCTGCATCACCATGCCCGTCACGATGGGTAAATGGCGCGGAAGCGTGTGTGCATGCGTTCAAGGGAATATGTAGCACAGGGACAAGAGATGGGACTAGGGAAGAACGCCGGCCACGTCATGACCAGTCTCGCAGCGGGCAGATCTTGTGTTGCCCGTGGCTGCAGTGCAGACTCTTTCCGGCTTCACGGCCACCGGATGAGGTTTGGGTGCTGCCCATGGCGAATAGCAAAAAAAAATACAACGACGAATGCAGGCGTGGAAAAGTGTGTCACGTACCTTGGCCTTGGGCCAGTTAGTTAAGGAGTGTCGAGGCTCTCTATTCTCGTGGGAAAACCATGCAATGCTCGCTGGTAGCCTCACAATCAAACGCGGGGAGCAAGGCAGGAAGAGATTGGAGAGACGGAAAAGCAGAGCGACGATGTCGAAATGGGAACAGACCTGGAGATGAGCTCAGCATGGGTCGGACTCGGGACTCACTCTGGACGGGAGGGTTGCTGGGGACCGTCCAGATCTTGGGCGCCAGCACTCGTTCTAGTGGAAACCCTCCAGCAATTTGCCCTGCCACAGGCTATGGGCCAGGTGTGTGTCTAGCTGTATCTGCTCTAGGACGGACTCGGCAACGCTTCCACACGAAAGCAGGTTCAAATCCCTGCGTGTCACTGGGGAATTACGGTTGGATAAGACCGCCCCAAACGCCATCGCGCGCCTCAATAGCTCCCAGCTGGTGGCTCACCAGCGCCGCTTTAAGCAGACTGTGGCTATGTCGGCCGTTGCAGACTGACTGAGGTTATGTAATACTGCATAATCGCCAGGAATTTGGGCGTCTCGCCTCATGTTTCTACATGACACACAGTCAAAGTTTTGTTTTTGTTTGCTTGCAAGAACCTTACACAATCAGAGTTCTCGGTAAACATAAGCCTTTAGATGTTTACATCATCGATTTGACGGATGTTTGAATTCTGCTGCTGCAAAGCTCCTGGGTAATAAGTACGGAGAGTCCCATTGACCAAGGCAATTTCGCGCGCTGCTGAACGGGGCTGTTTGCAGCAGGGATGACGAACATGCCGTGACCAATTGCTGCTGGCATCGACGAAACTTGTACTTGGTCATACAGAAAACATGGCAGCAGGCGGTGACACCATGCAAGCCAAAGAGTCGTCTCTCCTGAGTACCTGCGTAGTGTAATGCAGTCCATAGCCCAGGACGAGATGAGGTCCACAGCCGGCCCGCGAGGACTCAGACGTGGCTTGACGAAGATACAAAACGAGTAACTCGCGGGTCTTCTCGTTATCAAAATTGAGGCTCACCATAGGTATCTTGGAGGCTAAATTTATCCTTAGCATACCTGCGGGCTGGGACCGTATAACAAAAATGCCAGGGGCAGAGCTCGGGTGGCTTACTTACTAGTACTGCCTAGCCCAGGTAAGCAGGCAAAACTATCACCATCGAGGGCCGGTTCTGGAGACGGGCCAGCACCAAGATTTACGGTCCTCCCGAGCATGAGTTTCTCGACATCATATGCCTTTGTCGTGAAACACAGCCCAGGTAGGGAGCTCCGTCCAATTGCATATTTCACACAACAGCCCTGCTAGGCGGCAGATAAGACGATATGCAGGCAACTTATTACCGAGCATCCATGTTCAGACAACGGGAGCACCAAGGCCGTTGTGCTCACTGAGCTCTCAGTAAGGTAGCTTCAATTACAGCGGCACTGGCGCTATCCCAGTACGGCGCCGTATCTTCGTGTGGGCACATACCAGAGCTACTGGACAGGCCCCGCTGGATACGGGGTGACAGGCGCGTCTACAGAGAATACACCTACGCGCACTAAATCACCACATTTATACGAGTCCATTGCGGATGCAAATCCGACTTCGACACCCGATTGCTCTGTTGGCATCTCTTCGCCTCTCATCGTCGGATCGGCTGATCATCCTCTGGAGATTGTGGCTCTCTTTTTTGCCTTCAATCAACACGAGAATTGCCGAGTTGTAGGCTCAGATAGGATGGATCGGCCCTCGCCGTTCCCCTCTCATACGCATGCAGAGCCACATTCTCCATCCCACCCATACCAGCGCAGCACACACACACACACTGCTCCGTCAAGTCCGTCTCCTCTCCATGCATGCATATGCACAAGACACAAACATGTAGCGTAGCCAAGTAGCATCTCAACACAACACCGCGTGGATGTGTGGGAAAGGGGCGCCACCCAGCTCACCTGCCCAGCGGCCAGCGCCGACGTTCCAAGCACCCGGTGAGCGATCCCCCTCAGCCAACCCATCAATGCCCATCATCGCATGGCGAAACCCAACGTCGCGTGGCAAAAAATCTCCAAAATGGCATCTTCCCAGCCAATCACTGACCCCAATGTGTCTGCCTTTTTTGTTTCTGTTTTGTTTTTCCCAGCACTCCGTCCCTCCCGCTTCCTTCCTGTTCGTTCATCGGGGTATTACCTCAGCTTAGACACTCATTTCAATTCCAACGGGGATCCCCATGATATCGTACAACAAGCCCAGTCAAAAAATAATATCCGATTGCCTAATCAGGGGTGTAATCAGCAATATTCTCACCTACCGGTCACACAGCGTATCCGGTAGACACCGAGACTTGCAGATATCCCCCTCCCTGCTTCCATTATCTCCAATGTAAATTGCGAATCAATCAAACTTATCTATCCCCCACATGGGGCACACCCTCTCTGATCTTGCCAACCCACCACCTATCATCTGGTGTCCGGTCCGGATGGCCAATGGAGACATCTCGTTCCTTTGATGTGTATGGTCCTCTATCATGGCTGTGCAAATCAGCCGTCGCTCACCCGCCACCACAACAGGTGATCAGCACTGCGCTGTTAAAAATAACTTTAAGTATCGTAGACAGTTTAGAGTTCGTGCTTTTGACGTCTAGATCCTAATGGCAACAGACTCTCGGCGGCCGCCGGACGAGTTGGGTTTGAAGCCAGCCAACAATTGGTAGCCAGTCATCGCCGAGCCAGACTTGATTGAGCCCATACCTAAAATTATGGTCACCCCATACTTCACTCGCTCAAGTAGATGTGGGATGTGGTGGTGGTCAGCTAGCTGAATATAGTCAAGAGATAGATGCAAGCCTCAGCTATGGCTGTCTATACGAGGCAACAAAGTTTAAACCACGGTGACGGGCAAAAGATGTGCAGGATATTTGATGTCAACAAACATCAACCAAGTTCCCATTTCACACCGCTATATACAAGCTCGAATCTAATTTCAGAACCCAGAGCGCGATTCGTTATGTTTCGTATTGGGTGATTTCCAATCCTTCTATATGCAAATTTACCCCAAAAATTAAAGCCAATCGCGACCAAATAGACTCCCACGAAAGGAAGAAAACAAAATCCCAACACCCAAATACTTGTCAATGCCGACGAAGCCTATCAATGGGCCAGGCGCTATGCCGAAAAGCAAAGAACGTCATCATGGCAAAATTGCCAGTGAATGCTGCAGTGAAGGCGACTGATACAATCCCAGCCTTACTGACGCATTCCCCACTGGGGTTTCAGCTCAGAGGCGAGTGCTTGCTGCGTAAAGACCTGGTCACCCGGTAGTCGACTGATACGACCAGCTCCGGAGCGGATGGCATGCGCTGCTTGTGCAGAGAGACCACTCCGGTTGCTTCGAATGCTTCCCGCATCACTCATTGAATCACCATCCTTGAATTTCTTGGGTGGCAAGAAATCGAGACCTGTGAAGGTGGATGACTTGCGGAGGAGATGCCTACACACGTGTTAGATAATACTGACAACACACACAGAGCAAGGTAAAAACTCACGGGCTAGGGAGGGCATTTAGCTCGTCATACGAGTTGACAAGGGGAGAGACGGCAGGAACCTTCGGCTGGTAAGGGCGTCGTTCACCCAGAGGGCTTTGTGATCGTCCACGAGCCCTCTCGCTGAAAGCGTCAGGAGGGGCGAAGTCGGTGGCGTTCATCAGGGCGAAAGAGTCGTCAGTGAGTTTGGATGGGGTAGGAAGTGTCTTCAGAGCGGCAGGTGGTGGCAGGTTCCTTCCCTGTCGAGAGGCAGAAGACCCAGGTCTGGGGCCCCATGCTGATTGAGATCGTGGTCCACCGGGAAGGCTCATTCCACCAAGAGACCCGTGTGGTCCATGAGGTCGAGGTCCTGGTCCTCGAGATGCCGACCGAGGTCCTCCACGAGGGCCAGGGCCGGGGGGTCCTCTACGTCCAACAGGTGGTGGTGTCATGGCACGACGGTGAACAGGTTGGGCATACGGCATTACGAATGCGTTTGAATCGGGATCGAAAAAGGCGTTGTTACCAAGATAGCCTCCATCATAGTCCTCATAGTACTGAGCGCTTGGGCCAGAGTGCTGAGCTGGAACACCAGGAACAGGAGGAGCCGTTTCCTTTGAGTCATCAAAGTACTCCTTGTAGAAGGATCGGATACGATTGGCACGGTACTCGGGGTCCTCAGAGTCCAAATCATCAGCGGGAGGAAGAGGACGGAAGCCAACAGACAGTCGCTTGGATTCTTGTTGAGGGACACCCAAGCCTCCAGGCTGCTGTCGCGGTTGAGGCTGCATATGATGCTCCAGAGACGCCCTTGAAGTTGAGCGGCCTCGGCCGTAGTCACTGTAGTCCTCGTAATAGTCGGTGGTCTGGTTCTGAGGTTGATCGTCGTAAAAGCTCCCTTGAGATTCTCGTGCTCCGGGTGTGGCTGTTGTTGGTTGCGCCAAGGTCTGGGTCTGGGTGGGTTGCGGGCTGCCAACGTTTGGTTGCGGGCTTGAATTAGCGGTGGTGAACATTAAGTCATCGACAGGCGACAAAGGTTGTGGGAGGTTGAGATCAATTCCAAGACCACCAGAGTTGGTAGGAGACTTGGTGCCAGTATTGTTGTCAGATAGAGGAAGTCCAAAATCGAATTTGTCGTCAATTTGGGGGCTGGCAATTCGCTCCATAGGGTTCTTCGAAACAACTGCTGGTGGCGTTTGAATACTTGGTGTTTGTTGCGGCTCAAAATCGTTCACATCTCCTCTCTCAGCAACCTGGGGCTTGATGGGATGGACTGGTCCAGTTGGGTCGTTGGGGGTAGAGCTTCGGTGAACAGGCTCAGGGGCAGCGGGGGTTGCAAAAGGATTCGACTTTTCGTGGGACGAAAGGCTCGACTTAGGGAACGAGCCTTGCCTGACCGGACCAGACCTGTGGTGGCTCTCTTTTCCGAATGACTTGATAGATCCAACCTCGCTGTTCACAATCTGGTAAGGATCGTATTCCTTGCTGTAGTCCCTGACGAGAGAATCGTGCGAGGCCTGGACCTGGGGTGGCAGCAGATATGGCGAAGAGAGATTCATATCCATGGAAAGTTGGTTGTTTCGATGATTGTTCTTGTCTCCTCCCATTAGGAAGCTCTTGCGGGACTTCTTCTTGCCATCTACCATTGGGGTGTCGCCGAGACCAAAATCGAGATCACGATGAGAGTCCTTCGCATCCTCGGCCCTCACCTTCTTCAAATTCCGACGGTAGAGAACAGCCAAAACTACAAAAATTACCACGATAGGGATACTAGATTTGAGAAGTAAGTTAGCGTATTCTCTTCCCCATAACCCGGGGCAAACAGGTACTTACGTGACACTGAGAGCGATGGTGATGGTCAGGTTGCTGATAGTGAAAGGCTTTTCTCGAGTGACCAGCGTAGAAGCCCTGGCAGCCCCCTCTTGCCCAAGACTCCCCTCCTTGCCCACCAGATCCATAACCGCCATGATGCCGAAAGGGGATGCGATGGGAAACGAATTACCAAGCGAAAACGACGGTTCCAGGAGGTCTCGTGAGACCCAAATATCCAACCAAGTATCGACACGTTGAGAAGAAAATATAGAATATATAAGATCGAAGAAGAGAAATTAATATAACGGCCAAGGCTGTCGAATGAGAATATCCTTTATCGGCCAATCAAGGTGTCATGTCCATTAAGATGATGCGAATTAAAGCACACGCTCGAGACAAAAAGCGACACAAAATGTTCAGGAAAAAAGTCGTAGTCGATGTGAAGAAATCAGTGTTGTCGAAGGGTCGAGGAATTACTGAGGTGTGTACCAAGTTCGTGGGTGAGGTTTGTGTGGTTTCCGAGCGGCTGAAAATGAGAATAAAGACCGGCAATGAAGAAACGGGGTTGACGTCGTTGCGAGAAGCCCAGCAATGCGTTGGAATGCAATATGCTCGATGAAATAAAGAATGACTAGTGTTAAGCAACAAAAAGAGTGGCAAGCCTGCTGGCAGGCACGATGAGCATCCGGTCAATAGATTGAAAAAGGGAACCGTCGATGAGGAGGAAGGAAGCAAAGGAGGAGAATCGAGACAATCATTCAAGATGTTTGGATGGATGTGGCGCACCGCACCAGGGCGTGTGCCATCTGGGTCCACCGTTCGACCAGTAAGCAAGCACCCCCGGTTGGTTGACATGGAAGGAGCCAGGGACGGTTGGACCCAGAATGGGTACCGAGACCGAGTGTAATTTCATGCAGGCTTCCAGTTTTTGGTAGCCGTGTCTCTCCTCAGCAGGGCATTGTTCCAGTACAATGTCTACAATCTAATGAACGACGAAATGAATGTGCAGAAACAAGCTGTCGGGACCATTGCAGCGAGCCCACCGACCTGAGGTCCTAACCACAGCTCGCAAACCACACACATGGGCTCCTGTCGCAAGCACCAAGAGGCATCCAATCCAATGCAGGCGTCGGGTACTTCCTATCATTCGACCTCAGGTGGTAGTACTTAAGGTAGACGCGCGCGCCGCACTAACAGCAGGCGCTGAGCTCCGGTCAGTCGTTCCATGGGTCTACCTTGGAGTGGTTCCCAAGTTAGCACACTGCGTATTACGCACAGTGCTAACTGCGTCTTCCAGCTGGTCCGCCCGTCCTCCGTCCCACACTGCATCGACAAGTCCCTCGTCGATTGGTTCTCATGCAACTGTCTGGGCGGGGGCACCTGGACAATCCTGTAATAACCGACCCGTCGACGGGCGTTGGCTGCGCTGAGGAAAATTCTACGCAGGTACGATGCAGCGGCGTGGCGCAACTTCCTATTTTACCCCTGACGCTAAACTCGAATCCGCATAGCGCGCATGCATCCCCAGCCAGTAGGCCTGGTACAGTAAAAGGAGTTTCACGGGGAGCAAAAGCCTCACTCGCAATATCCACATCCACAGCACATGCACGCGCACACGTAAGTCAATGTGCGGCAAGCAAGGGACGCCTGGGAAACGAGACAAATTTAACTAGGCTGTCTTGCCTGCCGGCCCTCGTCTCGCCCGCTACAAGTTCACCATTGTCCAGCTTGGATAGAGTCAGGGAGAATTGCCACAGCGTCGGCTAGGGCTTCAGACCTCTGGTGCCCCGAGATGAGAGCAGGACCAAGAGAGGAGCCAACGCAGCCCCCGAGCAATTGAGGCCTCTGTTCTGCCTTGGTCCGGGAATCCAACCAACGACAAGAACGGAAGGTCTCCCCTCCCACAGTTTCAGCCCTGCAGCTGCCTCCTTCGCCTAGATCCTGTATACTCCTATTAATTGCTATACAGAAAGAGCATGATTTTGCGGTCACCGTTATTTGCCACGGGCTATGTTCATTTTGTCTTTCAATCCAGCTATCCTCGTCGACGTCATCCCTCGCTAGGTACCGCTAGCACTACTAGTAGCTAATCTCCAATCCAGTCCAAATCGCCCCTCCACTAAGGGCAGTATCCAGGAGAAACCAGACATTGACGTCTTCGCTAACCTGTCAGCTTGTAAAATTCCGGTGCTGCTTCCAGAAGCCACGCTCTATCTATTTTCGTCACATCGCGGATGAAGATCTTGTTGCCCGTCTCCATGACCTCGTGAAAGATGACCCAGTCAGCCTTCCGGTTGAACATCAGGGAGCTCGGATGTGCGTGAAGGACAACTCCTCCCTCTACGCTTCTGAATGTCCCGTCAGGCTGCATTCGTGCGGCATGCGCAAAGTAGCCGGCGGTCAGGCATCTCCGTATCTGCTCTGCTTTCTCAAGCGGGTTCTCCGGCCGAGATGCTGCGCTCGACTCGTCCACCCGAATGTCAAAGCGTTCCAGATAACGCTTCAGCTGTGCACGTATACTGACTGCCCGTGCCATTGCCTTGTAGTTGAGATTGTTCTCGTGGCAAAACTTGGGCTCCTTCTTGCCCTTCGACACAAAGGTCTGGTAGGCGTTCAGATACGTTAGGTGATCACCCTCCTCTGCAGCGAATTTCCGTCTTGATGTCTCCATCTTCTTTCGTTCACCATCGTGGTGAAACCATACGCTCCCACCGACGCTAGTCATGGCGGCGATGGTGAGTATCTCACTAGTGCATCTGAAACCTGGCGAGGAGAGTAGAGTCTTGGCCATCATTGGTTCCACGGCAACCTCCGCCATCCTGAATCCCAGCGGCCTGGTGAGCTTGGCATATTCGTCCAAAGCCCCGAGGGCATAAAGAAGCTCAAGAGCTTTGGACACGAGTTCGGCCGGGGGAGGTGACAGAAACCCAAACCTCACAACGTTGTCAATGCCAAGCGCTTTGAGCTGTAGGATTATCGGTGCTAGGTTTGACCTCTGAATTTCGGGTATGTTGGCATCAGACAATGCTCTATAGCTGTCCTCAGTGTACAGTCTGAAGCATTTTCCTGGTTTCGTCCGGCCAGCTCTTCCGGCTCGCTGCTGTGCTGATGCCTTTGATACGGGAGTCGCGGTTAACGTTTCAATGCCAGTCTTTGGGTTGTAAGCGCGTTGCTTCACGAAACCGCAGTCCACCACGTAGACAATGCCCTCGATCGTAACTGAAGCCTCGGCGATATTTGTCGAGAAGACCACTTTGCGAGTATTCTCGGGTGTTTTATCGAACACGTACATTTGCTCTTCGGTGGAGAGACCCGCGTATAAATGTAGAGGTTGAAGCGCGCCTTGTCTAGCATCCAGTTGCAAGGCTCGTTCAGATACGGCCTGGACGGCAGTGTCGATTTCCTCCCGGCCAGTCAAGAAGACGAGTATGTCACCAGGACCTTCTTGGGTATGTATGTCAAAGACTGTCTTAATGGCTTTCTCCACATAGTCTTCGGCTGATGATTCGAGGTAGAGGATGTCAATTGGATACGTTCTCCCTTCGAGACTGACGACGGTTGCTACTTCATTTTCTTTCGAGTCAGGTTTGCCTGCTGTCGTGTCCTCGGCTCCCTCTGAGAAAAATTTTAGAAATTCTTCTGCCTGGAGCGTTGCGCTGCTGATGATGATCCGCAAGTCCGGTCGTTTCCTTCTTATTTTTCTCAATAGTCCAAGCAAAACATCTGTGCTGATTGACCGCTCGTGCGCTTCATCAACCATGATGACGGAGTATCTGCTCAGCAATGGGTCAACCAAGGCCTCGCGAATGAGTAGTCCATCGGTTAGGAACTTGATGCACGTCGAAGAAGAGGTGACATCTTCAAATCTTATAGAGTATCCAACTTCTTTCCCGATCTCACAGCCGAATTCCTCGGCAACACGTACTGCTACAGTCGTAGCCGCAACTCTCCGAGGCTATAGAATCGTCAGTATATATGTCTCGACGATATCCTCATTCCATTCGGTACTCACCTGCGTAATGCCGATTACCTTGCCGTCGGAGCACCAACCAGCATTCTCAAGAAACTGTGGAATTTGTGTTGTCTTTCCGGATCCTGTTTGTCCGATGACAATTGTGACTGGAAATTTCTCAATGACGTATAGCAAGCTCTCCCGGTGTTTGGCGATGGGTAGTAACGCGGGAGGTTTGTGCAGCGCCGGGATGAAATTTGAGTCGATGCTAAATTCTGCCATATTGAGACGGGCACCTCCCAAAATCCACGTTCTCTACCTATGTATAAAGTAATATCGATCCCAGAATAGTCCTGTGATAAAACAGCTCCTCCCGCGATTGTGATGAAAGGTTCAATTAAGGCTTGAATTAAGTAAGAAGATAGATCACGGAGCCTTCATCTTCAGCACAGGGTAGGTTGGAGTTTATTAGAGCTTGTTCGCCGCACCAACACAACATGACTACCCTAAGCCTGACATAACCTAAGGCGCATGTGCCTCTTATTAGCTTAGCAGGCGGCTGAGCGGATATGTGGAGAACGTCATCAGTAGGTGGTAAGCGACCCCTCGTCCTCTGGAATCTTGATACAAGATGAAGCCACATTCATCATTTTAGTTTTATCGCTGAACGCTTAGTCCCGGCTCACAAGGGTACTGTACCCACGAAGAAAAGCGACTGGAATACCAGAGGGAGTTTTAGCAACCTCACTACCTGCTTGCTGCGTCCTACACCCCCGAATATGTCGACACCGGCCGATACGGTGAGCTCCCGCCAACCAATCTCTTAATAACGGGACCTAGATCCCACACGCTAGACGTGTCACTAACATCAACAAAGAACAAGAACACAGTAGAAAGCGGTGCCGAGTCGCCTACAACCGCTAGACCTCTCGAAATGGATGACGACGATGTGCAAGAGACTGGGATCTTGGGAGGAGAGGGAAACTCCACAACCTCTCCTTCGGGTCAGACTCCCAACACTGCGGCTGTGCCTGCATCTACAACAGAGAACACAACTCAGTCTACGACGGCAACAAGGGATGAAGTCCCCCCTTCGAAACCTCCTCGCCCCCTGACGGAGGCGCAGAAGAATGAAGCGATTCTAAAGGAGGCATTCCCCTCGGTTGACGCGGGGATTATCAAAGCTGTCTTGCGCGCCAGCGGGGGTCAAGTCGAGCCTGCATTTAACGCTCTGCTTGGTATGGTTTGAACCCGAGGCTCAGGAAAGCAATGGAGAACTAACGTTATTAGAAATGACCGACCCGGATGCCGCAGCCGCAAACCAGAACGAGCCGCAAGAAGTCCCCCCTCCACAGCCGCCACGACCCCAAGGGCGTAGGGAGCTTACCCAGATGGAGGCGGATGAGCTGTACGCGCGCCAGCTGGCGGAACACTACGACAACGTTGGAGAATACGAACAGCGAACGTCAAACCGCGGCGACCCCAGGGGCCAGGGGCAATATCCAAACGAGGAGCGAGAGTACAGTTTTATCGACGATGACCTTCCGGTGATTCGTGACCAGTTGCGCCAGGGGTTCGTTGAGACACAGACCAAGGTCAATGGATGGATTGATATGCTGAAGAAGCGGATCGAAGACTCCTTCGACGAAAGCGAGGATCCTCATCACCAACAACAGGGCCAGGGCCATGGTTATAATCAAGGTTATGGCCGGCCGGGTGAGACAAGCCGGAGGAGCGGCGATTACGACGCCGACCCACAGGTTCTTGGGGACGATTTTGCGGGGATGAAGTTGTCAGCCGACGGCAGTAAGTATCCCATCATTTTGGACCTGCAAGAAGTTGCAATACAATCGAAACTAACTTGAATAAAGCCCCTATTAATAGGACCGCCCCTTATACTGGAATTCAGAGGCAACACTCGACCTCCCCCAGGCCTAAGGAGGGACGCCGAGTTGGCTTTAAGGAGGAGACGGAAGAGATCCAGTTGTACGATGCCTCACCTCAAGTGCCGCCCAAGGACGATACGCCCAAGGCTGGTGCCAAGGCAAGCAAGTGGCAGCCGTTGTCATCTGTCGACCCCAGCCCAATTGGAGACAACGACCCTTTCAGTCTTGGTGATAGTGAGGATGAGAGAGACCACCCCAAAGACACGAAGGAGAGCAAGCCCAAGACCAAGGATGCCAGCCAGGATGACGCTGAAAGGCTGAAGCAGGCCGCTGCAGAAGCAATGGCCGATAGCTTGGTTGAGCCCAGCCCGAGCAAGGACGGTGACTCAAGCGCTAAGAAGGCCTAGGCTTCGAGGTGGAAGCAAACTTGGATATAGTGGATGCTGTTTGGAATGGGTATACCCGAAATTTTCGTTTCGAATCATGCGCTGTTTGGGTGGCTGCTCACTTTTGCAAGGGACTGTTACGTGTTATCATGGAGAATTCGAGCCAGCAATTATGGGGTCAAAGCATTGTAGGTTTATGCCAGTCTAGTCGTCAGAAGGAAGTTTGAATATTATTTAAGACAAATGGTTTTTGCAGCCTTGTCCAATTCACCAATCAGGTCCTCGCAACCATGGCTTAACTCGATCGGAAGCTGAGATCAACCAGGATCATCCGGCCCCTTTCGATGGCACCGTATGCAGTGGCACCCAAGCATCGAGCTGGAGAGGACTAACGTACACATACGTGTATTCCTCACTGGAACAACCCGTAGTCATCATGCGTGAGGCCCTTCTCGGCAGGTGGAGTTTTGGGCTGAAAGCAAGGGGAGAAGGCGGGTGGGATTTTTGTATTGGAGCTAGTTTTTTGGGATACTTTTTTTTCAATGGACCAACTGGCTCTTGTATGATTCTCTCGGAGACCGAACGACAAGATATGCATAATGACGGAGGTGTCCTAGCATCTACCCGATCTTACGTAGCTACAGTAGCTAGGCCTCGAACTAGACGACCTACTACGAACTCTGTGCCTAACCCCGCGCTGGTCCAGGCTCCTGGGCATGGACAGCTGCAAGCTCGGGGCGGCCGTTGGCATTTTTGTCACTGCCTGCCCTGCCTCCCGCCTGTGTGACATGAAGTCATGGCCGCATGTGTCACGGAACCCAGCATCAGCGCCGTCGCTGCGAGTCCCGTGAACGATCCACCGCCTGAGTTCCAATGATGCACGTGAGGCCTGGCCCCCCGTTCTCGTGCAGGGGCAGCTCAAGCTCTATATACCTATCGAGCAGGCACGGGTTGGGATATCGGCCAGCGATTGGACGGAGGGGTTGAGCCTCCCGGTGTGGCAGGAAACCGCCGTCGGAAGGGGCACCCCTCCCCACTTGGCTGGCGGCGTCGGGGCGCTGTGGCAGCTGTTAGCCAAGAGCCCGCTCCGCGCACGCTGCCGGCTAATACCTGGTGCGGTTCAGCGTCGAACCCCAAGAGGTGCAGGTATTCACCGGGCCAGGCGCGCCATCTGGTTCGGGGCATGGTGATGGCGGTAGAGGCCAGCAGGCTGGTCGGCGTGGGCTCTGCTCGGCCAACCGACGGACACAGGTGGTGCGAATCAATATTACAGATTGCCCTTCTGGACAGATGGATGCGGGCCTCGCTGCGCAGGTATGTTGGACTGCCTCGTCTGTCCCATGAGATGGCGACGCGTAGAGTCCCAGCATGCAGCCCGCAAGTGCCTAGTCGGGGCCTTAGTCCAGGTGCATTTTTCCCTTCCTAATAAGTCCATCTGCCTTGCCTTGAGTTGTTGTTGCTGGCTGCTGCCTCGGTCACCACCACCAGAACCCCCCCCCGCTTCGCTGGTAGTTCAGTGCTACTACTAGACCCAGCCTCGAGTCTTCAGTTGTCTGTAGGTGATGCCCAGTAGTGCTGCTCCCACTTCCCTTCATTTTCGCTCAGCATTCCCGACACCGGGACAGCGGGGTTCTATCCTACCGGTTTCTATTTTGAACCGGCCGTTTTTTATTACCTTTCCCTTTTCCTTTCCTCGTTCCTCCTGCCCTGTGCGCCGGTTTGGTTTAACCTTGTCTGCTCCAGGCCGAGTTCTGCTAAGAACGTGGCGAGTCATATCCGCCCTTCCTCATTTTCAAGGCGCCGCCTCGACGACTCGGAGCCAAGGGCTAGAAAAAAAAAAGGCCGACACCACCCTACACTGCCCAATACTTGGAGCAAGCCGTCACTCGTTCGCCATCCTGCTCTTGCCTCTCTTTGCTTTCCGCTTCAGGGATACCGATCTACAACGGTGTATGTGGACTTTCCTCCTCCCGTATTGGTGCCCCCCTTCGTCTGGCTGAGAAACCGCTATTCTCACCTCACACCCCAAGCCATAACCCCACGTTCTACCACATCACCACCCTCTGTTTCAGTCGCGCCGTGGATAGCTCTTGATATTGGTGTCATGACACTCAATTTCCTCCTACCAGCCCAAGCTTACCATCGTGCCAGAGATAGAGAGCGGGAAACGCCTGCTGGGACCCGGATATAACACCCACAAGCAACGGCACACAGCTTGCGCGCTACTAGTCAAGCACTCTATTTTCCTTCAGGCTCCTGTCGCCTGCATGCCGTAGGACATCACGGCTTATTCAACGACTTCTGTCAACTGTGCTTGTCCAGGTACCCCCGCTCGGCCAGTTGCATCATGTAAGTGACAGTCTCCCAGAGCAGTCTTGCCCTACTACTCGTCCCTCCTCGCCTTCTTCTCTTTTTGTTCCATGTCATGTCGGATCACATGTCTTACACACATGCAGGAAGTTCGGCAAGCAGATTCAGAAGCGCCAACTGGAGGTGCCCGAGTACGCAGCCAGCTTCGTGAATTACAAAGCACTGAAAAAGGTGAGGCAAGCAATATTTGCGCCATCCCGTTTCCTTTTCCTTTTACCATCCAGTACATGGGGGATCTTCCATCGGGAGGACTGTCTCGGAGACCCCGAGCCGTGCATGCAAGAAGGCCTGCTGCACACCAACCACCAGTAGTCTCTTGTATTTGTCACATCAGGACCTAACCCCCCACGACATTGGGTTGCCTCTTTTGTAACAAGAGTGCTGAGCGGTCGGGGGAAATGCCCATGTACGAGTAAAGCGCTAACAGTGTATTTGTTTCTCAGCTCATTAAAAAGCTTTCTGCGACGCCGACGCTCAGTGCTCAAAATGGCAATGGGCGCCCTTTTATACCTGCAGACTCGCAAGCTGCACTCCAGGCAAACAAGGCCACATTTTTCTTCCAACTGGTATGTAAAGAAGAACCCCCTGAAGCCTATCCGGGAACTAACTTGGGAGTAGGAACGAGAATTAGACAAGGTCAATGCCTTCTACCTACAAAAGGAGGCCGAGGTAGGACAAACCATCACGATACGGGAGACCGTCGACTCTGTGTAGCCACCACTGACTTGCTTCCCCCCCTGATGTAGCTTAAGATACGTCTCAAGACCCTCCTCGATAAAAAGAAGGTCCTCCAGAGCCGGCAAGGGAGCTCAAGACGTTCAGCCAAGTTCACGACGTTAGAAGAAGGCTTCCAGCAGTTTGCCACCGACCTGAATAAGCTGCAACAGTTCGTCGAGGTCAACGGCACAGCCTTCTCTAAGATCCTGAAGAAGTGGGACAAGACGTCCAAGTCCAAGACTAAAGAACTCTACCTCTCGCGCGCTGTCGAGGTACAGCCATTCTTCAATGCCACAGTTATCAGCGAGCTCTCGGATCAGGCTACGACCAGCCTTCAAGAGCTCGGCGCTTGGTCAGACGGGATTCAGGTCGACTTCAGAGCATCAGGGCATGTGGTAACGAGTCAAAACTTTGTGGGCACAGACGAAGGGGATGCCGACACACTGCTCCTCGACACGGTCGTCACAGGGAATATCAGCACGCTCCGAGACTTGTTGACCAAGATGCGACTTGCAAGCGATACAAGCGAAGGGGATAACTCTCTTATGGAACGCATCACTCGCACATTCCTGGCCGCAATCCACGACGCCCCGGTAGAGACTCTTCAGGTTCTTCTCGACACCGGCCTGGTGGACCTTCACTCCTACGATGACATCAACGAGAGAAACTGCTTGCACCAAGCTGCAATTTACGGCAAGGAACATGTGTTGAAATGGGGCCTCGATGCCAACGTTGTTGTCGACCGCACCGATGTTTACGGCAGGGTGCCTCTTCATTATGCTAGTTTGCATGGTCGCATCGGGATCCTGGACGCATTGTTGAGCGGTACGCGATGCAATTCCCCTATTATCCTTGAGCTAGTACTAACAGTCTACAGTTGGCTCCAACACCATCGACCTCATCGATCACGACAACTTCACACCCCTAATCCATGCCATCATCCATGCACACCTTGATTGCGTCGAACGCCTTCTCTCGAGATCAGCCAGAATAGATCCCGTCTCAGAATCCGACCATGTTCCGCTCAATCTTGCCTGCGAACACGGCTCAGTCGCTGTGGTGGAGATTCTATTAAAGCATGGGGCCAAAATCGTACCAGATGCCGAAGGACTCTACCCTCAGCATCTCGTGGCAAGAGCCGGGCAGACCTCTGATCTTCTTCTCTTGTTACAGAGGTACGGCGCAGATCTGGATCAGGTTGATAAACTGTACGGTTGGACACCGCTGGTACATGCTGCTAGCGAGGGCAACGTCGAGTGTCTGCAAGCTTTACTCAAGGCTGGAGCGAATCCCAACATCCTGGACGAGTCGGAATTGCCCGCAATGTACTACGCGGCCTGGGAAGGACATCTGGAGTGTATGAAGCTTCTTGCGCCTTTCTATACTAGGTCGCGCACAAGCCCCATGCTCATGCAACCCTTACTCGGTCCCATCGACGGCAGTTCAGGCCCAGCCCCTATGAGTCTGGATCCGGATGCCATCCCTATTCTTGAGCTGCCACCCCCGATCATACCACTTCGAAGATACGGACACAACTTCCTCGACACGAAAATTGTGGTCCAGATCAGCTTTGACACAGTTGAGCAACCTCTTGTCTTTTTCCAAGACGGAAAATATCCAGCTGCTAGACTTACTATTTCGTCTAAAGTTTCCGACCTCATTCCTAAAAACATTATTCTGCCATTTCAAGAAGACACTCGAATTGTTTCTTTCCAGATTGACAGCCTCGATTCTTTCTCATTAGACTTCGATGTTTTCCCCGCTTACGGCGCAAAGGTTATTGCCAAAACAGTTGTGCTACCAAGCACATTCAAGAGCTTGCCTGGGAACTCTCAGTGCTGCCTCCCACTATTCGACCCCCGGTTGAGAGCCATTGGACAAATAACATTCAACACGCAGGTCATCAAGCCGTTCCAAGGGCAGCCATTGGAGATTACCGACTTTGAAACCTATTGGAAGGCTACAAGCCAGTTTAATCAACCTACTAGCGCTATTGTGACTGGGTCAAGTCTCTCCGGCGACTACGTGCGACTTTATGTTCAATATACGAGTGACGGCGTTCCGGTCCTGTGGCCTCGTTGGACTATACCCTGTGGTGGGCTTGATATTCCTGTTTGCAGGTTAACCGGCAGCCAGTTCAAGGCTACGACGGCGCAGAGTCCCAGCCGCGCAGAACTTGCCAACCTCCCTGCTAAATCAACAGAAAATATCACCGAGATATACCAGATCCTTGCCAACGCAGGTGTAACTCTCGAGGAAGCCCTCGCTATCCTACCCCCTAGAATCCATATCAACCTGGAAGTTTTATATCCCACACCCAAGGAAGAAGAGGGCTTGTCTCTCGGGCCAGCCCTGGATGTCAACACGTTCGTTGATGCCATTTTGTCGATTGTCTTTGATCACGCACGAGCGCAGCGCGCACAGTCACCCGAATCTATCCGGTCGATCGTATTCAGCAGTTATAACCCGCGGCTCTGCACTGCTCTGAATTGGAAACAGCCAAACTTCCCCGTGTTCTTGTGTAATGACCTGGGGAGAGAGGGAACAGTTCCCTCACTTAATACTATCCAAAGTAGTGGGCGGCGAAGCGCATCTATCAAGGAGGTGGTCCGAATTGCCCAAAGCAATAACTTTATGGGCCTGATATGCTTCTCCCGCCTTTTGGTAAGTTGCTGAAATACTCAACGGGCTACAGGTGGTTCTTTCGCTAACTATTGCTTTCAGGACATGGTACCTGCACTTGTGGATGCAATCAAGTCTCACGGCTTGGCTCTTGTGGTCGACAAATCAACAGACCCCATCGAGGCAAGCCCACATTCAGATCCTTTCTCACGAACGGTTCAGGGGGTAGATGGTGTTTTGAAAAGCTATGGTGTTTTGCGATTTAATGACTCGATAGACATGTAGAATGGTTTACAATTAGATGTTACGGCATAGTCACGTCTATCTGGACTGAGCTATATCACATTTATTCATCAGTCTTGAATTCATGTCGATTGGCCATCATAATGTTGACAAAGACTCTTGCACTAGCTTAAGCGCCCTTGTATTCATATTTAAGAGTTGACAGCTCCGCCTCTGGGTCGACGCTAGCCATGACCATCTTTGCTACGAGAACTACAATGTATACTATGGCCGGCAGGTTGCCCATCCCGATCCATCCAAAGCTCGCCACGTTTGATTTCGTGACCATGCCCATGAGAACCAGGGCGGCGATGAGGCCGAGGTTTAGATACGGCAGGTATGTCTCGAGGGGAGACCTCTGCGTCGCCCCCATGCTCAGCGGGAGGTCCCGACCCCTGCCCGGCTTGCTCTTACCATCCAGCAGCGCGATGCCGGTGGCCGTGGGCGGCAGGCGGTGCAGGATGAACGCCGTCGAAGCCAGGGACGTGGCGGCGAGGATGGAGAAGAGCCTCGTGACGCCGGCATAGAAGGGCAGGAGCAGGGACGGGAGGTAGCAGGCGGCGGCGGCGAGCGATGCGTAGAAGAGGACGCGGGTGAAGGAGGCGTTGCGGGAGGCGTTTTCGGCGGCGAGGCGGGTTATGAGGGCTTCCTGTTCTATTGTATTTCTCCAAATTTAGCATCTATATGATTTTTCTATGATATCGCAGAATTTGAAGTAGCTTCGATTACTGGATGAAGAGGAAACGTACCTTCTTCGTCCATAGCTTCGGGCTCGGAGCCTTCGCTGTCGCTGTGGTTGTCATCTGGATACTGGAACGTGCGCCGCAGCCGGGCGGCAGTGCCTCTAGTATTATCCATGGCGAGGCCTGAAGAAAAGCCCAGGTCAAAGAGGGCAGAAAAGAACTTCTCTCTCGGAGCTGTACCAGAATGCCAGCGATGACGTTGTTGGGCGCAGAAGCTTGTGAATGTCCCTAGCCACAATCGGGCGCCACAAGTGGCTGGACCCACATTGTCGGCGGGCAGCCCACCAGAAAGTATCGCCAGTTCTTGGAACATCCGATTAACTGCTGGGCTTCCGGTTGAACCCCAATTGCAACGAAAAACGACGGACAAGCCACAACCATGCTGTCACGGGTTGTCCGGCGCCGACTGGCACCTCTTGCGAGGACGAGCCTCTCCACCGAATCGAGAACCGCGCCGACCAGGTGCCTACAGAGAAGATGGTTGACACCGGCTCCCAGGCCTGGAGATGGGCCGCTCATGTCCCGAAGAGCGGATCGTGAGCTTCCAGGTATGTTTGCGCCCGGCCAACCTTATAAACCTATCAACCAAAAAGGGGAAATGTTTTGACTAACAGTTCTGTTAAGATGTCGCCCAGATCGGCTTCCGCTGGCGCCGCTCCATGCCCATCTTCGTCGCCCTCATCGCCATCGCCTCGGCCGCCATGTTCAACTACCAGAAGTCGTCGTCGCCCGTCATCGCCTCGACCATGTACGCCCTGCGCACGAGCCCGCGCGCCCGCGAGGCCCTGGGCGAGGAGATCTACTTCAAGCACCAGATCCCCTACATCCACGGCGAGATGAACCAGATGAAGGGCCGCATCAACATCTGGTTCACCGTAAAGGGCACCCGGGGATGGGGCACCATGCGCTTCGTGAGCAACCGGCCCACGCACCGGGGCATGTTCGAGACGTCCGAGTGGAGCCTCGAGACCGAGGACGGCCGGACGATCAACCTCTTGGAGGGGGGTGATCCCTTCAGGGGACTGCTCACCGATGAGGATGACCAGGCGTTCGAGGCGGAGGAGGCTTCGAGGAGGGGGTTCAGACAGCAGGGTGCCCTCAATCGGTGAGCGGCTGGTAGTGCGATCTCACTATGCATTCATGGGGGATCTAGTGTACAATGGAAGAAAGTAATCTCAGCACAATGGACGGGAACGAAAGGTTGGACGAGAGAGAGGGTGGTGTAAAAAAAGGTTTCTTGTACAATAGTGAATGTTTTATATATAGTACATGCCCAGCTTGACTCCATTAGACCGAGAGTTTCTACCGCATATGCATCTCTTCATCCGTGATCTCTTGACCAAACCACGATAGTTCATCATAAATTTTCACAGTCGATCCCGCTTCATAGATCGAGTTCCGGTTGTCGCTGAGCCTTCAGCTCCATGTGCCTCAACCTGGCAGCCTCCAATTTCTCCTCGGCATCTGGGTTGCGTTCTAAAAGTGTCTTGAGCGAGCTCTCGCGGTGGTGCAGAGCGGGGGGCTTTCTCTTCTTTGAATCTTGGATCTTCAGGGTGCGGCCCTTGGGCCCAGGGACAGGGCCGCTGACCAGCACGATGCCCAGCTCGTTGTCGACCTTCATAATCTTGAGGTTCTGCACTGTGACCGACTCATTGCCCATCCGACCGGGCATCTTCTTCCCAGGAAGAACACGACTACCACTGCCCTGCGAGGGACCAGTCGAACCAATGGTACGGTGGTTCTTGGAGTTACCGTGGGACGCCTCCTGTCCAGAGAAGCCGTGACGCTTCATACCACCCGCGAAGCCCATACCCCGTGAGTGGCCCCTGACGTCAACATACTGGCCAATCTGGAACCAGTCGGGCTGCAGCTGAACGCCCACGGGCAGGAGGCCACCCTTATCCCTAACCTTGAACTCGTGGAGCTCAGCCTTGGGGGCGATGCCCTTGGCCTCGTAGTAGCCCAGCAGCGGGCTGGTGACGTTCCGCGCGGCCTTGGAGCCCATGCCGACCTGGACGGCGTAGTACCCGTGCTTCTCGTACGTCTTGTTGGCCACGACCTGGACCTGCTCGAGCTGCAGGACGGTGCAGGGGACGCGGTCCTTGCCGACGAACATGCTCGTCATGCCCTTCTTGGTGGCGAGCACTCCCGCCCGCAGGGGGGTCGTCCTCTCGCGGCGCTTCAGGGCGGCTCCCGGTCCCGTCGTGGGTTTGGGGAGGCCCGCGCTGGGCTGGTTGAAGCGCTTGTGCTTGTTCCGGGGGGGAGCCGTCGACCAGCCGTACTTGATGCCGCGGGACGGTGTGAAGGGGAGGACGAGGGGGCGGGCGAACTCGAGGCGGGCGCAGAGCCGGGGGAGGGCCACCCGCAGCGGTAGACGGGGCGGCATTGTGGGCGAATTGATGTGATGGCGTCGAGTTAGGTGGTGTTGCGTGGGATTGGAGCCATTGGTTATTGAAGGCGTGGGACGAAATTTTGGCCGATTGGATCATCCCAGCTCGGCTCATCTACGGCACCCGCCAACTACCCTGGACCACTTGGATTAGTGCCGCCTGTTCTGCGCCAGACATTCACTTCACCAGCTGCTTCAGTTGTTCAATATAATGAGTTGACAGATTCGTTTTTTGGTTGTTCAAATTACAGTGACTAGTACTAAGACGTAGCCTCTTCCACGCCACAATTTTAGAAGTAAACACCCAGCCGAATCACAACCCGTGACTCATCTTATTCACACTCGTCCCCTTCACCTTGTGGTCGCCAGGCTGCGCCGCCGCCTCGTACAGGATGTTGGAGGGCGCTTTACCCAGCTTCGTCCACTCGCCCTTGAACCCCAGGTAGCTGACCCTACTCACGTCCTCGTCCCCGTCGCCAAAGTTGTCCACGAAGAAGAGCACCAGCCGGTGCACCTTGCCGAACAGCGCCCGCTTGACGGGGATCTCCTGCACGTCCGACGTCTGCGACAGCTCGAACTTCTGCACCGGGGTAGCGTCCTCGGCCGCCGAGAAGTCCATGTCGTCCCGGTTGATGTAGACGTGGAGCGTCTTG
The DNA here is from genome assembly GCA_902006505.2 of Clonostachys byssicola. Lineage (NCBI taxonomy): Eukaryota > Fungi > Ascomycota > Sordariomycetes > Hypocreales > Bionectriaceae > Clonostachys > Clonostachys byssicola. The sequence goes on from CABFNO020001560.1 coordinate 1,932,506, forward strand.
GGCGCCGACGGGCTTGGGGATGTGCGCAGGAGGATGGAGTGTAATTTGATCTGCGCCGTGAAGCTATGGGATATGTTAGTTGGTGTTTGGCCAAGCCAAATTCTTTTTTGAATCCATAATGTAGATTGAAGATTGAGCAAATCATCAGCTCTTTGAAAGGCATTCTGATTACGTACGGCACGGTCATTAGGATCTGTTCATCGGCATCGCTTTCCAGCTCGGGCTCGACACTCAGTCGTTCTGCCCAGGTCTTCTTCACAATTGCCTTGCCTGCGTCTCGCCGCGACTCATTCAGAGTGATGATTTCATCAAAGTTAACTTGCTCGTAGAGCGAGAACTGGATTGCTGGGGTAAGGTCGTCGGTATGATCATGTTCATGGTCGTGATGATCATGGCCGTGCCCCGCATGCTCATCGTGACAGTGAGACATGGTTGACTGCCGGATGTATCGCAGGGGATGATATGTGATGAACCCGATGGATGAAAGACTTTAAAGGGTATCCAATCTGGAAGAGAGCCACTTAATGGTAGTTGACTGTTGCTTTTGCAGTGGATAAATGTAGGTGTTAGGTGGAAGAGGACTCGCTGCTTTAAAGTATCCATCTATTAGTGATGAGCCCCCGCGGCTGCCCGCCCAGTATAAGATGAGCATTAACTCGACTTTCGACAACACCCGCGACACAACATCAAAGCTTTAGTGGCCTGCCGTTGCACAAGAAAAGGCCATGGTTGTAGTTTTGAAAGTATATTGACAATGATGTACAATCCTAGACTACCGACTCTCCAGATGAGGACAAAACAGGTCGCAAAGCCTCACCCTACCTATGCATCTACAAAAACACTATGCCAGTCTGTGGCATCTTGCACCAGAAACGCCGGTGCCCATGTGAACCAAAAGTAAAGAAACAAACAGAACGCCCCCTATGCCATGCGCCAAAGCATTGGTTGCCCTCCCAACTCCAAACGCATCCCACACAAAAGAAGCCGTACAGTGAGCCGTAATGTGTATTATCAAGCATTCGAACACTTCCTCTCCTCGCTCGACTGCCCAGCTTTTCGAAGCAGGGCCTCTTCTTTCCGCCGCTTCTTCTCTGCCCATTCTCGGCTCGCTGCCCTAGAGCGTTCGGCCGCTTGCTGCCTTGCTGATTTCGCAGCCTCTTCTCGTTCCCGTTTCTCGCGCTCCCGGTTGATCTTGAGGCTATTATCCTGGATGAGAACCTCCTTACCTCTTGCCCGCTGGTTCACCACTTCTTCAACAGATACCGAACTGCGCTTTCCAGATGTGCTTCTAGCCGACTCAGAGGTCCCGCGGCTTGTGTCGTCAGGAGGTTCGATGAATGACACTCGGCCTCGACGGCCTGCAGCTTTTCCGATAGTGAGTGCAGCCGATGAAAAATTTACCGGGCCAGCGGAGGCTCGTTTGAGCTTCGATGTTGCATCGGCAGGAGGGTCTTTATGAGTGTCTGAATTAACTGCCGCTTTTGGTTTCTGAGCGCGAATAGTAGGAATTGGACCTGCACTGTGTCTGACCGGACGGGCCTTGAACTCGCGCTTTTTACGATCTTCTTCTTCTTGAGCCTTCAGTCTGGCCTCTCGCTCTTCTCGTTTCCGCCGAGAGATTGCTTCTCCGGGAAGCTCGAAAGATGGCTTCGTCAAAGGTTTATCGGACTTTGGACGTGGAGGTGCAGCATAGGCCTTTGGCGGGGCAGATTGTTGTTGTGCCCGGCGGGCTTCACGTTGTTCCTTCAGTCGGCGAGCGACAGCATCACCGGGGAGTTCAAAGTTAGGTACTGTAAGCGGTTTTGTCGAAGTCACCATTGGCTTGGAACTAGAGGAGCGAGGAGCTACTGAGGTCCTTGGCTGCGAAGCGTCATTCTGCACTGAAACAAGGACTTTCTGTTCTTCGGTTGGGCGACTTCGAAGAGTCAATGAGCTGCTCCGCCGGAGCGCTGGCCGTATCTTCTCACTGGATTTTGCTCGCACAGTCGCGGCGCCCTGAGGGATCGCCAGTGTGACGCGCTTTCTAGCCTTGTCCTTCTTTGTATCAATCACGGGCTCTTGAGTAGGTTGTGACTTCCCACGGTCGGAGGATCCACCGCTTTTGGAGGTTGCGATGGCTGTCACGGCTTCTAATTCATCCTCGAGCTGATCGAGCTCAGCGAGTGAGTCCTCGATCCTTGGCAGTGAAAAAGACCCAGCACGTGAGGATCCATCCGCAAAGCTGCCGCTCCTCTCACTGAAAACAGTCAGTGAGGGTGACACGGCTTGCTCCATCACATCAATCGTTGAGATTGGTTTTTGATAAGCATCCAGGTAGGTACCCTGAGTATCGTTCGACATGGTAGCCATGATATTTTGGCCCTCTGGCCCTTCGTTCTGCAACATCATGCTAGCATCAACCCCTAGAGGAGTGGCTATAAAAGTATAGCTGTTAGCTAAGGGACACCCGACACCGGCCTTCCTAGAGGCTGATGATCGCCGCTTGCGAAACAGCAAATTGCAACCGAATACCATTTTCCCGTTCGTTCTGCTGGAGATGTCGCTCTCGCTCGTTGTGTGGGAGACATGGTGCCCGGCTGAAGTTGCTGGCGCTGGGCGTATGATCAACCATTCGAACTGACCTGCCAACTGGTTCTGAATTTGCTCCTTGATCGAGCAATGCTCGTATGCGTTTGCCAAAATATGATTCGTCTGGTGGCTGACTACATCGACTAGGCTTAGTCACAGCGCAGAACACAAGAGCACGGAAAGCTACTCACCACCACACGAGGAAACGTTGCGCGATGGACTGGTAACAACTGGGATAGTGGTCGCGAGGTGCGATTTGCGAACAATGTCGACTACTCGACTCTCCTCCTGGCCCTCGGCGGACTCGAGAGTATCTGGCTGAAGTGATAATCGCTGTTGCGTCGCCCTCGAAGTTGCGTTAGCTCCGGGGGCCAAAGGCTTCGCGAAATCTAGGTCTCCCCGCGCCGTCTTCTAAACGGTCGAGGTCGATTCGTTTGTGAGAGCGTTCGTGTTCTCGTCGCCGCCAACCGACAGCGCTCCTAACGGCTCGCAATTGGCGCTGGCGGCCAGATCAAAGCTGTCTTGCAACCCAATTGCATCGAGTGAGAGAAGATCCAAGCTGTCTTCGCGCTGCGGCGGCGGGAGGTATGTATGCCCCAACATCCTCTCTGGCGCGACTCCTTACCAATATTGGGACCCTTGAAAACCTTCAACGCCAGTCAAGGGTTATTATCTTGTAATTAACAGGGGGTGCAGGCCGAAGTTGACGGAAGCGGGGCCGTAATTAAGTCCAAAGACCGGAGGAGGATCGGATGTTGTCAGGGGTCAAGAAGATGACTTCGGTGGGAGCTTGTGCAGTGTATTTAATAAAGAGTTGTGCTACGGATGCAGCAGTAAGCAGATTCACAAGATAAGACTGAGCAAAATCTATAATGGTGTTTCCATGGGGAAAGGAAAAAGAAGAAGAGGAGAGAGAAATCAGCACGTCTCTTATTGCTAGAAGACTGGCTACCAGGCACCTTCCTAAGCCATGTCCTCTTCTGCCAAAGTGAGAAGTTCCTGAGCGAGTTGTGACTTCCAACAATTTGTGCAAGCTGCACATGTTGGTCGGTCTTTGGTGAGAGAGACGCCGCGTGACGGAAGTTGCCATTCCCCCACGCGTGTGAAATTACTAATCTCGCGTCTGATCACACGTCCATTCAAGAGGACATCTGCAAAGAGCCAATTGCCTCTCTCAGGTGTTCTGCTGGAGAAAAACCTCGTGTATCTTGAAATAGATAGACCACCATATTTCTTGGCGGATGGTGCAAATAATAATTTCTTTAATTCATGAGGTTGGCTTAACTATTTGATGTCTGGACACCCCTGTCAGATGGACAATATCCGAATTCGAGGCCAACACTGGAGAATGTACATATTATAGATTCCATACATAGCTCTTGGTTCGGTGCCGCCCCCTGTATTTTCGGCTATGATGAGGTATTGTATAGAGCTTCTGGTTGGGTGTCTACCACCTGAGCCCCAGTGTTGTATGTGCGGGACAACCTCGCTCCTTGAGGTAAGCCACTACTCGTAATATGCAGAACATACACGCCCTGTGCCCCAAGGGGGGGCGTAAACGGCGTTAAACAATATCATCATCATATGCAGAACATACTACGCACAACATGTTAGACTAGTAGCGCTGCCCTTCTGCCTTGATTACGATATTGTTTGACGCCGGCCACGTCCCCGCTCCGCTGGGGGCACAGGGCGCCTGCCCTTCTGCCTTTTCCAGGTAGCGGTTCAGTCGAAGTCCTAGCCGTTGGCCGTCTTGAAGTCGAAGATCCAAGCTCGCCATCAGCATCTCGAATTGACATGTACCGTATACGGCGTTCAATGCACACAAAAAAGGCCGTATGCAGGGGGGGTGATACCGCTACGGCGCCCAGGATCAGCGTGAAAGCACATAGCTTCCATCGTGCCGTTTCTTTCGGCCTGCTGAGATTCCTTGAATATCCGCTTACTGCAGGAGACTTCTGAAGTTATTCGCCTTCTATCACAGTCTTGCCCACACAACTTTGATTTGTTGTGTTCTCATGTCCGAAGATTGCACCTTCGCGACTTAGAACAAAGCCCAGGGGTTAACATCATATAACACTGCGTCAATGCTGCCACGGTGAGAGCTTGTCTCCCAACCTCGCAACATTCGGGCAGTCGAGGAAGGCAGAATCGCAATTCAACTGCTTCGAAGATTGATGGCGATAGGAAGCTCCTATGAGTCCTCTTCGTTTCCGGGATGTTTCATGCCTGCTCATCGGCCTAAAACAGAAGCCTCATCATCGCCCGCTGCTGCCTCTGCAGCTTCCGCTTGAGCCTGGACTACTGGCGCGTGCTCGGTCGGTATTCGCACGAGGGTCTGAGGTAGCGCCTGAGTTCGTTGCTGTGAATCTCCTTCCGTGGCTGAGTTACTCGGTGGGGTTGCAAGTTTGGCTAAGTGGTCCGTCAGCCTTCATTCCTCACGACATGCGCGTGCAAAGATACTATCATACTCGAAGCCATGTTTATCGCCCTTAGCACATTATGCCAGTTGCCGAGAACGGTTGCAACAGCTAGTCAGATAATTAACTGTGTTGTCCTAACCCAGTTGTGATGCGCGAACTCGCCTACCTTCTGTTCCATCAGAAAGTGTAGAGAGCTTCTGCTCTAAAGCCTCCATCTGCGTTGCAACTGCAGCGCTTAGCTCTTTGAGTTCTTGCAAATGCGCAAGCTCCGCCTTCTTCTCCTCAATACGCGCTACGAGAGCTGGTGAATGTGCAGCAGATGAGCCCACACCACTGGGTCCACGCAGGTGACCAGAGAAGGATCGCGTAGGGTACGACATCTCGATTGTATTCGTTTCAGAGGGCCCCGGGCCAGTTTCGAAAGAGTCGAGTCGGGCTTCGTTGGATTCGTGTCGAATTAGTGCGTCGAAAGAGAACTGATCTGATTTGATACAACATTGAATTGCTACCCAATCCATGTGCTGTCCCGCGTCTTGACACTGGTGTTGGTGGGGGTCAGTGGAGCTTGGGCCAGCTTTCACGTGCGTCGCCGCGTTGCTGCCCTGCCAACCGACGTTTCTTGGCGGATCGGGCGCGCTAACCCAAAACAGGCCGTTTGTAAATACCTGCCAGCCCATGACACCACTGAAATATTTCCCACTAAGCCAGGTAGTTGACATCCACTCCACAGACCGACACTTTCCCAACCTCCTCGAACAAATTGACGTCGCGAGCTGCCAGAAACAGTTCCTAGAGGATCACGAACGGTCTCTTGCGCTTCGGTATACGCGCATTATGCAAGATGGCTAGGCTTAACGAACCTCCCGTGTCCACGGACAGCCTGGAAACACGTAAGTTTAACGCCCGCGATCTTTGTTGCCGTCTATAAGTCTCGGAGTGCTAAACCATTATCCCGCCCTCTACAGTCCGAAGAAAGCTTCTACGCCAGAATAGAGACTTGGCCAAATCAAACAACGTACGCGCCCTCAAGATTAGAGAGCTGGAGAATGATTGCGCCTGCATGTTGTCCGAGAATCTCCAGTTGCGAAGTCGCATACTCGAGCTTGAGAAACAAGTAGAAGATAACGACGCACGACGAATCGCCGACCATGCTCTCGCCATCAAGGCCAAGCTAGAATCTCAGCTCACAGAATGGGGTGACCTAATCGCCGGCTTGGGTTTGGAACCGCCCCCCAAGCGACACTCGCCCAGTATCCGAAGGACCTCTTCCTCCAGACGACGAACAAGCTACGCCTATGGTCGTGTCAGCCCCTCCCAGAGACGCCTTCGAGAGGTTGCTCGGGAGATCGAGGAGCTTGGAAGTATCTCAGAACACAAATCCTACCCGCGCTTATCGATGAAGTAAGTTGATGAGGAGAATAAGTATCTTTTACTGCTTGAAGCTGACAGTCCAAAGCCCTGAACAGATACTTGCACTACGCTCCGAGGCTGATTCAGTCGAGTCTCCGGAGCTAGGCCCCCCACCTATGTCACAGTTCATCGATAATGAACCAGCCAAAGTCGAATCCCCTCCCGCAAAATCTCCTGAACCATCAAGCCCGAGCCCGAGGAACAGAATGCAATCACCAGAATTGTTGCCATCCCCGAGAGCCGACCCATTCGTGGACAACTCCCCTTCCCCGAAGAAACGTGATATGCCATTGAAGCCAATGCCCCAGCTACAGTCCAAGACGGAGTCCCTCAAGCCAACAGTGAGGCCTCTACAGTTGAAACCACAGACAGCGGAGCCCCCAGCTGTAGAGAAAGAAAACACAACGACTGCTCCTCCTGCTAAGGCCGGGACAAAGCGCAAGTTTTCCGTGAATGATGATTCAGAGAAGACTGGTTCAGGACGGGATGAGAACCAACCTCCTCGAATGATGGCTAGCAAAACATCAATCCGGGAGAAGACCGGCGGGAAAACTCTCAAGGAGCTGGTCACAATGAGGAAAGACACACGAGATCAGGCCTCAGTCCCGTTGGCGACCCGCAAACCACTCTCAGCCAAGAACACAAACGATGACTTTACCTCTCCAAAGAAGAACCCCAAGTCAGGAAAAGCGGCCATTCTAGATGACGTTACGATTGGAAAGGCGGAATTGGCTAAGTCCAAGCCAACCCAGGAACCAGTCAAATCGAAGACCAAGAACTCAGCCCCCCTCAAAGTTGTACCCCTTCCATCTCCTGAACCAGAGCCAGTAGTTGCGATTGTCGACAGCGAGCCCGAAACATCTGATGCACAGCCCACCAAGGTTTCCAGAGGAAGCACGCCCCCTCCCGTCAATATGCCAGCCGAGGAAGAAGTGTCCCGCCCCAGTCGTCGAAGCAGGCCAACTATTAGCTATGCGGAGCCCAACCTGAGAGACAAGATGAGGAGACCAACCAAGGAATTAGTGGATGCCGTTGCAGGCTCTCGCAGGATTAGCCACACTGAGCCTATCCACCGTGATCTTTCTAAGAGAAAATCGGAAGCAGAGACATCAGCGGGCGCTGCGGCTTCTGGCGAAAATGTACATGAGAGGCTTCCCCCCAGCCCATCAGAGAAGGTCTCACAAGAAGACGAGTCCAAGTCAAGGTCTACAGAGGGATCCAGACGATCTCCCCCAGCAACAGAGGAAGAGGAGAGTAGGGAAGAAGATACGTCAAAGGAGAGTTCAGAGAGTATCCCAGGATCTGATGACGTCGATCTTTATGAATTTACGAGTTCATCACCGAAGCATGGGAAACAAGGACCAGCAGAGGGCAAGAGAAGGCGGGGCCCAAGCCGGCAGTCCAGATCCTCGCGGCGGTTCTCCGCGGCAGTTGACTCAGAGGATGACAGCTTTGAGATGAGGGAACAGACCTCGTCGAGACGGCGAAGTATGATGGTGTAATGAATAACTGATAGCACTTGTGGCAGCATTTGCATGGAGCAAGGCGTTGTTTTTTCGGAGTGTCTATTCGGATTGCTAGGATAACTCACAGGACGACCTGTTTTTCTTTTTTTCAATCAATGTTTGAGGAGTCTTTATTCAGGTGGCTTGCAACGGTTCAGACGGCTGTAAATGATCAAGATACCAAAGCGATGGGAACTTTTTTTCAATAATTTCTAAATTCACGATATTCTTTCATTGTCTTTGGTTCAGGCCAACTTGTAGGCCATGGGCTTCATATCTCTCGCAGTAATTGCTTCTAGTGTGTAAGTTGCCCGTCACAATAGTACCTGGGCAGGAACGGGATAAATGTCATATTAAGATGCGGGTATCGACAATTCATGGGACAATGATGATTGATGCTTGTGGAAACGACGAGGGCTATGGCCAACTCCAGCCGTTCACCCTCCGAGTCCACTGGTTTTGCGTCTGGTGTGGGAAAGGATGCGCGCCTTTCCGTTCATTCGTGGGCGCATCATGAGGCAGGGGCGGCGGCGGGTTCGAGGGGTTTAGTGTAAGTCACTTTCTCAACTGCGACGGTCTCGTTGCCGTCGTCGTCCTTCCTCAGCTGGTAAACGTAGAGAGTGAGGGAGATTCCCTGAACCTAGATGGGTGTTATATCGTGTCAGCTACTGGCGAGCATGGTTCCGAAGCCCAACCTCAATGGAGGGTCAGGGGGTGGTTCGTCCTATCTCACATCCATCAGGCAGAAGCTCGGGGTAGCCTCCTCGGCCTCGAGGCCCCATCCAGGGTGGAAAGCGCCCGTGGCGCTTCCCGGGTTCACGAAGAACTTGTCCATGTACTCGAAGGCGTCGAAGCGGTGGGTGCCGCCCCAGCACAGGACGTCGACATCGAGGCGGTTCGCTTCGGCGAGCAGCAGGTCGGGCTCGTTGGAGACGAGGGTGAAGCCTTCCAGGAAGCCAATGCGGATCCCGCCGTGCTGGACGACGTTGGTTACGGGGAGGGAGGTGGCCTCGACGTCGTGGCGGCCCTTGACGATCTTGAGATCAGGACAGATGCCGCGCAGGTACTCGTAGGTTTGGCGGTCGGTCAGGTTGCCGAGGCAGAGGGTTTGGGAGATCTTCCCAGGCGCGAGGAGTTTCTTGAACTAAATTGGCGGCAGAGGCGAACAGGGCGACCCAGGTCAGTCACTTTTCCACAAGATGGAGGATGGATGGGTGGGTGCATTGCGCATGGTGCGGCTCGGGGCGGGCGGAGGGCATTTATCTACCTTGGCTGGGATGTCGAGGGCTCGATCGGGGATATGGATATCCCCAATGACGAGGACGAGGAAGGCCATTGTTGACTCCCCGCAATCGCAATGCAAAGATGTGCGAGAGAGGACAGGACGCGGGATTGGCTGGTCGAGATATCAGATTGGATGGGAGCTCAGGCAAGCTGGGGCGAGCTTCATGCGCAGTGACAGTTGAGGCTGGAGGGGCAGTGTGGCTTGCGCACTACGTAGCACTACGGGGCACATGCTCACCCTAGACACAGTGGAGTTAGGTGATAGGTTTCGTCATAACGGCGGGGATTACAGCGCTAAAACTTCCCTCCTAACACTCCAGTACTGACCGACTTTGAACCTCAAGCCACTGTAAGTGCAGGAACCAGCTATTCACACGGTAGGACGCCTCCAGGCAGCCGGCAGTTGCGTACAATGTGAGCTGCCTAGCACCTGCCCTCACATCTTGCTTGACAAGTAAAAGTGGTGCAGTTCACAGATTCTCCTCCAAGCCAACTCGTTCATTTCAACCGTGAGGATATTTGGCAAACTACAACCAACCTACTAGTAAAAACACCCTACCATGGCTGCCAAAAACGCTCTCGGACGTCCCCTTGGGACCAAGACATTCATTCCTCTTGAGAACAATCCTGAAGTCTTCACATCGCTCGTGCACGAATTGGGGCTCTCGCCCAAGCTACGCTTCTTTGATGTCTACAGCCTCGATGACCCAGACCTCCTCGCCATGGTGCCTCGCCCCGCCCAGGCCTTGATCTTCATCACTCCGGCACCCATGTACTACGCAGTTCGCAAGGAGGACGGGCTCAAAGAAGTGAAGACTGCGAGCGAGCTGACCTACAATAAGTCGGGAGACCAGGAACCCGTCGTCTGGTACCTGCAGACAATCGGCCATGCCTGCGGCCTCATTGCCCTCCTGCATGCCGCGAGCAACGGTGATGTCAGGCAGTCTGTCGACAAGGACTCGATCCTGGGCCGGCTAATCGAGTCGGCCGTCCCGCTGGAGCCTGGTCCACGTGCTGACCTCCTGTATAACAGTGAGGAGCTGGAGAAAGCTCATATGAATGCCGCGAGGACGGGTGACAGTGCCGCACCCCAGGCTGAAGACCCATGCGGGTACCATTTCCTGGCTTTCGTCAGAGGCAAGGATGGACACCTTTGGGAGTTGGAGGGGGGCTCAGATGGACCGATCGACAGGGGCAGTCTGCCAGAGGGCTCTGACATGCTAAGTGCCGAGGCGCTTGAGTTGGGTGTGAAGCGTTTCCTCAAGTTTTCCGAGGGGAATCTAGAGTTCAGTATTATTGCGCTGTCTGAGTCTGAATAGATTGCTGGACAAGCTCATGTGGAAAGCTCAAAACGGACAAGCCTTTGCTCATTTCTCTTCATATCTTTGCAGTGCAATACACCAGTCGCGTGGGTATTCTTTAACAGATAGAACATGGGAGAACAGAACCATCAGAGAAACTCAAGCAGTTGGTTACTGTCTTTAGCATCTAGGGCTCTCGGCTAGTCATATGGAGTTACATCGAGGTATTCATTACCGAGAATTCATGCAGTAATCACACAGGGAAAAGCAGTAGTAGGTTCGTGAAAATGAGTTTCAATTAATATAAAAATATGCCACATATGACAGCATGGCTACTGAATGTGATAATGACTGATCCATCTAGTCAACTACCTACAGGACCAATCTTTTAGAAAAGGGAATGAACGGTTGGCAATGCACCGCTAAGTTGAACATTTAGGGACCAGCAAGGCCGGCGAGGAGAGTGGCAAGGGGAGCCAGGATAGGGGTCAGGACACCGTTGCCCAGACCGGCGAGAAGAGGGCTCAGGGCGGCGATAAGGCCGGGGAGGAGAGCAGCAACGAGGCCGGTGAGGAGAGTGACGATGTTGGAGACGAGGATGACAACGGACTTGAGGATGGAGACGAGCTCAGGCTGGACACCAAGGATGGTGACGATGGCGCGGACGTTGGCGAGGACAACGGTGAGCAGGGCGCTGACGACGGTAAGGAGGCGGTCGACGTCGCCCTTCTGGACGGGGATGCCAGCGGAGGTGGTCAGGGAGCTGACAATGGTGGAGAGGTCGAGGTGAATGCCCTGGACGAGGTCGAGGACCTGGGGGTTGGCATCAGACTTGGGGGTCTCGCCAGACTGGACCTTCTTAAGGATGACGTCTATGGTTCGCAGGTTAGCAGGTGAATGGTAGGAGACGGATGATTGGGAAGCAACATACCAATCTGGGTAGTCTTGCTGGTGATAGACTGGGAAGAGCCCGAGAAAAGAGTGACAACGTCGTCAACAGAGGCAGGAGCCGAAGCGCGGATGGCCTTGGTATCAGCCTCGACGAAAGGAGCAGCCAGGGCAGAGACAGCCAGAGTGGCGATGGAGAAGATGCTGGAGAACTTCATTTTGAAGGTGTTTTTGGTGGTTATTATTGAAGAAAGAGAGGATGTGTGAGAAGTATTAGAGAGTATTAAGGGTTATTAGAGGTTGATGAGAGAGGGTGAGGAGTGATGATTCGAATGCCAGAGAGAGGGGTAAGAAGACGACTTTATATCTTTCGTTCCAAGAGATTTGAGCACGAGTCCTGACGTCTTCGAGGAGATTTCCCTGCTTCGTCCCCTATCCCAACCATCAACACAAAATGAAGCATGAGGTCACTCTGGAGCTGGGCGTGTTAGTGGCTCCAAGGCATCCATCCTTGACTGGCCTACCTTATCCTTGTCAGGAGCACACTTAGGCTTGGAGATCCGGGACGATCATCATCATAATCCTGGTATTGGGCGTAGTCCAGTCTGCCGGAAGAGCTCCAGTGGTCGAAATGGTGATATTCATTCAGTTTCGTCCACAACTGCTCAAGTGGAGTTACATACTCGTCATGGTTAGCATCCGCGTTAGGGACTGGCCCAACTTCTTTCTATCCATATACCCGCAGTCTCCTCTTTTCATCTTTCTTGGCTATATGAAGAACTACGATTTGTTCCCCTCCTCTTGTGTCTACCACACGCTTGGGTAGCTTGGACCCAAGATCACGATTGACGTTCAGAGGAAGCAAACAAGCGTGGGTTCCCTGAGTAAGGCAACCCATGGGAGCTACGGCAAATCAAACGATCTTGTTTTACCGGCATAAATGTGCTCCTAAGAAAGCATCATTTCATCATCTCAATGCAATCCATCAGTGTTGTGATGCATGCATCTCCAAGCAAGATACTGCAAAAAGCTAAATCCAACGCATAATCCCCACCGATATGCAGAGCTCGCTCAAGCCGTACATAATTTCAGCATTGGGCAATGTTCTCTCGATGCTGGAACCCATGTCTTTGTGATGGGGACCAGGAGAGGTCCATATAATGTTAGCATGAAACCAACAAAGAACAGCAAAGCCAAGTGATTGGGCCGTATCCGGGATGTTGGATTCAATATCAGTAATCATCGTCACGAAGCAAGTAAACAAAACAACATACCCAGCCTAGCACCAGGGGCAGAAACAGGTCCCAGCCGCACCATGAGGATGGATAGTTCCGCTGTCCCACCCCCAGTCTCCCCGGTAGTTCTGCCGATCCCTTTAATGCCGAATTTGCAAGGCCACAAAGGCCCTACTACGGGCAATACTATGCGCCACAGACGATGGAGGCGGCGGTATTGGCCGAACCAAGGCCTGCTTGGACTAAGACTTGGCTTGGAATGCTGGACCAGCCAGATCCAATTAGATGTGGCCATTGTCAGTGTTAGGCGTGAGCCGGATAGTCTTGATATTTCGCCGTCGCCGCTCCACGATGCCTTAGCCCTGACGATCCTGGCCAGGATGACTGCCTTCATTTTGCAATGCCAACGCTCTTGGGCTGGAGTTGTCGTCCTGGACCAAGTGGGCATCCCCGTGCAGTCTCCTTAACTAACAAGTGCCGATCAGTGGAGATTTCTCCTTCGCTGGGCCAAGGCGAGATTGACTCCCATGCAAGATCCCGATTGCCGGGGAGCGAATGAGAGGGCCAAGAGCCAACATGACTTGTATTGGCTTCTTCCTCGCCCCTTTGTCCTGTCGTCACTAATATCAGCTTTTAACTTGGAGGGAGAGGGCTTCTCCATGGAACCAGCCGTCTACTCTGAACTAACCCAATTAACAGACAGGGCAAAGTGGAAGCAAATTTTGGGGTGGGTTTTCCTCTACCAAGCAATTTGCACAAGGCCAATGCTACGTATTGATCATCACTGGCCGACAAAAGTCGGCTGCACGACGACCTAAGCAGCAAGACTAACGCACAGGGGAAGTGAGAGGAAGTCAAGGACGCCTGGCAAACCGCCCAGCATCTTGCTTCATCCCAGTGACTCTCTCAACCCTTCCACGAGGGAGTCACTGTGATCAGCAGTCGTAACGGTCTGCACCGCTCGCTCATCCGCCGTTGAAATCTACCACCAGGAAGCCGGTCACGCACCGTCGAGGCTCGTACATGACACATTATGCATCCTTGTGCATGGTTTCTCAGGCTGGGATTATATCGTACGATCTCTCTATGCCGAGATGGGCATCAGCAGAGATGATCCAAAATCGATCCCGATTCGCTGGCGGTTGACAGGCAACCACCTCTTCCAACTACCACCAGCGCTGAGCAAAACGAGGCGTTAGCTTCCATCAGGTGTAATTACGGAATAACGGATCCAGGATACGGAGAAAGCTTGTTGCCTCTAATCCTGCACCTTTCAGCGTGGCTTGCTCTATGTGAATATCATCACATTGGTAGGCTTGGCCGGTGAAAGCCAACTAGTGACGGGGATGCAACGATCTACGGTGGTTGCTAGTGTGACTGATCCCATCACCAAGTCGCACCAGGACAAACACCATGTCCAGATATTCATGGTTAAGCAATCATACTAGGTAATTAGTCAATAAGTCTACCTCTGCAATCCCTACCAAGGGGTTCACCACATATCATACACACTGGATTGGCGATGTATAGGCATATGCTTGCCTCGGTTGGTCGTAGGTTGAATTTGGCCTGGAATCACCGTTTGACGATTTGGCTTCGTCACAAAGTCGAGCTGGGACTTGTCACAGATTTGCCCTACATATGGTCCGTACAGAGGTAACCTCGTTGTCAGCAGTAGCTGCATAATGAGACTTGGCAGCCACAAGTTGATCATATGTAAAGCAGAGCTGTGGCAGTTAATTGTAGCTATGCCTGGCGACCAACCACTGCGATCAACTAAGAATGATACGGCTACGATGATTTCTACACTCATGGTCGCATTGTATGATTCGTCCTACAAATACCAGAGTGAGTTCTACACGCAATCACAATGTGAGCGAGTTGGTGTCATCAATGGTAGATATTTCATATATTGTTATTGGTGCTCAAGAGCATCTAAATTCCAGCTGTCTACCCCTACAATTGCATCGTAAAGTCATGTACCGTACAATCGCTACCTATTAACCTTAACCAATAAATGAAACCGGTACCCAATCCATCCCATCTTGGGGGAATAAAACAACTTTCTTCCCAATAACGCCTGGATCCCTGCCTGCGTGGCTGACGATAGTATGCACTGATGTTAAGAGAAGGTGAATGCCACGTAACTCCATGTCGCCCAACGATTTAAAGCCCTGACTTTAAACTAATTCCATGTTTATAGGTCCATTGTGAGGAGCTCTAACCTCGATACAACGCTCTCAATGTGATCACTGATACGTTGTACCCTGGCCATGGCAAGGATAGCAGATGTTTGCTCCTCAGATGCGTCCACGAGCTCGTACCGGGAAAGAACCTTCTCGGAATCGATGCCGCCGAAGATATCGATATGGGTCAGGCTGTTGGTATCAAGCTCCTCAGAAGGCTCCGAGGCAGTGGCAGGCTCAGAGTGGTAGAGCGCAAACTCGGGGTCGTTCTCAAAGTCTTCATCCACAGGGGCGACCTCGGTGGGGACAGTCTTCTCAGAGTCGGTGGTAGGACGCTCAATGGCGGGAATTTCCACCTTCTCATCATCGCTCTCGAGAAGAGGCTCCACAAAGTTGGAGGCCTTACCAGACAGAACAGATGTGTCAAGAGTGGGGACTTCAGGGGTGTCAACAACAAAGACTTGCGGCTGGAAGTTGTACGGGTTGTTGGCGAGGCTCAACATGGAAAAGTCCATGTTGTGCTCTGGAATCATTGCCATGCCGATTTGCTGCTGGGACGGCTGCGAACCTTGAGGGTTCACGTCCTTGGGCAGATGTTCCTGCTGCTGCTGGCTGGCCTGCTCAAGCTGCTGGTGTTCCATCTTGATGGGAGCAGAGGGGATCGCTGTTGGGTTGGCGCTGAGGTGGTCAAGGAAGTTGGAGAATGAGGGCGATGTGAGGAGCATGCGAGTCAGATCCGACAGTCTCTTGTTCTCCTCCATCAAGGCGCGGTTCTGAGCACGGAGATCTCCATTCTCGTTGACCTTGGTTGCAATCTCGGCTTCGAGCTGAGTGATGTATTCTATAACCATGTTAGTAACGAATAGTGGAATATGAGGTGCGTGGATTTGGTAACTTACCCTTGCGTCGGGAACGGAAAGCACGAGCGGAAACCTTGTTACGAAGCTGGCGGCGTTCCTTGCTACTGAGCTTCTTGCCTTCCTCGCTAGCAAGGAGTCTCTCATCTTCATCCATATCATCCTCGTCCTTCTTGGACTTGGGAAGATTGACCATGGTGTGCTGCTTCTGCGAATCAGGCTCAGCAGGCTTGGCCCTCATGGAGTTCAGGAGCTGGGTAATCTTCTGCTCGACGATGGGGTCTGTAGGCTGAGGAGCCTTTCCACGAGGCTTCTGCTGGGGAGGGCTCTGTCGCTGGTGATGTTGCTGCTGCTGCTGCTGCTGCAACATTTGTTGTCTCTGTTGTTGGGCCTGAGCCTTCATCATGGCTGCCTGAGAGTGTGCACCTGGCCAGAGGCGCCCAACACTACCCTGCGAGCCCATTGGAGAAGACAGGGCATTGGCCTGTTCGATATTGCTTGGGTTGATGGTAGAGAAGAGATCCTGAGAGTCCAGGGGAGAGTTGAAGTCCATATCCATCTCAGAGGCGCCCATGGTGGCTTGTGAAGGAGTGGCATTGAAATCAAAAATATCTTCTTCTTGGCTCAAATTCGAAAGGTAGTCGAGGCTTCCGAAGTCTTGGTAGCCAGTGTTGTTGGTCTGGTTGACAGCCATGGTGTCGGCAAGGGCACCTGGGACAAATCCAGTTTGCTGGCGGTACATGTCATAGTTGTGACTTGGTCCACTCAAGTTCTGCGATGAGGTTGTTGACATGCTTGGAGTAGCGACGGCAGCGGTGACAGGGCTGGCGTATGTAGGTTTTGATGAGGGCGAGAGAGAAGGTGAGGTGTTGTTGAGACCATCGTATTCGGTGAGGTCGAGGAGAGCGTCGAGATCGACGTTATTCTGCCCGGGGGCTGACATTCTGTCGTTCGATTCCTTCTATCCAACTAATAGATTGAACCACTGTAAACCTGACCCAGATCGGATTGGCGAGGTTGATCAAATGCTTCTCGGTTGATGCCGATGCGAGAGATTGGGTTCGGGATTGTAACGGCGGTGGCGATAGCAGGTTGGATGCGGCGATGGAAAATGCCAGAAAAGAATAGATACGGAGCGATGTATCCGGAAAGGGCGTTGTTGATGGTTTATGATGGTGGTGATGATGAAGGAAAGAGATACAGAGCGAATGGTGAAACAGAGGAAATGATGTTAGGCAAGTGCCTGAGGCAGCGGATGATAGGGATGTCCGATACTTTCAATGGGATGGGTGCCTTGGCGATTCGGATTAATCCTGGTCCAACCGAGCAGGGAAGAGCGGGGCAGTGACAGTAGGACGCGTAAGCCTCTGGGAGAGTGCTCAGCTCCTGGGCTGACCACCACCAAGGAGTCGCCAGGAGCCTTCCACCGTTCCGCTGAGTGACAGTTTGTTTGGCGCTTGAAAACGGTTTAGCTCCGGGACCCGGTGCGCCGCTACCTCCGACCGTTTGTATCAGCCCACGTCTGAGAGGTACCTTATCGCTTATCGCACCCGTCTCAGCACTGTTTGGTCGCAATCAGTACAAGCAGCCGCTGAGACCTCCAAGTACCCTCAGACTGTGGTTAATGAAGATTAGGGGGTTACTGCGGGTAGATTTGTGGATGACGACGACTGCCCCTCTAATGCGGCTGCGCTCCCCTTACTCGAGCAGTGTAAATGGGCACTGACAGTCCTTCCGGTGCTTTGCAGTGTCCAGGCTGACGAATTCTTCGGATATCCGGCCTTTTTCGAACTCATCCTGTCAGACTCTTTGCATCCATTATCAGTTTGTTTGGCCGACAGTTTTTTGCATCAGTTTTATTATTATGTGGCCTGCTTCTCATCCTTCTGTTGCTATCCTCGTAGCTGCCAGCCAACAACACCACTCAACCCACCCAGGACCAGAGAAAAGGGGAAGTTTAATCGCAAGATAAACCCAAATCTCGATAACGTCTTTTGCATGACCAGGTTTCGTTCCAGGTTTGTCGTCATATATCGACCAAAACGGTCCTCTCCCGGCATAGTGTTGCTTGTTTCTTCTTCCCTTCATTTCCTTTCCGGTTAGAGTCCCCTCATGGAGTGTGGCTGTGGCAGTGTGCAAATTGTTACCCCATTCCAGCATGGATGATGTCGCCTGTATCACGTGAAATCCAGAACTCAATTTCTGCTGCCACACGCTAGAGGTGGCGCAGCAAATGTCACAGCAACCATGGCGATTGGCTAACCACCTCGCACTGCCGCCTCTCGCCTCGGTCTCGGGTCTACTTCGACAATTCAACGGCATGAGGTGGGCTAATGCTCCTTGTGGACACGTTTGATTGCTTCAGTCGTAGTCTAGCCGTGGCTTGTTCAGTAGCATCCCCTAAAATAGACAAACTTTCCTTCTCGTATTTTCTGCGCCCACTACCACGGTGCCGGAGAGGGTAGGCAATGCCTCTCTGCCGTCCGATCACTTCGGCTTTTGTCGAACATCGCGGGGCTTTCGCAGGGCTGGAGGCACATTCGCCACGTGAAATATGCCTTTCTACAAATATCCATCTAAGAACTGTCATCGTCAACGTGAGATTATTGCGCAGGGCTAAGCTCGGTAAATGGGCTGCCTCGGTGTTGATGCCCATGTAAAATGCATTGTATCGCTTTTGGTTAGGGTGCTGCCCTTTTGAGGTAACACTGGGACTCGGCTGCGCAAGTAATGCTACCTACTTGTGATCAATATTGACTATTTCGATCACTCTTTGCCCGAAAGAACAACGAAGCAGTATCACACGACCAGGTTAGTAGAACCACGAACCAATAGGCCCCTTACAAGTCACGCGCTGGTGCCTTAAGGTTCTACTCAGGACACTTGCAGGATTGATCAGGTTCCGAAAATGTCTTTATTCAATGCAGCGTGGGTTTTATACAGGGTAGGATGACAACACGTTACACCAAGTCACCCGGAAAATCTATTTATCCGCTTCCGGCGCAGCACCTGACAACACTCGATATCTGTAGATGCGATTTCACTGCCCAACGACTTCTCTTGGACCCCGTAGACGCCCAACATCTGCATCTGCACATTTGCCTGAGTCAGGCGGTCAGCGCCTATTTGGAGACATACTCTCACCGCAAAAGCCAAATAGCTGGTACTGCCTTTCACCGGCTTGAACGCTTGCCTCTCTGTCTCTCAACCCAAAGGAGCCAAAAGGTTACATTCCCAGGACTAGCAACTGGTTTTGCTCGCGTTGTCTTTTCTCACTTCACATCCCCCCCCGACGCCATCCATCCAGACCCTGGCCATCCGGACAGGGATGAGACTGCCTTTCTGTATATGACATCCAGCCGTGCGAGTGATTTTAACCTGGATCCTGGCGATTTCTGGAGCCTGTGATATCTGGACTTCCCTTGATATACTGCAGTACTTGGACCAATCTGCCATCTCTTCCATGATGATACTTTGTCGCTGATCAATATGGGGAGGGAAAAGCGGAATATGCAATCAGCCGCCTCAAGCGGGCCGAAGGAGAGGCACAGGCGTACCCAGAGATCTCAGTGGGATCCGAAGGCACCCATGCCCCAAGGCTTCGTTGCAAAGCCCACCATTCCCAAGACAAAGAGCAAGCATCATACGTACTTTGAGCTCGTGGAGAACGAAGACAAGAAGAAGAAGCTTGAGTTCCAGGTAGTCATAGTGATGGAGCCATCTTAGTTACCCAACTCACACTCCTCATCAGGTCACCACGAAAACCACCCCGCCACCAGGGTTCGAATTTGTTCCCTCAGGCAACCCCGAATTGACAACGGCTTGCAAGGAGCTTTCCCGTGAGAAAGATGCCATGATTTTCATAGTCTCGGCACGTATTTCCGCCCAGGATCTCATCACTTCACACGACTTACTGACCTCCTGCGCTGTAGACCACCAATAATGAGGACCCGAACAACCTCTCCCATCATGTTCATCGGATAGGTCACCACATTCGAGAAACCATCGTTGAAGAGGCAAGATCAGGTTTAACCCACATCCCCAGTCAGCCCGTTTCTGATCTAGACGGGAAACCCATGCCACTGCCAGACAACCAGGATGAGTATACAGCCCAGGCAAACGCCTCAATCTTAGATTTCTTCCCCCGCATCCCCAACACTGATCGGCAAACAATCCTTGTGCAGTCATTCAATCTGGTAAGTATATCCATTTGCAGGTTTGCTGTATACGATGACGAACCATGCCTTCCCGCAGGCGAGTAAGAAACAACACCCGAAGCCAGTAGGCTTGTGCACAGACATCCCATTGTCGCGGAGGGTCCAACTAGCAGTACTTGCACACATTCGCCATACTCACACGAGATACGATGAACTACTCAAAGAAACAAGTTGGCTTAATGCACGAAAAGTGGTCGAAGGTTTGTGTCTTGACATTCTCGTCAAGTGGCGAGGCGATGAGGAAACAGGTCGTGATCAGCTGGACGAAATCTTGCGAGAGGTTGTTGTCATCTCGGATTCCGAAGACGAAGATGGCGATGACGGTCAGACAGAGGAGTCGTCGGCTGAAGAGATAACTATGACTGGTGCAGGAAAGACGCTTGATCTTGCGGGCTCTGTGCCCTTACAGACCGTCAACAAAACCCTACCACAAAGCCGCCACAAAAGGAACGGATCCTCTGTCTCTGCCAGACCTGGAGCCGAACCCGGCGGTGTGGTTAAGTCCAGGACAACAGGTAGGAAAGAGCAGCGCGGATTCAAGCGGTATCGAGCCTGGGAAGAAGCAATTCAACGCAATCGCGAGGGACATGCGCCCCCCCCTCATGACTTCGAGAAGCCTACCATCGAAAGGCGTACACCGTACAGCGGCGTTCAGAAGGACAAGAAAGATAAACGCCCCTTGCTTGGTTCTCTGGGTACCGTCCCTCACCCAAATGGGTTTGTACCGAAGCACCACCGACGCTCTGGTTCTGGTTCCGTTTTAGATATGCCACCTCGCCCTCGCTCAGCTTCCCTTGCACTCTCACCCCGCGAACGTCGAGCCACACCCGTTGCCCGTGAGCTACCACCTTCTACCACCGTTCCTCGTATCGAGTCCCCCCTTGGCCCACGTCTTCAAGATATGCTTGTCCGCTCGATAGAACCAGCATCCCCCGAAGTCATGCAGCCTTCATTTGTCCGTACCTTGCCACCTAGAGTACAGCATTCTCCCTCTCGCACCAGCTTGAAGCAACGCCCGGTTCGAGTCTCTTCTCCATGGGAGTCGAGCCCTAGGGCAGCTCCGGTTTATACTGAGCGTGGTGTACAAGGTGAACGTCAGCCAATAGACTCCTTGCCACGACGTCACCTTGGGTATGGCGAACCGACTCGCGATTTTCACTCCCCTCAACCCAATGACTTTGTCAGAATAGGACCACGCCCTCCTACGTATCCCGATGAAGCTAGTATTTATGGCGCTCGTACTTCGGCTGCCATTCCAACCAGGACAATTTTCGTCGATGCTGGTAAGCCCGGCTCACAACACCAACCCATCATTATGGAGGACCGTGGTGGTTTCTACGAGAGAGTGCCGCTCAACCCCCAGCCTTATCGTCCGGCTCCCGTGAATGGCGAGATTTGGCCAAGCCACCCTAGCCAGGCCCAACGGAGGGAAGCCTCAGCCCACAGAATAATTTCCCAGGAAAATGATCTAAGATCGATGAGAGATAATCGCCGAATTAGAGATGTTGAAGCGATTCCAGTAAACGGGCTCCGCACACTTGCCCCAGAACATTATTCGCGCCTTGTGCCTGTGGACCACAACGAGCAGCAGTGGTCTCACAACCGAAACCTCTACGACACTGCTCCTGGACCTCCTGCGCAAAACTACCAGCGCAGAATAGAGCCTGAAATCGGGGTCCAAAGGGCTGGCGAGGGAATCGCGCAGCCCCCGTATCACTACACGCAGTATGGCCCTTGGGCACTCCCAAAAGTCTTGGAGGAAATGACCACCCTTTTACCTAACCTGATATCCAATATAGACATTACGGTGGCATGATTCCTGCAGACGAATCGAGGGATCCTCAACGATACCGCCCGAATCCTTTTCACCGCCCCCCTTCGGCACCTGCTCGAGACCGTAACCCTCACCTCAATCAACAAGCTCGTCTACCAGCCCACGAGAATGATATTATTGTTCTTGATTAGATGACCATGTTGTACCCTTACAGGCACACGTCGAGTTGCCTCATTAATGTCATCGGAATGTAGCTAGCTACATTCGGATGTTTTTCAGGGGAATGTTCATGTTCATGTTCATGTTCATGTTTTCAGTATTGCTTATAGAGAGATTTACGGTAGAGTTGACATGTGTTACGGTGGTACGAGGATGAATGATACCCAGCATATCAGGTGTTTGGCTCGTTTTTTTTTTTTTCGGTTGCCATAGGGCATTGACACGAGTATTGATTACACGCGTTTGATAGAAGACCATGATGGATACGCGGTGGGGAGTTCTGCTTTTCGTGGTTGCTTCATAGTTGAGTTGTCTGCTGGCCATTGGCTACCAACGGTCTGACTTGGGATTGTCACTTTTTCAAGCTTTTCAGAGATTTGGAGTTTAGGGCTGTTTTGCGGGTTTCTAATCTAGAGAGTCTCACCGAATAGATCTCAGTGTATTTCAAATTTAACACAACTTGCCGCCAATCATTTGTTTTCCAGGTCAAGACTCAAAGTGAATAATGCAGTGATAAATTGAGCATTTCGCGCTGACAGAGGTCATGATAGAATCATATATATAGTGAACGGGTATTACCTATAAATTGGTAGATGTTTGAAGAGCAAAAAAACAGCTCTATGAAAATTCCTTTTAAACGCCTCACCTGCGACCACCCCTCTTTCCCTTGCCGACACCCGCCCCAGAAGGCCCATGCCTCTTGTCGACGCCCAAACCTCGTCTGCCGGCGGCGATCCCGCCGCGGCCGCTCCGTCCCCCCCGTGGGCCGTCTCCTCCTCCTCCCCTGCCCCCTCGGAACCTGCCGTTGCCGCGTGGGCTGATCTTGTTCTTGATGGCGGCGGCTTCCCCGTCGTCCATCTCCTCCATCTCGTCGTCGTCCTTTGTCCTGCGGTTGGAGAACTTGAGCTTCCCGTTTCGGCCGCGCTTGGCGACGTCCTTGCCCTTGAGGGCGGCGACGTAGGCCCCGACGCCCGAGTTCTCCGGCTGGTCGACCTCCATGGCGTCGCCGTTCTCTTCGTCGCTGTCCCTGCCGAGGATGAGCTTGCCGTCCGGGTCGTACCTGGCCTTGGTCTTGGTGGGCTTGCGCATCCTGACGGGCTTGGTGGAGGAGATGTTGGCGAGGGCCTTCTTGTCGAGGAGGTCGAGGGGCTCGTCGTCGTCCTCGAGGATGTACGTCTTGCCGCCCTTTTGGCTCTTCTTTGCTTGTTGTCGGGCGGGTGCTGCCTCCCCTTCCGAGTCGTCCTCCTCTTCGGAATCGCTGCTGTACAGGGCCTGGTCGAACTCATTCTCGAACTGCCGCTTGGGCTGGTCCTCGTCTTCGTCACCGCTCTCATCCTCGTCGTTGGCGGTCTTGGCAGCGTCCTTCTTCCTCTTTGTGCGCTCCTTGGTCTTGCGGATGTTGACAATCAGCTTCTTGTCCGCCTCGGGGCAGTTCTTGTGGATGTTGTCGTAGCCGAAGCGGCGGACCATCCTCTCGAGGATGTGCTTGACCTTGGCCTTGAAATGCCCCTTGTGCTCGTGGCTCCAGACGATCAGGTTGGGGACGAGCGTGGAGAGGCGGGGCAGCATGAGCTCGACGGGGAGGCCGATGACGCACACCTTGACGAAGCCGAGGCAGCTCTTCACGATTTCGCGGTTGTTGGACGTCAGGAAGAGGTCCATTGTCTGTACTAAATCGGATAGAGTCTGTTCACTGAGTTGCGACCCGAACTCGAAGAGGAGACGGCTGATGGCTGTGATGGAGGCGGAGATCATGTGAGGTGTGCTCCCTGCCAGACCGGCGCTGACCATGGTGAAGTACTCCTCGATGTTTGCTGTTCCTGCGGGGGCTCCCTCGGGCATATGCGGGACCTTGCTGTTGTCGATCTGGGCACCGTTTGCGGAGATCATGCGGTGTCCCATCTGGACCAGCAGCTCGTAAGCTGTTTCTCTGGCCCTCTCGTTGTTTTCCTTGCAGCAGATGACGACCTCGCTCAGGATGGCTGGGATGAAATGCAGGGAGTCGTCGTTGACATATGGAAGGAGGGTGATGATGGCCGCGAGACGTTCGCGCCTGGCGGGGGCGGAAACCTTCTCAGTACTGGAGATGAAGAGGTTCTGGAGCTCCTGGCCCCTTTCCCGGAGTGCTGCCTGGCCAATCTCAGAGCTGGCCAAGCGAGGAATGAGCTTATATGCCTTCTTTTGCAACTGAGGTTCATCCTGCTTATAAATTACCACTGAGGCAATCTCAAACAGGGAGGCGAAGCTCTCCCTGGGGAGATAGGTAGACATTGTGATGACAAGATCCATCAAGGTTTGTGCGGTGGATGGCATATGATCCTTGGGCTTCTGCTGTGACTTGTCCTTCTCGCTCTGCTGAGGGGCATTTTGAAGCTCTGTGGCCAGCATCTGGCTGACACGGTTGAAAGTCTCCATGACCTCGGCCTCGGGCGCTATACTTAGGAATGCATTGACGGTCTGAAGGATAGGGCCTCGGCTCTGTGGCAGCGTTTGGGTGTAGACATTGAACAGAACAGCAAGCATGTTGCCGGCGAATCCGCCCAGATGCTTGAGGTTTTCTCGGGCGGTAGAGCGGGTGATTCTGCTTTGAAGAAGGAGGTCTTCTTCCTCCTTATCATCAATGTCGGAAATGGCCTGATTTGATTCTACAATGGTTCTGAGAGCCCGGCAGATGTCCAGTCGCAGGTCGACCTGCTTGTAGAGTAGGTTTGCGAGGATCTCCGCAAAAGACTGGTCGAAAGCCTGAACCAGGTCCAGAGGCAGATCGCAATAGCCGGGGAGAATGGACCAAATTTGCTGCACAACTGTCTCGTAAATCTTTACCTCCATGGTCTTGGCCGCCTCGCCGTGGTCGAGAACCTTCTGGAACATGACTTCACTGAGAGGGACCATCTCGCTCTTGAAGTGGTTGAGGTTGGTGTTGCTGGTGTAATCTCTGAGGATGGGGAACATCCAAGCTCTGCCATTCTGGCCCTTGACGGGCTTGATGAGGTTTAGAGGCAATACCGACAAGACAGCCTCGGGTCCCATGGCGCGAATGGCCTTGCCGATGAGCTCGTCTGCCTCCTTCTTGTTGCGGAAAGAAGAACTCTCGCGGATTTCACCTACAGTCTTAGCAACTCCCAACAAGATGGGGTGGGCTCTCCAGCGCAGGGCATCGAACATGGCACCAAGAACGGTGAAGGTCTGGAGCCAAGCCGCCTGATACTGAACAGTGAGTAGGGACTCGGCCGTCTTGGCAATTTTTTCAAGGATCTTTTCGTCGTAAACAGATGGCTCGGTGATCACCTGCGAGGGCACACAGTTTGCCATGAATGAAACCAAGCACTCTGAAGCGGAAATTCGGATGTTTTCAGCAGGTGATTGCAGGAACTGGGTAATCATTGTGAAGAGGTTGGGGAGGTTTTGGAACGTCTCCTCTGGCTCGACTTGAGCGGAGACATCGTAGCCTCTTGACAGAATTGCGAGCCAAGGAGGTACAAGCTGGGTATCAGTGGCCGAAGGGCGCAATTCTGAAATAATTTCCATCAACCTTGGCAGCTTGGTAGAAGAGATCTCATCACTCATGCCCTCAAAGATTAGCTCAAAGATGTCAAAGGCAGCCATGGTCATATATTCGTTTCCAGTCTTGGCGATGCCTAGGAGCAATTCGCACAGAGACTCAATCTTCTTACTGGGCCAACCGCCGCTGGCCGCGGCCACTGTCTTGACCAATTGGAGCGCATGGATCAAGGCAGGTTCGTTGGTGGTATCGGATGACTTCTTGCCCTTGCGCGCCTGGGCGACCTTGGCAGCCAGGTCTTCCAGGTTCTTCATGGCAGTCTGGGCACACATATCGGCAGCCGGGTGGTCCAACGAGGGACTCGGAGGAGGAGTCTGGAGAACTTTCTTGAGAGCATCCTGCGATCGCTTGCGCACCTTGGGGCGAGGGTCCAAGGAGAGGTTGAGCAGTCCTGCGACAGCCCGTCTCGGGCCAATCTGTGTGACGCCAAGTTCCCACGAGGCTGCATCTTGCGCAAGCAGCAGCGATTCCAAGCAGCCGATGGATGTTCTGAGGAGAATTGGCTCTGCTTCTTGCATCAAGAGGACGGGCGCAATAAGTGTGAGGATTTGGGTGAACTTGGATCGCAAGAGCGGCTGCGGGGCAAACGGCGTTACGACATCGAGGAGGTAGACAACGGGCGTGGCGAGTTCGACATTGACGTTTCCGCTCGAGTTTGCCTGCTGGAGAAGAGCGAGAAGAGCAGCAAAGTAGCCCGTGGGAGTTGGCGCACTGTTCTGGTCTTTGAGTGTCGACTCTATGGATTGGAGCACAACGACGGTCTGGCGCCGGAACTGTCAGTACATGCATGGATCATTCGTTTTGGCTGGGGGAACTTACCCGCTGCTGGCTCTGGAGGCCAGGGGACTTGATCTTGTCCAGCTTCTCAGCTAACGACGGCGTCGCCATTTTGAATGGTCTGCTGTGTCGATAGACCAAGTATAGAGAAGATGGTCGGTGAAATGATGTACATGGTAGCGGCACCAAAAAATCTTGAGAAAAATCCTTATCTCCATTTGGTGGGGTTTCGATAAGCGGCACTAAAAATGCTGGTAAAAAGCCCAAACAGTGCGACTGGCCCACATCTGGAAGCTCTAAGTCATGAATCAAATATTCTCTGTTTATGAGTGAGTTAAAAAAGAAAGACAAATTAATGGCAGGTCTACTTTAGTTCGGTAGTGATATAAGCCAATAGAAGGCTCGTCAATTACTGTGATTCCTGTTCTTCAATGCGATATCAATCATTGCCTGCAAGAGGCTTTACAACGAAACCACTATGAAAAGAGAGAGATCAACTAATTCCAATGAGGGTTAATATTCTATGGAACAGTAGAGAGGGGGTTCGTGCATCTTACAGTTATTCCACTGGCCTCCATTCCTCTCAACCTATTTCGCTTTCTTCAACAGAGGGTATACACCTATTACTAAATGACATGCTGTCCGCCGTTGTAAACCTGAAAACCACGAGCCTGTGAGTGGGATGATCATTATTCATACAATCGTAAAAACTTCTTCTTTTCCCCCGATCTTGAGCGCCTCCCCATTCATAAGACCATGGGCGTAGCATTCACCCAGCAGCGCCCAAGTGTCGCCTTGGGGTCTGAGCACGAATGGGGTCCGCCCGCCATACAAAACGACAATCACGTCTCCCTTCTCCATCATGTCTGACCCGAGGACGTAGTACCCCTCTGATGAGATGGCGAGACGGCGGTACCGCGTGACGAGCGTAGCTTCATGGCTCCACTTGAACGGCTCTCCCTCGGCAGCCAGCGCCTGTACCTCTTCAGTGATACTGGCGTAGTTTCCGTCCCGGATGTGCAGAAGATAGGACGCGGCCGCAGCCGTCCACCTGGACGTCGGGATCTCCTCATAGGGCTGCGAGCGATCGACGCCGATGCAGCCGTTGGTCAGCGTCTGCGTCATGGCGACGAATGCCGGCTCCTTGGTGCGCCTATATCTGGCGTTCAAGGATATCTCCTTTTGCCCGCTCACCTTTGTCCACATCTCCTCGAAGGATGTTGGGTAATGCGAGTCGTATTTTCGTTTCTTCTTCTGCATTTGGAAATCACCATTCTGGAATGTTCGGAAACAGCGCGAGATGGTATCGACGCGCACACCGACTATATGGAGTAGACGTTTGTTCTCGTCAATATCAAGCCGCGGGGAGCTATCACCGCATGCCTTGTGGGGGGTGGTAGGGCTCGCGAACATGTGCAACGGCAGAATCCTCCAATCAGGGACCCAGGTCGGCACGTACACCCGCCTCCGATATATGCGGGCGATTCTTTTCGGCGAGCCGCAGGGCTGGCAGGCTGCAAGTAGGATGAGGGAGGAGGCGTCTTTGAGGCTGCGGATCGCAACGTCGATGTAAACCTCCTCGACCATCCGACTGTAGTCGGGCTTCAAGGACGCCAGGGCACTGCCGTTTGTTTGCATGGTGTAGTGGCCTAGAAATGCGTAAACGCGGTCTCTGGGATCCTTGGCCTCCATATGCCTTGCGCGGTGAAGCTCGTATACGAAGTTCCCACGGTTGTGGGAATCGTCATGGGCTGCTTCTGGGACGACGAACCGCTTATGCAGGTAGCGGATCGACGGCGTATATATTTGGAAGTGAGTTCGGAGCGAGTGGTATTCAACGTTCAGTACAGCGGCCGCAGATGAGAGTTCATCCCATCCGATTTGAGAATCACCCCAGAAGAGGGTTGCTGATGAAGCTGTGCCAATTTCCTGTGCGATCCATATCCTAGAGAACTTTCCCTAGTGCGTTAGTAATTCGATATTAAAAAGAGTTGGAGTCATGAATTCGGTAAGAGTGTTGCTTACCCATGGCAACTTTGTAAGTTTAGATAGCGGGATCCAAGGCTCTCTGTTTTGAGCCAAGAGCTCTTCCGAGTACTGTTGTCTGAAGGTTTGATGTGCCGTTTCATCCTCAAAAACGGTATTTAAATACCTCACCATCTTCATTGCCTCTGGAGCAATGCCGGTTGGATCTTTGCCCAGCCATACCAGCACACGTCTGGAGCCGTGATATATTGAATTCATGAGGGGGACTTGCTGGCTCCGCTCTGCCACATCGTCCTGGTTGATACAGATCTGGTCCGCCCACACCCTTCTCGGGGTGTCCGGGGACCGAATGCGAGCGAGAGCATCGTGTGCACTCTGAGTCACTGAGAGATACTCCGAGTTGCATATGAGCTCTGCGCAGCGACCCCCTAGACCCCAGACATAGGACACAGTTTCATACGGCTGGGCAGAGGACAAGTCCTCGACGGATAGCTCGCCACGAAGCGGGTCACCAGGCCGGCCCGGGGACAGAGTCAGGATGCGGATTGAGGTTGAGTCTGTGAAACTGGTGTATCTGAATGTGTGCCGGCCCTGTATCTCCGGAGTCGAGATCTGGCTATGCGCCATGGAGCGTCGTCTCCCTAATACGGCCGAGGTTAGCTGAGATGAAGCTCGACAAGCACCACCGCAGAACGGTGCCAGCCATCGACGGGAGCACGCCCTTCTCAAGTGCGACATTGCCACGATCTAATCCAGCATTACTTGAGCAGGAAGATGGAAAATTGAATGACATGGCGCGACATGCGCCCATATGACCTGCAGGCCAAGCGGCGTTCTAGGCTGGCGCTTCCTTCAACAACCAACACCCACTTTGCATGGGTCTGCCTGGTCCATCACCCAACTGTGCCGAAACCGCGGGGAGGGGAGAGATCAATGCTTACAGGAAAGGTCGCTATTATCGATGTTCCGTCGTTCCGGCACCTCGCGTTCGCCTTGGTGGTGTTTAATGAAAGCTCAGACGGTTTTTTACCCGGCGCGGGCCACTTTATTCTTGTTGGGACTCGATCAGGAGTAATCAACCCTACCAAAACCAAACTAACCTCCCAAGGTGCATAAGTTCTTTAACATGTTGTGGTATGGCTTCACCTAGTTTGCGTCTCACATCGACATTCAAGTCAAACATGATAATCATCATCATCACCATTATATTCATTGCCGAATCTTGCCATCGAAACCACCGAAATGAAAACAAGGAGAGAAACTGAACACCCTTCTTCCAGGCTCTTTGAACTATTCCCACATTCTACAGTGCCTCTCGCACGGCAGCAGGCTTAGCACCCAGTATGCTAATCTGGTCATCATCATCGTCATCAACCCTCCTAGTGACCGACCTTGAGAAGTTCTTAGTGATAACCCCTCCCAAACCCTGAATGGGCGATTCGTGACCGCGAAGCTCCCAGCTACCTACGCGCTCATGGTGCATCCCCTCTTGTGTTACATTAACATCAGTATCGCTGGGTCTCTTCTCCTCACGCTTGAAACCGCCGAATGTCCTTTTTCGTTCATCTTCTCCCACGCGGCGTAGCCGGAAACCGGCTACCATGTAAAGAGCCAACACAACGAGTCCCATCACCGCAGCCATGACCAGAGCCCCAATTACGCCAGCAATGGCCGGGTGTATGCTCTGTTTTCTTGTGAACATGCCACTGCTGTCGGTCTCATCCGAGTTTGAGGACAATCCGCACCATGAGGACGTCGTAGAGCCGCAGATCTCACACCACTGAGTAGAATTGACACTCTTGCTTGACAGCTGTCGATAGAATGTGGTGTATGAAACTGTTGATGCCCCGTATCCGGAATTGAACAGAGCATAATCTGCAAATTCCTCGCCCTCATCGGCACTGGGGCGATATCGGAATCGAATCTGCAGCTTTTCGGGGTCGAGATTCGTCTCGTACTTCCTGGGTACGTCTCCAACGAGCTCAAAGATCATGGCTGAGCCGGGTTCCGGAAGACTGGAGAAGGCGCCGGATCTGACGTTTTCCCGGTTGATCAATCCGCTTATGGAGAAGAAGGATAGCATGGGCTCGAGGGAGCCAAACATCAAGGTTAGCTTGTTCTGCTTCGCGCTGTTGGCAATCACGTTTTCAAATTGGCTGACAATTTTTGATGCCAGGGTTCGTCCGGCAACGGTGTAGAGTTGGTTCTTTGCATCATCCGTCTCATCTGCCGACTCGGTATATTTTCCACGTTGGATTGCATACGCGTATGATCTGAGGTTCATCAATGCTTCATTCGCATTATCAAGCCCCTCATGAGTAGTTTCGTTGTGAAGATACAAGTAGTTGACGTAGTCGTAAATCTCATAAGCATTCCAAAAATTGGCGGTTTCATTGGTGATGGCACCCTTTAACGGCCCCGATGCAAAAAGATCCCTATACAAAGAGGCACTCTCATTGTATAAGTCTTTCATGTCTTGCCGCTGCCGTAGGGTAGAATTTGTCGCTGCTGTCCATTTGGTGCACCCGACATTTCCTTGAATACTATTGAATCGGTTAAATTTGCTGATGCCACTTTAGGAGAGACTTATCAACCGTTCTCACCTTGGAGAGTTCCTATCGGACGTGGCTGGCACCTGCAGCTTAGGATATTGGTACCCACCTAAGGGATAGTCAACTAATGCAGAACTGTTTCTCGCAAAGTTGTGAGCTATCTCATCTCCACCGGCGAGTATACTGTACTCTTGTGTGACAGGTGGGTACAGTCCCTGAAGAAACGCCAGAGCACTCCCAACAGAAGCTTCCTCTTCAGCAGCCATCACTGTGAGCTTAGAGTTATCCAGAGAAGCTAGCTGCATGTCGTAGATAGGTGCCAGCCCGGTCGAGTTAGTGGTTGAATTGCCCCCACTGGAGGACGTCTCATTCAGGTATCGGGATCGGAAAGCAGCACCTTGCCTCGCCATTTGCTGAGCACCCTCCGGAGTGAGGACGGCGGGGCGGGTGCTGAGTTCGGGGACGCTTTCGCCATGATGAACATAAGCAATCACGGCCCATACCCTAGTGTTGTCCTTCTGGGTCTGAGCGAAGACCAGCGGGGTAATGGCCATTGCCCAAAAGGCTCCGGTTAATCCAGATGGGAGCATAGTGGAGGAGAATATCGATTGCGTTCAACCACTGGAGGAAACCGCTGGCAATTCGAAATCCAATAGCTAGCAGATGAGGGGGCTCTGCGACCTTATAATGTCCTCATGATCAATTTCACAAGGCTGGGAGAAGAGGGGCCAGCAGCGGAAAACGAAGCTGCAGAGGTTGCATATTCAGCTCTGGCGTGCTGCAAGCTTATCAAATCAAGGCACTCATTGCCTTTGCATATTGTTTACCACCTAAAGCCCGGGATAGCTCCCGCTGATATGCAGCAGCGAGAGCCTATGTGGTCATTGTAAGCATGGAGGGGCACACCACCTTGCTACGGTGTGCGGGTCCTGGTGGGCAGTAGCGTGGACGATGCTGGTGATGTTGCATGCAGCTCGTATCTGTCTTGGCAAGACCAATCAAGTATCGCGATGAGGTGAAGTTGCCGCCTCATCCTCGAGGCGGGGAGGGGTTCCAACAGCGAGAGAAAAGAGGAGGGGCTGCGGATCATGTGTGCGCGTGGGGTTGTCCCCCCTCTTGCCACATAGATGCCTCTATCGAGTCAACGACTTTGGCCATGTATTTGCTTTGCCGCGCATAATGAGCAAACATTTGTTTAGTCTTTGGACAGATTGACAGGGTCGACTTTTTCAAGGGGTTAGCTCTGAAGATCGGTTATATTGGTGATTCCCCACGTAGTCGTTGTCACGGCCCATGTAATAAGCGTTTTCGATTGAAAAGCTCCCACTCCATCACCTTAATTGATGTTCTCTATTTGGCTTTCGAGCATCAGCAGGCGGAATTAGAGTATCCAAGTGGCTCTTTATGCTGCCTACCCTACCTAGGTATGTACCTAGGTCCGCTGATGGCAGTGGGTTTGGGGGCTGTATGATGACTGGTTTATCCAGTGGAGCCTCATATCCTCAATGCCTTCGACAGTTCTTCGCTCAACCTGCCAGCCCAAGACTGGATGGAGATGCTTGATCCAAACCAGTTGCCCTTTTTCCTTTCAGAAAGAGTTCACTGGGACCTGGGTGCTGGGGCACCTGGGCTTGCGATAGGAGGAGGTTTGCTTCGACACTGCATGTGGAAATGAACACTTTGATTCATCCCGCCAACAAACTATCTAAGCTGAGAGGTGTCTCTCGTTATTACTAAGTCAGGGGGAAAGCCAGACCGAAGCTCTTTCCACCGAAATCAAATCTTATCAATCTGGCACTGATCGAGGCCATCGACCAAAAGGGAAAGGAAGGGTGGTAGGCGTTGGCCTCAGGCATAAACAGGAGACGAGGTACTTCCCAGCCAAGTACCCTGGAATTAGACTCTGTATCACGGTGCTAGCGAGAGCGACTTGCCAATTAGTATGCCAGCGCTCGGAATTTGCAAGCTGCACATGGGCCGATTCTGGAAAGTCGACGCTCTCTTCAGGCCTGACTTTGAAAACGTGACCCGAGCTCAAGGGGCGGCAGATGAAAGCACGCGGACATCATGCACACACCAAATCGTCTAAACCTGTCATGCTAGGCCAACAAGTGTTTGTGCGACAGGAGACACCAGGGCAGGTATCCAGAAGTCCAGATACTCTTAGCAGAGTGGGCCAGCTCCACTTAACCAGCGTTCAGCACCAAAATTCGAAACCTTCCTTGCCAGGTTTGCCTCGAGGAGTGTAGAGGTACCTGTCGGTTCCGAGATACCTGACCAAGTAACGTCTCTACGGTTTTGCCCGTACCTGCCCAGTGAACTCAGGCTGGAGGTAGAGCCCCCCCTGCCTTGGACGCTTTCCCTCCCTCCAACAGGCCCGACGATCTGTATGCATCTCTCTTCACAGCCGGTCACAGCGGTTTGTGTTCCCCGAAGAGCCTGCGAAGAAAAGATTTGCGCACATCCTGCCAATAACCCACACGAATACGATTTCGAAAAGCGCCTTCTTCATGGGCTGGTCGCATGCTGCGACGCTCATCGCCGGCCATGTCGAATGCAGCCCCCAGCATCGAATCGGCGCAAGCCGCACCGCCAACAGTGTCTGGCGGTGCGCTCAATGCGCAGCCCGATGAAAAGCTCACCAACACCAAGGATTCCTCGCAGACGTTTCTGCATTCGCCGCCAGATAGTAACAACACGTCCAAATCAGATGTCAGCGACTCCGAACTCAGCGAGCTCGACGACGAATTGGCATCCCTCGACGCATACAAGCCCCTCCTGTCGGTCGCGGAGCCTCCGACCTCAATCCCTCCCGATGTTGATAATTCTTCTCGACAAGGCGACGCCGTGGAAGAAGATATTGGAGAGGTTCTACCCGACCACTGGTCTGGGGCCGTTCCGGTCTTCAAGCCCACCATGCACCAGTTCCAAGACTTTAAGCGTTTTGTGGGTTGGCCATTACGTAGTGCATGGCCTAGATCACCTGGCTAACCAATTCATTCATAGATGACCAAGGTGAACAGCTATGGAATGAAGTCGGGCGTAATCAAGATCATTCCTCCAAAGGAGTGGAAGGACAAGCAGCCTCCTCTGGATGACCTGGTCAAGACTGTCAGAGTTCGAGAGCCTATCAAACAAGACATTATGGGATCAAATGGTACCTATCGACAAGTGAACATTCTCCACGGCCGATCATACAACGTGCCCCAATGGCGCCAGCTTTGCGATCAGAGCGAGCACCAACCCCCGGCCAGACGCGGCGAACGACGGGCCAATGCCGATAAGCCAAGACCTCCACGACGAGCGGCTGCACCGAAACCACAGGCGTCATCGGCACCTAAGAAGCGTGGCAGGAGGGCTGGGAGAGCCAAGGGAGGTCCGAGCGAGAAGGTCGATGAGGAGCGGCCAATGACTCCCGTCTCCCCAAAGGCGGAACCTGATGAGCCCACGGAAGGGGTTGTCGCGTCCATCGAGGAAGCGCTCACGACCAATGCCGACACCGACGAACCCTGTGAGCCGCAGAAGGGGGCTTCTAGGCAGCCAAAGACCAAAACCCAATCGGTCTCTGCGCGACGAAAATTTAGTAAACGGGAGGGTTCCGCAGCGATTGACGAGGCTGCATTCAAGGACTTTGATTATCAAATGGACATCTCAGAGTATACGCCGGAGCGCTGCGAAGAGTTGGAGCGAGTATACTGGAAGACGTTGACGTATGCTTCTCCTTTGTACGGCGCCGACATGATGGGATCCCTCTTCGATGACCGTACAGAGATCTGGAATCTCAACAAATTGCCAAATTTGCTTGATGTCCTCGGCACTAAGATCCCCGGCGTCAACACTGCGTATCTATACTTTGGAATGTGGAAAGCAACCTTTGCATGGCATCTTGAGGACGTCGATTTGTACAGCATCAACTATGTGCACTTTGGTGCCCCGAAGCAGTGGTACAGCATATCACAAGCAGACGCTCGGCGCTTTGAGGCAGCGATGAAAAACATCTGGCCCGCGGATGCAAAGTCTTGCAGCCAGTTTCTCCGCCACAAAGGATTTCTCATTTCACCCCAGCACCTGCTCACACACTACGGTATCAAGGTCAACAAGGTCGTCTCGTACCCTGGCGAGTTTGTGGTCACCTACCCATACGGTTATCATTCAGGGTACAATTTGGGTTACAACTGCGCCGAAGCCGTCAACTTTGCCCTTGAACCTTGGCTTGAAATGGGAAAGGTGGCAAAGCGGTGCGAATGTGCCCAAGCCCAGGATAGCGTGTGGATCAACGTGTACGAGATTGAACGCAAGCTCCGCGGCGAGGAGACTGAGTATGAAGAGACCGACTTCGAGGATGAGGAAGAAGACGAGGATAGTAGGTTGCCTACGCCGCCAGCAGGACACGCCGTGAAGGTGATCAGACGCAAGAGAAAACGAGACCAGAACGGCCAGGAGGATAAGTCCCAAGTGAAGAAGAGGATCAAATTGCGTCTGAAGTCCAGGACCGAACCGCCCTGTTGCCTTTGTCCAAATGACGTCTCGGCCATGGAGCTGCTACAGACGGATGATGGACGCAGAGCGCACCGCGTGTGTGCTCTGTACCTGCCCGAGACCTATATTGATTTGGTCGATGGAAAAGAAGTCGTATCGAACGTCTCTGGTATCCACAAGGACCGGACCGAGCTCAAGTGCCTGTATTGTCGGTCGAAAAGAGGCGCATGCTTCCAGTGCTCACAGAAGAAGTGTGCTAGAGCTTACCATGCGACTTGTGCGGCCGCAGCCGGCGTATTCGTGGAGGAAGGAGATGTTCCAGTCTTTGGCGAGGATGAGGTCGAGTATAAGGAACAGGCCTTTGAGTTTAGCTGCCGGTTCCACCGTTCGAAGCGAGACAGGAAGTTGGATGGCTCCATCCTTGAGGAGGATTCTCGTATTAGACATGCTGCTCAGTCTTTGGAGAAGGGTGCTGTCTGCCAGTTCCAGTATCATAAAGGAGATATTTTTGCCGGTATCGTGGTCGAGAACCGCGCCATTGATCAGACGCTACTGATCGATATTCTTCCACATGGGTATGTTTTATGGCGTATTCTGGTGGAACCTACTAACGTGTGTGCAGTGACCAAATCGAAGTCGAGTGGAAATGGCTTCTCCTTGCGGATCCCTCTGACTACCACCTACCAAAGGCATCTGCAAAAGCTATCCCAATGCCGGCTTCACACAAGGCCAAGGCAAAGCTGAACGCTAAACGCGGTGGCGATGAAAAGCCGAGGAAAGACGACACTTTCGTCGATGGCTGTGTTTGGGCGGAATTTAACCTCCACGAACTTGAAAAGAATCCGGCACAGGTCAAGGTTGATCTGGGAAAGCCAGACCAGATTTGGTACTATCTCGCCCGGTCCTCGACTGACGCAAAAGCCCAGTATACGGAAGATCCAGCCAACCCTCGGCATAACCCTAAGGGTAACTACCTTGATACGATCCCCAAGCCTTCCAAACCTACAAATGCTGTGAGGCGTCAAAACTACCAGCCATATGTTTCCCCATACAGTCAACAGGGAGGGATGCACCTGGCGAACCAAATGCACGCGAACAGTATGGTCGTCAAGCCTTACATCTACAAACCGAGGATTCCAGTCAATCCTACCTTTCATAGTTCTGGCAGCTATGTGCCCCCAACTGCTGCAGCCGCGTTGCCAAAGGAGCGAGTGGCAGCAACCATGTTTGTTCCATATGTGCAGCCCCAACAAGCTTCACAAACAGGACAGGGCGGCTCCAATTGGATGTATTCAAAGCAGCTGTTTGCGCCAAGGCCATCGGTCCCTTCCACCCCACAGCAACCACAGCACCCGCAGCAACCACAGCACCCGCAGCAGGCCCCTGTGAATCATGGTCCGGTTCAGTATGCTGGCCCTTCTGCTATCACGAAGAAGACTGTAAATGCAAATGGCCAAGACGCCCCCAACCGGCCGACGCATCCACGCCATCCGTCGAAACCCAGCTGGCAGGTACACTCATCAGTGTACCAGAAATACCCATTCTTCCAAGTGCATCATAATAGGTACGTCTGTTGCAACGGGGATCCTTTTGCACACTCAATGTTCTGACTTAAGTTCTAGGGATTCATCAAAGTATCGGACCCCATACTCTCCATGGGGTGGGTTCACGAATGGGTACGAGGGCGATTTGCGTGCCTATCTCAAGCAAAATCAAAGTGAACTTTTGAAGAGGGCTAGCTTGACGTCGACTTCTTCGCTGCATAGGATGCCATCCGCGACCACAAAAGCCGAGCTCTTGAGGTTCATGCAGCCGGCTTCTTACATCCCAGTAGGGCAAGGTGCTCAAGCAC
Organism: Clonostachys byssicola; assembly: GCA_902006505.2. Classification (NCBI taxonomy): domain Eukaryota; kingdom Fungi; phylum Ascomycota; class Sordariomycetes; order Hypocreales; family Bionectriaceae; genus Clonostachys; species Clonostachys byssicola. The sequence continues at coordinate 1,969,581 of CABFNO020001560.1, forward strand.
CCGTCGCCCAAAAGGCCTATCAAGCTGGGCCACCCGAGTCAATAACTGTTGCTACGGGTTATCAGATGCCATCGAGTGCCGGGCAACCGGTCAAACCCACAACACAGCAACAGGGCCAAAGTCCACAATCAACGACAACTCCCCCGGCTAGGAAGTCTAAGCAACCTCCAGCCCCGAGAGTGTACAAGGCAAGAAGCGTCGAGATAAGTTGAGGTTGATGCATGCTAACATGGCGCACATAGATTCCTGCAAAGGAGTCACCCGTTCCTTTGCCGCCAAACTTCTTGGCCGCCATGACGTCGAAAGGGACAAGCTCCCCGGGCTCTGAGGTGTCGGCCTCTTCGACTCCTACGGCTGATAAAGGAGAACGGTCGATAACAGTAGCGGGGATCACGCCGCACAGGACTGTCACGCCTGTGCCTATACCTAAATTCTCAGGGATGACGCCTCATCAAGCTGCAGCAAAAGCCCACCCGCCAACGCAAGTTGGAGCAAAAGAGTCGGAACTGTCAATCCAGGTCCAGCCTGGCCCTTCTACTGCAGTAACGCCTGTCGCTGTGAGCGATGATACCCAGATACCGCAACAGGCGACGTCGACTCCAACCAAGGGTAGTATCGACGAAAACGAACACGACTCTAGCGGCGAAGTTCAGGACTTTCCCGATGTTCCTGGACGAGAATCCATGGAGTTTATGGAGAGAATGATGGCGAACCTTCGCCGTGTGGTTGAAAAGCCTGGTGCCAACTAATGATGTGATCGATTATCACAAGTCAGGGCATCCCGGCCCTGTATGATAGGTTCTTTACTTTCCGGCCTGGAGAATACTTATCCGCATTGTTGCCTGTTTCCCGAATGGGAGGGGATTGGAATTGCTTATTAATATTATTACTGGCCTTGATGAGGGCTATGGCGTTTGGACGGATGACATGCAGCATGTGGGCTCTACGGAGGAAGGCATGCATAATGGGTGTTTTGATCTTTGAGACGGTCAATGGGGAGTTGCGGATTGACATTCACATTGTACGATGAAGAACTTGTTTTACCGGGAACGGTAGGCGCTTGGAGTTTGTAGCCAACCAGAGGCTGACTGAATGGAACTTATGGGTATGAATTAATCTCTTGAAAGCACACCGGCTCTCTGCCTTGCCATGTCCATTCCGCCGTTGTGATACTGTCGGCTGTGTTCCAACGTGGAGTCCGATCTCGGGGCTGGCTGGAGCAAAACGGAGCTCCTCCGCTGACGCCATCGACAGGCCCCACGCAAATGCTTAGTCATGCCGCACGTCTATTGGCTGTGCGTCGCTGGTGATGTCGCAATTCGGGCAGCAGCGACGGACTATTTCCCTTGTTGCCCTTTTTCGCTGGATATCCGCCAGAAGCCTTCGCTAGGCGCATGATTTCGCTGCCCATTGCCGAGCGTGAGTCTGCTGTGTACGTAGTATAGCAAGGGAAAGAAAAAAAAGGAAGCAACTTAGCCCGCACGCTTTCTCCCTATTCCGTGTGCCCCTCACCCCTCCACTCGCTCAGCTGCTTAGGAGAGCCGGGGTCACTTCACAGCAAAGCAATCGGCAAGTGAGTGATTACTAGTAGCCTCCATGTCGTCTTTTCTTCTTGTGCGCTCTCGACTTCTCACCACTGCAACTCCAACCAAAGCCATAGTGCCATCGTTGACAAGGGGTTTTCGTCATTCTGCAATCAGCATGGGCCTGAGTCAAAAGTTGAAGCCCGCCGCCAGGGTGTCTGGCCAACGGCAAGATGTCTGGTGAGACTTTATCATAATTTGACGAGACGGTCCGCGGGGTTCTGACTGGTGTGCATGCAAGGTCTATCATTAACGAAGCTGCGGCAGCCTCGCCCAAGCAGCCCATTGTGAATATGGGACAGGGCTTCTTCGGCTACAACCCGCCCTCTTTCCTTCTTGACGCGGCCAAGGAGGCCCTGGATCGTGTTGACTGCAACCAGTACTGTCACACCAAGGGACGTCCTCGGCTTAAGAAGGCCATTGCCGATGCATACTCTCCATTCTGGGGGCGCGAGATCAACCCCGAGACTGAGGTGACTGTCACCACGGGTGCCAATGAAGGTGAGATGCTGGGAGCCGTACTTGACGTGCATTCATTCCGTGCCTTGTAGTCTGAACGCCTTGTTAATGTACGTGGTTTGAATGATCTAGGTATGCTGAGTGCCTTCATGGCTTTTATCGAGGATGGGGACGAGGTCATTGTCTTTGAGCCTTTCTTTGACCAGTACATCTCCAACATTGAGATGCCTGGCGGCAAGGTGGTGTATGTGCCCATGCACCCCCCTGCAACTGGCGCTACCAAGACCTCCTCTGCTGCCGACTGGACTATCGACTTTGATGAGCTGGAGAAAGCCATCACGCCCAAGACTAAGATGATTGTTCTGAACACCCCACGTGAGTTTACTTCTTGTGAGTAAATTGAAGGATTCCAGGCTAACGAGTAGACAGACAACCCCGTTGGAAAGGTCTATTCTAGGGAAGAGTTGCAGAAGATTGGAGACTTGTGCGTCAAGCACGAGATCATAATTCTCTCTGATGAAGTCTACGACCGTCTGTTCTATGTTCCGTTTACGCGAATTGGATCACTGTCCCCTGAGATTGCCAATTTGACCCTCACCGTGGGATCTGCCGGCAAGAACTTTTACGCCACCGGCTGGCGAGTGGGTGAGTGGAGGGAAATAAAAGTGTAAGACGTTATGGGCAGTTCTAATTCGCATCACAGGTTGGTTGATTGGGCCTGAGCACCTCATCAAGTACGTGTCAGCTGCTCACACCCGTATCTGCTTCGTCACTCCTTCCCCTCTACAAGAGGCCTGCGCAGTTGGCTTCGAGAAGGCCGAGGCGGCGGGCTTCTGGGACGAGACGATCAAGGAGATGAAGGGCAAGATAGATAGGCTCAATGCCGTCTGGGATGAGCTGGGCATGCCCTACTCGGAGCCAGAGGGTGGATACTTTGTGCTCGTAAATATGGCCAAGGTCAAGCTGCCCGAGGACTATCCTTTCCCGCCACATGTGATCAACCGCCCGCGGGACTTCAAGCTGGCGTGGTTCCTGATCCAAGAGGTTGGCGTGGCCGCCATCCCCCCGACTGAGTTCTATACGGCCGAGAACGCACACCTCGCCGAGAATTACATCCGTTTTGCTGTTTGCAAGGAGGATAGCGTTTTGGAGGAGGCGAAGAACCGTCTGAGGGGGCTGAAGAAGTACATTCAGGAGTAAGAAAAGTCAGTGATGATAGACAGCTAGCTATAGACAATACATGCCAGTGACACTATCGTATTGGATAAGAACAGAATGAACATTAAGTATCTGTTCGAGAAGAAGTATCCGGTTTAGAACTCATCGCGGCCCACTCTGGAGAATCTTCAATACTTGCCTCAACTGCTGGGGCGGAGCTAGCGCCGGCAAGCGGCGTCGGCCGCGATGCCTGATCTCGGACCTTTTTGATATGGCATGCATAATATGGGGAATGTTAGATGTTGTAAAAACTCTGAATAATCATGTTAATGAAATGAGTAGTCTTGCTGGTCTATTGGGCATGATTTTGCGTTGCTCTTCTTAAGAATGGCAGATCTTAATGCACTCTTACCGTGAGCATCTGAAACTTCCGGAAGTGAATAAGAATTGAGAATTGTATGGATACTCTGACTTTGCCCTGTGATGATATGTGTCTCTTGGTGAGTATTACCATTAAAAGGGTGAGTCTAGTGGGATGGATTTCATGAGACATAACTACTCATATCTTTAGAAAACACTCCAACGCAATCGATTTGACCAAATTCGACGTCCTAACTCGAAGTCGCATATCCAAAAATAAACCAGTCCAATGGAGAGGTCATTCTGACCCGTCAACAAGTCACAAATAAGCATAGGGTTCTATTCGCTAGGCTCGGCGGCTTCCACACCGACTCAGTCTCCTTGTCTGAGGAGACGGCCAATTACACAAGGTGGAAACGTATTATTTGCCTTTCTTATTTGGCTTTGCTTGTAACAAATATCTAACAAATATGTGACAATAAATCAATCATACATTTGATTGGATTCATTGCTACTTGAATGGATCGCAGTCCATATGGCATTATGGTCCTTGACTCTGGCTTCCAATCAGACCCATGTTGATCGTATCTGAACCACCTGCCCGATTTATCTAACGATTCCCGGTGAGATTGTACATAGATAAGCGCTGCTGTATGTTACAGGACCAAGTCACAGCTATCATCGCTTTCGAGGTGGAGGAGGCCGATGGAGTGGAGTCGATGACGGAGCCGGCCGACGCGAGCAACGCAGCCAATAGGCCGCTGTCTAAATGATGATGCCTGTCGCTGTTATCTGGCTTATGTGGGGAGGCGCTAGATCGAGATGGATGATGCTCATTGGCGTGGAGATTCGCGGGGAAGCGATTAGGAAGGCAGTTGGACGCTGTACATAGGTGGCCATCTGCTGTCATGTGGACGGGCGAGAGCGAACATATTGGAGGGAGTCCTGACACGGTGCCAATCTTGTCCTCTGGCTTTGATTGACACCTCCGCCGTGGCTGCAGCCGGTTAGAACGAGCCCCAGAACTAGAGCTAACAGTGAACCGGTGGATTGGCACCCTCCTGAGGCCCGATTTGACAAGACCCTGCCTCACTCACCTCGATGACCCTCGCCACATGATAAAATGATAGCTTTGTCATCCCCAACTCTGCACTTTCCTACATCCTAGATATCGTTTCGAAGGGGATACTGAGACGGAAGGAGGGATAGGAAACAAACTTCATTTTTGTGTGTCGTGTGACTATCTCCGACCTGTCTCACCTGCACTCACCGACCCGCCACCGTTAACTACCTATTAAGAGGTAGCACCTATCTGAATTAACTGGGAAATTGGGAGGAGTTTTTGACGTTGAACAACACGGGAACAATTAAAGACAGCCCGCGCAAGGATGGCACCGAGTGCGACCGCGGATGAGGAGAGTCCGCACCCTGAGCTTCTGGCGTCTCTGACCGCCAAGTACGACGACTGTCTACGCTTCTTCCTCAACGGCACGCGCGTCACTCTAGATGATATCGACCCGGAAATCACGGTCCTAGAATGGCTGCGAGGGATCGGCCTCACGGGCACTAAATTGTACGTTTCGGATCTCCTGATGGTGTAAGCTTACTAACATAACGGGTGATAGAGGATGCGGTGAGGGAGGCTGTGGTGCCTGTACAATTGTCGTTAGCCAGTATAACCCTACAACCAAAAATATCTACCACGCAAGCATCAACGCTTGCCTGGCGCCCTTGGTCAGTCTCGATGGGAAGCATGTCATCACCGTCGAAGGCATTGGGAGCAGCAAACGCCCCCACGCCATACAGGAACGTTTTGCAAAGGGCGACTGTTCGCAGTGCGGATTCTGCACTCCTGGATTCATCGCCAGTGCGTACGCCCTGCTGAGGAATAACGAGGCACCTACGGACGAGGACATTGAAGAGGCTTTCGACGGTAATCTCTGTCGCTGTACCGGGTACTTTTCCATTGGAGAGACTACGCGAACGTTTAGCGTCGACCGAGTATGTGGAAAGGGCGCCGATTGCTGCAAAGTAAACGGCTCTAACGGCTCCGGTGGCGATCAGCCTGTCAAACGATTCACCCCTCCTGGATTTATCGAGTACAATCCCGAAACAGAACTGATATTCCCACCTGCTCTGAAAAAGCATCAGATGCGGCCACTGGCTTTTGGTAATAAGAGGAAGACTTGGTATCGACCGGTGACTCTGGACCAGCTGCTTCTGATCAAGAAGGCCTACCCGCAGGCCAAGATTATCGGCGGAAGTACCGAAACGCACATTGAAACAAGATTCAAGGCCATCTCTTACCCAGTGTCGGTATATGTGGGCGACATTGCCGAGCTACGGCAGTACTCTTTCAACCAAAACTGCCTCGAGATAGGCGGGAATGTGGTGTTGACCGATCTAGAACGGATTTGCGAGATGGCCATTGAAAAGTACGGACCACAGCGCTCGCAGATCTTCAAGGCAATGCTGAAGCAGCTGAAACTATTCGCTGGCCGGCAAATTCGCAACGTTGGCTCGCCCGCAGGAAACCTGAACACTGCTTCGCCCATCTCTGATCTCAACCCTGTGCTCTGGGCGGCCAACAGTATCATCGTTGCCAAGTCAGCAACCCAGGAGACCGAAATACCCATGTCGCGGTTTTTCACTGGGTATCGGAAGACGGCACTACCACAAGACTCGATCATCGCCTCCATAAGAATTCCAATCACGGCTGAAAAGGGTGAATACATCCGGGCATATAAGCAGTCAAAGCGGAAAGACGATGACATCGCCATTGTGACCGGCGCCTTGCAGGTCAAGCTGAGCGACGAGGGTATCGTCCTTGATAGTAACTTCATATACGGCGGAATGGCCGCGACGACCGTGGCCGCTAAGAAGGCAATGGAGTACATTGTCGGCAAGCGATTTTCGGAGTTAGAAACTCTGGAGGGGACAATGAACGCGCTGGAACATGACTTTGACCTGACCTTCAGTGTGCCTGGAGGCATGGCATCGTACCGAAAGGCATTAGCGTTTGGGTTCTTTTACAGATTTTACCATGACGTCCTCGAGAGTATTGCTGGTCAGAGCGACCATTTTGACGCACAAGCCATCAAGGAAGTGGAAAGAGAGATTTCATCCGGCCAGGTCGACTCAACAGCTGCAAACGCATATAAACTGGAAGTTACCGGACAATCGAAAACCCACCTTGCGGCGTTGAAACAGACCACCGGCGAAGCGCAGTACACGGACGATATCCCGGCTCTGAAGAACGAGCTTCACGCCTGTTACGTCTTGTCCTCGAGACCGCACGCCAAGATTCTGTCAATCGACTACACGGATGCTCTGGACATGCCCGGTGTGGTTGATTACGTCGACAAAGATGACATGCCTTCCAAGGAGGCCAATAAATTCGGGCCACCTAACTTTGACGAGCGCTTCTTTGCCGACGGGGTGGTCAATACTACCGGACAGCCCATAGCCTTGATTTTGGCTACGACCGCTAACCGCGCGCGGGAAGCGGCGAGGGCTGTCAAGGTAGAATACGAGGACCTGCCGGCGATTCTCACGATGGAGGAGGCCATTGAGCAGGAGAGTTTCCACAACGTTTATCGGGAGATCAAAAATGGCGACATAGAACAGGGATTCAAGGACTCCGATCACGTCTTCACTGGATCAGTGCGGATGGGGGGCCAGGAGCATTTTTACTTTGAGACTAACGCATCCCTTGTCGTACCAAAGCCGGAGGACGGCGAGATGGAGATCTTTGCAAGCACCCAGAACGCCAACGAGACGCAGGTATTTGCGGCACGTGTGTGCGACGTGCACGCAAACAAGATCAACGTTCGCGTAAAGAGACTTGGCGGTGGCTTTGGAGGGAAGGAGACAAGGTCCATCTTGCTTTCGTCTGCTTTAGCCTTGGCAGGAAAAAAGACTGGGAGGCCCGTCCGCTACATGCTCACTCGAGAGGAGGACATGATGCTAATGGGACAACGCCATCCATTCCTTGCCAAGTACAAGGTTGGAGTGAACAAGGATGGCAAGATCCAAGCCCTCGAATGCAACATCTACAATAATGCTGGGCACACCATTGACTTGTCCCATGCTGTGTGCGAGAGAGCAATGACACATTCAGACGGCTGCTACAAGATTCCCAATGTGCTGCTAAAGGGGCGCCTCTGCAAGACGAATACTATGTCCAACACGGCATTCCGAGGATTTGGTGGCCCGCAAGGAATGTTCATTGCTGAGACATGGATGGAGGAGGTGGCCGATCGACTGGGGATGCCGGTCGAGAGGCTACGTGAGATCAATTTCTACAAAGATGACGAAAGCACTCACTTTAACCAGAAGCTTACGGACTGGTTTGTTCCCTTGATGTACCAGCAAGTCCAGGATGAGTCTCGATATAGCCAGAGGAGAGAGGCTATTACCAAGTTTAACGAATCCAACAAGTGGCGCCAGCGAGGACTTGCCCTGATACCCACCAAGTTTGGAATTTCCTTTACTGCTCTGTTCTTGAACCAGGCCGGCGCATTAGTCCATATCTATCACGATGGCTCGATTTTGGGTAAGTTCTACGGTTTATACTCCTTAAACGTTAAATACTCTGGAAGAACACTGCTAACAAATCACAGTTGCCCATGGAGGAACCGAGATGGGACAAGGACTACACACAAAGATGGTACAGATTGCTGCTCAAGCATTGCGAGTACCGATCGAAACTGTGCACATCTCAGAGACGGCTACCAACACGGTAGCAAACGCTTCCTCCACTGCCGCCTCGGCCTCCTCGGACCTGAACGGCTATGCTATCTATAATGCCTGCAAGCAACTAAACGAGAGACTGGCACCGTACAGGGAGAAGCTGGGCCCGGATGCCACAATGAAGGAGCTTGCCCACGCCGCCTACTTTGACAGGGTAAACCTCAGTGCCCAGGGCTTCTATAAAACGCCCGAGATTGGATACAACTGGGATACGAATGAGGGAAAGATGTTCTTCTACTTTACCCAGGGTGTTGCCGCGGCCGAGGTCGAAATAGATCTCTTGACTGGAACGTGGACGTGCCTTCGTGCAGATATCAAGATGGATGTTGGCCAGTCCATCAACCCTACAATCGACTACGGCCAAATCCAGGGCGCGTTTGTCCAAGGCATGGGGCTCTTCACTATGGAAGAGTCGCTCTGGCTGCGGAACGGTCCCATGGCCGGCAATTTGTTCACGCGTGGCCCGGGGGCGTACAAGATCCCCGGATACCGTGACATCCCTCAGGTGTTCAACGTATCGCTGCTCAAAGATGTCGAGTGGAAGGAGCTGAGGACTATCCAGCGCAGCAGGGGCATTGGCGAGCCACCTCTGTTCATGGGCAGTGCCGTGTTCTTTGCGATACGTGATGCTCTTCGTGCTGCACGCAGCGCAAATGGGATCACTGCCAAGGTTGGAGATTCGGAGGATGCCGGCGGTTTGTTGAGGCTGGAGAGTCCTGCCACGACGGAACGGATCAGGCTGGCGTGTGAGGATGAGATTATGAGGCGGGCTAGGGTGGTGCCGAAGAATGGGGAGAAGAGTTTCTTTGTTTCGATCTAGCTTGTAGAAAGCCCATAACATAATCGATGAGTTGATACTACCCTGGTTCGGCTACTATGATTGTTTTGATGTTCTAAACGGTGCTAATTCCTTGATGTAGAGGCGACATGTAATATAAGACACTTAAACATTACACTGCTTATTTTCAAGCCTGCGATCGTTATTGTCAGATTATTGAGAGCTAATATAAATACCTGAGAGGCAGTAAGCTAGATGCTGGGCTAGATACCTCAATGAGAGAGATTTACATCGGCCAAAGGGACGTCAAGGATTTCGTGAAATACTTCCAGACCTTACTCAAGGGACTGTAGATAATACACCATACGAAACCCTTCGTCTTGGAGTTATTATCTCTAGCCTACCTACTTTCAGTTGACCATAGCTAGTTGCTAATAACGACTTCCGGGGTTATGGAACAGAATATTGCAGGCGACCGTTTTATGACAGCAGCATCACATGGCATCGGACGCAGCCAGCGATGTCATTTGTATCAAAAGATTGTGTCAATTTGTATCAGTCTAGACTGCCGAATTCCATCGCGGCGTCGACGGCTGGGCAGCCCCAGAGGACCCGAATGTCGACGGGTACGACGGCTGGAAGTCTCCAAACATCAGGGGCAGCGACCGGAAACCCCCAAACAGGGGGGGCTGGGAGGGCTGGGTGGGGTGCGCAGGGACAGACGACGACACAGATGGCTGAGCAGGTTGAGCAGGGACTGTCGATAATACAGATGGCTGGCGCGTGGTAGACGGCGGAGGAGGCAAGTTGGGACCATCGCCGCGGCCATTCTAGGGCGCGAAACACTGGGCCTTCTTGTGGCCCCGTCTGCCACACTGAAATGGTCGTTAGCTAATATTCAGGCGATGGGTATGCTCCAAACTTACATTATAATATCGAGGGCGAGCTTGATTATCCCTCAGGCAAGCTTGATTGTCCCTCAGGCGCTGAATATACCACCAGATCTACATCGCCCGCATGAAATCTTCGTCCTAATCCATCTTTATTCGGCAGATATGATTGCTTTGATGCTTTAACTGGTATTAATAGAAGTTTGATAGCTGGGCGGCATGCAGCAAACTCAAACACTGCACTGTTTCATCTTAAGGTTCATGAAAGGAGTTATGTCAACGAAAGAGTTATCGCCGGGCATAGCTATTATTGAACCTTATATATAGCTGGGCGCAAGCCTTACAGTCAGACGAAAGGCTGAAGAAGTTCAATGCGTTGTGATATTGGATGTGATGTCAGACCGTTGAATTCTTTGTTTGAGAAGTTGTCCCCTCCCCCCTTTCATTTTTACCCCTTTATATAACTATATAGCTTTCTTATTTACTAGTATATTGTTTTATTATTTTTAATATTGATTATGTCTGATTTGGGAACTGATATTGTTAGCTCATTGGGGATTAATTGCTAATATATATATATATATATATATAAAGGATAATAAACTAAAGGTTGCCCTATATATTGGTCTAGACCAGAATGTCAATTTTCTACCACCTCTCTCTCTTGTTTATTCCCCATCTACTCCTGCATACACTTTCTATAAACCACCCTCTCAATGTTAGCCTTGTTTTACATTGTATTAAAAGCGAATTAGTGGTACGAGGGAACTTTATGGGTGACTGTGAAATAAGTTCGTGACTGCAGCTGCGAGAGAACTTTGTAAATACAGTTGCGAGGTAACTTCATGACTGATGCCTGGACGTGACTCTGCGACTGCAGCTGTGAATTCAGGTTGAGACACGGACCTCTTGGAGTGATGCTTGTTTATTTGTTTTTTTTTCCTGTGAGTCACATGTGGTAAAAAAACAATGAATTTCACTTCTAGAGGTTTCGATCACTTGGGCTCTTCCTGCAACTGAGGACGACCCCTCAGCCAATAAATTCGACGAGTTTATGTCCGACAACCAGGAGGCATTTGGTTCTTGCACGTCCGACAAACAGCTCAGTCGACTGAGCCCATTCAAAGTCATTACTTTCTTGGCTGAGCATCACTCTGCTCGTGAGATGCTTCGGATCATTGTGGAAGGCTGTAACAAGCCAACTTTTATCCCTGTGATGATGAGCTCTATTGATCGCACAGTTTCGGATGAGACTAATGCAGTTTCTATTGAAGCAACCATCCTTGCGAACTCGATTCAAATCGCCCTATTTGGGCCAACTGAATGGGATGGCAGTCCAGTTACACGCCGTCCTACTGACGCTCGCTGGCCGCTTAAACGCGATCTTCAAGGTGATAAGGCGGCATTTGGACCATTCTCTTGGGATGATGTCAATTCCGTTGTCGTCTTATTCTTATATATGATCGCTCGCCGGAAGTCAAAGGCCAACATGGTATCTGCTCGCCCCCCGCCAAAGTACAAAGAAAAAGACTTGAAAGAGTTTTTCTATACGCCGCCTACACTTTCTCGACAAGCTCTTCAGAAAACCAAGGAGCAACTAACTGCATTATCGGTTATCTTTACAGCTGGTGCTGACTTGGCCAGCACCTATGGGCTCGATACACCCCTTACCGATGAGTAACGGGCAAATGTGGCCACATACAATGATGACGATCGAGTGGATCTAATGGCTGCCGTGGTCGATGCAACTGGCAGCCGCTTCCCGACACTTGCTCGCAACAAACTTTTCGAGATGAAAGGGCTTAAAAAATGGGATTCACTTACTTCTGCCGATCTTAAAGCCTGTATCAAACAAAGCACTCGGATGAACCCTGCAAGGACTGATCACCTGCAGGAGCAGTTAGCACAACAAACGATCTTTGGTGATCTACACAGCGATGAGGCTAATGACTATATCAAGCAATCACTTGAGATGGATACTTGGAAGGATTTCAAAGCAGTGGCCTCAGAGGAGGTATTCACACAGGCTGTTGAATCCGCTATAAAAGAGTTTATCATGGATCGCTTCTTCAATAACCTTACCCTAAAGGTTGATTTTGACTTGACAGAGGCATGCGCACGAATTGGGGCAGATGAGAAGTTGTCAATGTATCCAGGTTACTCGGAGGCCAAATCCCTCAAGTAGGACGGCTGGAAATCTCCAAACACCAGGGGCAGGGACTGGAACCCCCCAAACAGGGGGGGGGGGGGCTGAGAGGGCTGCGCAGGGACGGTCGACGACACGGACGGCTGGCGCGTGGTAGCTGTCGAAGAGGTGGACGGCGGAGGAGGCAAGTTGGGATCATCGCCGCGGCCATTCTAAGGCGCGAGGCACTGGCAAGTGGGTGGAATAAAACGTGGCACACCAAAGCTCTGTCCGCGTGACGCAAGGACCTCATTTTCTAACTAAACACAATAATAAGAGAATAATAGGCTATTCTATGATAGTTAGCTTGATATTATATTCAGTACGAGTTTATTTATCGTATTATTGTGTTGAAATTTAATGCTGCACTATCTCAATGTGCCATGTTTTACTTCACCCACTTGACTGGGTCTTCTTATGGCCCCGTCTGCTACACTGAAATGGTCGTTAGCTAATATTCAGGCAATAGGTATACTCCAAACTTATATTATAATATCGAGGGCAGGCTCGATTATCCCTCAGGCACCAAATACGCCCCCAGATCTGTATCGCCCGCATAAAATCTTCGTCCCAATCCATCTTTTTTTAATAGAGTTAGTACACTCAATATACCTGCTACCAGGATAGCCAGACGCCATATCGAGAAGTTAATGCCGGGTCATAGGAATAATTCTCCTTACACACTAATATCTTCACGATTTCGCTCCCTGTCCAGACCACCCGAATCCCAAACTGCTTTACTCGATTCCGACCGTACCCTGCTGTTAACGGCGAGCATACTAAGAATACTACTATCGAAATCGAATACCCCGGCGGCCAATCAGACGAATAGGAATACTGTAACTTCGTATCAGAAGGCTGTATATATTCGGAAACCCAAGGTGCAAAGAAGGATCGCACTTTGTTAGTCAGACATTGGAGCAGCCATTGTGGGATACCAATCATCCGCTGGAGAAGACCTGGCAGAGGATTCTATTCGAAAAGGCACCTGCCGAAGCTCGAGCTCAAGATCATCTTTTAAATGCGAGTATAGGTAATCACAAGAATATCTTCCGGCTAGGCTATTACTCTTCTTGTATGCAATGCAAACTTAAGGACAGAACAGAACGAATTTAAAACCAGTTGAAAAATAAGAATTGATATCATTGCAGTCATAGTAAAATCCAAAATAAACCTGGACCACCGTCCGTCCAGCCATTTATCTTGCGCCCCCCCTATTCACCATAAACTCCTAGCTAATTATGCAACCCCCACCCGAAGCCGAGTCCTGCACTGCAAGTGGCCCGGTGAGCTCTCGTCGATGGTGTGTTCTCACTGGAAACAAACTTTTTTTGCTGTGAGCAGATTATTCTGTATGTAGTAGACGCCATATCTTTTTCGGATATTTCAGGTTGTGACCATTTTTTGCGCTTCGCCGTAGTATGCATCCAATCCTCCTTCCCATTTCCGTATAGACGCCCCCCCCTTTCTGACCCTCGCGTTGAGAGACTCATATTATGTTTGCAATGCTCAGACGATCCACGCCCCTTTTCGCCGAGTCGCTCCCTGGGGGGCTGCCCGTACTGCCTTCTCTAACCACCCTCGGTGCGTCTGCCATGTACCGCGGCGCGTCGGATAGGCGGGGGAGTTCGACGTTGGAGGCCGACGGCTCGGTCTTGATCTGCGGCGGTGGGAGTGTCGTCCAGGTACCGCCCGAGCCAGGCGGGGTTGGGGTAGAAGAGAGCGCAGGTCCTGGTGCGCCACCCGGCGCGAGGGCGCGCGTGGCGGATTCAAGCTGGGCCCAGCCTCCCCATGACCTGCTCTCCTGGCTCGTCAGGCCGGTCCGCGCCTCCGAGTTGTACAGGGCGTTGTTCGCTGTCGACGGGGATGCCGTCGAGATGGAAGTCGTCTGGGTGATGTCCGTTTCTCGTTCCAACCCTGCCCACAACCAATTGTGTTCAGGTGATGACTGGATGTCGGATGAGGCGTAGGCAATCAACTCCTCGTCCCCCACCAGGGATTGTAGGAAGGCCGACTGATGATCATGCGGTGTTCGAATCGAGGCCGGGGGTCTCGTCTGTTGAATATAATCAAGATGTTCCGCCCTCTTGGGCCCTAGCAGGCTGGTGACGAAGAAGAAGAGGTATCGGCCGCATGGAATCGCCACATCTCTACGGGTGCTGATCGAAGCTAGAGCTCTAATACAAGTAGCTGCCTGGTCAAAGTAGCCTGTTAGAAGTAAATATAAGGTACATCGGAAGATGTGGGTTGCCAGCAGAGCTGTTGCCCCCTCGGCCAAGGAGCCATTTGTCCTGTGGACCAGTGCCGCTGTGTCGAGAGAAACCAGCGTACAACCCTCCAGAGCAGCTAATCGTGTAGCTGGCGAGCATCTCGGGGCTAAATTATGTCTGTGCAGAACAAGACGGGCGTGAAAGAGGTAGGCTAATGGCGCCAGGAAATGAGGGGCAATAGGGAGGTTGCTAGAAGGGTAGCATTGGGCTGGAAACGAGGATTCAAGGCAGTGCTTGAAGTGAGCTTCGAAAACTGCAAGCCGTTGCTGGGACACCACCGGTGGCCTGAGTGCCTTCATCAGAGGTGCATATGATCGCACGACATGGATAACTGCAAGCAGAGAATGCGTCAGGGGCTGGACTCCATTTGGTACGAGTGTGCCGTCCGGACGGATGTACTGATCGTCGACACCTGCCGGGAGTGGCACGTCGTTGTCGTCGTCATCAATGAGCTTGGGACGCCCCAGCTCGGAAGCCAAAGTTCGATCAAGGACATATATGGCCCACCATGTCCGTCGTCGCATCTCTCCTTCGATAATTGGCCAAGGCCCTGCATCGAAATAAAGGCCCAAGTCTTGCGCGACTCGAACTGCGTTGCCCAACAGATTCCATGCAGCCGACTTGAGATTCATCTCGTTCAGACAAAGGGTAATGAGAACCAAACTCCGGCAAGTGTCAAAGTCAAAATCGTTATTCCATGGATCCAGGAGACTCTTGGCGGTCTCGAGGAGCTCTGCAGGGCGGTAAAAGGATTGCCCAGTAGGAGGTTCCTCGTTGAACAAACTCCCCGTTGCCAGAACTGAGAAGAACAGAGAAAGACTACTGGGAGGAACTTTCGAGATTTGGCCATTATATATATCATCAACTTCGTTTTGGAATGAAGGCCAGTGGAGAATCGGAAACATGGTGTGAGCTGATCGATAATATGCTGCGAGGAGAAGTTCTGCACTTTGGCGAGGCGGCAAATCGGGTCGAGGAGGTTCAAACGTGGACAGAATGGCGAGACGATATGGCGTAGGGGCCTTGAAGACCCCCTTGGAGAGGCTGTGGATATTCGCTCTGGCTCTGGCCAAGTCTGGCATCGGCGTCGATCGTTCCCTTCGTCTAGGCTCGGAGCCTGGTGGCGGTAGATAAAGGGGTGTATCCTCTGCTGATTCCATTTCCACGTCTATTGACCCCTCTCTCCCCTCGAGTCTGCGTCGAAGGTGGCTGTTCTCTTGCCTAACCTGATTCATCTGCTTCTCCAAATCTTGAACTTGCTTTATAGACGACATGCGACGGTTCGTCTCCTTAGTAAACTGGCACTTGACATTCCGGCTCGAGCACTCAGAGCAACTCGTGGTTTCCGTCGCGTCACATTTCACCTTTCGTTCACGGCAGGCATCACAACTGGGATCCTTCCTCCGCTGGCGATATGCTCGCTTTTGCGAGCTGCCTGGGGGCGCAGCCATGTGCGAGTGAGAAGACCCCGGGGTGCTCGTTACCGAATCTGTAGAATGTACCGACTCGCGCCCGAAAGCCGCCATGGGCGTGTAAGGAGGGTAGCCAGGACTCGCTGCAACGGGCGGTAGAGGAGGCACGCCCATGGCACCTGGGGGCAGGATGCCGCCAGGCCTCGAGCTCGTGTTCATGATTCCCCCGAGATATTGCGATGGTGGCTTCGGTGACGTAGCAGACGACACTGAGGAAGAGTCGTAAGATCGGGTAGAGAGGTTGGGAGATCGAGAAAAGAGGTTGTGTGACGAGGCCATGGCGCAGATGTCTCCGACAAGGACTGCGCTCGCAAACAAGTCTCCAAGGTTCTCGTATGAGCTGCGCTGGGTTGTCAAGTAGAAGTTTCTATACAGAAGCTAGTCTGGACCCGAGCGCTCGGGGAGAGAGAGCTTGGGTGTTTGGATAGAAGCTACCGTTTTCCCCTTTCCCCCATTCCACCCAACCGGGCCAACGCTCCAACGCTGAGTGAGGTGTCGTCTCGCCTCCCGTCGCTGTCAGACTCGGCAGGAGAAACAACTGGAAAACTAGCGCCGAGACCTCCGCGGGGCCTACAGACGGGGCAAGGAGCACTCCGGTCGATATCCGTCGTCTGTTGTTGCGCTGCAGTGTTGTGCGACCTGAACACTGCTCACGGCGGCGGGTCAAGACTTGCTTGTCTACTTGTCCTGCCTCTGACCTATGCGCAGAGCCGAGCTGAACCTGGTAAGAAGCAGACTGGGCCTGGCGCGCGGGGTACGTTAAAACAGAGTGACACTCGGAGCACTGCGACGACTGCAAGGAAGCATAACTTCTGCTCTAATGGTGGCGATCTAGCCGGAAGGTTTCAAGGCTGCTGAAAGTTTCGGGGGACGAGCCGAAGAAGAGATGTATAACACTGAGCATGCGATCGAGGCTGCGACCACCCACACAGATGCGACCTTGAACCACGGCTTCACCCACTCCCTCGCTCAGGCACTCACAGGGGCAAGGATCTTTCCAAAAGCGAAACGTTTTACCCTGCTTGGCCAGGTCAAGAAGCTGGGGCGGGAATGGCGCTGCGAGAGTGAATCCTGGGTTATGCGCGTCCGGGAAGCACGTTACAGGGAGATGTGATGTGAGACTTGGTCATCGACGAACACCACCACTCTCTTACGCCGAGGACAAGAAACGGGACCGTGTTAGTGGCGCTCGGTTTCCCGTGATCCGGGGGTCTCCGCGCCTTAAAGCAGAATCGGAAATAATATCTTAACTGGCTGCAGAAGGGGGAATAGAGCATGGCATGGGGCATACAACCCTGCACGAATTGTCCAAACAGCGACCAGGGCCGTCGAGATCAGACAAGTGCTACAGTGAGCCGCTAACGTGTTTCGAGTGGAGGCTCGCTCCTGTTGAAATGGACACTAGGGGCGGATCCCTACCACTCTTATTAGCCGGGTAGAACTGCGACGTAATCCTCCATCGAGTAGGTACGTGAGCAGTGGTATAGGATAGTGGCCATAGCAGCATGTCTTTGCTATATTATCGCAAGCCAGGGCGTGCTTGCCTGTGTGGAGTTTGACCGAGGAGGGTCCTGTCAAGAGCCAGCATGGTTCTGTCCTTGTTGTTGCTCTATCCTAGATACTCGGCAGGATTTGCGTTGTGTTGGTCAAAGCAAGCCCGGAGCTGGCAGTGTCATCCCAAGGAGGATGAGTTGGATAGGCAAGGTCCGGGTCGAGAGGGCTTGCTCTGCTCTCTCAACGTCGTCAAGTCTGTAATATGGGGCACACGCGAACAAGTCCATATGTACACACTATGTAGGGATGTATGTACCCTCGGCAGTGCATGGACCGGCAAGGTGACTGACTGGGCAAGGTAGCTAATCATACTCCGCACCTCAGAGAGAGCGAGTTAGTGCCTCGACAACACAACCCTTCGCCCATAGTGTCCCCGCCTTTCCCCCAGCACAGGGTCGCTAGAAACGACTTGTTTTCGTCATCCAGTGGGGGTCAAATCAATCTCAACCGCTCACATGTTTCGCAAGAACAAACCCCACCGGCGATCGCCTGGGATGGGAGAGGAGGGCGGCCCTTCTTGTGCTGGCCGACCTGCGTGTTCGTTCCGTCCAGCAGCCAGAAGCCCCCTTGTGTGCTTAAATGAGTGTGATCTAGGGCTGCAGGCATGTCCAATAATGCTGGCCTCGCTGCCGCCCGCTACAGTGAGTGCGTTGGTGGCTGCCTCTCGCACCCAGCTTCCAACTATTTGATATTACAGGGACGACCTTCGGGATGAGCGAGGCGCTATGAGTCTGTGTGAAGATGGCAATGGGCTCGTGCCTTGAAAAGCCAGACTGTGCACTCGACTACCTGCCCTCTTGGTTCGCGGGAGATGATAATCAATCAAGGGCCGGATGGACGTTCATTTCTCTCCCGAAGACCATGGATATGCCCCCTTGATGCAGCCAGTCGACTCAGCTGGACTGAATCGGGATGGCAGTCCGAGCAGCTGGCGCACTCTGACGCCCAAGGGCTCAGAAGCGACGGGAAGCCTGCAAGTTGCCGCGAGGGGGGAGTGCTGGGTGGATGTCAACTAGGCTCGGAGGCCTATATCAGGGCGGTGTTAAGTAAGTTATTGGCACCCTCCACCAGTCCGTGCACAGCCTGTTGCCGCTGCCGGCGCACTCCTCGTCCTGGGTGACGACTTGGCTTGGCCTTCAGAAGCAGGAGGGCCAGGTGGCTGCCCCCATGTGTGGTTCCGCCAGGGATCAGAGCCATGGCAGTGGAGACTCGGCCGGGAGCCGAAGGTGTAAGGGCTTGATTGGCGATGACAGTATCTTATACGGTATCATACACGGTGGATCCTCACAAAAACTGGAATTCCGCGCAACTGGCGTTCGGGGCGCGGAAGTTGAGTGAACCGACTAAACTAGGATATATCCTCCCCCAGGCAATGGTGGTGATGGTGGAGGTGATTGAATGGTGCGGTTTGTGTGCGCCGGGCTTTGTCCGTCTCGGTGGTCATCCGAATTAGCGGCCTTCGGGCCCCTGCACATGGTTGATACTGATCTTGGGACGCACGAGGCGCCATGGCACGACTGGTGGTCAACCGCACTTGGATATTCCCGATTGGTGGTTCGATCGGTCGCCTGGCTCGAGTTGCTCGATTCCCTCTGCTCGTAGCTAGGCGAGTGCTCAGGAAGCTGCGTCATACTACTAGGCTGTATGTATTATAATCACCTTCCTAGCCAGACTTGGTACTGCAAGCTAGGTCAGCGGCTACATAGACACTCTGGTGGTTCATCATATCGACCGGATCCTCGCATGGCATGCCATGTCTGAACGGAAGGGAGAAAAACTAAAAGCTGCTAGTGATGGGATGACACCGAAACTGTGCCCCTTTCCGGCCCCTTTAGTGCGGTACCACAATTGTAGGTACGTCAGATCAAACGCAAGTACCTGGAAGCTGCGAATGCACCGCCTCATCGGATCAGTGATAGCATCCGTCGTGGGTTCAACTGAGACAATTTCCCCGTTGCTTGCCTAGCGTCGTAGTAGAGAAGTCCCCCTCCACATTACGATGCCGGTGCCCTGCTAGGTGCGGTACGGAACACTGTTTGGGTCGTCGCGCGGCTGACTAGTCTGATAGCCGCTCGATGCGTCGCACAGCGAGCTGCTGGCTCCATATGTAGAGCGCCCAAAGCAAACCGGTGTGCGCAGCTCAAATGCGACAGAATCACATCTGCTTCGTTGTGACCTTGACCCAAGGAGCAAACCCATATTCCGGATGTCTAGGGGTTGGTCACATGGTACTGTTTCCATTAGCAAAGGTCTTGCCTAGAAGTTTCAGAGCTACGCGAAGCGGAAACCTGCTGCCGGTGAATGTGACACCAAAAGCAAGACAGAGCAAACTGAAAAGAAATACCAAGAGCCCGTTTCGACGTTCCATGGCGCTTCTACGCATCAACCCGTCAGAGCGGGTCACAGCTCATGTGCCTCGTGGCACAGATGATGAGGTCGGCCAAGATGTACGTATGCCAAACAACCTGCTCCTTGCTTGGGTGGTAACTGCTCCCCACCTGCCTCCTCGCGGAGGAACAAAAAGAAACCCACGCGCACATGCTGAAACTTGCCTAAGGTGGGAGGGCATGTAGGCTTACACTAGAGCAAAGCCAAGCTCATCCTGACCCTGACCCCCTGGCTGCTCGCGCGTGGGCATGACCGCCCGGCTAGCCCAAGTCCGACAGGGCCGCCCGTGTAGGTAGGATAGCGTCTCCCCGGCCGCCTCGTCGCGTGTTGGCAGCAGGACGGTACTCTGGCTCTGCGGCTGAGGTGGGACTAGCCGCACACTGGCTTGAGCGAATGCACCCTTATCCTTAGTTGAAAGCCGGCGTGGCAGGAAAGGGCGCATAATTGCGCCATGGCTTCCAGAAACTCGGAGCTTGTTTCAATCCCCCACCCCTGTCACCTTCCCAGCCCGGCGGCGACGGCGAGAGAATACAACCTCCAGCAGTCTGGGTGGAGGGACCAGGTCCTGGATCAGGTCCTGCGGAGCGCTCTCCAGACGAGGCGGCATGAATCACAGAATAATTAGACTATCGCGGTTGCCGGCGGTTTGCCCGTTGGTGCTGGTTCGGGACTGTCCGTGTCACCATGCCTGTCCGCGATGGTTGCGCCATGCGCTCGCTGCGTGCCTGATGAGATGCAAGCAAACTGCCTACGTGGCAGCAGTCAAACTGAACTGTTAAAAATAGCCAGCGAGAGGAGGAAACAAGGCCTGTGCGCTCACGACTGGCGTGGTGATGGGAATAAAATAGCGATCATCATCCATCCACCTCGAGGGTTTCCTTCCCTATTCGGGTTACTTCTTGCATTCGGATGCTGCCGTTGCGCTTGGTCTCAACAGGGTGAATTGAGGCACGAGACTGTACATTGTACATAGTAAACCCTCCCAATCTTCTGAGTTGAAGGAGCACTAATGACTCGCAAATAGAGGAAAGCACCGACAGATTGGGCGCGACGAGGTTGATCCGGCGCTGGACCATCGCCAGCGCTCAACTTGCTAGCGGCCAGGCTGCGGAATACTGTCTGTCACTGTATGGCTCGGAGCGTAGCGATCTAAGCGAAATCGAGCTCTTCCAATGTGATAGGAGGCGCCTAGGCGTCGGCACATATCAGGTTTCGGCGCAAGAAGGTGTGGATGCTGACGTGAGCGACAGACCTCACACATCATAGGTCGCAGTCCGCTTCGCCCCCAACTGCACATGCGTACCCAGCAATAGGTAATCACCGAAGGAGCAGTTCGGCATGGAGATAGTAGGTCGAACATCGGATCTCCCTCCACCTCATTCGTCCCGCACGGCTCGGGTCAGTTGTTGCGAATATAGGGCTAGAGGATGACGGGTGACCCTGTACGTAAGCAAAATTGTCGGCTTGGGGGGGATCGAGTTTGCCGACCGAGCGCTTGAGAATTAGGATCGCGTCCCCTGTCCCCCTCCACAGGTACTGGCAGGTAGCTGCCCACCTCAGCTTGACTGGCCGAGTACCGCAGATGACAACATGCCCCGACGCCCCGTGGCTCCTTCCAAACAACCCGGACCCCGGTCGCAAACAGCTTTAAGGAAAGAGCAACCTGACACCAGGTTCCTCTCCACTGGCTACGTCTCGAGTCAGAGCGATGGCCTGGAGGAAGGAGCACGGTGCCGAGCTGAGTACCGGAAGATCGACACGAAGCCTGCGCTCACTCCAGTCAACTGTCCGCCCCCCAAAGGAACTCGAGCAAGGACCCAAGGCGAACGGCTGGTGGGCCGTCTGAGATACGGCCCAGTGCATACTCGACGCCCTCACTCGGTAGGCCAGCCCTCGCCTTCCGTCGTCACAGGCCCGGTGCCTGCAACTCCTGCAGCGACTCTGTTTTGCATCGATATGTAAGGTATCCCTCCCGTCACATCACATCACATCACATCACGCACGAAATGTATCAAAGATCGAATTGGGAAGTGCCCCGTCTAGCGGTGAAATGGCACGCTGCCCTCCGAGCAAATGCAGGAGTCGTTCCGATTCGCAGTGGTCTTGGCGGCTTGGAGGGGAGAGCGGTCTAAGAATATGATGATGCCAAAGCCTCCTTGCCAGATGCCGTGTAGTGTTCCAGAGTCGCGGTCACCTAGCGTTGGCCACCATCGGATTTCTGAACATGCAGTCCTACATTTCCCATGCCTCCGGGCTCTTCCTCCCAGGTTCGTCAGCCCGTCCCCTCAGAGTGGGAAAGGATTGGCTACCCTGGCCGCTTCCTTCAAAGGAAGCTGAAGGTGGTCGAAAGCGAGGGAAAACGCGGCCAACTTACACCCTTCCAGTGGAGGGGGTCACAAGGGTCTCCTAATGGAGCCAACCCACCGCCTGGACAGCGTTTTGGAAGATGATCACCGGTCCTGGCCAACGAAGTACCCCGTCATGTCTAGCCAGTAGCAAGAAGAGGCCAAGCGCTCCTACGATCAGCCACATGTGTGGGCTCCATTCCAAAGAGAGGGGCGGGGATGAGCCGAAGTCATCGCATGAAGGGTGTCTTGAGTGCTTGAGTAAGTGGCACGTCAGCAATCCGCCGCAGCTATGCGAAAAGACGTCGTTGACGGGAAAGGCTCTCTCCAAGCACAGTGGCAAAGCATCATTGTTCCAGAAACGCCAGAGCCTGACCTGAGACTATTGCCCAGTCTCTATACCCCAGGACGGATACCGCGGAGGACGATGGCGATCTTGACAAATGGGGGCCACGCGCGGCCAAACGCTGCGAGCATGGGTCGCCATGAAGCCCAAGGGAATGTCAGTTAGTGCGAGGGTAGAGCAATTAGCTTCAGCTAGGCCTGAACAACACCCGTCCGATGTACGGCCTCCTTCTGAGTGTCACTCAGTTACTAGTCCTCGCTAGTACTACTGGGGTATGGGTAGCCGATGCTTATCCACGGATGGTTGCTTGTCAACTTGTTTCATAACCAAGAGCCTCGTCAACTCAACCATGGCGCAGGATGCGCTTCCGACGGCCCTCTGATGTCGTCACATGCTCAGGCTGAATCTGATAACCTGCTGAGCCGCAGAGGGCTCCCGCGAGACGGACGAGATGGTCAGAGCTTGCTGCATCAGGAGTCGGATGAGGCTTTATGATGTGGAGGCGGCAAAAGGCTAACCTGGATCTTCCTCCCTTCGCTTAGGTGGGCGGGTAATAACCTACCGTTATCCCGAGATTTCCGACCAAAACTTTACTATAAAACGCCAAGCTCGCCGGCACCAACACAGCCTCCGGGCCTACGGAGTGTCGGTATAGTAATAAGATGCAGGGTGATATATCATGAGCGATTACTCTGCCCGAGGCGAAGAGGGGCCACCACATAGCAACGGCGGAAATAGTAGATGACGACAGGAAAACGCTTTGACACCGTAGAAATATTCAGTAAGCTGCCAAAAAGCAACGTTTGCCGCGCGCTCTGGGAAGAAGCAAATGCGCATTGACCGGCCTCGGCATCCATCCACTGGAATCTTCCGACGAGGCGGATCATGCACGTTCGTTGTAGTAGTGAAACGACATCTTGGCTGCTTGGGAAGAGCGGACTGCTCGATCCGCCGAGAAAATGCGACTCCAGGTTGTGGCGGTTCTTCCGAGACATGGGACATGGGGGGGTGTGCTTTCCGGCACGATGCTCACCGAGAAAATGACACCGTTTGGGGGGCCTGTGCGACGATGTGATTAGACTACATGAGATTGACGCCTCCGGATCTTCGGTCACTAATTGCTGGTTCATCAAACCTTTCCGCGCTTGTTTTTTAGTGTCTAGGCGTAAGGTAAGGTGGCAATCGAAGCTTATGTCTTGATTGTCCTTCCGAGTTCTCCTTTTCAATATTGCCCCTTTTGCTGCGCCACCACATAGGACGATAAGCCAACTTGGCGCTTGGTAACATGATAATGAGGCTGCAAGGCGGCGGCGGTGAGAGTCCAAAGGATTACACAGTCCAATCGTTAATTTAGGAGCCTCAGCTGGAGCAAAGCTGATGTTGATCCCTAGGGAGATCACCGAGACTTGGCTGCAAGGCTGAGGTACAGCCAATTTGCCACCGTCGTTTATTCGTATATTGTCATTTTCGGATAGCCAAATAACAGATTATTGGCTTATTATTGTGCCGTTATTTCTGAAAGACATGTGTTATGTGTTGACATCACGAAAAGCAGACATCACTGTAGGATGCGACGGACAACTGCATCATTTCACTTATATTAATACAGTTTTTGGTATTTTCTTTATCCCAAATCGGATATACGTTTTCCGTTAGTTGCTGTCCTTCTCTAGGATCTATAGCCTCCATTCGCGTTGTAGTCAAATGTAGTTGTTGGCGTTAAGCCACTCCTTGAGCGCCACAGAATCGCGCTTCTTGTAAGCGGCGCGGCCGCGGATGCTGTCCTGGACGGTACCCAGGGAGCGGTTGAATGCGGTGGTGTCCTTGTCGGCGAAGAACTTGGCAATGTCGTCGACGAACGACTCGTCGGTGAAGCTCTTCAAGCTGACCTTGACCAGACGGTCGACGACAATGGGATTGCCGATCTTACTGACAATGGCGTCCCAGTGGTTCTTGAGGAAGTCCCAGTGCAGGTTGCGCGCGGCCGAGTTTCGTGCCAGAGACGACGCGAGGGCGTGCATGTCCGCGTTGGGCACCGCGTTAGACGGAGGGGAGGTGTTGTAGTTGAAGGGGATAACAGACGACTTGAGAAGCTCGACGTCCTTGGTAAGTCCAAGGACGGAGAGACAAAGAAGCTTACCATCGATGGACTTGGTCTCGAACCACTCCTTCTTCAGGATTGGAACAGCGCGGGCGGGATCCTTGTCGAGACCAGCGCGCCAGACCGAGGTGCGGAGCGAGGGAGGGATGGGGTTAGCCTCGGGGTTCTCAACCCAGGCGTCGAAGCGCTTAAGAGCCTCTGTGGTAACTCTGTTGTAATAGGTGGTTAGTATGACAACGTTATCAATAGAGAAGGAAAAACTTACTCGGGATGGCCGCTGGCAACTGCGGAGGAAATCAGGCTCTTTCGCAAAATACCAACAAGGTAGTCTTCGCCCTCGCGGGCCTCCCATCCAATCTCCTTTACCTTGGCGTCAATGAGCTTGACAACAAAGTTGCTCAAACCCTTCTTCAACTCTTCGTCCTCTCCAAAGACTGACTTAACTGAGCCAACAGAGTCGAGGACCTGGCTCCACACGAGCGAGTGCGACTCATTGCTGAAACCCTGGAGGAAAGTCAGGAGAGCAGCAGTGTTGCCGTTGCCAGCAAAGGCAAGGTCGGCAGTCGATCCAATGATGGCAATCTTATCCTCAGTGCTGAGCCTGTCAAGCTGGGTGCTGAGCTTAGCGAGTCGAGAAGCCGGGTAGTTGACGCGGAAGAAGCCAGTGGCCCCACTGTTGAGCTTGTAGAAGTCATCGTTGACGCCGGTAATAGTCTCCTCCTTTTTCTCGAGACTCAACGCAGCGACACCAGATTCGTCCTTCTTACCCTCCAGACCAAGAGGAACCCACCAGGTTGTAGTGTCTTCCTCAGGCTTGACGTCACCGGTTGAAAGGAAGCGGGACTGCTTGACGGTGATCTGACCAGGTTCCTCATCAACGTTCAATACAGGATGGCCGATCTTGGCGATCCAAGGCGCCATGAGTTTATTGATATCCTGTCCTGAAACTTCGCTCAGTGCGTCCCAAAGATCCTTGGTTGTGGCGTTGCCATACGCATGAGCCTTGAGGTACTTGGAAACACCCTTGACGTAAGTCTCAAACCCAAGGTGGTTTACAAGCATCCGAAGAACTGAGCAACCCTTCAGATAACTAATAGAGTCGAAGATCTGGTTGACGTCCAGAGCGTCGCGGACTTCCACGTGGATTGGGTGGCTGGCTCGGATGCCATCAAGGCGAAACGCCGTCTCCATGCCCTCATTCACGAATTGTGCCCAAACTTCCCATTCTGGATGTTGCTCGTTGACCGCTGCCCAACCGCAATGCGTAGCAAAGCCCTCATTGAGCCATAATTCATCCCACCAGGACATTGTTACGAGGTTGCCGAACCATTGGTGGGCGAGTTCGTGGGCAACGACATATGCAACTGAGTTTTTGAAGCGTGGGTCCGACGTTTTCTCGTCAAACAGAACCTGGGTAGTTCGATACGTCACTAGGCCCCAATTTTCCATAGCGCCATGGGTAAATTCGTGCACAGCAAGCAAATCAGCCTTGGGAAGAGGATAGTCGATATCAAAAATCTTCGAAAAGTAGTCAATGACCGGGGCAGCGTGTTCCAGAGCCCACTGGCCCTGCTCCTTCAGACCCCGCGTGGTGTAAACACGAACTGGGAGTTGCTTTCCGTTGTACTTTCGTTCAGTAAAAGTTTCGATATACTCGAAGTCACCAATAGCCCAGGCGAGAAGGTAAGAGCTCATCAAGGGGGACGTCTCGAAAGTCACCAGTTGCCAGCCCTCTTTAGTAGGCTTTGTTTCCTTGACGGGCATGTTGCTCAGAGCAACCTGGTCAGTTGGAACCTCAACTTCGAAGTCAAAGGTCGCCTTGAGGCCGGGTTCGTCAAAGCAAGGGAAAGCCCGCCTGGCGTCAGAAGACTCAAACTGGGTGCTGAACATGTAATGCCACTCATCGTCATGAGGCACAGACTTGGCGGGAGTTTCGGCGGGTTTATATTTGCTTCGGTAGAACCCAGCAAGCTCATTGTTGATGATACCCTCGAAGGTGATAGTCAGAGAGGCCTTCTTTGACACAGGAAGCTCCTGGTCAAAGACAATAGTTGCTCGCTGAGCCTTTTCATTGTACGAAAAGTTTGTAGTTTCGATTGTCTGCTCAGACTTGGTATGGTCAACTTTGACCTTGGCGTTGTGAAGCTTGAGCTCGAGCGTGTTGAGAACGATTTCCTTGGTTGGCTTGGTGATTTCGACATCGATTCTATAACCCAGGTTAGAATCCAGGCTGTGTGACGTAAATACTGGTGTCAACTCACCCGACAGTTCCCTGGTAAGTCCAGTTCTTGAATTCGAGGTCCCGGAGTGAGAGGTTGTAGTGGATTGGCTTCACGTTATCCGGGAGCACCTCGCGGTCAGTCATTTTTTCGGGATTGCGTGCTCTCGCGTGCGCGGAGCAATAACGTTGAGAGATCTGTTGGAGGACTCTGAGGGATGTCAGCGATAGCTCAGAGATTTCCTGGACACAATACCCAGAGAAAGCTCAGAGAGTGTCTGATTAGGACGGCCGGGATCTTTATAAGTGATAGTGAGTGGGAGGCTGGCGGGGTCAAACGGTGGAGGAGGGGTTCTGGGAAGGAAGCTCAAGAGCTCTTGCCCCGCCATGCAGCCAAGTGGATAATCAGGTGCTAAGATAAGGTAGGAAAGAACGGCCGGATCGCGAAAACGTACCTCCGGGGACCTTCATTGATTCGCACTCCATGCCGCTCTCTGTTTCTGACCAGGTTGCTGACCGAGTTGCGGTTCTTCGATACTGTGAACTGCGCGCCGAAACTGCGATTGCTGGCGGTGGTGAAGCTCTGCTCCAGCCCACTGACCGTGCGCAGCCACGCCGAGCTACTCGCTTTCGGCCGAGGCACTGACTGGGCCCACAAGCCATTGGCTGAGCCCGTCAATTGCCTAAGCAGGCATCTCGACATGGTGAGCAATCCCCTGATCAATTGCTGTGTCGTGTGACTCTAGGGCACGCTGGAGGATACTCGGGGCCGCTGATGAGATGCCAGTATCAATGGTCTGGCACTCCACCTCAGCTCAGCCGTGCTGCTTCGTCTCAATTGCCGCCCTCCTCGAGCGTCAAGGGAGTCCTCTGGTCGCGTGGGTAGGAAGAGACTGAAAAAGTGCGTCAAACGACGCCTTGCTTGATGTGCCATTGGCCGTGCGTTGCGCGCTCCGGCCAGCCAATCAGCATATCCCAAGTCCGTATTTCGGGCGGCCCACAGCGAGTCATCTCCGAGCCGCATGCTACCCTCATCCACAGTTTCTAGTTATCTGGCAAGTGGGTGACATGAGAAAGAGACACCAAATGGAAGAGAGGTTATAAATAGGCTACTTTCTAAAGTCGTTGAGAAATTCAATGGTATAAAATTGTTTAAGTGTCTTATATTACATGTCGCGTCTATATCAAGGAATTAGCACCGTTTAGAACATCAAAACAATCATAGTAGCCAAACTAGCCGGAAGATATTCTTGTAATTTACCTATACTCGCATTTGAAAGAGGATCTTAAGCTCGAGCTTCAGGTCGCCTTGCAATATAGCAAAGGATATAGTCAAGTATATAAAATTAATATGGGAGAACCCCATTACGACTCTTTATATTCATCATCTCTCTGGGTTTGCTTGAGGCCGCGATTGGAAGGGGAGTTTTGCGAGTTTCCCTTGCAAGAGATCTCCCATTTGTCCTTCGTCCTCCATGGCGCCAGCCAGCTCGATGGCTCGTAGTGCCCAACGCTGACAGAGATCCTCTTCGCCGCGGGTGAAGAAATCAATGGCGTGATTGAAGGCCGTGGCAACGAGCCATTCAAGATCTGTTGGAGGCAGAGAGGAACCAACCTGTAGCTATTAGTGAGGTCTATCATTGTGACACCACAAGTTGGATCTGAAAATACTTACTTGGCTACCTTCTCTGGCGATATGTGAAGTCTCATCTAGCAACTGAAGTGCCAATGTGTCGTCAAGAGGCAGGATGACCTGGAAGATGCACCGCAAGTACTTGGCAAGCCTCAGTGTATCGAAATTTTCCAAGACAAAAATACCATTGACAATCAATCTCATTGTCGAGAACATGACTTCGACGTTACTTTGGTTAGAACATACTTGAATCCCGACACATGTTTCGCCACAAACACATACCTTTACTTGGGGTCTCACTTCTGAGGAGGCAATCCCCCATGGCTTTGAGTGTTGTCTCATCTCTGCAGTTTTCGGCTTTCCTCACGATATTACCCAGGTCATCCCAGCTCTTCAATGCTATGGCTCCCTCAAAGTCAAAGACTAGCAGGGTCGACAGCTTCCGGTACAGATCCAAAATGGTTGACTCGTCTCGCCCGACTGCCTCCTTGCACAGCTCAAGATCGAAAGCTGCCGCATGGCGCCTGACCTCGAGATATTTTTGGAGCCTTTCATCTAGCCGATCTTCTGTCCGTGCTATAGAAACTTTGGCTGCTCCCATGATGAAATGGCAACGCATGGACATCACATGTAACTCTTCGTAGTCTTCCTTGGGCATGTCGTCGGGGTAACAACTGATGAAGTCTAGACACGAGGAGAAAACGTTAATGACTTTCGGCATGTCCCACGAGGAGCAGTTTTTGACACCGATGTTGAAACTGTTCTTCCGAAACCAGTGAAGTTCAATTGTAGAAAATGCCTTCTTTCCGTCCGCACTCAAGGAGCCCGCCTTTGCACGCGTCGCCCCTATTCGTATCAGAAAAGGTCATCTCGAATGCTCCTTGGCTGTTGACGTACCGATCGCGAAGATCTTGCAGATGTCATCAGAAAACATGCTTGAAGACTCGCCGGCTCCGTTCTCCTTTTCAATTACCACGATAAGCCTGACGCAGCACCGCAGAATTGAAGGGAGGCTTGTAACTGACACCTGCTCGGAAGACCAGTTCTCAGCAACCGCCTGCAGAGCGGTCAGTGTGCACAGCTTGTCGTAAGCCTGTTGAGATTCCCGAATACAAGCGTAAAGCATTTCCTGAACATTTGCCTCAGTTGCGCAGCGGCTTAGATATTCGATGGACTTCAGTGCTACATCATGGTTGAAGTCAAGTAAAGAAGCCTTGAACATGAGGAATCTGGTCAGGCAATCATCCTGAGACTTTGCTGGCATTGCCCCGAAAGTTTCGTATGCATTTTCAGGCTTATTCAAAGAAATCGCACAAAGAATCCGTTTTCGTCCAAATTTCGCTTGGTTCGAAGGGCCAGAATTTGAAAATATCGGATGAAGAGCAACCAGACACCATTTATCAGCCGATTGGTACTGGTGGCAGCTCATCGTAGCCTCGATCTTTTTCCACAGTAGCTTGTGACATTTAGTAATTGTTGTTACTGTTAACATGGTTAGTATTTAAACTTACTGATTGTGCTGCTCCTGTAGCATCGGGGCTGAGAGGTTCTGGGCTGGACTTGTGTACCTTGTCGAGAGTCTCGAGCAACCCTGTGTCCCACGAATCTCCAAAGGGGGCCGATTCCATTGTGCTCACCCATATGCGGGTCACAAGTGCCTTATCCAACCAGGCTAAGTTGTTGGACTGAAGAACACGATGTGTTAATAGATCATCAAGAACGCCACAGGCTAATTTGGAGTTCATATTGCGGAGCCTTTTAATATGGGATAGGACAAACTGAAACTCTTCCTCTGAAAAATCAAGTACGCGAATCATACGCCGTAATATCCCCGCGTAGTTGTCCATATCCATCAATTCTGGCGGAGATTGTTGAAGCATTTCCAGTTTCCAGTGTAAAACAATGGGCTTATCTCCAATCTCTGATTCGATAGATGAGACGAGATCTTTCGCTTCGGAAACATGCTCCTGTGATCCAGACTTCAGAAAACTGAGCACAAGATTCTGACAGACACAAAGGCGAGTATCAAGGCCTTCTACCGAAAGATGGTCCAATGGGCGGGAATTCAACGCATTGTATGCTCTCTTGAGCCATTTTATCGCCATGAGTAGGTCCCCCTTTGCGTGCAAGTCGGCGCCTACGTGTCGTAGAGTATCGGCCATCATTTCGAGCGATGCGATTTCAAGGGTATTTGTGAGTTGCTCTGCCTTGCTGAATATATGCTCTGCCACGCCAAGGCGATTTTCTTTCCACGACTTGAAAGGTCCGATTAGCCAACAAGAACTGGGAAGATATGAGGCAAAGCCTTACCAGAGCTATCCTCACAACAAGATAGTCCGCTTCAAGTGCAATCCTGCTTTTGTTTGGACCGTCTTCCTGGGCCAGGCTGTGTAGTCGCTCGATATAGTTGGTAGCTTTCTGCATTATGATTCTTGCAGAGTCCAGATCCTCGTCATCCAGGCATAACCTCCCGAGCGTGAGAACCAAGCCGGTCATGTACACAATCTCGGACTCCTTATCTCTCCTCCCGCGGTTAGCACCACGCCCCAGCTCAAGAAGATGGAACGAGAAGACGCGCGCCCGGAGAAGAAGGAGAGATACCCCGGGGCCCTGAGCATTATCCCTCCTCAATCGAATACATAGATTCCAGAGGTCTTTGCCGTTTCTCTCCAATTCTTTCGCTATGCGCGGCGAGATCCCGAGTGGCGATTTATGGGACAACTCGGTGACGATACTGATCTGATGATTGATTTCGGACTGGAGGTTGATACCGGAGATGGACGTTTGTGGGTGGCCGAGGTTGGAGTGGACGTGTCTTGCGAAATCTACAAACTTCGCCGTTAACAATACGCAAGGGTTTTTGCGAGTTCCAGGGAGGGCGGTACCAATGACAGGCTGGAGTTTCTTATCACGCTTTTCACGCCCGGCGGCCTGGTCGAATCTACCCATGGCCTTGGTAGTGTTTGAGGATATTCGCAGGAGAAGCCAAGCTCTCGGGTTGCAACGACTGGTTGTTGATTAGCTGCGTAATGGGCGAGCGAGAAGTCAGAACTTTAATGTGAGAGATGAGTCTCTGCTGGAAGATGAGCACCGCCGTTAACATTAAGAAGCGCTGCCGAGGCCGAATGCTTGGAAGGGATGTTCCTTCCGCCAGTACAAGCACCAAGTGGGCAGGCGCGACTCGGATTTGACCCAGACCGCACTTTCCCAAAGTTCTTGGATTTTACCTTATCATCACGCATAAGAAGAGTCTGAGGTGCACAAATGGAGCGGAATGAAACGTCAAAAAATGAGCACAAGCAGTACTTTCTATAAGCACCTGACCCAGATGGAAAGGTGCATAGACAATGTAAAAGATCTGTTCTATATACATGGGATTCATGTCCGACAACGTCTTCATGAGCATGTAGAACAATGGGGGGGAAACGTATAAGTATGCTTGCAAGGTTTTTGTAAAGAGAAAGAAACCAAGACAAAAACCAAGAGCTCAGAACTGTGACCGGAACTCTGTCGAGACGGTGAAAATGGCCCTGTTCAACCCTGAACGCCTGTCAAAACTATAAACTCCTTGTTTATCTGCATGCAGATGAATATTCTTTTTTTGGGGTCCGCGACGATACTGCGTCCTTTTTTCGTAGACGCTTGATTCCAGCCATAACAGGTCGGGATAAGGGAATTGATTCGCTTTGGGTATGCAATCCTTGGTTGGGCGCCAGAGAAGGAAACAAACAAACAAAACCAAAACTGGATATTTTTAATTCGAAGGGGGATCATGGGGTAAAAAGTTGCCAACGATGAGAGCAGGCCTGAATTCGAGTCAGTTTCAAGTCCATGGACATCAGAACAACAACGTGAGCCGAACTCGGAATATCAGACTTACAATTTATGGTCATCTTTTCGAATGGTAAACGAGAAGCAGCATTTTATAACTGGGTGATCGGATGTATCACTTGGGTGTTTTAATGAACACGCTGTCAGGAGGGTGTCATGTGCAGGATCGAAAGCGATGGTTCCAAACTCCTCCCAGTACCGCACCATGGATTCTTCTGTGAGAATTTCATGCAGCGCAATGTTGCCCTGTCGTAGGTTAGCGAATGTGGTCAAAGGTTGATCCATCCGGTTATCATCGACACAGACACCCCACGGATTGGAAGCCTTCTCAGGGCTGCATGCAGGGACACTCACATCTCGTAATTGGTTGACGGGAACATGGATAAGTTCAGCCATCTCCTTGTTCCCGCGGAAGATCTCGCCAGTTCTCCGCCAACAGCACGCGGGCACTGCCATACTGGCAAAGACGCGGTCGTAGTCCATCAATTGCCTCTCGAACCACATCTCGACGTAGACAAGCTGGATGTCCGTCAAGCCTTGGGCCTTCTCTCTGAACTTAGGACGGAATTGGTTGATTGTTCTCAGAATCTTCTGCTTGGAAGAGGCGGCAATGTGGCCGTCGAGATACTTGCCAAGTCGCGCATACCCGTTAATGTAATTGAACGGCTTGAGGAGGCCTGCATCGTACTTCGCCTTGAGCACACGAAGCATGCGTTCTTCCGGGTTGTCGCTCCCAGATGGATCCGCAGCCTGGAGGTAGTATTCGCGTGTCTTGTCCTTGTCGATCTGCATAGCGTTGCCGGGAAGGGGACCAGAGCTGCCATCTAGGTTCGGGGGTGGCATCATGGCCCCGGGAGGCACGTTGGCAGCCTGGCCTGCCCCTCCAGCCAGGCCGCCAGCTCCAAAGCCAGAAAGCATTTCTTGTTTCATGGCTCGCACAAAGGCTTGGTTCTGCGAGGTATCATCCGGCGCCACGCCGGTATCGTCAAGGAGACTGGTATGCAAAAAGTCGTTTAATAGATTGAACTCGTGCGAGACCTCGGGGGCAATCATGTAGTTGGGGTTGTAGTTGTTCATGTCCTGGAAGTTCTGCGCGGTCATCCAGGCGTCTGAGAATCCTGCGACTGTAATGGCCGTGTCAACTGAGTGCTCTCCGGAGAAAGAGACCATGATTCATGTAACGTGCAGCACGAGGGAAGGGGAGGGGAAGCGGGAGAGGTAGAAGAGCAGCCAGCCGTATTGAGGTGAGGGGGGACCTGAAACGAGGGCTGAAGAGACGTACATTGGTTCGCATTTCCTGTGGCGCTCGTTCCCAGCGAATTACCTTGGAGCCCTGCTGCAGCTGCTGCAGCAGCGGCTTGTTGCACAAGCGGCAGCGTGTTCCTCTGGCCGAGCAGCCCAGCGCCAAAGCCCGACGAAGCTCGTGGCCGGCCGGTACCATCGAACACAGGTGGCGGGCCCATGGTGCTCGAAACAGAGCTACGACCGACGTCAGACCGGGCGTCCTGCGAGTCTTCAATGGTTGAAGCAGCAACGGATGGTGCGCCCTGGGTGGCGTTCTTGTTTTTCTTGGAGTCGGCATCTCGAGGCTCGTCGTGGCAAAGATGGCCGATATTACGTTTAATGCATCTCGTACATGGTCTCTCCTATTCGTCATGTCAGTCTACAGCCGGGATCGGTGCAGAGGCCCCCCCTTGCAGAGCAGACGGGAGGCCATTAGGAGCCCAACTGCGATTTGCGACACGCAAGCGCGCGGGCCGCAATGCAGGGACGGAGGGATGGCAAGATCAGGGTCCTACGTACGAGATCGCATGTCATATGCTGGCAGGAGACGAAGAGAGTCAGTCAGCATGAGAAGAAGAGCGCATCATATCATCGGTCGGGCGGCGGAACAGAGGCAGGGCGGTGCTGCAGCACGACGCACTCCTCCGTACCCAAGCCATTACACACCGGGGTTTCACCTACAGATCTGCGGCAGTACACACAAGCTGCACGACAGGCGGATCAGACCGGCGACATTAGCCAACAGAACGAACACATGGCTCGGGGAGAAACGCGCAGCTCTGGACGGACGCCCTGGGGTGGGTGGTTGGGCGCGGAGGGGGAGGGGGGTTTAATGTGGGAAGAAGCAAAAGCAAGCTCAGAGACACGCATGGCGCCCATGATGCCTAACCGAATTGACGGCGGTAAGAGCAGCGGACGGGTATATAGAAAGCAACGTACCGTGATTGACCTTGCGCCTTTTCTTGGGGCTCTTGTGCTGGTTGTTGGCGGCGGCCATGAGGTCGTCCTTGTCCTTGGCCGTCTTGGTGGCCTCGTCCTTCATATTCGCTTTACTCTCAGTCGTAGCGGCGGCCTTCCGATCAGCCATTGCGGCGCGATGATCCCATTGGGCCCCCGAGGTTACGCAGAGGCGGGTAGCAGCCAAATATCGCGGGCGATTCGGCGGGTCGTTGCAGCTGGGCCTGGTCGTAGAAGCAGCAGGTACCCTCGTGACCACGCAAGGAAGGTCGGATTTTTTTTCGCAATTGCCGTCTCGTTTACCGCGGGGCTCGAGTCGCAAGCTTGTTTTAGATGTGAGAGGCAGCAGGCGACGGTGGCAGGCAGGGCCAGGTTACGGACGCACGGCGGCTCGTGGCTCGGTGGGCTGGTCAGGTGAGCGGATGGTCGATTGCACGTACACGGACGAGCAGCACGGAGCGAGAGGCAGGACAAGGCGATGCATAGTCCAGGATAGTCGATAGCATGAGAAGTCGTCCCATTGCCTTCCCCAAGACGTACGAGGGCCAAGTGGATCTGCGGGGCTGAAGCCGAGAAATGGAAAACCTTATGTCCAACCGAAACGGCTGGTTCCGGCCGGCTACGACGACGGCACGAGACAACACAGGACAGGACGCGATGCTACGAGAGTTGATTCTGTTATATACTCGTCTGCGGTGCCGGCCTTGGTAGCATTGCAGCTGTCCTGCTGCGCGGGCTGGTCCCCTGACCTCCTTCTCCAACACGCCTTGGAGCTCCCGCCAACCAATACTACCCCAGCAATTGCAAATCCGTCGCCAGACATGAGGCATGAATCACGATGCATAGATGGCTGCCGAGCTGCGTTCCAGAAGCTGCCTGACAACACAGAGGTCACTGGGTGGCATCTGGGGAAACCTGGAGGATCTCCTTGGCATCACACGAGCTGACAGGGTCCGAATATACCTGGTTTAATGCTTCCTCTCCGCGAAAACGCCAGGAACGAACGATGGCTGCAACCGAGAGCTCTTGACTCGCGTGCTGTGCTTAATAGCCGCCGAATCTATCCACCAGAACCAACCAGGCTACTATCGGCCCAAAGTTCGTTAATTGCGCAATTGTCATCCTTGAGTTGGGGGCCAGAAGCAACTTGGCAACACACGATGCACTCTACCTCGGCATGGCCCCAATCCAACTCGCACCAAAACACAGAGCCAACCACCAAACGCCGGTCCCTGACAGACTCTCGACAACACAAATCCCTCGCGAGACAATCCTTCCCTCAACCTGGCCATTTCCATCTGCCCAGTTCTGAAGCCCTTTCGTCCGCAAACCCTGCCACGTGACTGTCGTGTTATTTCGTTCTCAACTTGGCGCCCGGCCTACGACGTTTCAAGCTGCACTAGTAAGCAAGGATCCATTCGCACTACGCAAGTCGGTCAACG
The DNA here is from genome assembly GCA_902006505.2 of Clonostachys byssicola. Classification (NCBI taxonomy): domain Eukaryota; kingdom Fungi; phylum Ascomycota; class Sordariomycetes; order Hypocreales; family Bionectriaceae; genus Clonostachys; species Clonostachys byssicola. The sequence continues at coordinate 2,005,587 of CABFNO020001560.1, forward strand.
CGCACGCGCTGGGAGCAATTCCAAAAAGCTGCTGGTTCAGCTCTGAATGCGAATTTCAATGCTCTGTTTACGCCTCTCTGGCCAATTCCCATCCCGCTCGGTCTGATTGGAGAAATTGCCATGTTCTGATCTGGTGGCTGGCCTGATACACCTGCCAGGGGTATTCAAACGACCTAAGGAAGCTACCGTCGATCATGATCAGATTTGTGGGCAGATTTTCTAGCTGATGTCGTAAGCGGCTAGTGGCTTCCAAATGACGAGCTTGCTTACTCGAGGGCAAAGCGTTGGCACCTCAACAACATCCACCAGCCAACCTTCCGAATAGGGTAGGCCATTCGAGAATGCCCTCTAGATAATGGCTCTCTTGTTGGCAAAGCAACAACTTCTCTTCATAATCTAATATCACCTCTCTCGGAACAAGATACATCTATAGATCATCTCCAAGGGTATTACCAACCGCCAGAACTAGCACGCAGCGCGTCGGGGTTGTTCATCTCGACGTATCGTCTTTAAAGTCGTCTTTCGAGATACTGTTCTGACTGCTCGTCTTCAACCACAGTAGACGCTTGCTCTCTCTTCGGAGCGGCCATCTTAGGTACTTCCGAACACCTACATTAGGCTCCTGGCTGTAGGGGAAAACTGAGGTAGGACGTGCGAGAGCTAGCCACTGCATTAGTAGGGAAAACGCCGAAGAAAATTCTGAAGGATATCCAACGCGTGCAAGGTGTCTTAATGGAAGTACCGTAATCTTAGGAAGCGAGGTACAAGGACTGGCACATTTGGATTCTCTGCCAACATACGTTCAATGAAGACGCGCTGGGCCAATGTGAAGACCGTGTCGCGAAAGATATCAGCCAAGCTCTTGAACCCAGGCTACCAGTCGTTGAGAATACCCGTGCGAAAGGGCCTGCCTCCAAGATCGCAACATCACATGCGTCGACATACGAGGTAAACTGGCCGATGATAACCCCGGATAAGAAGTCGACTCAGGTAGCCAGCCAATTTGTCCTTGCTGGATAAGTTGGATTGGAATAACGTGAAGATCGTCCCTTCATCTTCCTGATCTCCAATAATCATGCACGCCGGGTTGCAGCGACCCTCGCTAACGAGGATATCAGGAGTCTTGGGCAGAGTTGTGCCATCAAGACTGGGGGTATAAGAAAGGGCAGACAGATTGAACGAGACGATACGGGGATAAAATTGGCCGCTTTGAGAAAGGCATCATAGTCTACTTTCCGGAGACAGTCGACTCTGTTAATAGAGCCAGTACAACCAGCTTGGTTTACTATCCGGCCATATATGGCCTGTCCTTCTAGGTCGTTCGCAGGCTCTTACGGGACTATGCCACCGGAGTTCATGAGAGCCCCTCGAAGTAACGACTTGCCATTCTTTAATATCACTATCACACAAGGCCATCTGACCTCTGCCGAAAGAGAGGAGACCCGTGGCGCCACACATGCCAGTTGACTAAAGCTACAACCCTCCCCCAGATATCCAGAAGATCGCAGGCAGTTTGTCTCCTTCTAGAGTGTCTCACTCTTCCCTAGGCGATAATGTTTTCTTGTAGAGCAGAGGGCATCATCGGCTTAGTAAACCATCGGTTCCCGTACCTGAGAGTGTACCAATACCTCGGCTTTAGACCTTTCTTCCCCAGGCAGGAGAACGTCCTGGTTACATTCCGCGATGATCTGGATGAGCACGTGCTCACAGAATGGCACACATTACAAGGGTTCACTGTAACATGAGACGAATGAAACGCATGGCATACCGAGGTGGTATTGACCCGGCTCCTTGGTTTGCGGGGTCAAGAGTCTGATGAAGAGATCAGTCCCTTCCATCCGTATCAGTCACGAAGGCACGATGTGAATATGCATCTGGCAGGGATCACCACCCCTGTAACCTGGCAGCTGATGTGCATGCCCCATCACAAGATCTTCTTTCCCCATATTGGGGAAACTCCATCCCTGCTTTATCCGCCAGATGTCAGTCACAAAGCCATACTAGTTACTTGACTTCCCCATCTGCATGCGACACCTATGATCGGTAGGATAATCATCGCGGATTATCACTTGTAGTCAAGGGGAAAAGAAGGGTGTACTTCTTTTCCCCAGTTAAAATGGCAGCGAGGAAGCCTCTTGGGTGAAATCCATGCCGTCGTTTGCCCTTCTAAACACCACTTACCGTTTGTAATACCCGGACCATCGACTCTCCGTCTATGATGAACTCATCGCAGACTAGCCCTAGTAACTTGCCTCTCCTGACCTAAGGTACCTATGTACTGTCCATACATTCGAAAATTCAGGCCTGTGTGTGTGTGTTGGATAGGTACTTACAGAGTTATTCAGGAGCCCGTTTGCTCTTTGCGGTAATCCCTGACGTTGAAACAAAATGCACACAAATGGCCATAGATAGTTCGAAGAGATGTATATAGAACCCATCCCTAGAATTACAATTACAAGACGATTTCACAAATTGTCAAATGCAGAATGTGCTACAGGGTGGGATAATTCGGGAGATCTTGATCAAGAATGGAAAAAGAAGCTCTGTAAATGAATTCTATATCTAACTTTGATGCTGCCATGGATATCTTCTCATCATGATCATGTCTGGAATGCAGAAAGACCCCCGAAGTCTAATCATTGAAATGACCAGTATTAGCAGTCCCTTGCGCCTCGTTCGCCTTTGTTATGCCTAATTCATTAACGCCAAAAACCAATGATGCCTGTGATGGCATGACCTGTCTACGCTGATGCAAGTCTAGAGTAACTCCACAGAGGTCAAGTGACCAACTGAACAAAATAAACGCGTATCATGCAGTTGAATACTGATCGACGAGATTTCGCTACAGGGGCCTGTAGTTTTGGCGATCAAGGGGAGGTGAAAATGTGTGCTCCTAACATCGAGGCTCGATAGCAGCGCCATCTAGCCAGGATAGCCAGTATGATGCAAGTGATCGATGAAACCCTGTCCATAGATGGCGCCATTGTTTATCCTTGATTGTATCCCTATACTTGGGAGGCGACAATCGTCGGATTCCGAGGTTCAATGAACGGACAAGGCCGGCAAACCCAGATGGTTAAAACCAAAGGCAACGGGCAAGTATAAACTTGAGCGATTGTAGCGCCCTGAGCCAGAAGCCCGGATGTCACACCACAACTCCTATAGGAGATCCCTCACTAAGGCATCTCTTCTTTGCGCTAAGAGCTGGCTCATCCACTTCGGACTCACTCGTTTCCCCTTCATAGTTTACATTGAGTGCGTCGTTGAGTGACTCATGCTTCCGTTTAACCGCCGCTGTGGGCTCAACGGATGCGGCGGGTTCCGTTGGTTCAGGGTCGACCTCCCAGGTCTCAACCTTGTCTGGAGAAAAATAGCCCACCACATCTTGACCCAAAGCCTTTCCAAATCGCTCCCGCAAGCCAAGAATTGGCCAGATTGGGACTCTGGTATAACTGATGTCCATTTGGGGCAGATCTGATTCATCAGATCCCGCAGGAACCCTGAACGGGTTATGGAATCTATCCAAAAACTGAGCTGTCACGACAGCAGTATAGATGATGAATTCAGATGTCTCGATATCATGAGTGAGTATTCGAAGCTTGAGATCTCGAAAGTTGGGGCGGGTCGAGATTTCCTTTGGCGGTCGCCAGGGAGAGAATCTTCTTCCGTGCGTCGTGGGCAGCCCGTAAAAATGACGCTGGGCCATGGCCAAGAAGATACCGACAAGATGAGGGTCTTGGTCAGGGTTGGCAGGCATGAGCATCTTTGATCTTAGCTGCTGGAGTCTTTGAACAGGCCCGTTGGGGAGATTCTGGGGACCCGGGACGATCCGAAACAAGTTCTTCCGAATAGTTGCGATGTGGTTTTTACCGATATAGCACATCATTGGGAGATCTGTTGGGTTGTGTGGGTTTGAACTGGAAGGGGAAATGATACCGAACGACTCCGCTGGCACTGTGGATATAGACTCGAAAGAGTTTTGCGATGTTCCGGGCAACTCTGAAGGGAAATTCCACATGATCTGGGCACGAACCGAATCACGATATATGCGACCCCCGACGTACAGGTGTAACTCGGGCATCAGCTTTGATTCCTTGAACGATCCTGGCCAGAGCGTATGCATGATGGTTCGGATCGCGTTCGAACTCAGCATAGGATGTTGTGTGCCAGGCAAGAGGATATCGGTGAGGGCGTTGCTGAGAGTTCTGATCTTTTGCGATGGTCGCATATGACCCTTTGATGGGGGGGAACCGGGCACGTCTTCTGGCAAACGCGAGTCACAAACTGGAAGCTCTGCGAAGCGCACACCGAGGACATCGAGATGTATGCTGGTCCAGAAGATGGGGCGTACGAAGAGTGAGGTGCCTGCATGCTCATGCATCAAGTCGTAGAGTGAGTTTCTGGAGGGTTGAATGATGCTTCGGCAGCGTCTCTTCCGCAGAGGCTTGGTGCATTGCAGAGGCTGCGATTCGTGGGTCTGAGACGAGGCGCGACCATGAGGTGTCGCATCGGGGGGGTCCATGTCAACAGGAAACGAATGAAATTTGAGTGACTGCTTTGGTTCGAGAATCTGGGAGGGAAAGGTCAGTGTTGAGATCAAGAGTTGAGTGAGTTTGGCAGGAGAAGCGGCTAATAAGAGTCAGAGCAAGGGCGTATCGAGAGGTGGGAGGTGACTGCCCACCTACCCCGTGTTTTATACCCCTCTACAGTGACGCGCTCAGGCACGCCTCTTCGAACACGGCAAGGGAGCCAAACCTTCGACAATGGGGGCCGAAACCAGGAGTGGAAGGGCGGAAAGTCAAACAAGCGATCAAACACTTACATTGAGGACACGTCAAAATTCAGAGCTTTGTCTCCGTGAATGGACCATTGTGTGTGAGCCTCACACAATAGGGCGGTAAGTGCAGATATAGATGCAGCGCTTAATTGCCAAGCTGGCTGTCGCGACTGACGAGCGTCATCACGTGCATCGGGACAGGCAGCTGCCATCCTATGAAAAACAGGTATTGGTGCCTTTATGTGGGGCAGATCCCGATGCGTGTCGATTGAACAGTCAGACGGTCCGTGTGTGGCGGTGAATATTCCCGATGTGGCCGTACAGGGTGGCGGCTGCCTGTAGGCTGAAGCCTCGCCGCAGCCGTGTTGGTGCCTTACAACTGGTGTGGCGTCCTAAGGCACCAACTGCCAATTGGTGTAGGTGCCCCACATGATTGACGACAGCTTCCAGCCAGAGCGTCAGCGCCCCGCGGATTGCAACTGTGGTCGTGCGCCGTTCATCACCTTCGTTGTAGTCGCCATACCAGACGACAAGGTTGCCCAAGATGCCCGTAAGTCAACACCAATTCATCACCAAAGCTCCATCGAATCTGTACGACTTTGTTATTCGACACCCTCCTCCCTTTCCCCGACCCAATTTGGGGAGCTATCCAGGCGGTCACAGCGAAACGAGTAGAGCAACCTCAGACTGACACTCCTCCCCTAGGCCTACAACTCAATCTTCAACGACGACGCCAACACACCCCGTCTCATCGGGAACTTCCCCCTTCTCCCCTTGCGAACAAAGACTCGTGGACCAGCATATACCCTCCCCCCCACCGACCTCCCCGCCTATGAGACTCCTGATCCCGACAGCGAGAGCTATGACATCTTAGACGAGATCCTGTCCCTCTTCCGCGCCAACACCTTCTTCCGCAACTTCGAGATCCAGGGGCCTGCGGATCGTCTGCTCGTTTATGGAATATGGTACGTCAGCGACTGCCTGACCAAGATCAAGCCGACGTCATCCGCCACCCAAGCTCAAAAGGATGTTATGAACCTGGCGCTGGACCTCAACTTCGCCATCCCCGGAGATCCAGCATGGCCCCTCAATCAGGTTTGTTATCAACATCTTCCCGAATCAAATTGCGCATTGATCTGACACAACCCTCGCAGATGTACGAGCCGCCTCGAGACCGCCAAGATGCTGAGCAATTGAAGCAGTACTTGTCGCAGGTACGACAAGAGCTAGCCACCCGGTTACTGGCAAGGGTATACGAGGAGGACCAGGCCAAGCCGAGCAAGTGGTGGCTGAGCTTCACAAAGAGAAAGTTCATGGGCAAGAGTCTGTAACTGAAACGAAGCAGCTCCAAGGCACCCTCGGATAAAGCGATACGAAACCAGAAAAAAACCACAATCATACTATGTTTTCTTGGTTGAAGAGGGCATCGTGTAGATATTTAGAAGATTCCTCAGTCATGCGTATTAGGCCGGAAGTCCATTACTCTTTTTTTATTACTCCTGTCTATTTTGGATCCGCCTTCTTTCTCTTGAACTTGCCTCTGGCTTCGATTCTACCTTCGACGGGCAAGGCTCTCCAGCCTGTGAAAATGTAGCCTTCGGCGCCTCCTTTCGCCGTCATCACGGGGTGAGTCCTGCCAGGCAAGACCTGCCACCGCTTCGCTCGGCTGGTCTGAATGCTGGCGTTGAGCACAAGCGTTGGGTTCAGGGGATATTCGGCATTTCCTTCCCACCGCTCCAGTTCTTCAATGGCTTTCCCCTCGGCCTCCTTGGGAGGCTCGGTGATCCAAGCTGCACGGCGACCGACGCTGAAGCAGTCCACAAGTGAGTTTAATGGCTCGATGCTCGGTGAGTAGATGGCGATCGGGGCACCTGGTGCAAGTAGAGGCAGAGTATGGCGGAGAATGGAGATAGGGTCCATCGGGCTGGCCACGGCCAGGCCAGAGAAGCCACCCGCACGCGTAGAGTCGACGATGTGTCGTGTGCGAGCCCACCTCCGACGCTTGCGATGATGGTTGCCTCTCCGGTTAGTCTTCCACGACGCCAACACCTCCGGCGCAACCTCCTCGGGAGGATTCGCTAGCGTGATGTCCTCCTCGGGATTAAGAAGCTGAAGCCATGACAGAGACATCATGTTTGAAAACAAGGGATGGTACGGGGGGTGAGGGTCAGGATCGGTGCTGTCAAAGTTGAAGTAGCGGAGAAGGAAGAGATTGGGTTGTGTGTTGTGGTGTAGAATAGTGAGGGTGTTGCGTTTGGCGAATGGTAATTCCAGATCATCTGGTCGCCGTCGCTTAGCAGGTCGAGCCTCTGATTTCGTTTCTTCGCTGGCCGCCTCCACCTGAACCTCGGGAATTTCCTCCTGTGGCTGCTCAGCATCGTCGGTGTTTTCATGCAGTATTCCCATCCGTTCAGCAAGAGAAGCTGTCAACAGACCGCCGGTATCGTCAATAACAAGCCATCGACCCCCAGACTCGTCTTCAGCGTCGTCTAAGTGCGGCGCAACATAATGAACATCTGCCCAGCACCCAACCAGAGCCATGGACTCGTTGCGCATCTCCATAATCTTGGAAGCGTCCTTGTCTTCCAGCATCCATTGCGCGAGCAGAGGTACGTCGAGCGGTAGAACTGTGAATCGGCGGATGTACTTCTTCGTCTTCAGTAGTTTGTACTTGGCTAAAGAATAGGCCGTTTTCTCCTCGATGGCCGTATGGGAGAGGAGAAGCTTAGCGATCAATTCTTTGCCTGCAGCTGTACCCTTTTTCTTCAGCTCCTCGATCTCTTGTATCGTCAACGTCTGGCGCGCCGACTCGTCGATGGCCTCTCCTTTCGATCGGATAACAACCTGGCCGCTAGCCTCGTCGACGAGGGTAAGTTCTTCACCGTCGGAAGGTTTGATAATCGTCTCGTCTTCGCCCTCTCCCTCTTCGGCGTCGGAGCTTGTGTCGGCCAATGCATCGGCGTTGAGCTCTGCTGCTGGTACCACGCGTAGGCGTGCAAAGTTTTCGTCTTCGCGCTTGTCTTGAATTTCGTACGTTAAGTGATACGGTCGATCGATGATCAGATTGCTGGGAAACGAGCCATATTTCCCGAGCGATATCGTACTGCGAACAAAGTCAGCCTTTGGAATAGCTAGGGTAGCGCTTGGGGTCTCACATATTGGGAACGATTTCTAGAATCTTGAAATCGTCGCTGGGAAGCTTTAGAGCAACCCAGCAATTGGGCTGTACTCTATCTCTAGACATTGCGATTAGGTTGCCCAGCAAGCCTCAAGCATTCCACAAGTATAGCGGTATTGTAGAAGCAAAAAGCAAGAATCTGGATGGGAAAAAAAGTTGACGTGCAGCTTAGCGTTCCCACACCGAAGCCACGATCCTCGGTGAGTTCCACAGTGGGGTCTCTGTTGCAAATCTCACCGAGAGCAACATCAGATGAAGACGTTCAGCTCCCAAAAGTCATCCGTCATCAATTTCATAGGTAAAGAATAATCACCATCTTTACTTTGAGACTATACGATATTTTATTCAATACTCGCCATGCTTCCTCGAACCTTTCGAGAGCCAAACGGCTTTACCACTATGCTCTTCACTGAAGTCAGTAGCCCAAATACTGCCGTGATCAAATAGAGCATAATGCTCAGACTTCCAAACAGAATCAGTGGCGCAATTGTGTAACTGAAAAGGTATACCAGGCCTCCGGATCTTTTGACAACGTCGAACAGTTCACCCTCCATAATCTCTGCAGCGCCCTCCCACTTCCAGGGGCCAACAATCCTAAACTTGGTATTGAAGTTGGATCCCATGGCCCAAGTATAGCAGACCTTGAGGCCCCTCCCCATAACATAAGATATTCTAGGTGCTGCTCCAATATCCAATGCTAGCTGATAGGCGTAGCTTTCATGATCGACACCGCCCTTGGTCTTTGAGAGATCATATCCAGCCCGTGGCTGGAGTTTCCAGTCCAGCTCATAGCTCTCTAGAGCGTTTGGGTCGATAATTGCTGGAACGGCACCTCTGACTTTATGCTGAAGAAGGCGCAAAATCCATAGCTGGGCTTGCAACTCGGCTAGAGGAGGTATCGCCCCAAGACTTGGGCGCACAAACCCGACGAAGCCAACAGTTACATCGTGGCTGCTATAAATCCTTCGTACATCAGCCTCCCCAAGCCCCGGGTATTCAGCAGTGAGGAATGGGAAGCTCGTTCGGTAACCTGTTGCTAGGACGATTACGTCTGGGACTATGCGCTTCGTGTTGCCGTCATCGTCCCTGACAACCATAGCCCCCTGATCATCAAACTTTTCGGGCCAGGTCAACACATCTATCCTTCTCCCTTTGGTGTCCTTTTTCGGCACATTGATCATGAAGGTTCTTTTCTTGTTCCACCAAGATTCCGATCGATGCCCGTCCGATATGTAGGGCAGAGCCCGGTCCGATTTACACATGAAAATGGAGTCGACATGCTTCCTCTCACTGCTCATATGCCCAACCCACTGATCGGGGCCCTCCTCGGTTCCAGATATTAACATGTGCATTCCTTTAACCCATCTGTCATACACAAGCCATGGCAAGGGGCTGCGCTGAAGAGCCGGATGTGTGTACGCAGTGTCAAACAAGCTGGCGACCGAGCAATCTGAAGGTTTGTTGGGACGGGTCTGGACCACCTTCTCCCCTCTGACTTCCGGTATAGGAATCACCTTCGGGGCGCAAAAGAAGCCTCCTCTGTGGCAGATGGAGACGGAGCGTGTGGGGGCTGTGATGGCAAGATAGCCGATGTCCATGGCGGTCTCGCCCGCCCCCAGTATCACCACGTTCGAGTTGTGGCCGAACTGCCCCCGAACCTTGACCTCAGAAGAATGCAGGACGATCGGAACATTCTCCAGCCCTTCCATGTGAAACTTGTTTGGCGTCACATTAAGCCCGGAGCATATTGCAACGGCATCACATTGCCATTCTTCGGGCTTCCCACCCTTCCGTACGAAGCAAACATTGTGTCCTTGGCCAAGACGTCTTACTTGTTCTACCCTCGTAGAGCATTCAATCTTACTCCACAACCCGAAGTGACTCGCGTAGTCATTCAAGTACTGCACATACTGCTCCGGTGTGACGAAGTCAGGGGCGGTTGGGGAGAATCGAAAGTCTGAGAACGCTGTGAGATACTTGGAGGATACAAGCTCGGCATCTTCGTAGACCCTCCAGACGAACGTTCCACCAATCTTCTCTTCCGATTCAAACAGCCGGGCATCGATCGGCGGTATATCAAAGTACTTGTGGGCTTCCAGCAGAAACTTGAGAGTAACGAGCCCCGATGGGCCTCCGCCAATGACCGCAACCTTCATCGAGACGGTAAGCGAGTGCTCCAAACTTTCTGCAGTATGCAAGTCAATTGAGTGATTAAGAACGCAAGCACTCTAGATTCTTTTTGGGATTCGGGGGCCAGCCACGGAATTTTAGTGTACTATTATTCAGGATACCAAGAGTACATGTAAGCCTCAAACTCACGACTGATCGCCACTTCCTCTATATCACACTTGATGTCATTCTGACCGACCAACATTGCCGAACTAGCAAATTATTGTTTCTGGATTAAGGCATGGATGGATCAGAAAAGGCTTGATTGGTCTTCTGAATACCACGAGATCGACCAGGGGCCATCCCAAGGCACTAAGGTGAAGCAATGTAACCCAATCAGAGTCAGCATGTCCTAAATTGAACTCCTATCTGCTGCCTGCTTACACGGCGCATATAGAGTCTAGGCCCCGACTAGAAAGGACATCTCGCTTAAGGACACACAACCATTAAGGCACATATGATTTCCAAGTGGGCCCCTTTAACAGTGCCAAACTACCAAAGTCAATGCCTGAAGGATCCTGTACAGCCTAAAGGGAGGACTATGTTGCCTAATCTTGGATCATACGAGACATGTCTCTCACCGAGTCTTGATGTCTTGATGCTACTAGGAAAGAACAGACTAGAATTTTTCCGAAACAAAGTTTGAACTTGGCCACTACATAAACCCGCGGACCGCGATGGAGGCCACCTAGCAAGACTTGTGATGCAGCCCGGAAGTTTAGGTGTTCTGCGCTCCCAACTGGTCCAGATCATGACAAATCCCTGATGTCTGTGTCCGGATTATTTGGGCGGTCTCACTGATGTTACTTAGCAACAGGTCAATGATACCGTATTTCTCAATGTTGATGCCTCTCTGAGCGATCTATACAAAGCAGAGCTCGGACAATGAAAGACTCTCTATTCTTTGATGGCCTATCTGTTCTCCTTTTCACCATTCTAATGCACGCTTCTGTATGATTTAGCTCTAGTACAGTGTGGTGCCTTACACGCAAGCTCTTAAGATAAACCAATTTTAAACTTGCACCTCGCATACGATAGAGGATCTCGAAAGCTTGGAAGCTCATCTAGAACGGCGGAACCTGCAAGCTTGATCGATCTGCCTTTTCCAAACGGGACTCGTTCGATAACGTAGGATCACTAACTCCGAGACGTTAGACCTCATCGCTCTTTCACGATATTCTACTGTTCATCGTCGGTTTTCGTTACTAGCTAAACAGTAATTCTATCAATTTATCTGCATTCTGTGCTGATATTTCCATAAGTGATCATTATTGAATAGGCATGTCAATACGGTTAGTCGATTTATACCCTTTCTTTGTCTTCAAATTTCCTAACGTTAGCCTTCTCTACTCGTTATATAATCACCAACACTCAACCAAGTTCCCAAGATCTCTCATCATGTGACTGAGTTTGTCTGGACTTCTGCTTGAAGGACCCACGATGATCACCAACTAACACACTCGGCGGATCCTCATCCCAACCTTGCGATCTAAATCGCGCCTCTCGATGCAAGTAAAACTCAACTTTCGATCCCAACCCCTTCATTTTGGGCTCAGTGACAATGAATCCGAGACTTCATCTTGAAGGCGTCGAGAATGTGAGGAGAGTGGTAATTCTCGAGAAGTACAAGAAGGGCCAGGGAGTCGGCATCGATCCCAGAAAATCATCAACAACCAAACTCATCTACTATCGTCTACTGTTAAGGAAAACCACTACAGACAAAGAGACGTTGCGAAGATGCGTGCCAGTATCATCGCGGCCACCCTTGCGGGTGCTCTCGGGGTGACAGCCTACGACAAGGCGCTCGAGAATGCCCTTTCCCACATCCACCGCAGCGGATGCGGCGAGCTTGACGGCTGTGGGAAGCATAACAAGGGCTCCTACATCCCTGATGGAAAGACGTTCATCTTCCCTGATAGGAACTACGAGCATGGCAACCGATGGGAGCTCATAAACAAGCATCCCCATCACCACCATGGTCATCACCATGGCCACCACCACGGCCACCACGGCCACCACCATGACCTCCACAGCTATGTCAACTTCGACTTCCGCGAGGAGTCCCTCATCTTCGACTTCGAGAAGATCGAGGACTGCAACCACCTCAAGTTCAAGGAGAAGCTTCGCTACGAGAAGATTGAGATCAAGGTTGCCGTGGACAAGGCTCACTTTGACAATGCCCGCAGCTACAGCCTCAAGGACGGACACTGCCATGAGCACGATGGCCGTTACCGCTGCCGCCTCCCGTACAATGAGCTAGTCCACGGTGACCACCACGGCCTTTGCCACAACAAGGAAAAGTTCGGCAAGGAGCTGTTTGTCAAGATTGAGACCGTCATTGCTGCTGGAGAGGAGCGCTACGAGCTTTGCAACCGCGGTGGGCAGGAGAGAGAGTACTTCCGTCTTCGCTACGCCTGCACCGAGTAAGTCACCCCGTGCCGAGTCGGTTTATAACCAATGCAAGTATACTAACATGCTTCTGTCAGGTGCAAGTTTAACGAGTATGAGAAGGAATGTCATCATAAGCCTCATCATCATCATCACGGTCATCACCACCATTGCCCAGAGAAGCACCACCACCACGGCCACCACGGACATCACGACAAGCATCACAAGTGCTGCCACAACAAGCATCATGATCATCACAAGCACCATGACCACAAGTGCTGCCACGACCACAAGCACCATGATCACCACAAGCACCACCATGGCCACAAGTGCTGCCACGACCACCACAAGCACCATGACCATAAGCACCACCATGACCACAAGTGCTGCCACGATCACAAGCACCATGATCACCACAAGCACCACGACGCCAAGTACCTCGACTACAAGTTCGAAGCCCATAACCCTAAGCACCACGATCACAAGCACCACGACAAGCACCACCACGGCTGCGGCTGCCACAAGCACCACGATCACAAGCATCACGATCACAAGCACCACCACGGCTGCGGTTGCCACAAGAACTACCACCACCCCCACGGCCCCCGTGATCTCGAGACCCTTGAAGTCGTCCAAGCCCGCAACGTCGAAGCCCCCGCCGCCGAGACCCGCGATGTCGAAACCACCACCACCACCAACCTCGAGACCCGCGGCCGGTACCGCAACCCCGACCTCGCCTACGAGTGCACCGGCACCTTCCTCGAGGCCTACGGCACCGGCAAGTACTCCCACCCCCTCAAGGAGATCGGCTGCGGCCACGAGGGCTACTACCACCGCTACCCCAAGAAGGAGCTCGAGGTCTCCGTCCACGGCCCCGTCGAGCTCAACGGCCACACCCTCGGCCACTTCTCCGTCGTCCTCGACAAGCGCCGCGAGGACGTCGTGCTCGCCATCGACGTCCGCGTCCACGAGCCCGAGTACTTCGTCACCGAGATCGCCGCCATCATCGTCTGCGAGGAGGGGCTCAAGCAGAAGGACAAGGACATCTGCACGCCCTCGTCCTACCCTTACCGCCGCCACGACAAGCGCGGCCTCGACCACTTCCACTTCGACATCGTCGACGAGTTCCAGTGCAAGGGCGACTACTTCATCGCCATCTACGTCCTCGTCTGTGTCGCCGAGGACAAGTGCGAGTACAGGAAGGTCGGCGACCGCTACCGCTACCCTTACTAGACAAGGTCAGTTCCGCAGTAGCATCATCTCTCTGCTTGCACGACAAGACAAGTTTTCCCATCTAGTAGGGAGGTTGGTTGTTGCTTTGACCTTAAAAAAGGGGGGGTCAGGATCTAAGAGGTGGATGGGGCGAGGAGACAGGAAATTTCAACAATGAAGAATGTTAAAAATTAAGTTGACACATAAAACATATACGGCTAGTTAGTTGCTATTTAGCTCCATACTTCCTTCCGTCAGACAATGAAAAAGTTTATCTTGTCTTTTCAAAATCTAGTCTCGGTCCGCCTTGAGCCAAGTTGTTTAAGATCTAGAACATTTTGATGTCCAAGCTAAGCCAAGGCTTGACATGTTGCCAGATGAAACTGGGCCAAGACTAGTATTGGTTTCTACCATGTTAGAAGGCTGAGTCAAGCAGCCAGCTCATTCATGTGACATCAACTGGTGATATCAGCCGACTAAGTTGAAAGAATTGGCGAACAACCAACATCACGTCAAAATTAGGTCACTAGCATGTTCTTGAGAGCAAATTCATTTTCGTAAGGGGTATTTCTATCAAGTATCGTAAGGCTTCGTATCCACCATCATGCTCACTCCAGTAACATGAGAGTATAGGATAAGGTTTCGGCGTGCCCAGACGCCAGTGCCCAATTTGTATCATCCTTGCGCGCGAGAAAAATCAAAAACACCAAAAGTAATGGAAACGCCTGGAAACCCAGTCCGAGGGGCCGATCAGGACCAATTGGGGGCATAGGTGATGAAACCCATGAGGCAACCTGCGATGAGGCCAGAGGTGGGTACGGTGATGAACCAACCAAGGTAGACCCAGGCAACCATGCGCCAGTTAATAGCTCGCCAGTCGCCATTGCACAGGCCGACACCGACAATGGCTCCGGTGATGCACTGTGTGGTAGAAACGGGAAGTTCTGTATATCATTTAGTAATGTGTTAATAGTTGAATGAAAAAGGACAAATACATACCAAGACGAGTGGCAATAACAATCGTAATGACAGTTCCCAACTCCATCGAGAATCCACGGGCGGGAGACATGAGGGTCATGCGGTTACCAAGATTGGACATGATACGGTAGCCGTAGGTCCAGACACCAACGACGATACCAGCACCACCAAAAGCCAGAATCCAGACGGGCACGTTAGACTTGGCGCCAGGAATCTTGCCGGAATCCCAAATCTGGTAGATGGAAGCATAAGGGCCAACAGCGTTAGCCACATCATTGGCACCATGGACGAAAGAGGCGGCAGAGGCAGTCAAGACCTGGAGGAAGGTGTAGAGGAACTCGGTGCGGTTGTCGAAGTGGGTAGCACGGGCATGGATCTCCTCCATGTCACGGCTGAGCACGGTGTCGGCCTTTTGGGTAGCGACAATATCGACATCAACACCGCGGAAAAGGGCGAACTTGATGGCCCACAAGATGAATTCCAACTTGTACCATGCCACCTCGGGCTTGGGCCCAACGATGCTCTTCTTCGGGGTGGCGGTGTTCTCGGCAGCGTCAGCAGAGTCACTCACGACGCCGTCGACAGTCTTGTCTTCGTGCTGTCCCTCAACGTCACCCTCTTCAGAGTGTTCGGCCGCATGACGAGCACGCCGGGCATCCAGCTCCTCCCGAGTTAGATGGCCATCGTAGAAGTTACGCACGGCGCCAGTAAAGTTGGGAGGTGGGGGCGGGACTTCCCCGCGGCGGAGCAGAAGAGGACCCTGTAGGATGTGCCAGGGGCGAAGCTGCCAGTCCTCCTTGATGACGACTCTGTAGATCCAGGGGACGAGGAAGACGGCGACGAGGATAGCGACACCAGCACCAGCGGCGACGATAACACCAGGCATCTGGGCCTCAGTGAGGTTCACGGTGTAACCGCCGCCCTTCCAGAGGAGCAGCATGACAATGAGCGAGGAGGTGACCCAGAAGTAGAAGGGAATGAGAACGAGACCCTTCATAGTGGGGTTCTTCCGCAGCAAGACACCGTACTTGGTGAAGAGGAAGATGAGGGAAGCAAATGTGCCAGACAGGACAGGGGCGATGATCCAAGCAAGGAAGACCTGAACAACGCCAGACTGGATGTTCACGGAGCCATCCGACTTGTATCCGACCCAAATGACAGCATTGCCGCCAAGAGCACCAACACCCATGCCAAGAACACCACCCAGGATGGAGTGGGTGGTAGACACAGGCATGCCAACCTTTGTAGCGAAGGTAAGGTAGAGAGAAGAGGCAATAATCGCACAGGTCATGCCCAGCATGAGAAGGGCCGGCGATTCTTCAAAGCGTTGAACGTCGACAACCTTGGTTCGGATGGTATCAGCGACACGGCCACCAACACCGACAGCGCCTGCGAACTCTAGAACAGAGGCTCCGCACATGGCCTGGAGGTAGGTGATGGAGCGCGAGGAGACGGACGAGGCCCATGAATTGGCGACATCGTTGGCACCAATGTTCCAGGCATCGAGGAAGGCGAAGATGGTGCCGACTGCGAAAAGGTAGTCGAATTGGTGGAGAACCATCTTGGGCAGCTAGCTTGCAAAGTGTTGATGAAAGAATTGATGCTGGATAAGTGATATGGTGTCCCAAGCGGCAGTATGTATAGTAGAGGTCTTCGACTGCCAAGCAGCAAGCAAAAGTAGCACACAAGGTGATACTTTATGTCTGCACCAGCCGCAGAGGGGAGGGGAGGAAGAGGTGGAGAAAGTGAGTGGCTTGCTGAAGCAAAGTAAAAAGAGAAGAAGGTTTGGGGGCTTGTGCCCGATATTTATATAGGTAGGAAAGCAAGCAGAGGAAAGGAAGAATGGAGAGCAGGTTGGGACCAGTGGCCAGCACAAGCATCTCAACCGTCGACGGGAGGGCGTGTGAGGAGCAAAGATTCGAAGTGGGTTGGATGGGGGCGTCGAAAACAACTCGTCTTGCCTTTTCCTGAAGCGATGTGGCCGTCGAAGTCTCCGGGATTGGCCCCAGTGCATGGGCCGGGAGGCTCCAGAGTCGCGTCGAGGTGGGAACCTGGCTGACTGCGTAAGTTATTGAATTGCTACAAGGTGAGGAGGGGAAAAGTGGCCTTGAGAGAGGGCATCCATATTGTACATCCCTACCAAGGGTGGAAGTCACTTGGGGCCTGCTTTGCCAGGGTACTTGCCGTCTAGAAAAATCGAATCCATAATACCTAAATCTTTGATCCCCCGGTGCTTCTAGCTGGTGGAGTACGTCTGAGCCTCTCGTGTGCGCGCTCTCCTGCCTCCAATTAGGGCCAGAGAGCTGGAAAAAGCGGTGTTCTGCAAAGAATCAGATCACTAGATGCACATTGAGCTGAAAAAGGAGCATCTGTCTCGGGTTTTGCCTGCCACGGCCATAGGGAGAGACATCCAAAAGCACAGGAAAACACGGTCGACCCGAGGGCAGACGGCTGTCATTGGCGCCGGCCCGAATGAGAAAGTGAGCGCGTGAGCAATCGCCTTTTTGGGAGCTGGTCCCTCAGCCATATGCAAGCAAGTGCAACAGCCGCAGGAAGCCTGTCGCCTAGCCGAGCCAGGTAGGCCCAGCCCAGTGCGGCGAGGGAGGAGGCGGGATTGATGGTGATAGTGGGCAGGGTTGCCACACTGGCGGCTCTGGCGTCGTCAGTCGAGCCTGCCTCAGTCACTATTTGCAGGGGTCTCAGGGAGGTGGAGTGGCAGCGAAGCGAAACATCTCCACTGCAGGACAAGACTGCTTCACCTAAGGAAGTACGAGTATACGAACCTCGTCTATTAAATATCTAATTGAGTAATTCGAGACCGTCATTAATTAAATCGGCCTGAGCAAGAGCTTCCTATCCGACAAACGATGCTGTTGGGACGAAAAGGACCAAGGTGACAAAGTGGGTAAGCACATGCCCCATCCAGCATGGACCTCTCGGCGAACACACAACAGGAAACAAGCCTATTTTCAACTCTAAATTTCTAAATTCTAGTTAAATTCTTGCATTGACTAAGTCTCTGCAATGGGGGCCATCACCACATTCACCCGCCAGCCACGAAGCCGGGGTTTTCGTTGCGGAACTCGTAACAGTAGCGTGCGGTATTTGCATCATCACTCTCACATCTTGCAACTTAACTCGTCGTGCCGGTGACGTTGACGGCGATGGTACGACTCAGCGAGACCAAAGAGCAAAAAAAAAAGCAGCGAAATGCTACGGTGTGGAGAGGTATCATTAGTGGGTGGAGTGGGGGATGGGGTTGATCTTCTTGAGATCTCAACCAGTGACAGATCTAAATCCAGCACGTGTGCCAGTCATTGGTGGTTCTGAGTCTCTTTCCTCCCCCTGTGTGCGGGTCAACTCAATGTGCATAAAGCCCCTGTTGATCCCCACCTCAGGCATGCAAGATCTGTCCAATTAGACTCTGTATGTTGAGCACGTTGATAAATCTTGCCATTTGGTACGTATGGACTAGGACATGCCTTGACGCAGAGCACCTGTGAAGCTGCACACACCCCTCTGTCAGCCAACACCTGAGTTGATGGACATCGGGAGTGCCCAGGTGGGTAAGACTACGAAGCTTCATGACAACATTTTGGACAATCCCCAAACCCCAAATGTCTCGAGTTGTTGGAACTCCAATCAAGAAGAAAGAGAGCCATGATTATCGAAATCATTGATACTGGTGGGCATTGAAACTGTTCACATGCATCATCACAATCATCACACATCATCACATACACAAACACCTTGCATCAGGAGCCATTGTCCCCCCTGGCTGACACGCAGAAGCAAAGAAGCGTTCATGTCCATGAATGCAGCGCATCTCAGCCCTTAACATAGAGGGTAGGTGTGTGAAAGGCAGGGATGACAAAAATCGTAAGAGCTCACGAGACTGATTTCTCGACCTAGAAATTGTGACTGGGCTTCTTCCCCGGGAGTCAATTTCCCTCTCGGCACTCATGCCGACGGCTTCTTGGCTCTTGCCTAGGCGAGCAATGATGAAATAGCTCAGAGTTATTTTGACAATGACGGGGATTCATCATCGGTCAACTTCATGGTCTGCCTCGTCGTGAAGTCAAGAAATACTTTTACCCAACTAAGCCACTCCTTCCATCAGTACGAAAAACATGATGAAATTGAATCAAAATATCGCCAAGGGCCTTTTTATCTTAGCAAATACATCACTAATTACAATGGTCTTGTTCTCGAGAAGTGACCCCTTCCTCAGGACCTCAGCCCCTGTTTCACATCATCAAACCACAAGATCAAACTTTCTAACGCCGGGTTCGTCCCGCTGATGGATCATCACTATCGATGCGCCCCGGCGGGAGGTACGGCCCCGGTTCGCTTTGCTTACGGTAGGTAATAAGCAATCATGCTTATACGCAAGCTTCTCCCAGGCCAGGCACGTGGGCCGTTCTATTGGCTCAGAGGCTCTTGGCCGTGAGAGCTTGCAGCCTTAGAAGACCAGTGGAAGACTTCTAGAAAAGAATTCTCGAAAGATGACATGTTCGATGTGGACCTAGAAGTATCACAATCCTTTCTTTTACGTACTCTTGATAAAAATGTGACGATTTTGATGCGCAGTATCTAGTTGCGTTTACGCAACACTAGAACAGGACCTTATTGAATCTCGTCTTATTCTGCCCACGTATCCGCGAGGCAGCTGATACGGGGCTATCAGTCCACTCTCGAATGCTGAGCTCTCTCGGTCTACTTTCACGTTGTCCAACCACTACGGTCAAAATTTGCATCCCCTGTTGTTGACCTGGTGTTAGTGGCAACCCAGAGCTTCAGAAGGGGGAACTCCTCTCTTAAGACGTTATACCAAAAGTCCATTTATTTTTCTCGCGCCTCATATCATTAATAGAGCTAGATGGGCTGAAGCGTCGTTTATTCAAGCGAATAGCTCTTTTTTATGGTCTGGAAGAAAGGACTCAGCTCTGATGAACAAACTACTCGTTTCTGCTTGGCAAAATTCGGTTCGGTTTGCACACTCCGGTTTTTCTTTAAGGGGATATCATAAATAGCGCTTGCCTCGATGCTTTCCATGTGTCTAATATTTCTCTGCGCACCTTACTAGTCCGAGATTGCAGGTCAAAGAGCTGGCGAATGACCAAAAGCGCAACTCGCTGCATTGCCCATCGTCGGATGGATGCGCACGCGTCATGCACAAGATAAAAAAACAAACCCGAGCTCACAGTTGATACTTCATAATAAGTACCAAATGGCTATCGATATTTTACAGAGCTTCATCCACAATATAAGCAAGTTAGGTATTGGACATGACGTACAAGAAAGAATACACAGCGTCTTTAGATTTCTATATGACTGCCTACAGTCATATGGCGCCTCAGCTGCTCTATAACATCAAATTGAATTCGGAAATACTCATCACTAAGCGTCGAACTCGTCACGGTAGCAATTTCTCTGATCTATTGAAACCTGTCCATTCTCGCCGGGGGGAAAGGGCAGAGTTGGTGGTGAGTTCGGCCTGAGCTCGCGGTGATTTCATGGCTGTTGAAAACAAAAATAAACACGCAAAAAAAGAATGCATCTGCTCGGATTCGAACCGAGGACCTCTCCTGTGGCCCTGTGATACTTCCTTTTGGGAAGTACACAGGGAAACCGCACAGTTGGAGTGCGCGACCACTGCGCCACAGAGCCTGTTGCCGAATGACGGTAGGAATACCCGGGGAACTTGTATATAATGTATTACCCATAGTGCGCTGGCTGGGGGCTGTTCTAGGCAGCAGTGAACCTTATAGGTCGAGGAAAGGTTACTTGGCCGCCAACAGCTATGAGAAGAGCAGGGTCCGGGGATTTCAGGTAGCACCAGGTGTCTTGTTAGAAACAGCTGATTTATAAGGGTAGTGTCGTCGTATAAGCAGGCATCAACCATCACGCCTAATAACGAGTATGAAGGCAATACTACGTGTGAGACCTAAATCGTCCTTGAAACTAAAAAAGCCGATCGTCTGTCCATGTTTTCTAATACACAGCAGACTCAGTTCAGACTTGCGCGCAGGGCAGATGTGAGCTTATCAGGAATCTCTCCGTACCTGCTAACATAGGTACTTGTAAATACTAAATGGGGTTTGACTTATTCTGGGTGCATCCTCTGGCTTCTATGATGATTCTTGCCGCCAGAACACTCAAGATTCCTAAACCTTGCATAGACCAGGACTACCCACCTACTTATCAGAACATGTGACAACTCAGAACCTTTCATATTACGCAGCGAGGACAAGCCCAGCCTTGAGGTTACCAGTAATGATTGGCATCAAGGTGAGGTCGGGCGCCAATTTTTTTCCTAAATCAACAAGGTTCCTTCCTTGAGCGATGACCAAGCTGCGAGTGAGACGTCCCAAACCGTTGTTCAGCTCCATTCCATCTCGAAGCCAAAGCGAGAAATGATGAGCCATCTCTTTCAAGTCAATTGAAATTCGATAGGCGTTCCTTCCTTGAGGGTGACTGGGATCGAGATCGAGGCTCCAGAGGAGACGTCAGCGCCTTCCTATGTCAACGGGCCGTACCTTCCCTAACGGCGACGAAGCCTCAGGCATGCCACACAGACCAAATGGAAGGCAAGAATTCCAGAAGTGTCCAAGCACTGGCATTTCTTCAACTCGACCCGCACCTTAACATCACATCCTTTCGCTTCTTCTCTTTTCTTCGTCGTCCACCTCTGCGTTGAAGTTATCTCTCCTTTCTCCACAAGCTACACTCCGAACGTCTGGTAAGCCACCTTAGCACCCATTAGTTTATCATGAAGATGCATTCTAACACGCCATTTGATAGCTGCCGGCCTATCCACACCAACCCAAAGACAATCAATTCTCCCACCGAAGTGAGTTCTATCGGAGAATTCTTATCGCCATGAAATACTGATTGCAATAGGGTAGAAATGACAAACAGCCAGGACAAGCAGGACGTGCTCCGTTCCATCAAGACTTTTTTGCGCCAGTACAAAGAACGTCGCCGTCAAGGTTCACGATGCTCGAACGTAAGTAACATGCGTGTTGGTCTTGACCGTACATTGCTAATCAGTTATCTATGAAGTGCAACAAGCGAGGGCATAAGAAGGCCCAGTGCCCCATGCTGAAAAACAACACTGGCGGCCAAACGTTGTCAACAATGCCTCTTGGAATGGATAAACCGCAAACCGGTGACACCAAAGCCGAACTTGTCCTGGTCACAGCTGGACCAGCGATATAATGACACGTCCTCCACTCGTCAAACCAAACGAGTAAAATCAGTAGCCAAGGCTATGCATCTCTTTATTCACAATGGAAGAAACATGGGTGTGGATTATATTGTTTGTATTTTGGTCATGCCATGTGAAGACGTGGTCAGTGTATAGGGTAGGGCCGTCAGCTGGAAGATCGACAAGTTTTTGTGTTATGCGATTGTTCCTCTTCCATCGTGGCTAATTTTGGTGGAGAAAAAAAATACCTGTCACCAATGTACCTAGGTGGTTAATGGTCACATTTAATTTGACAGAAGACTCAGTTTCGTCCAGTATGTCCCAACCTGAGTGCGAGAAGTGGAAGCGTCAAGCTCGGCTTGGTTGCTGTCGGCACGACCTACCATTTGTTGGTTCGAGATGAATGGCCAACAACCGAGAATGGCGCGAAAGGCTATTTATTGGTCCGGTCAATTGCCTCTGTTTGGCTCTTTCTGAATGGCCGAGGATCCCCTCACTACAACATTACTCCAAGGGTCAGGCAGGATCCGGCCCGATTGAGCCGTTATGTCGTATTTGAGGGTAGCCAAGCTCCCAATACTGCATCAGATCAGCGACACCCGACGCTTGATTCAGGGATTGCGCATGACTGTGAGACGAAGGGATGGAAAATTTAAGCAACCGATCTCATCTTGATGTCTAGTGCATCCAGCAGATGAGGTGGGAATGGACCCGAGACAATGGCACAGCCAGAGTTCCGCTTGCTCTCTTGGTCCCTTCGGCTGGAGCGAAGGGCTAAATAGAAAACACCCGTCGGGACCTGACGTTAAATAGCCGACGCAGCCTGATGAACAAGCGGTAATGGTTGCCCCCTTCGGGTTATCTTTGCCTCGACAGGCAGCCGTTCATAATGGTCAAGCCAATCAACCATGACAACTCCACTTTAGCCGTCACCTTTCGCAAAATCCCCATGGGGTGAGTAGGCCAGAACCCACATTTACTCCGTCTCCCCCGCGCAGTCTAAGGTCACCGGCTTCCTCCAAGAGGATCCTCAGACGGGACCAGCCAGGGCCAGGATCAGATGATGATGGGTTGGCATCCGTCTAGCAGGCGAGGTGCCAGTCATGCTTGACTGTACCTCCCTCGTCTCAACATCCATGACCCCACTTCAAGGAGGAGGAGTGTTACCATGTGTCGGCTCTGGTCGGGCATATAACTCGAGCGATCGCCCGGGAGCTTGAATTGGGGTTCCTTCTCCAACAGCGAGCCCCTCCAATACCTCCCACCGCTCTCCTGACATTGTATCCCCCCGACACGCCTCCGACGTTCGCCATGGGCTTCAAGGAGTATCTCAAGTCTCGGTCGCTGAAAGCACCAAGGGACAGCGTTACCAAGGCTGCTGAACTGACCGTCCGGGAATCCATATGGCCCATTTCCCTTGTCACGGTTCTGTTTTTCCTCTGGGGCTTCAGTTACGGTCTCCTTGACACGCTCAACAAGCACTTTCAGAACACATTGAACATCACCCAAGCTCGTTCTGCAGGTCTCCAAGCCGCCTACTTTGGGTGAGTCTAAACTCCCGTCGCTACAGTGATATCGAGTGAATATATTGACAGAGGAAAAGCGCATACCCTCTGGCATCAATTGGCCATGCCGCTTGGATTCTTCGACACTATGGTTACCGTGCCGTCTTTATCTGGGGATTGGTTCTGTACGCCGTTGGAGCTTTGATTTCCATCCCTTGCATCAAAGCCAAGTCTTTTGGTGGTTTCTGCGCTGCTATTTTCATCATTGGAAACGGGCTGGGATCTTTAGAAACTGCAGCAAATCCCTTCATCACTGGTAAGCAAACCGAATCTTCCTGTACCCCATGCCTAAAATGCAATCTTAACATGTCTCAATAGTCTGCGGCCCTCCAAAGTACTCCGAGATCCGAATCAATCTGTCACAGGCATTCAATGGAATCGGCACCGTCATCGCGCCTGTCCTCGGCTCATATGTCTTTTTCACCTTTGACGACGAAGCTGCTCTGGCCAACGTACAATGGGTGTACCTTGCTATTGCTGTCTTCGTTCTTATTCTCGCTACCCTCTTCTTTTTCTCTAACATTCCCGAAATCACGGACGCTGGTAGGAGTATTTCCCCTTGATGGTTAGGAGACACGTTACTAATGGAACTTAGATATGGCCTTCCAAGCGCAAGAAACCCACACCGACGCGGACGACAAGCCTTTTATCAAGCAGTATAAGCTTTTCCATGCTGCTTTTGCTCAGGCTTGCTACACAGGTGCACAAGTCGCGATTGCTTCATTCTTCATCAATTATGCCGTGGCCACCAGACCCAACACCGAGGCCGATGTCGGGTCTCAGCTGTTTGCGGGAGCACAAGCGGCTTTCGCTGTTGGACGCTTTGTAGGCGTATTCGTCATGAAATACGTGCGCCCTCGTTTGATATTCTTGGCATTCTTGACGGGCTGCATCATCTTCCTCATCCCCGCCATCGCGATACCTTCCTCCGGCCTCCAAGGAAACGCAGGCGTGGCCATGCTGTACCTTGTTCTGTTCTTCGAGTCGATCTGCTTCCCGACCATTGTGGCGCTCGGCATGCGTGGTCTTGGCCGGCACACGAAGAGAGGCAGTGGCTACATTGTTGGAGGTGTTGTGGGCGGAGCCTTTGTGCCGCCATTGACTGGTTTGGCCGCCGACAGACACGGGAATGGTGTTGGCATGGTCGTGCCGCTTTTCTTCTTGGTAGCGGCCTGGAGCTACTCATATGCCGTCAATTTCGTGGCCAACTACGTCAAGGTTGTGGATGCTCTCGGCGACGCCGATATTGGCTTGCAGCACGCAGAGGTTGATGAGAAGGGTTCAAAGACTAGGCCGTCGGTGGAGGAGAAGGCAGCAGTCGGGCACGTACAGTAGACAAGAAGGATGGGGGGCATTGTATTCGGAGTGAGCGTTGTATGGCTCAGCATTAATTTAGGTTCTTCGCCGTAAATAGTCACGAAGGTCTATAGGAATCACAATAGATGTTGTTCTCATTCACAAGTCTATCTACTCTAGCACTGGGTCTGACCACTCTTCATTGTAAACTCTTACCTATTCATGTCTACATCCTGTGTAATAAGTTCCTGGATGTAGTCGCGTAGACTAGAAATTGGATTGTTTAGACAAGAGTTGTAGCTTTGTTCTGTCTGTCTGTTGACAAAGGCGAATTGTCTACACTTTCGTCTGATGTCAAAGTTTGTATGTTCATGAAAACAACAAGCGAAATGCTTCCTGGATAACAAAGGAGATATGTTAGCCGCCACAATAGATAGAAACCAATAAGGCTTGGATATAATTTCACAACTATCTCCATCGACTTCAAACTGGCTCAGCAAGTTACACACAAGCAACTTGATCTTCTAACCTCCAGTCACCCACCCACTCACTCACTCAATCAATCAATCAACAGCCGCCTTAAAACAGGGAACCGGAATTAAACATGCCTTTTATTGCTACAGGAACCACCGGCGTGCAGTATGAAACCAGCCAGTTGCGGCGCTCAAGCAAGGACTTGATGGTAGATCTGATGGCAACCAAGGTCCCTGTTACAAGGCCAGCCGCCCAAGCTAGCATGGGAAAGTCTTCTACTACGGAGAATACCTCGAAGGAGATGGAGGCCGCGAGCGCACTCGTGTCTCTTTCCTCGGTTCAAACTACGGCCGAGGATGTGGAGGCTGCTAATATCCTACTGGCCATGTCGAGGTCTTGAGATGGCGGTGGTTAGTCGGGCATGACGTCGGGAACGTCCTGTCTGAGTGTCGGAAGCTGTCTTTGACAGTGTGGAAACGACGAGTGGTGGGAGATTATTGGCAGGGAGGTTGAGGCAGGAAGAGGGGGTTGGGGTCTGTTTATAAGTTGGACATAGAGTGCCTAGAAATTGGCATGGTTAATATTGGATGAATTGCTGATGATAAAACATATATTTGTCTTTTGCTTTTCTCTTGCGCAAGCTTCTATCAACAGTAGCTGGTATCAGATCAATCGTTAAAAAAAGGAAACGTAGCAGGCGAAAGCAGCCGCTTGATTGCCTCTATGCACTCTATGTTCCGTTTCTCCTCTTGCCACCGCGCGTGCTCCTATCAATGTGGCCCCTCAACACCTTTCTCGTCTCGACCAGACTCCTCTTCTGTTTGCTCTTGGCTTTGCCCAGGGTCATCAAGAAGTTCTTCTTGCGTGCCTTCTCGCGGTTGCTGGTACTCTTGCCGGCCGCGTCCTTCTTGGACCTGTTGATTGCCCGGGTGCTCTTGTGCTCCTCGCGCTCGGGCTTGCCCTCCTTGGCCAGGGCGACCTTCTCCTCCTTGGTCAGCTTGCGGAGTCTGGCCGGGGCCTCGATGTTCTCGGCCGTCACGCCGTCGTCGAGGTGGCGAGAGGTAGGGTTATTGTTGGATTGACCCTTGCGGACCTTTCCGCCCATGGCTCTCTCGAGAGCTGCCTCCGTGCGGAGCTCCTGGAGTTTCGCCAGATCTGCCGGTGTCAGGATGGTGGTTGTGGCGAGCTTGGCCATGCGCTCGAGCTCAGCGGCCCTCTCTTCCTCATTCTCCTCTTCGTCATCGGAGGATTCCTCCCCACTCTTGCGCTTCTTGGGGGCCGGGGCTTCATCGTCAGAATGGTCCACGTTGATCCAGTCGCCGGAGACGCTACTGTCGTCTGATTCGACCTCCCAGTCGTCTGAGTTGAAGCCGTCATCCTCGTCCTTGTTTTCCTCATCGCTTCCTGCGGTTTCTGGTAGGCCCATTTCAACACGTTTCCGCTTCTTCTCTTCCTCCTTCCACTTGGCAAGGAGTTCTAGACCCTCGATACCACCCGACTCCTCTTCTCCGAACTTCATGTTCTTCAGTGTGCCGGCCCTGAGGCCAATGGTGGCGTCCTTGCCTCGGTCCTTCTTCTTCAAGAGTTCGGGATCGACCTCTCTGAAGAGCGACAAAAGACCCTTGGCGGCCATCATGACACCCTTATCCTTGCTCTTCCGGTACTGAACAAGATCCTGAAGCAGTGTATCGGTCATAGCAAGCGGCTGTCTGGCGCAAATCTCACGAATCGAGTTGAGACCGGCGGCTGCGACCTCGGCAGCCGAGGCCTCCGACACGAATTCATTCGCAATCTTCTGTAATAAAGGTTCGAGAACATCGGGGGGCACCAGATTGTGTGTGCCCTGTGCGAGAGAAGCAAGGAAGGACGTGACGGACTGCTGACGCGGCGTGAGGAATTTGATGAACCACGAGTAGAGCGAAACAATGGTCAGCTTGTGAAGACCGACAAGTCGGGTGATGAGTTGGAGGACGAGGAGCTTCGAGTCCAGGCTCAACTTGGCTTTGGTGTTCTGCAGATGCTTCGAGAAGAGCAGCTCCGAGAACTGCTGGGGATCGTGGAGGAGGTGGAAGGCAGAGAAGTTGAGGGGGTGAGGCTTGTTCTTCTTCCTCTCGGCGCGGTGGACCTTGTCGACGGCCTTCTCGTACGCCTTCTTCTGCTTCTTGGTCTTCTTGTTGATGCCGATCTGATGCCTGATCTTGGAGAGGTCCACCTCCTCGTCGCTGCTCTCGTCCTCCAACTCCTCACGCTCCTTGTCACCGCCGAGGAAGAAGCGGACTGCGCCGACGGCCACCTTTTCGTTGTCCGATAGGCAGGCCTCCTTCATGACGTCCACGGGCTTCGCGTCGGTCCATATTTGGCGCTTCCACAGTTCCCTCGTCAGCTTAATCGCCCAAATGGCCCTCGGCGAGGATCGGTCCGCTGTGACCATGTTGTAGAGGACGGTCTGGATCGTGCGGTTCAGAGGATGGTTGATGGCTTTGGTGTTCGAGTTTCGCATGTCGCTGAGAATCTTCTGGAACAGCACGGCCCTGAAGGACTTGCTGGGGGACGCAACGAGAATGGGGAACAAGCAGGTGAGCACGTTGGCGGAGTCGATGACTTCCTTGCGACGCAGCAGCATCAGACTGCCCACGATCTTATCCCGAAGTTCCGGCCCAAGGATCGTGTGGTGTTGCGACAGAATCGTCTTCAGGTCATCTGGGAAACTGGCTGTCTCTTCGGGGTAGCAGTCGGCGACGTGGGCGATCAGGTCGATCAGGTTCTGGAACGACTCAACCTGCTCGGACGAGGCGGCGGCCGGCGACACGAGGAAGATTTCGCGCTGGGACTCATACTGGTCGAATTGGCGTCGGAAGTCGTCAACGTATGATCTGTCTTCGCATTAGTCCAGCTGAGTTGGGTGAGACAACGAGAAGGCGATTCTTACTTGGGATCTCGACGGATCTTGTATTGCAGGCTCGCGCTATGAGTCCATGAGGTTAGCTGAGGCTTGAGGACCAGCGCATTACAATTGACACATACAAGTCTGCATCGATCTTCTCGAGCGCTGCCACTTTTCTTTTCGGCATCTTTGCTTTTGGTCACAACACAATAATGCGTTGTAAAAAGAATGCCAAAAGACCGGTCACTGAGTGGCGGGGGAAAGTGTATGGCTGGGCGTATTTGAAAATTTGGGAAAATGGGATAGCGATAAGCACTGATAAGCATGGCGGACCTGGATTTTTTTTGTTTAGTTCAGTTTGGAAGGCGACACTAGCGGTATACATCTGATAGGACAACCTACAGACGACTTCAACAAGACAACATGGAGAACAAGAGACTCAAACTTCGCGAAACCTCCAAATCTATCATTTTTAAATTGCAAGAAAAATCTATTATACAACCCATATCATGGGGTGCAGCCCGTCGTCCCTTCTATGGTCTACTCTAGGCAAATATAAAGACGATACCACGCTCAGTCCCGCGCGAAAACGTCCACCTCGTAATCAATTCTAGTCTTCTCATATGTATAAGTTTTGTTGTTTTTGGGAAATGAGTCGTCTAGGAAACCGGAAAAGGCTCTGTTTTCATGCCAAGAGAAATCGCAGGGACTCGGACAAGCCCAGCACTTGGGCACTGCCGAAGTCCCTACCACTCCGCAGCCTCAATCCAATTTCTCCCTACCAGTATGTTCTCCCAGAAAAGTTTTTACTTGGCGATCTCAACACCACCGGTGGCGTTGAAGTACTTCTTGAGGTCACCTGTATCAAACACATTAGCACCAGTCATTTCACCTCGAGTTATTCATTGCGGGAGAACATACCGTAGATGGCGAACTGACCAGCGGTCAGAGTACCAACCATGACCAGACGAGCACCAATACCAGTGAAAGAACCCTTAAGACCGAGCTCCTTGCCGATCTTGACGAGACGAGAGATGGTGCCCTCACCGGGGAGACCCTTGGTCTTGTTGATCTTGGAAAGCATGGTGTCGGCGGGTTGAGAAACAATGGCGGCAGCGAAACCAGCAATCAAACCGGAACCGAGGTTACCAATGGTCTGCTGGGCGTCGGAGAGGGACTCCTTGGGCCAGGCCTTGAAGACAGCCTCGGAAACACGCTCGAAGACGACGAACTTGGCCATGGTGTAAGGAATCCTTGAAGTGTGTGAGCGGATATTGACAAGATAAGCGGCTTGAACTGTTGCGAAGATAACTTACTGCTTGAAGAGGATAGGACCGAAACCGGCGTAGAAGGCACCGATACCCTCGTTCTTGAGCATCTTGGAGAAACCACCGATGAGGCCATTGGCATAGGTAGGCTCAGAGACGAGACGGATACGGGTAGCCTCAAGGGGGCAGAGGGCGATATCGGCGAAGAACTCGGCGGAGGCGGAGGAGGCAAGGTAGACGGCGGTACGGTTCTGGGAAGCAGTCTCGAGGCCGAGAGTGTTGATGGCCTGCTTCTTGAAGAACTCGTATCCACCGAACTTGAGGGCGCCCTGGAGGAAGTAACCGGCGAAGGTAGGGCCGGCACCAGTGAGGAGAGCACCAGCACCCTCAGCCTGGACGACCTGGCGGAAACCACCGATCAGACCACGGTTGTAGGTGACGGGGTCGAGCTGGATACGGGTCTTGACGCTGTATTCCAACCATTGTCAGCTTCTTATCGAGCAAAGTGGCCAAAGCGCATCAATTGAGAGCGGGCCAAGCCCAGCGCAGCCGGCGCATCTTCACGTCCCTCAACGCACGCGGAGAGCGACGATTCGGAGCTCTGAAATTCAACCAATTGGTAGGAGTTAAACATACACATCGACGGGGGTGAGACCACCGTGGGTGACGGAGCAGCAGATGGCACCGGCAAGGGCGAAGCGGGAGTAGAGGGCCAGCCCAGTGGGGGCGGGAGCATCAGCCTTCGCAGCCATTGTGAAAGAAGTGAAGCAGGAGACGAGGAACTAGGTTGAGAGGAGAGGTGATCTGGAGCTGCCGGCCTCGAGGTGGACGGAGAGATCTGGGTAGGGAAGATTGATGGACCTGGAGAAGGCTTGAGGGAGGGAGGGAGAAGATTTGAGACGGGATTGAGGTTGAGGTCTTTTTTTTTCTTCTCGGGGGTAAGGGGGGGCCCGGGGGAAGCGCGCCTATTCGCTTGTACTTGGCCCCTAAGCAACGCCCGTGGGGGACTTTCAGCAGGGAACAAAGTCTTAGCTGTGCTAAAGTGCTCGGGAACACTCGGGTAATCCAGGGCCAACGTCCGCTGCAGCCAATCACGCGACGCCGTTGGCTCTGTTTTTCACTTGCCAAGCTGGCCTCCAGTGTCCTCTAGTCATGATGGATCGTCAAAACACCGAGATCCCGGTCTGCCAGGGAAGAGTCCTTGTTTAACCTCTGCCACTGGACATACGATGCGTTGCCTTTGATGGAGCTGACAGACTATTTCTTGCTTTAGATACCTAGCATCCACCGCTGTATCCTCGGAACAGAGTGAGGCTGAAGCCAGCAAATTTGCTAGCAGCATGACTAGTAGCGGTAAAGCAGCCGTAGCTACATACATACGGCACATATTTTAAGCCCGTAGCCGACACCTCCACGGCTAGACCCACCAGTGAAGTCGCTGGCTTGATCAACGTGGGCCATGTCATGCTGGCTTTGGGGTTTCACTTCGATCGCAATGGCACAATGCAAGGCCACAGGCTCGGTCCAAGCCAAGAGCAATCTACAGCATTGATCGGCTCAAGTCTTCAGGCCAGAACCGAGTTGAGATGATACAATTGCCTCTGAAATTCTTCCGTCCTGATTGGACAAGGGGATGGAAGTGTTCCGGACACAGGGAAGTTGTTTAGCCCTAGGTAGGCATTATTGAAGATGCAGCCACGGTGGGCTTTGGATTCGGCAGCATGGCGATTGGTCAATTGCGCCCCAACGGACGCAACCGTTTCCACGATCAATCTTCTTCCACCGCCTCTCGTATCACATTGACAATGGTGAGTAAGGTATCTTCCCGTCAGTGTATTATCATATGAGGTGTTCAAAATACCTACTTAATTCGCTACCTTCTCCACCGAGCCCGACATTTTGATATATCCGTACGCCGCATAGTAAAAGACATTGTTCTCTCATGATGCACCGTCCGCCCCGGTAAAACGCCTGGTATATGCTTAAAAACCCAGATGAAAATGAGCCACATCTGCTCTCCATGATCAATTACCTCACCATCACACCACGCCAAAAAAGGCATTCTCGTACATGAGCTCCATATCGGGACCTGCCATGTGCGGCCATCCTCCCTCCGCCAGCGTCTTCGCCCTCACCTGCTCACGAACTTGATACAGAAAGCTCGGCGGGCTGACGAGCTTGCCGCCCCTCGCCACGACCTCCTCGTACGCCTCCCAGGCCTTGAGAAACTGCGTCCCAAACGTCACCTGGATGAAGCTGGGCTTCCTGTGTATCGTCTCTCGTAGTCTTTGATTTTCTCCAATGGCCGTCCACGCCCGCTCGATCGTGTCCTCTATCGCGTCCGTCCATCCTCGCTCGATCATCGGGGTGGCGAGGCGGCGTCGGAGCTCCATCAGGATGACCATGTATCCCGGCAAGGGGAAATGGTAGCCGGTGTACCACCGGTACTGCTGCAAGTGCTCCGACGACTGGAGGATGTTGTCGTACTCGATTAACTGTATGGCCTCGAGGAATATCATGTCCCGGCTGGCGTCGCCCAGCGCCTCGGCATCCTCGGCCTGGTACCGGGCGAGCCAGCTCCCGATTCGCATCCTGCAAAACGTCTGTCGGGTGGTGATGATTGTGCAGCAGTGAAGAGGTATCTTGGTGTCGCAGTGTTTGAGATACTTCGACTCCACGTATGCACAGTAGTCGTCGAGTGAGTACGCGGGGCCGCCTTGACCTGCACGCTTGATGGTCCCCCCGGGTTTTGACCCTGAGCGGGTCTTGGTATTGCTGCCGTGCTCTAAAACCGCGGTCGCGAATTCTAATCGGGTCAGAGCAAAGATCATCTCGGTCGGGCCGGTGTGCTCCTTGACCGGCTCGGTGCCGTGGACGTGAAGGTCGGAGTCGTTGACATTCAGAGGTAGCTTGACATTTCCGGGGGTGGAAATCGATGTTACGCTCAGGCCCGTCGTCTCTCCCATCCGGCGGTCATGTCCCACGATGGTCCACCATAGGCGTCGACGCTGTTCGATCTCGAAGGGCGAGTGGCTGAATTGTTCAGGGTCGCTGTGGCATCCCATTCTCTGTGCGAGACGAACCGCGATGCTTGCAAGGCAGGAGACCTCGCGAGGGTCGACGAACCACCGAATAGCCAGCTTCATGGCAGATACCACGTTAGCTGCCAGACTTGAAGGAAATATTGGGAGAGTTTGGGAGACGTACAATATATAAAACGTATGCTTGTAATAAAATAAGGTTGTCGGTACGCATAAAATCGGCGTTGATGAGTGCTCTGTGGGTTGCAGAGTGATATCTTTGCACGAGATACTCTTTTGACCTACCAAATGTTCTCTCCACGGTATCCTCTGTCGATGTCACAACAGTGAGGAGATATATGGAGAACATAAGAGCCTCAATGTTCTTGGGCACTTCTGTAATCTGTGACGCAGCCTTTATAATGTGGCCTTGGACTGTGGGGACATGCGTGACCTTTAGCAAGGGGTCGATGCAATTCAGATATATTTGCCAGTGTTGCAAGATGTGTACTGGAGAAGGATGCAACTCGGACACCGGAGAAGAGACGTCAGGCTCTGCGAGGTGAGACTTCGGAAGGGCAGGATCTTGGTAGATCTGATCAAACACGTCATACAAGGTAGAGTTGTCCTGGTCCTCACTGGAATCATCCCGCATGATCCGCTCTGCAGCACGATACGGGGTGTCCTGAACAACGTGTGAGTTTGACGAAGAATCAGCTACTTGATGGACTCCTTGTTGAGAACCAACCTCGCGATGTGTAGGAAATGGCGGGCTCATGGACCTATTCAAACAAGACGATTTCTTTAGCGACGCTTTCCAAAACCAAGTCATACGAGGATACTTACCCGTATCGAGTCCTCTCCTCGTCATCCGAGCTGTCCCCATCCACCGACATTGCCCCGGGCTGTCTCTTCCCACGCTGAGCCTCCTTCTGCTCGAGAATACTCTGCGGATCAATAGGATCGAAGTTTATCTTGTTCGCGACGAGCATCTTCTCATACACGTGGATCTGGGCGAGCAGCATCTCCCTGGGGACCGGCTTCTGGCGGCGTCGTGACGTTGGGTGCGAGGCAGAACGGCACTCCACTTTGGCCTTGACGCAGTTGGAGCAAGGTTTCATTCTGTCGCACCGCACCTTGCGCTGGTGGCAGAGGAAACAGCTGGTGCCACGACCAGACCTTGAGGCCGCGGTGTTGGGGCGTTGAGAAGACATATCGTCGACTCCTCTGGGTCGGGATCAGTATGGGCATCACACAGAAAGGTGCTGCCTGATGCTGATGGACAGCACACAATGCTTATATCATACAGATTACACCACTCCAGATGGCCTAAGTCGGCCGACTATCTCCCCCGGCATATCACTTTAAACTCGGTACCGGGGGTGGGTAGACAATGGGTATCAGCAGACGGCCTGCATAGCCGCGCGTAGCTAAGCCAGGTTCATTGGGTTAATATATGGGTATGGGTCATCTCAGAAAGCCAGATTTGAGCGGCTAGCAGACCGCTCACCTATTCTGGCGCGTGCCATGAAGCCAAGTCGAATCCACATCGGGCCCGAGCATCACGGTCCCTCGTGGCGGGACCCTGAGAGCGGCTCGGGTCCGAATCCTTGGCGGAGTCCCCGATCCAAAGCAGCAGCTCCTCCTCAAACGGGTAAAAACAACGAAAGGAGGGACGACGGAAAGCCATCGTGGGGAGATGTGACTGGGCCACCTCATCGCCAACTGGAACCTAGATTTGGCACGTTGAACGTCCATGCGGGAGGGCATGTCATCAGGCCAATGAGAGGGATGTGATTTTCCCAGGCCTCAGAGGCTTGGGCCGCCCTACGAGGAACGCGATGTGACATTGAATGATAGTTCTTGCTCTGCCGCTCGTGTACTGATGGGGGAACCGTCCCGCTGGGAGCCTTCTTGGGCGCTTCTAGACATGCACATTGCACCGGTGGTGGTGATGCACCCGAAAATTGAGCCCCCAAAGGCTTGGCGGCAGCCCTGCAATGATCATCATCGCGACCGAGACAAGGGCGGAAACTGGCCGTTGTGGAGTCGGAATGAATGAGTTGCAAGCCTAGCGCGAGATATCACCAGGTCGGGCAATTGCTTGTGGGCAGGAGGTTGAGACAGGCAATTAAGTTATTATAGTTCTACCTAGCACTTACTTGTGTCCATAGATCAACAATTGGCCATCTAACTTACCTAGGTAGTGGCACGTTATCGCCAATTTGAGGCCCTTGTTGAATCTGCCAGTTACCGCAACCTGACACAAACCGCCAATCGGACGCTAATGATGGGTCAAAAATAAACGCCGTCCTAGAGCTAGGATAACTTTCTCCGCGCGGGATCCCCTGAGACTTCACCATCCGAACATCAATCCCACGGGTTCAATCGTGCCCGAGCTCTCCAGCCGTGGATTTCCACTATCAACCAGACTTTGGCTACAATCCCGAGCCTTGAAATGGCAGGTGCTGATCTCAATCTGACACGTCCCAGGATCAGGATCATATAGGAGCTTTGATACCGGCCGACATCCTGCTTGACCGATGAGGTTGAACGCACGCACAGCAGGTGTCGCGTGTGTCCCATGTTCAACAGGATTAAGCGCACACGGATTGCCACGTTTGGCATTGCCTGGATCGGAGAAAATTGACCTTGCCGGCGCTCCATCGCAGCGGGACCATAAACCTGGAACCATACCCTGTTCCTAAGCCAACAATCCATCACTCGAATCTCACTCAGAAGAAGCAGACAACAATTACTACCTGCCATTTCGCCCCAGAGCTGAAGACGCTCGGATATGAGCAAGTTTTTAGGCTGATCATGCGACGGGAGCTCAGCTACTGAACGATCCCGAACCATGTTTGGGGTTATCGCCGTTCGCTCCAGGTTAACTGTGCAGCATACCCTGCCAACAGCCATCAGAGTGGCCGGCCAAACCCGCAACTCCAAGGTCACGTATTTCTCCGTCATCTAGACGGATGAGGCAGGCTTGAAAACTGAGCACATTATCGGTCACCGGTCACCGGCTGTACCGCTCACATCGCCGCCCAAATAGCTTCACCGGAGCTCTAGCGTCAGAAGTGTGTTTCAAAATATACTTATCTTCCCCGGATTTCCAAATATGGACTTGCGAGGACGTCCCAGCTGTTTGGACCTGTGCTAGCCCATCAATGGTGATACTGGGTTGGGTGACCGTTGCTCGAGCGCCGGGGAGGCTCACGCGCGCGCGGTGGGCTAGTTCTTCGGAATCCCCAAAGAAACGGCCGGTTTAAGCCAGATTATCCACTGGACGAGGACAGGCCATCTTCCCGCTGACCGGTGCTCGCGAAAACAAATAAGCGAGGAAAATAGTCACTCACGGCAATGGCTATTGAGGGTGTCATGGAATACGAGATGTTGAGCTGGTTGGACAGCGCGCGACTCCTCCTCAGCCAACGTCCCACTCACGAACCGACTTCGCAAAAGGGCTCAAGGTGCTCAGTTCTAAAGAGTGGTCAGCATGTAGGTTCTTGCCTCGTCACCGGCGTGGTGTGCATATTGCGTCTGGCCAGGCATCGCTGCCTTGGATGGCAAAGTACCACCAGACTTCAGGGTAGCAGCTGAGTGATGTATGGCATGACGACGGATAGTGAATGGCGGGTAGAAGGACCTGTGTGGTCTTACACACTGCATCCCGTCACCTGTGGACGACCATGCGGCAAATTCGGTTGCCCAATGGCATCAAGGAGAAATCAGGGCCGTCGGCCGGTTGCACCCATGAAGTCATCATGTATTACGGTCATCTTAGCGAAGTGCGGCTCTCCGCGCATCGCGAGGACCCCATTAAGCAACTGGACCCATGCATCATGCCCAACTCATGTATGCACATGTTTCCTGCCAAGGATACAACTCGTGAGCATCATCTTGTTGGCTTGGCGATGGCGCTCTGCATGTCGTGGCAGGGTGCGGCCTGGTCTCGATCGATGCCCTCCGAATTACGCCCTTGCGTAAAACTCTAGAAGGAGGTGAGCTATGAAGACTTGGAGAGCGACGGGAAAAAGCAAATTCTTTTCTTCTCGATTCGATTGGTTCGGTTCGACAATCGGCTCCAGCGTCCCGGATTGACTGCCCCGGTGGGCAGAGACCAAGCAGAGTCGAAGGTTGAAAGACAAGAGGGTGTGGATATCCCGTATTGTTCAAGTCGATGATGAAGGGTAAATCAGGTCCAGTTGGGCTGGGCGCATGTTTCCTGCATCCTTAGTCACCGGATTGGGGACCCTGCACCCGATCTCAGCTTCCGGTCTGCCTCGTATTCAAGCATGCAGAGGTCATGCCTTCTGCAGGTTCTAGCTTGCCAACGCATGTGTGTATGTAGCTTGACGACATGGGTTGCGGTGATTGCCTTGGCTGGCTTCTATCGGCCCAGCCCTTTCATGACTCCTGCCAGCCTTTTCGCAGGCAGATCAGGAATACGCTGAATGCGATGCAACGGCACTATGAAGCGAGCTGACTGAGGGGAGCTCCCCTGCCTAGTGCACGTTGAGTTCCCCTCCGCATCCTGTTTGGAGGGGCACGTTTTGAGTTTGATCGCTCTGTTTCCTGCATTGGGCCCTTCAACGTACTCGCTCTCTAGCACTGAGAAAGGCGTTGAGCCTAGCCTTAAGCATAATACAGCGAAGCCTCTGTCCTGTCTGTGGCCTGGGAATCCCTGCCTGCCACTGGGACCGTTACCAACAGTTCTTTGTTTTCGTTCGGTTTCCCCCACTTCCAAGGACAGGGGTAGCAGGAGAAAGTTCTCAATTCAACACCGATACATCCGCCTTTCTCATTAATCCAGAGTGGAGAAATACTACCTTATCCAAATCCTCACGAAAAGGCAGCAAGACAGCCGAGAGTAACGATTTTCATAGGTAGGGGGTTGGGTAGAGATGTAGGTTTTCTTGGCTGGGAAGTAAACGAAGCGAGGGTGGCTTCAACCACTGATCACGATCATTCTCCAACCTTCTCCTCATTAGCTGCTGTGGGCAGGTTTCCGGAGAAACGTGATGGAGAAGAGGGGCATGAGCGAAAAGGCCAGGGCTGGTAAATAAGTGGCTGCACTGTAACGTACCACTACCACCCCAAAGGTCCAAAGCTTCTGCATGTCTTATCAACTCGTCACTCCATTAAACAGTGCCTGGGGAGATTTTTTTTCTTGCACGTTCACTCCCCTGCATATTCCACCCCCTTCGACGCCCATATTGCCCTGATGTAGGTGTGCTCTCCTGCAAGGCAAAAGTAAGCGGCCCTACGGAAAGGGTCGCCTGGGAGGGAGACACCCACACGAAGCTCTTGCATGACGGAAGAAGAACTGCAAAGGGGCAAGGGTAGCCGGCTACCTATCAGGCAGCGCCAGCGTTCCAGAATGCGAGGGAACGTAGTTCAAATCAAGGATTTGAGCTGACTGCAGGCCTCGCCTATGGTCTTTGTGAAGACCACCAACGGCTCAATCTTGGCAATGGGAGATAGGAAGATCTCAATTGTATCGACGACTCGTGCTACCATACTCGACTAAAGTTTGAATCAAGAAGCTTTTGAGATCGTTACTTCATGCCCAAATAATAGGGCATGTGGAACAGGGTTGACGATATTCAGTCCCGGTATCAGCCCTCTCTGTGTCTCGTACGACGGCTGTATAAGCGAAGAGGGTGCAAGTTGCCACGAGCCAATGGGTCTGTGTGGTGGTCGTGCCAGGGAGGGGTGTCTCTCATTGATCTGTGATGGGGATCAACTAACAGCACCAGCCCAATTGATGGACCGGCACTTTGATCGTGACGATGATAGCACAAAAGGACATGGCCTGGGGGGCGCTGGATGAGGTAGGGTTGGGCAGAGCGAGGCAGGGCAGGGGTTGTCTACTACTACATCTTGGCTCGGCAAAGGCATGGCCGCTTGAGCTCTTGGCTGGACTGGCCGCCAATCATCGATCGATCCTCCGTTCGATTGGGATGCCAGTCTTATTGGTAGCAACCTCGTATTAGATTTCGAGCATGGAGAGAACCAGTTGGCACATGGTATAAGATCTGATGGCTCCGGGTCGCTGGGTGCCTCCCGCTCTTCTGAGACGGTTCACGTTTTACTCGTCTCGTTTGAGTACAAATCTACTGGCATTCTATACACAGTCGTTATCCACTACCCGGACTCTCGCTTACACGTTCGTTCCTAGCTGTCACTTTGATCCGTTCGCTAGCCCTAAAATCTGGGGTGTTTCAGCCAGCCCTCGTTGACAATGAAGGGCCTCATCTTCATTGGCGCTATGGCCATTGGCCTGGCATCTGGCCATGAATATCCGGACTGTGAGCACGACAACTGCTACAGGAATCTCATTGACACACGTTTCAATGGTGAAAAGTTCTGCTTCGAGTTTCTTTCGGGCACTACTACTGCCCCTTCTGCTATCCCCACGGATTTCAATAATTGCCAGGGCGATGTGACCAGGGTTTCCTCTGCTTGTTCTTGCATCACTTACACGGCCACACACACAAGCGAGCCTCCCACATCTACCCCTTCTACTGAGACCGTCCCAAGCACTGAATCAACTACTCCAACATATACCAAACCAACTCACACCAAACCTACACACACCAAACCAACTCACACTAAGCCTACGGAGACTGAGACTTCATGTACGGAGACGGAGACCACTCCCACCTACACCAAACCAACCCATACAAAGCCAACCCACACCAAACCCACTGAGACTGAAACTACTCCCACCTACACCAAGCCGACACACACTAAACCAACTCACACCAAGCCAACGGAGACTTCGACTACATGCACAGAGACTGAGACTACTCCCACCTATACAAAGCCAACTCACACTAAGCCAACACATACCAAGCCTACACACACCAAGCCAACGGAGACTTCGACCACATGTACAGAGACTGAAACCACTCCTTCTCACACTCACACCAAGCCAACCCATACCAAGCCTACACATACCAAGCCTACAGAGACTACTACTCCCTCACCCACCAAACCCACACACACTAAGCCAACCCACACAAAGCCTACACACACCAAGCCAACGGAGACTTCGACTACGTGTACAGAGACTGAAACCACTCCTTCTCATTCTCACACCAAACCAACTCATACCAAGCCTACACATACCAAGCCTACACACACCAAGCCAACGGAGACTGAGACTACATGTACGGAGACTCAACCAACGGAGACTACTACTCCCTCTCACACCAAACCCACCCACACCAAACCTACTCACACCAAACCAACGGAGACCAAGCCTACGGAGACCCAACCCACAGAGACCAAGCCTACAGAGACTCAACCCACAGAGACCAAGCCCTCGCACACCAAGCCCACACATACCAAGCCATCTCACCCACCTCCTCCTCCTACTACCACAGAGTGGACAACCTCAACTATCTATACAACGACTTGTATCACCGTCACCACCTGCCCTCCAGAGGTACCAAACTGCCCTGGCACCACCACTACCATCACTACCACAATTCCTGTAACCACGACAGTGTGCCCTGTCACTAGCCAGCCTGCGACCACCGTTGTGGAGAGCTCCCACAAGCCTCCTGTTCCATCCTCTGCCCCGCCTGTTATCGGGAGCTCAACCTTTGTGACGATTCCAGTCACCAAGTCAGAGAAGCACGAGGCACCAGCTCCTTCAAGCTCGGCACAGCCAACACAGCCCTCGCAGCCGGCCCAGACAACGCAGCCGCCGGCTCACACAACACAGCCTGCACCCGTACCGGCTGGGGCTGGTCAAGTTAGCGCCGCGGTCCAGATTGCCTTCATTGCTGCTGGTCTGGTGGCTCTCATGTAAGAGGTTGTGAGGGCTACGACGAGTAAGATTAACGCTACGGAAAGCACTTCACAATAAAGAAAGAAAAAAGAAAAAAAGACGAGAAAAAAGAGAGACAAGAGAGCAATGGACGAGAAACGGAAAGAAACAAACCAACGACGTCAGGAACGGCCTGACGCATGAACATGCATGACTGCAACGTCATACAACGATCCTTTACATAATTTTTAGTCGATTTTTGCCCCTGGCATACCATTTTCAAGACATGATTTATGATAGCATTTTATTCTTCAGACATCGGTGTCTCTCTTGCTGATGGAATCCAACGGTCTGTGGGAGTGGGGAAAGCGAAGTATGTTGGCTGTTGGGTTTCGTCATGCTTCAAGGCTGGAATAGAGCATATATGACGGTCTTGTGGAGGACACAATATTAGTAATATAGGATTTTATCAAACTTCCTTGCTCATACCACCTACCTAGCTGAATGGCCTGCCTGTGTTTATGGCGGAGAGAGATGGAAGCATTTGTGGTAAAACCGATGTCTCCAGCCCCTGTCTCGTGGCTTGAGTTCGAGCAGCGGACGGACTTTGCCAGCGTTTGGGTACATGCGGCGGCGACGCCACGCTAGGAGGGAGATGACGCCACAAGTAAGATATTATTAGTTGTGGCTGGGACCAATCATATACCAGATTCATCAAAAGATGGTGTGGCGTAGGCTGTGGCGTAGGCTGACCAGTGAGCCACACCACGAGCTTGGAAAGCCTTCTTTATCTGCTTTGGGCGCCTCGTCGGGCTGTGCTGCTGCCTTACCGTCGGAAATGCACGAAACCCCCTGATCCCCTCTAGTTTCTACATTTTCTCACCCGGGATCGGTTCCACCCGCTGAGTAGATGGGCCAATGCTTCTAGCTAGCGCTGCGGATCGAGACGGCTCGCTGTCAAATACCACAGATGTGGTGTTGCCCCCTCCATCTTTTTTCATGCCGTGGCACCATGGCAGCGCTTTGGACACGGTGACCCTCGTTTCCCAGGCCTGCAGCTCGGAAATCTCCCATGGGGCCCGTTCGTCGCACTTGAAACACACAGGTGGCTTGGTCGCTCTCTAGGACAGCGAGGGCCAATCTTTCTGGCAAAACCGCCTGGAGAGCTACAAAGCCCGCAGCTCGAGTGGCCAGGCTGACCAGGCTGGCTACCTAGATGGCGGCTCATTGCGGCAATCAGGATGCGATCCGCACCTCCCACTCGATGATCAGTCAGTGGAGTCCAGGAGTCTGGTTGTTCAATGCAGGAGCCGGCGCAGTAGCTCCCCGCCACTGAAGACTGGGGCCGGGTCTTGGGTTCGTCAGGAAAGGAAATACCACCACCCTTGGCCCATCCCATAGCCGCGATCGTGAATAGGGCCTGGCTGACGGACCAGGGGCGCAGTCCGAAGAGCTAAACCGACTACTCGTGTCGGATCCCCCGCGATCAGGATATGAAATAGACAATCCAGGGAGCTGTTCAGCTGGGCCGTGACCGTGGCAGGGCTTGCAGGGCCTGCTTGGCTTGTCCGGACCCTTAGTGAAGACTCGAAATCTCCGGTTGTACGCAGGGATCTGGTGTAAGAAAGGGCCCCCAAATTCGATTGCCGTACATGGGCATACTATTATCAGCCTTGCGGTCGTCCCGTGCCTCTGCCCATTCTTTTAAGCGCCATCATCGCCCACTATGGGCCGGTGTGGCTAGTACTCCCCGCGATTTGGCATACCAGGATTGTTGCCGTTCTTCTTTTTGCACTTTAACAACGACCCGTCACATTTCTTTCGTCCTGGCTGGCTCTGTGAGGTCGGCTTCGACAAGCAAAAGCCATGATGAATCAGGCTTCGCTGTCGCGGCTGGAGATTCCAAAATCATCTTGCTCCCCGCCATCGGGTTCTCACCTGGTGTCAGGACGGCCGGCGTTATGGACACTCTCTAGTCAGCGAAAGATGTGCCGACTCTACCTGTACACCACACTCAAGATCAACGAAATACTGGCTGTCGTTTATCATACCCAGAACGTGGAAAACTCCCCAGGGTACGTCACACCCACGACCCAGACTTGGACGAAAGACTAACTTGGAGTGTAAAGCAAAGACTCGGCTCAGAAGAAGCTCAAGGAGCTTCTTGACAAGGAATATCGATGGCTTAAGCCAGCTGACGAGAGCGACATGTCCAGACGATACACTCAACTAGTCCAGTCACCAACCAGATCAAACCCTCAGATTAGCTCGATCATGACCCGCCCAAGCTCTCGTTCAGACCCTCCTCCGTATTCGACCAACTCTTCACCCGCGCCCATCAAGTCCGAAAGGGAGGTTCACTCTGCAACTCTTGAGAACATGCCTGAATATTCCTGGAGCCACAGTAGCACACCAAACCTGGTGCTGGGTTCTCCCTCGGCAAATTTATCTGTTCCTGGAGCGGGTGAGCAGTATGCGGGTAGCTCACGCCGCCGATCCTCAGCTAGCCCAGGGACGAATCTTCATCCAGCCATGTACCTAGAGAGGCAGGGATCGATGATGTCGACATCTACTAATCAAACTACAGGCTCGTTCAACCGACTGCTTCCTGACTACTCTGAATCTTATGTCGACTCCGTCCGAAAGCTTGTCAAAAGATACACTGCACCTCTTGGGACATCGATGTTGGAGCGAATGGTACCTGAGTCAACTGTGTGGTATAACGACGTTGATGCACCATCTTGTCAACCCGGTCGGCCATTTCCACTTCCGGGGGATTTCCTCACTCTCGATGTGCAACTCCAACAGCAGGGGCATTGCTTCCCGCAATCCCAAGAGCACAACTACCGATGGTGCCTATGTCACATTGTCGCGGAGATTTCAGAGCGGTCTTGGGTCATTCCTCAAGGTCCCACCCCGTTCGCACATCAGTTGCTGACTGCTGGGTTACCGCCTTCCCAGGTAGGGTACCGGGACGCTTATGGAAACACTGCCTTGCACTTTCTCGCTGCGAGAGGATTTCTCGATCCTTTGCTTAATGCTCTCAATGCTCAGCCTGTGTCGGCTGTGGCCAACGCCAAGAATAGCGCTGGGCAGACCTTTGCGCATGTGCTCCCTCCATCGCTGCTGGGGGATCTGGACGCGACCTGCCGACTGCTAGATTTCCTTCTTAGCAAAGTATTTCCTGATGGTCAGAGGTTCAATATTGGTGCTCGCGATGACTATGGCCGGACCATTTTTCACCTGCTGTTATCTATGGACCTTTCGAGAAATGCGTTGCAGTTTCTTTTGCAGCGGTATGGCGGAGTGTTCCATGCCCCGAGAGACGCATTCAACCTTATGCTCGTCGGCCAGGAACCCATTCCTTATGACCCTTCGCACGATGCAACTTCCCATCGCTCGAGCCCAGAGTCGTCTGATTCCGAGAAAGAGATATCCCTTGGTGCCGAGCCTTACTACAAGGAAGCCCGTCTTTTAGAATTGGCTCGGAAGGCTTTGGACGACCCAAAGAAGGAAGACTCGGAAGGCCGAAATGGGCTCCATTGTCTTGCGATGGCATCGCTTAGCAAGGCCACCGCCGTCAACAAAGCTGAGCAGAGCAACCGAAATTCCCCGCCACGTCTAAGGAGAAGGGTCCAAACAGTACAT
The DNA here is from genome assembly GCA_902006505.2 of Clonostachys byssicola. NCBI lineage: Eukaryota > Fungi > Ascomycota > Sordariomycetes > Hypocreales > Bionectriaceae > Clonostachys > Clonostachys byssicola. The sequence goes on from CABFNO020001560.1 coordinate 2,049,437, forward strand.
GGGATTATTGACTCGTCGATTGACCGACTCAATCTCCGACATAGACTAGTGGATGAGCTGCTGAGCAGCGGTGTCGATCCGAACCATTACGACAGCAATGGGAACACGCCACTTATGGCATTCACTGCCGAATTGCCTGAAGACGATGATTACAAAACCGGGCCTATGATACTAGATCTGCTCTTGAAAAAAGGCGCCGACGTCAATGCCCGAAACAGGGGTGGAGAGACCGCGCTGCATATCGCTGTGCGATGTGGACGGAAGCTTGCTGCAAGGGCCTTGATCGAGCACGGAGCCAACGTGCACGCCCGGGATGCTGCGGGGAGGAGCGTTCTCATGGTTGCTGACGTGAAGATGAAGAGCGCTCGGGAGGATGACGCCAAGGAGTATGCGCACTTGGAAGCCTGCCGCGCCTATCTGAGTGGCAAGGCGGGGGCTGTACAGGAACCAACCGTGCTCCAGGAATGGGGATCCCGGTCGATGTGATAGAACTATCTCTGACAGTAGACTAGATTTTTTTACTTTATTTTGAGCATTATACCTGAACTTTTTGGTTTTGTTTTTTGTGGTTAAAGTGGATGGGGCGTTTTGGCATTGTTAGGAGCTTTGATTTTCAGGATCGGGAGACTGGGATGATCTGACTTTGTCAGCCTCTATTACACAAGGGAGGCTGTAAAAGCATGATCTTTTCATATTTGGCGTCTTGGAGTTCTCCTCCAGGCTACGGAATATACGGAACATAACTTGGATTCACTGATACTTGGGACATGATTTTGCATTCGAAAGGGAATTCTGCATTTTTTTTTATCAACAGCATAAAATCTCAAAGGAAATAATAGGAAAAAGAAAAGCCGTTAAGTCTCGCATAAGTGAGCCCAAAAGAGATTTCAGAAGAGAAAAGAAAAATCCTTGGAGTGGTTCATTTGCCTTCAGACTTTGATTTGTCTTCAGACTCTGTCACTCCTCCCCGGTCCTTTTTTGTTCACGCGATCTTTCAGGCTTCCAAAATTGACAAAAGTTGTAGACAATGAAACTAAGGCAGAGTACGGTAGCCGGATAAAAAAGGCCAAAAGGGAGCAAGGTACCAAAGAGAGGCGCGGAAAGGTCGACACTTGGTGCTAGTAGCCTGACGGGCCGCAGTGGTCTGAGATCCATGGAAACGGGAGGCATGGTGAGAGGGTCGGTCGGTTGCCCGCGTTTCTGCTGGAATATGTCTGTGTCGAAAACTTGGAGATAGCGTGGGTGCTGGGTGGAAGACTTCTTGATAAAGGTGTTAGCCGCAACGACAAGAATAGTGAAAGCAACGGCAGAAAGAATGGCGATGACCAAGGCATATGTTCCTACCTCGTATGGACCTTGAGCAGTTATCTTGGTCACCTAGAGTGACAGTGCGGAGGTGGTCGCGGGAAAACTGGTTCGGGTGGTCGCTTGGTTGCGTATCCCCTTCTGCAGGCATGCAATGACCCCGATGGCTCGGTACAGGATACTTTGGGTTCTTCGACTCCAGGCCGTGACAATGCCAGCAACCGAATATAGTCAGAAGAATTATAGCCCCAACCATAGGGAGCACAATCGTGATGCCGAATTTGTCACTGTCACTCAAGGCTCGGGTCAGCAGCGTGGTAGCCTCTAGAAATCTGCGAGAGCTTGGGATAGGAGACATACCCGTTGCTTCTCTGGTTTCTTGGCTCTCGAGAATGGTCAAGGACTCTCAGATGAGTGGAGGCGAACCGTGCCAGAATAACTCGGGATTCCAGTGGCCTTGACTTCTAGGTTCCTAAGCCAAGCAATGTCAGTACAGATAGCCGAAACAGAGAGTTAGGGTGCCAAAACCCACAACGACAGCGAATTCTACGCGAGATGGTCTCTTGGTTGCGTTTCCCTTTGCGCAGACCCGGAATTGCTCGACGCAGTGTCCTTCCTGTCTGTTCGCTCTTTGCGCAGTTCCCAAATAAACCAGAAAAGCCAAATCGCGAAAAGACCGATTTGGATAATATTGATGATTGATTTAACCTTCGCCTTCTCTTCTTCGGCCGAATCTCGAGTCAGAGGCATAGCCGCCAGTAGAAATTCGCAACGGCTTTGTACAAGAGGCTACAGTAGACCTGATACTTTTCTTGTCTCTTGGCTCTAGATAATGGCCAAGGACTCTCAGATGTGTGGAGGCGAATGGTGCAGAAGCCAAAATACCTTACCTAGATATGCGATATTTGGGCTTCTATATACTGAGGGGAAAGCGAGCGGCAGACCTTTTCCAAGGGTCCATTCTTCGAGCAAACATGCAAATTTTCGTTTGTGGCACAATGGGTGCCTGCGTGGTGGCATAGTTATTAAGTGCGACGGGGTGAATGAATGCACACTCCCGACAAAGCGCTAGAGTTCGGGACATTGCAGGCTGAAAGAGGGGAGTTTTAATTGAGACAGTGCCTTCCACAACATTGTTTGAGTGCTGAGGCCAGTGCCATGATTGCCTGTAGCACACACAATTGGCTGTTCCGTTCCTGCAGGCACAGTTACTTCAGGCGTGCGTGTGACACTGACTGACTAACCTGCGTCCGACATCTCAGAAACCTGCTCTCCTTCTTCCTCCACCGCCGGGCGCACAAAACAAAAAAGCAAATAGACAGCCATCTTCACGAGCACAGAGAGGATTTTTGCCGCGCCTAGGCACTGCCCCGACACTAGACTCTGCAGCTTTCCTGGTCCTGGTGCCTCGCCATTCACGCTGTTCCGTCTTCCCCGCGTGCCGGCCTGTTCTCGTGTCTTTATTTGTGCCACAAACAAAACGGACAACCGCTCAAGTCTTCATTTGCCGGTCCATTATCCACCCTTTGTTCCATCCAAATGCATCGTCACCGGGCAGCACCATTCCTTGCTTGATCGATCGCCTCAAGCCAGAAGCCATCCTAGCCAGAGCTAGGATGGGCTAGTAGAACGGAAAGCGAGCGACAGTTGAGAAAGAGGCTGTCTCCTATCAATACCGAGATGACGAATGACTTTCGATTCAGTATTCCCGATATTCTTCGGACTTTTGCCCTGTTTCCATCGCTACCAGCAGAGCTTCGGCAAGAAATATGGCACAGCGTCATTTCCGAGCCGGGCATCCATTTTGTCAAGTTCGGGGACGAGGACTCCAAGTTAACCTGGGTATCAAGGCCATCCCAAAGGTTGGAATCGACTGTAGAGGGATGGCATTATCAAGCACTCGTCAAGCAACGTGCTCGGAGAGAAAGACGTGAGGGCAGTCTGAAACGAATTGCAGATGCAAGATTGACTCCACTCGAGTCAAACCACAAAGCAGACATCTCAAATTACAAGACACTACGAGAGGAGCTAGCAAAGATATCCGCTGTATGCAAAGAGTCGGCGGCATTCGTTTCCAGCCTCGTTTCCAGGCCTGGCACTCTATCGTATGAGGGCGGTGGTCTTCTTTCCTTGCAGGGCTCCCAGGATGTGGTCTACATTGAATATTTCCCTATAGGGATTTATCAGACGGGTTGCGCGCTGGCAGTCGACCCATTCTACCCAGAACTTCAGAAGATCCGCCGCGTCGCCGTGCGGTTTTGTCATCAATGGCAGTATGATGAGTTACCGGTTCGATGCGCATTTTGTCGACAAGTTCACACGTCTGGTACAAGAAAGTCATACCCTACACATCTGTATCAGTTCCTTGCACGGTGTTTCCCGAACCTCGAGCAGGTCTGGCTCATCGATTACTTCCTTCGTCCAAGGGCTGCGGGGAACAACGCTTCCAGCGTGCCTAAGGAAGATAATGACGCCACAAAGGGCCCTATTGAGAGAACTCTTCACAAGTTTCGGTGTCATGGCAGGATCTACCACGAAGCTACACCAGGCTTGTGGAATGTCAAGGCTGATTCGATGGAGGTGAAGACATGGCTTCAGGAACGCTTTGTCAGGTACGCCAAAAACAGCAGTCACAGCCGCGTCAAGGGCCCAGAAAAGGTCAAATTTGGCTTTCTGGCGTGTGACTGGCAGTACCAGTATACCTCGCCTCTAGTAGTTGCGGGAAGAAAAATATCAAAGTACTCGAGTCGATATAAGCGACCGGTCAGTTTACCCAGGCGATTTCCACCTACAGCTCATGGGCGGATGGAAGACTTGCGGCACAGTGGGCACGCAGACAATATGCAAACAGATATCCCATTTGTATTTGGTCAAGGACGCTATCACGATTTTAACCCAGAACTGAGGCTTTGACTCTTACTCTCTTGGCTGTCTTTCTTGTGCCCCTGCCTCTGCTCATCTCAAGACTGTTGGGAAGCTCCTTTGATTGCATGAATAGCGATAGAATGAAATTGAACTGGATACGATACGATGAAAAAGAGACTTTGCGCATCTCTCCTTGCCCCTATAAACCAAAGAATAACCCTAATCGAATAGATTATCTTACATTTTTAAATCACATATATTTTTAAATTGATTAAAAAAGGTTCACTATACTAGTCGATCATGTCTTCATTCCATACATCCCTACTCAGGTACCTGAAGGCAGAAAAGTTAGGACGGTAACGTCAGATCATGTCTGAGCTTCCTCTCACCACTTTGTTTTCCATAACCCTGGAAAAGAGGTCACGCGTAGCATTGAGCTGCCAACGCATACCTTTAAGCGATCGTCCGTTACACGTCCGCTAATTGCAGGCAGGTTGCATCCGTGAAACCCACCATTTCGCTCGACGTATCAAATTGGTCGCCCGGAAGCCTCATCAGCTTGTGGTGGAAGAACGCTCTTTGAAAAGAATTCTATCTCTTTTTCAGATCGCCCTCAATTTTCAGTTGAATGAAAAAGTCAAAAGACTTAAACACAGCTAAATTGATTGTACTCATTGTGCCCGTTAGTATTTAATTCTTACACGTTGAGCCAAGAGACCTCTGGAACCGTACGAGGTATAGGGTACTTAGGTAGTATTGGTGGTACAGGCGCTGAGCCCAACAGGTCATTGACATCGGGACCTGGAACTCAATTCATGCACCTTCCTTCTTCTGCTATCTCAAGTTCCGATCGACACTCGTCCATCATGATAAGTCGAACTGATCTTTCATTACTGATCCAAGGACATTCTACATATCCCAAACTTGTACACCAGAATTGATTTGCAGATTTGTTCTAAGACTCTCGACTTTCAGGATGGAAGTCTTCCTAACAAAACTGCCACCCATCAATGAAGACCAACTCAAGAAGGAGCTGAAGCCGCATTTAGAGGCCTTGGGCATCTCTGAGTATTACTGCTCCAAGGCCCGAGGAAAGAATATTGCTTGGGTCACATTTATAGACGCCTCCGATGGATCCAAATTTCTCCAGAGACACGGCGAGTCGCTGCCGAGTAACGGTGGTAGCGCTTTCTTCAGAACCTCCTCATGCAGGCTCCTCATTGCCAATTCCCCGGTTTCCGCTAAGAAAAGCAGTCGCCAGCTTGACGAGAAATTCTTGAGCCATCTCAAGCTGGAGCAGAAGCGGAGAGCCGAAAAGGCCAAGAAGGCTGACAGGAAAAACCAGCCAGCCACTGATCCCTCGTCATTTACCGTCTCCTCTGTAGCCTGCGGCAAGAACATCTTCGTCCAAAAGGACAGCCAGCTTTCATTCGTGTCGCAGACCTCGACTTCCACCTCCTGCAGCGCGAAGATCACTCGCCGTGCATTGATTGTTGGTTCACATACTGACGGGTTCCGAATCGACACCCCATACAACATCATTCAAGACTTTATTGTCGCCCGGCAATGCCAGAAAATTACGTTGGTGTTGGCTGAGGCCCCAAAGTTCTATGAAAGCGTTAGAAACCTGACGGTTGATGCTTATGCTGAGCCAATATACAGACGAGGATGGGTGAGAGAAACGCATTGCTCCAAACTGCCAGGCCATACGAGATGCGTCGCGCAATGTCTGGTATACCAGTTCCAGGTCGTTGACCAGGATTTTGAGCGACTTGTCCGGCGCTGGAAAACTCAGAATTATGTATCAATCACAAGATACGATCTTCTCGCAGAGCTGTATACAGGGATCCCCGGTGACTTTTACTCAAGTTGGATGAAAGCATTCGAGAGCAAGCTCTTTGATCCTAGGAGACACAGAGGGCTGCCGTTTCCATTCTTATTCCAGGTTCAGGGCCTAGTTTGGAACAATTACCTCCACCCCTCGGATGGACATCGTATGTTGAAGGGAATGATTAAAGCTATTCGAGTCTGTCGTGAAAAGGGGGCCGACCTGCCCTTCAGTGTCGAATCAATGAAGAGGCTGCGCCAGCGGATTCCATACCCTTGTCCTGGGATTGAGCCAGAGGAGCTCGATGTATCCGGGCTTTTGGGTATCATATCTGATGATGAAAAAATACCTTACGTTAGCAAAGGTGGAACACCGCAGGGCGAGTGTTATAGAACAAGCCTGCCCCCTGACCAAGCATGGGTGATGAGGGCCATCGTCACGCCTACCCGGATTCTACTCGACGGACCAGATCCCGAGAGCAAAAATCAGATATTGAGGAAATATTCCCATCACGCAGAATATTTCCTCAGATGCAGCTTTTGCGATGAAGATGGCCAAGATTTAGCATTCAACCCTAACGTGTCCAACGATCGTATATATGACCGGTACAAAGAGGTGATGAGGGCAGGCATCCAAATTGCAGATCGAAGGTATATGTTTCTGGGGTTTTCGCACTCGTCACTGCGAGCCCATTCTGTCTGGTTCATGGCGCCCTTCCTGGATGATAAGTTGGGGCTACAAAGCTGTGGCTCTGTCATCAGAGGGCTCGGCGACTTTGACGCTATTAGAGTGCCGGCGAAATGTGCAGCGCGGATAGGTCAGGCATTTTCAGAAACACCATTCTCTGTGCCTGTTTCCTCACTTGGGATCGGTTCATACTCTATCCCTGATGTAAAGTCGAAGGATGGGTCTCGAGTGTTCAGCGATGGTGTAGGGACCATTTCAGCCGAAGCCATGGAGCTGTTCTGGGACTATCTCCCGGCCCAGTTGAAATCCACGGCCCCTACTTGCTTCCAGATCCGCTGGGCAGGGGCCAAAGGAATGCTGGCGCTGGATTCTCGCTTGAAAGGGAAGATTTTCTGCATCCGAGACGAGTCGATGAGGAAGTTTATCAGCAGCGATGTCGCCGAAATGGGTATCTGCGACACATCGTCGCGACCACTTCGTCTCTGGCTCAACCGTCCGATGATCAAGATACTGGAAGATATGGGCACTAACCCTGAGTGGTTCTTGGAATTGCAGAAAAAAGAGCTCGAGAATTTGCGGGCTGTCACTGTCGACATAGCTAAGACGAGCGCCTTCTTACGGCAGCAATCTATAGCGACGCCGATGGGGTTTCCAAGCTTCCTCAAACATCTTAGTGGAATTGATATTGATTATCGAGACGACGATTTAATGAGGGCCGTGGTAGAGAACGTGGTCTTGAGGGAACTTCGCTTACTCAAGCACAAAGCACGTATTCCCGTTAACAAAGGCGTCACTCTTTTCGGCATCATGGACGAGACGGGGTTTCTGAAAGAGAATGAAGTCTACGTTACATTCGACAACAGCCAGGAGAAAATATCCCGGCTTCCAAGAGAAGGGAGGGTTCTAGTGACTCGCTCACCAGCACTGCACCCGGGTGATATTCAACTTGTGCAGCTAGCCAGCCCGCCTGAAGATAGTCCCCTCCAAGACTTGCAGAACTGTATAGTCTTTAGCCAACATGGCGACAGAGACCTTCCAAGCAAGCTCAGTGGCGGTGATCTGGATGGCGACTTATACAACGTCATATGGGACTCAGAGGCGATGCCCAAGAGGACATTTGGTCCGGCGGACTACCCCAGGGTGGCTGCTCCAACTCTCGATCGACCAGTGACGAGCAGGGACATAATTGACTTCTTCATCAACTTCATGAAGACGGATATTCTGGGATTGATTGCGACTAGACACCTCACGATGGCAGATTACAACGCCGAGGGTACGATGAGCCCTGAATGCCTCAGTCTAGCAGCGCTGCACTCCACGGCGGTCGACTCCTCCAAAACAGGGATACCAGTTGATAATCGCTCCCTTCCTAAAGCGCCTAAATTTAGGCCGGATTTTCTATCCCCAGTCACCCCACTGAAGGTTTATGACATTGGTCAAGTTGAACTAAATGAGGAGGACGATGACGACGACGACGATGATGGTATGGGGGTATTCAAGCACCGGTATTACGAATCGAAGAAAATTTTGGGAAGGCTATATCGATCGGTGGATGAAAAGAAGATATGGGCGGAAGACGTGAAACGGCACGACAAGGTAGAAGGCGGGGATATCTGGGAGGGACTTCTTAGCATTCCAAAGACACTCGTGTGGAAGAACAACCTCGACGTCGATTATAAACGGCAGTCTGATAAGGCCTGGGAGATTCGCAACATGTATGAATCGTCGGTGAGCGATCTGATGTACCAATTCTCGGAGAACCCCAGGAGGCCAATCAGTGAGGTCGAAGTGTTTTGCGGCTTCATCTTAGAAAGGCACGGGAAGCAGACGCGCCGCCAGAGGGATATGTCGAGCAAGCTGCATGAGGAGATAGACCGCACGATGTCGTGGATCGTGAAAATGATGCAGGGGCCTGAAGGCGACGAGGGGGAGGATAGCGTGGCGAGGCAAAAGGATGTCCTCGAGCTGTGCTGGGCTTGCCTCGTAGTCGGATGCGCCGAGGACAACGAGGGAATGAAGAGCGAGTACACGGTTGGGGGGTTGAAAAGCTTCAAAATACTGGCCGCTGGTTGCATATTCAAACAACTAGAGCTGTTCTTGAGCATGATCCCGCAGGACGGGAAAGAGACAGCTACGGGAGGTTTCGTGGGTGTGAGGGGAGGAAGCGGAGGGAAGAAGGTGACCTTGCCACTTCGATGAATGCGACGTTTATTGTACAGGAACAGAACGATGCTTCGTCGTTTACAAGTGGCCAGCATTTGTTTTTCGACACTCGTTCTTAGAAACTGCTTAAACCAGACGATGCGCAGATCTTTAGAGACTCGTACAATGATGAACATTGCTCCCGTATCGACCGAATGACTTGCCAAAAGTTTCGCAGTTCCCTTTAGGGGTAAAAACCTTCGAAGACAGCCTCCGTCCAACCCTTGAAGAGCTTGTAGGCGGCTTCGATTGTGTAGACAGAGCAACCTTTAAAGCTGAATGACGGCGATGACAAGGTAGTTGTCTCGATAAACACGTCAGACTGGCTCTTGTGTTGGTGTTTTCGCTGCCATGGACATAGACGAAGGATATTCTAGGGGCCAGTGTCGGTTTGTTATTCGTTCGGTTACGCGTCGCTGGGTAGAAGGTCGTTGATGGATATTTGAAAAGATGACACCATGATAAACAAGACACACAAAACTCAACGGAACAGAGTCAAAGAAAAAGAACGGCGAAAGGAATTCTCGCTGGTTCTGATTTGGGCGTCAATCGTGGAGGGAAAAAGGGGGTTGGTCAGGGGCCGTCTGTCGTAGTGAAGAACTGGGCTCTGGGCTTCATGTTTCGATTTGAGATGAATTGAAACTTCTAATCCCTGATACAGATGTAAGAGGGATAGATGGTCAAGGAGTTTTGACACCTTGAGGCCGGGGGCAGGTAGAGTAGATTCGCTTTCACGGTCTTTGGTGGAGGAGTGGTCAAGTCATAACAATGACCGTGCAAGCGGCCGACCACTAGACGAAGGGATAGGGCAACGGAGGGAGGTCTGACAGAGTATTCTGCAGTTTCCTGAAGAACCCTGGACTTTCTTCCAGCGTTGCAGGAGGTAGTGATGGCGGTGGTGGCGGTGTTTGTGTTTGTGTCTGGCCTGGCATGACGATTACGGATGGTATAACTTGGTCAAGTAGGTGTTTACGCAACTACAAAATGGAAATAGCTACAGTCAACGAGATTCGAACCGCTACGCTTAGTCCTCTTGAAGGTTGGAAACCTCTGCCTGTTTGCTTTGGACCTCCCCTTCGTCCTGCTTCCTGTACGAACGACTGAGTGAGTGGTCCTCATCCTAAGGCATCAAAGCCAGACAAGACAAGGGATTGAAAAGTTGCATTTGTCCGTAATGAGCTGGCTTCTGGTCCACCCTTGACCCTCTTGGACCTCCACCCGGATCACTGGCCCCCGCAGGATTTTCACTAGCGATTGGCCTGAGATGCATCGCGATCCACTTCTCCAGTTTTGCCAAAATTTGGTCTAGAAGAATGTCAATGGCGATGGATATGAGGAATTTCTGTTCTGTCAATCGTTCCTACACAATTAGACGGCCAACGACTAGTGTGAGATTGCCACGATGAGGCGAATTTGATCAACTCCGCGGCGGTGGTTGGTGTCTGGTGTGGTGGTGGATTCACAGCACTGCTGCAGGCGTCTCACCTGGTCCGTCCGCCACTCCGTCCGGGCACATGGAAGCCAAAGAATGACACAGTCACACCTGATTCATTACGGGGAGCGGAGCAGACCCCGTTCCTTTGCACGGCGATCTGGGCTGGCCCGCAGCTAAGATGGCTCGAGTTGACTGGAGTGGCCTAGCCAGATCTTCCTACCCCAAATTAACAATTCCAGCGCTGGCACTAAGCAGCGGCGTGATTCATTATGCGAAGGAAGGAATCATTCCATTATTCGAATTGATTAGTCGTCGTATGTGCTTGCTTTTTATTCCCGGCACCCAACGCAGGTAAGTAGGCGTCGCAATGAATGATGGGACGACGAGGGTTCGTTCCTGCCGCTGCATCCGCAGATGGCCATGCATGACGGCCATCCATCAGTTAGCATCGGGGTCTCGCTTCGTTGGAAGAGCGCGCGTCTGGTCCTGGTTTTCCGGAGATGGTGTATTGTGCGTGTCTGTCTGTCTCTCGAGTGCGGTGGTTGGTGCTTCCCCTCATCTGTCGAGCCTTCCCCAAGTCGTACCTTCCTTGCTTCCCACCTGCACTGGTACTTGCAAGAGCATGACTAATACCAGCGGTGACTTGTAATTGGCTGTTACCTAATGGTGCACCTTCTGTGGCCGGATGAATCAGTCGCCTGAGTCGAGGCTCGCCTCTGCGCCGGCGAATCCGTGTCTCCATCATTCCTTGGAGTCAGTTCCGTTGGGGTGGTGTCTTCATCTCCCTCATCTCATCTGATCTGCCATCTCGGATGGATGCAAGAGAGGATACAAGGGATTGACAGGATCACCATCCAGGTCTGCTACATTGCGATGTCGCCAATCCACCGTCCATCTAGACAGAGATCATCTAACTGAGTTCAGCAAATCTCCATTTCTCCTCCTCCGCCTTTTGCTACTCCTCCCTCATCCCGCATTGGGGCTGTCCCCCGCACGGAGAACATGAACGACACCACAGCATGACAGCAGGGTGAGAGCGCAATTATTAGAGTTTCAATTTTGCGGAGAGCGCCCGGGCGAAGGGAGCCGTCGAGAGTCTGCAGCCACTGTGCCCCTGGGGGAAGCCATACCCCAGTCTCAATCCCAAGCCAAAGCTGGGGAAGACTCCAGCCTAGTCGCCATTCCCCCAATCCCCATCCTCGTTCCCCATATGAGATGCGGCTGCGGTGCGGCTGCGGTGCGACGGGGTGATGCAATGCTGGCTCGACTTGTCTCCAGGTGGCTGCGTCTGGCTGGTCCCAACAAAGCCTTTCCCCATACGGAGCACAGGACTTACACACAGTTCTGACACTCTCCCCGCTCGACGGTCTCCATCGCAAGCAGACTACTGTTGCCTACTCTGTCTGATTCGCTCAGCCCAGGACCGTCTAGAATCGGCTCGTGGGGCCCCTTGACTAGCACACTGGTCTCCTGCTAGACGAACACGGGACAGCGTAGCTCCGAAACGGGGCTTCACACTTAGACAAACTCTTCTCACCAGCGTTGCTTGGGCTCTGGATGGGATTGAGGCCTGGGGTGAGAGACCTGCCCAGCAAGGGCAAGGTCATGCCATGGAAGCGGGAGCGGAGTGAGCGGCCCCATCCAACAGGTCCGACTAATAGCACCACCTGTTGTTGGGCTTGAAGTGCCTTTGCTTGCTACTAGCTTCTTGTCTTCGCCGCTTCTTCTGCTGCTGCGGGTTGCTGCGCGCCGCTCTTCGTCATATCGGGTCAAAGGAGCATACCTCCCTTAGGGACTACAATTGGGCCAATGTGTTTCGTTTGTCGAGTAAGCTTCCCCGCGTATGAATCAGTGCTATCGTGTATAATAATAGTCCAAGAGCCCCTTGCTCGCCTTCCACCAATCTTAGTCCCAGACCTGGCATGCATATTTATCTCTCCGACCACTAGTTTCTTCCAAGGTGGTTCTACCCCCTTTGCTCCATTAGTTATTTGAACCATACCACACCCCATCCGAATTTCCCTTCTCACTCCCTCCTTCACTCGTCTATCGATCTTCTCAACATAGCACTCAATGACTCACCCATCAACTCCCGAGAAAACAATGGAACAAGGCAACGGCAACCCCAATGGCATTGCCTACAACCACGAGGAGGACCGACAGGGGGACCTCGATCGCTTCCGTACCGCTGGAAGCGTCGCCATGAGCCCTGAGCTCTTCGAGAAGCTTTATCTTACTCCTCTCAAGAATGTCCACGGAGATCTTCGAAAGACATTTGCCAACCCTACTCCTATGTGAGCACCATTCAATTATGTGGTCGTCCAAAATAATCATTACTAACCGGTCATCCTGATCAACAGTGCCCTCGTCGGATTCTTGATTGCTCTGACCCCATTGTCCTGTGACTTGATGGGTTGGGCTGGCGCTGGCGGCGGCGGTGCTGCTTCATCGTAAGTCACTCTATTTTATCCATATACTATCGTTTAAAGCCATCAGATTTACTGACATTGTCATCTTGTAGTGGCTTCTTCGTGTTCATGGGTGGCCTTCTGATGTTCACTGGCGGTGTTCTTGAATGGGTTCTCGGAAACACCTTCGCTTCAGTTGTATTCTGCACCTTCGGCGGCTTCTACTTCTCCTACGGCGCGACTCTCCTCCCTTCTTTCAACACTTCCGCCGCGTACGCCCCAGCAGACGGTCCTGCCTCAGCAGGTGCAGCAACACCAGGCTTCAATGCTAGTCTCGCTTTCGTCTTCTTGTTCATGGGTGTCCTTTGCTTCCTCTTCTTGGTCTGCTCTCTCCGAACCAACGTCGTCTTTGTCGTCATCTTCCTCTCTCTCATGCTTGCCTTCTTCTTCTTGACTGGTGGATACATGGCACTGGCATCCGACTTCACTGGCAACGCTGACAAAGCGGGTAAACTTATCATTGTAAGTTCAGCAATGGCATGGCGGAAACTATAACTTAATTTGTCTTGGAGTCGATACTAATTCGAGAATCACAGGGTGGCGGAGCATGTGCTTTCGTGTGTGCCATGACTGGCTGGTACCTCTTGACGGCTCAGATGCTGGACGTTGTTGACTTCCCCTTCGGTCTCCCTGTTGGCGACCTCTCCGGCATCGTCAAGGGTCGCTCCGAGCGTGCTGCCGCCAAGAACTAAGCATCATGGCCTCTTACTACCGAACTAACAAATCGTCTACTTGAGACTGTCTACATTATATAATCAATTTGGAGGATTTGGTCGATTGGAATAAAATGGTTGGCGCAGGGGAAGTACAATGTGGTCAAGGAATACCCATTTGAGGACCAACAGATATGTTTTAGTGTACTATAGCGGCCGGGGGTGAAGGGCTTGTAGATTCTAGATGATGTTTACATACACAATTTCAACAAAAAGTTGACTTTGAGATGCTAATCGTCATCGGATGTTGGCTGTGCTTCCAATAAGTGATCACCTGCAAACTCGCGGTAGTGTCATATCAGGTTCCCAGGCCCATGGATAGGGGATGGACACGTATCGAATCGAGACAACATTGTCCCGTGAGACAATTCAAATGAGAAAATTTCTCCCAATCTATGCTCGATGTGCTGTGATGGCTTCTTCGCCTTAGGTCTAGACTAGTGGGTTTGACGATTTCAGGAGAGGAGGTTTGTCTCCATCTCGAGCCACACTGGCAGTTGTTTTGCCTCTGGTAATCACTTGTCACTCCTTCTGAGGATGTTCATCACGTCTCGTGTATCCATCATGTTATTAAACCGCCTTTGTCGTAGAAGGTGCTGCTTGACGCGTCTTTGATGGGTCTGCTAGACACTCAGGGGCCGCAACTGCAACACTCTAGGTCAGCACTCCTTTCCACAGAAGGAACTTGCTCGTAAATCCTTTGGGGCAGTATGCTGATATCCACTGCTTGGAGCATTTCCCTCTTTGGCTAGGAGTAAACTAATCGCGAGCTGTTGGGTGAGCCCAGTTTGCCAACTGGCCAGTAAGCCTCCCCGTCCTTCCTTGGGGGAACTAGTTCGCCGCTGCGTCACCATGTTTTCTCAGCTCCAGGGAGCTTTTCCCAAGTGGAAGAATGAAATTACTAGTGACATCTCGTGGTTTCCAGCAGGCTATTGATCTTTTGTATTAGAAATCAAAAGTTCTCCGAACTAAATGCGTTGAATCTTCCATCCAGGAGATACACAAAGATGCCTCACTGTGATGTTGAACACTAAACCCCTCAACATCCTCCCGTAGAACTCCCCCCTTCACACGCCGGTCCCGTACAGTTGAATCCAATCGGGTTTACGACATTCCCGCACAGGTACGCCCCCGCGTCGCTACCATTACTAAACTTGACATCGACGTCCAACAGCGCGAGGTTAGTGCAGGGGGCGACGGCGCTGCACTGAAAACTAGCTACGCGACCTGTCTTGTCCGACGTGGTGCCTCTCAGCCCGTCGATGACCAGGTCGCGGATCTGGAACTCGGAGTTGGTGCAATTTCCACTCCCAGGGGCGCCGGAGAAGCGGGTGCACTGGGAGATGGTGACTGCGCCGCCGCGCAGGCCCTCTACCTGGAGGTTGCTCGCGGCCATGTTGGCGGCGTCTATTAAAGGGGTTAATTTATTAGCCTTTACTTTTTATCAGCTATTTTGGGGTGGTTTTGTTGAGGGACATACATCCGCGTCCGCCACCTCCGCCGTTGGGAGGGTAGCCATTTCGATCTGCTGTCCACGTCTTGAAGTAATACTGTACTTTTGTTATTATGTTTTCATTCAAGTAAGAAGCATTCGTTGAATGGGACTTACTGCGTGGAGAGTGTTTTTGAAGTAAATGTTGTCCACGTGCACGTTCTCGATGACCTCAAACGCCCCGTAGTACTGCCCAATGCTGCCAATGGCGATGCCCAAGCCGTTGTAGAACTTGGAATTGGAGATTGTGATATTTTTGCTGTCTGCCTTCAGTGAGATGCTGTCGTCGCCGTTGTACACTGTCCAGTTGTCAAACTTGATTCCGGACGATCTGATCGTGTCGGCGCCGTCCGTGTTCGCTACAGTTTGTTAGATGATCGAGTCCAGGCCAAAGAAATCCCAAGGCTGTAGGGTATTCTCACAGCTACTATATACGTTTCCGGTGTTGTTCACGAAGATATCCGTCAAATCAACATTATGAGAGTTGATGATGGACATTGTCCTGCCCATGGATAATCAGTAAGCCAGTTCGACCATCTCCCCGGATCTCGCCACATACCACATCTGGCTCCTCAGAAACCTAAGCCCTTTAACAACCGAATTTGTCAATCCGTTGAACGTGATTGCATGTGGGCGTCCAGGGTAGTTTGACGTATTGGGCTGCTGCCGGATGAATTGGTACCAAACGTCGCCATTGCCGTTGAAAGTGCCGGTGCCAAACCCGTTGATACGTATATTGTTTCCGCCTAGAACCCAAGCGGTTGACTGGTTCTGGTAGCCCACAGGTAGGGAGTTGTTCAGCCAGTAGTCGATATCTATTCCCCACTGAAGTCATCGCCAGTCAATTCATGCACATTTTCAAAGTTGAGAGTCGTCAGTTCAAATGTAACATACCAAAAGTTCACCGCGGATGTCTATGCTGACGTCCTCGAGCCCCGTGGTATTTAGAACAGTATTGATGTGATATTCAGAGTCCTCGAAGACAATCTTTCCATGCTTGCCGCATTTCTTAAACGCGTCGCGGACGGCTGGGGCATCATCCTCGTCGACGCTGCCAAGAGACTTGACAATACACCTTTTTCTGTGACTTGGGTCATTTGAACGTGTCAAAGCATTACTTTGTGTATCGTCTGCTGAGGCAAGAGCCAAAATCGGAAATAAAGACAGCACGAGATGTGTTAGAATCATTTTCCCTTTCATCAATGAAGCACGAATATGACTGGGCTCTCGAACGGGGCAGAGTTCTAAAGTTGGCTACATGTTGCAAATTGTTTTTCATAGACTCTATATTTATTATTTCAAATACCACCGTGTGTCGGTAAAGCTGCTCGCGAAACGAGTTGCAGCTACAATGCCGTGGTTCAACGATGCTACCAAATTGATGAGCTCCAGCACCATCGGGTTAATTAAGAGCCGAATAGTTTCCCAGTATAAATGAACCAAGACTCGGCTCCGGTTAAAATACAGATCGTCAATGTAGTGGTGGACAATTCAGGTCACATCCATAGCCGGCTTTCGAGCGGGGTACATGGATCTGCTCGGAAAAATCGCATCGAAACTGAAAATGACGATCTGGTTAGTACGTTAGGCAATCCAAGTTTGAAGTACCACAAGACAAGAGTGTCTAGAAGTATAATCGCTTTGCTCAGCTTTGTGTTGCGTAGCAAGTATATCTGCACGCCCCTGGAAATGGGGCTGAATACGGTAAATACGAAATAGCCCAGATCCAAGTCAGGTGATGGGCCATGATGCCACTTTTTGCGACTACAGGTTTTCCCAACGATTTCTCTCTGATATGGGTGTATCAAGATACATATAATCTGATATCCAGTCAACAAGAATCATCACATCATGTCTCAATCATACCCAACACGGACCCTTGCCAGACTGATCGGACCGTCCCTCGTAGTGATGGCACTAGCCGAGGGAATACACGTTGATATCTGGTCAGACAATACACCTCCGGTCGTCTTTTTCAACGGAAACGTCCTGTTCGTTGCGGGCTTGGCCATCGTTCAGGCACACAACTACTGGGCTCTCCGGCCCCCAGTCCTGGTCACCCTGATTGGATGGAGCTCGTTAAGCCTTGGCCTTTCACGCATGTTCTTCCCACATCAGAAGCCCTACATTCATGCGAACAGCCCATGGCAGACCGTGTTCCGAATTGGGGCCCTATGTTTGGTTGGCTCGTCTGTCGCTGCCATCGGGTACATGCAGTAGAGGGCACTCAAACTGCTATCGGGAGCGGCTGGGTAAATTGCCCGAGCCTACTCCTTTCGGGAGAAGGAGTTCAGAAAGCCAGCGAGGCCTCAAAGCAGACTCTGGCCCTCCACCCCCCTCCCCATCAAGTGCGCGATGACAAGGTAGCTTCCCTTAGATCTTTAATTGAGGCGGCGGGCGGTGCGGTTTAGAGTCTGAGACATCCCTGTTCCATGATGAGCTTCTTCACATTCCGAAAGTTCCCAGGATTCATTCCCTGATACAAGCAGTATTCGTGCCCTGTGAGCCATTGCCATTCTCACTCCCCATCTCTCCTCCTATTTCCAGATATATCAAGAAAATATAGACGAGAGTGAGCCGCCATCGACGTGATCTTGAAGCATCGGATATTCTGTTTCCAATCACATGGGGTCAGTCGCCCTTTTTTAAAGGTGAGACAGTTTGTGGGCATCTTTTGGTCTCAAGTAATCGAATCCTGCATGGAGAGCCAGTTAGGTCATGGATTCTTAAAATCACTTGGGTACCGCGAGCTTCATCGCCAAGTTGAAGAATGAGGGGTCAAGGACTTGGGCCGCTCGTAGCCGCGTATCATGAATCTCATTTAGATGCCCTCATGCATATGTATACACGCCCTTCTCATACCTTGGCAAGACATTAGGGAAGGGATGAGAGCTCTGATTTCATTAAATCGCGTGGCTATTAACGCCGGTCGCATAGAAAGTCAATGACAGTGATAGGAACAAAAAAGGGATGTGGAATGGGTTTGATGCAATTCCTTCTAAGGCATGATCAGCATCTTTGTCTCAGTAGAACTGCTCTTACCAGAAATATATATGTGCAACTGAACCAGGATATATAGCACGGGACCATGGTGGGAAAGCCTCAAGTTTCCCATCTACAGCATAACCCCTACCGCAATACGTCTTTCCCAAGAAGCAGGTTCAATTTCCACCCTCGAGAGAGGTAGGTATCTCGAACCATGTCAAGAAGCAGCAGCGAGGAGACTCAAGGTCCCGGCCTTGATGAACTGGTTTCGTCCGGTTATGGAGTAGATGCCGCCACCAAATTGACCCCCGAGGAGAGTGTCATTGCAATGCACGTTCGGAAAAAGGTCGATTATCGTATCTTGCCCATAACCCTCGTTGTATACATGTTGGATTTTCTCGATCGTAACAACTATTCGACAGCAAGGTTGCAAGGCCTTGAAGCTGACCTAGGCCTAACAGAATCCGAATATCAGGCAGGTGGGCCACTATCTCACCTTGCACTTAGGGAGCTCTGCTATTGACCAAGTCTATAGGGCTTTCGTTATTTTTTGTAGGATATCTGCTAGGCCAAGTCCCCGCAAACCTTCTTCTCAATCGATTCGCTCGCCCTTCCTATCATCTTGCATTTTGCACATGCATTTGGGGTATTGTCTCGACGTGTACGGGCTTGTCTCAGGGGTTTCGAACTCTAGCTTTGTGTCGATTCCTTCTAGGTTTTGCTGGTAAGTGTTAGCTTCCTGGTACGCCACGTCTTGGAGGTATTTCCACTTACAACTGAACATGGATAGAGGCACCATTCTTCCCTGGGGTCATTTTTTGTCTCTCCAAGTGGTACACGAAACAAGAATTGGCTTTTAGAGTAGCCATATTTTCGTCAGGAAATCTTATTTCTGGTGCCTTCGCCTCGCTTATCGCCGCTGGAATTCTAGAGGGGATTGGCCATGCTCGAGGGCTCGCTCCTTGGCAGTGGCTCTACCTTGTGACAGGGCCAGTGACAATACTCGTAGGGCTCTTCGTATGGATTCTCTTGCCTGACTTCCCCGAGAACTGGAAAGGGTTATCTCCCGAGGAACGCAGGGTGGCTATCCTCCGAGTGGCTATCGATGGATCCCAGGCAGACATCGACGAACCCGGCATGACACAGTTGAAGGGCCTCCGAATGGCTCTCACTGACGTGAATACATATGTTCTCGGCCTTGCGTACATGTGTATAATTGGAAGTGTCGGTTTCGGGCTCTTTCTTCCATCGCTCACGGCATCACTAGGATACAGCCACACAGTCTCGCTGCTCCTATGCACCCCTCCATACATCTTTATGACGATATGGCTCATTGTTCATTCTTGGCTGTCGGATAAATGGAACAGTCGATTTTGGTTCTACATGTACCCGCTCCCGATATCGATAGTCGGCTTCGTCGTCTTCATGACGGCGGATCAGGCCATGTTTACTGCTCGGTATGTCAGCTTATTTCTCATGCCCTTCACCTCAGCCAGTGCAGTCAGCGCCTTTTCGTGGGTCTCTTCATCAATCTCTCGGCCTCCAGCAAAGCGAGCAGCTGCCTTTGCCATCATCAACTGTTTCGCCACCAGTGCCAGCATCTGGGTTCCATTTGTGTACATCGCCCCACGGTACACAATGGCGATGATCATCAACATAGTTCTCTGCGTTTGCGCCGGGATACTTGGCATTGTCCAATTGTATGTGCTCGTGTGGCGTAACAGAAAGCTTGCTCAGATCGAGGAGGCCAGCATCCCAGCTAGCCCGGGACGAGATGATGTTCGAATAGAGGGATCTGCGACCAAGGATGTAGAAAAATTATCGAAAAAGGGTCTCAATCGAGGGTTTCGCTATATGCTCTGAAGTCGTTGTCGGGGCGTTTATCTCGAGGGTGGACGCGTCAGGTAGAGCTCAGGCTTTCGGGTTGGTCGTCGACGTCGGTAGTACGAGGACATTATGTCAGCTAAATAAATGTGCATCAGATAACTCACCCGTGATATGGTTTCCCTTGATAAATTGAGATGGATCTTTCGCGTTGAGGTGATTTTCCCGTGTTGTGGGAGGGATTTGGTGCATGGAGCGTTGGACGCTGTTGAGGTTAGCAGCAGATAGAATCCGAAACTTCTCCCATTCATTCCCGCCCTCACCCATCGCCCACCCATTCTATTCCAGATTTGCCAATATTCGACTTCTTTTCTGGTTTTTCTCAGCACAATATCATAATGAAGTTTTATTCGATGCCTCGTTACCGGATGGGATTTGGTTCCCGACCCAAGACCTGGGTTAACACTTCAATCGTTGCGTTCAAAAGCTGCAGGGAAAGCAATTCTTCGAATCTGATTTCGATGGTGAGAGAATATGAGGAAACCTATCACAAACTACGAAGTAGGCGTCTGGAATCCTCGTCACGGCACACCTCAACCGAATAACAGCTTCCTACTACCGGTAGTATTCACAGTTCGCGGCGGCATCATCAGTTTTATTATCTATCGTGCCACCTAAGCGTTGGTAAGGACACGTTATCTATCATCAGGCCTAAGCCAGCTCCGAGAATGGTGCATGCACCAAAGGGTCGATGAGCGAGAATGAAGTGGGTGGGGAGGGTTGGAGCATGGAAGGTGCAATGAGGATCCAGACAGAAAGAATCTCTAAACAGAGTATGGTTTGACATCAATTTTTAAGCAAACAGATCCTCTTAGTAACCGTACTCCGTGTTTTTGATCCCCAACCTGCAGACGAGACGTCGACGCGATCTATCTGCTCCCTTAATAAAGTGTGAAGCTAACTATCCTGGGAGCTCAATACCCTGAACTCAATAAATCAAATACTGAATGTGACATGTAACTATACTGCATGTCTGAAAATATTCCAACTATCTTGACTCGCCCACTCGTGTTTATCCTTCCAAATGTACATGAGAGAAGGCTGATATCACATTGACACAAGCAGACCAAGATTACTTCTTTTTGATTTTCCATCTTCCGGTCTGGCTTCCTCTTTTTATCCTTCTTTTCCTTAATCAACTCACGATACTTAAGACTGAGGCACTACCACGTACCAACTCTCCAATCCTAGCCAGGAGGACTTCGGATATCACCCTACACAAGGAAACTAAGATTATTTCTTCTTGTTCATTGACCACCAAGGCCTCCTCTTCTTTTCGTTGCTCAATATTTACGATACTTGAGATCACTACCGTCGATCATCTTTCCCTACCAATACATTCAAGACGCAGCGAACCATCCAGACAAGCCGACCATGCATAAATCCCATCATCTGGTCGTCTATAGACAGTTTCCATTCCCAGACGATCCCAATTTGTTTAACCTCCTGGCGCTTCCTTTTCCAACCCGCCAAAAAATCTGGGAGAAAATAGACTTACTGACAAGAGTTGTGAACGTCCTGCCCCATGCCATTACAGCAAGCCGCAAAAGCACCACCGGGCCTCCTGAGGTCCTACCCATCTGCCAGGAGGCTCGAGACTACGCCTTGAAGCGCCTCGTCAACATCTTCCCAGGCAGCGTCCACCCGGTGTACGTCAACCCGAATCCCTCCCCAATGAGCGTCCCCTCTTTGAAAAACTGGAGGACTTGTAAAATGTAGATGTACTATACATCAGGAGCAAAGAAGTAGTGAATATATATCTATTTAGCCCTATATCTCAACTTCCATTTTCCAAAACCATCCTTGCCCCAATCATCTCGACGAAATGGACCTTATTCCAGTACTTCTATAGGGGTCTACAACTTCACCGGCTATTGAGTTAGTGGACACTAACCCTACTGCTATATCTACTTCATCATATGGGCCGGCTACTATCAAATTCACTACCGCCCAGGCGCTACTTCAAGCAATCTGCCAGTCTTCGAGCGATGTTATCTGTGTTGAAGGTGAGATATAAGTTCGAGGTCCTGCTTGTTGACCGACGTGTGGTATAGTTGTAGTTACCTTACTTGTTGTATTAATTCAATGTTGTGGTGGTCCATTTCCATTAGGAGGGAGAGAAAGCGTGACAATAATAACTAGTACACGATACTAGCCTGCCCCCAGCACAATCTAGAGCCCTCCCCTCGTCGTAGACGCCCGTCTGGTTTCTCAGAAACCCCTAAGTAAGCGGCCTGTTGATGTTTCTATGATCTCAAACCATCCTCCATCCATGTCCAAGAGGCAACGCACGTACCAATTGGTAGCAATTAGCTAGACAGCTACCACAGATAATCAAGCAGCAGATTTCCCCCCGCACATGCTGGCTCGAGGTGTCATTGGTGGATTTTGGCTGAAAAAGAAAGGAAGGTTGATGAATGCAAGCAGGAGCAGGCTTGTGCCTACTGGAATAGGTAGATAAAGATAGCTAGTCCCGAGAGAAAGAGTTTTTCCTTCCCTCATCATTATCACGACCATCAAAAGTTATCAATTCAATTGTGCGTTTCTTGCGTTTTCCCTCTCGGTGTTATTGTGTGAATTTCCCGCCGATTCTCTATGTAATCTGCCTTCCCTCGCTTTCTCCTGACCAACTGTGTCATGGGTGCGTTGGAGGGCCAGGATGAGCAGTGTATGAAGGCGATTGCCAAGCTCTTTGAAAAGAGCCGCTGCGAGTTTCTCAACTTCACACATCTTCATGATTCTGTCCATGATACCACACAGACAGTTTCCCTCCTCCAAATCGCCCCAGAGCCTCAACATTCGAGATCGCCATTCCACCTTCACCATGTCTTCGCGCCGCGATATGCACATCCGAGCCATCAGCATTCAAATCTTTGGTTGCTTTTCTTATCGTTATTTTGGTTAGCTGGTGGTGTCGGTAATACAACCAAGTACCTCCGTCGGAATACCCACGCACGAAGGTCAAAATACGTCCTCTGAAGTTTGTGAAAGCCCAAATTGACCCTCGACTGAGGGACTCCTGGACTAAAGGTCCTGAGACTATCGCTGCTACGGCTGGAAGTGCACACCGCACGTGAATAATGAATTAGGTAAGTTTGTCAATAGCCGTACACTAAGTGTTTGATTTCTGAGTGGTAGCTTCAACTAATGAATTCACAAAGGAAGAATTGACGAGCGTACTATCTTCCACGGTTACTCAGCTGAAGTCTCCTCTCACTCCTACAAAGAAAAGAAAGTATATGAAGAGCGACAATAAGTTTGCCGACTCAGTGAAGTCAGTGAAGGAGAGATTGGATAACTTCCTCCTTGAGTCTCAGCGAGTCATGCTGATTGATCTCAACAAGAGTCGGCTCCGTCTTCTTCAAGAGCTACTGAATTTCACATTTCCGTCAATGCTCGTAGTCCCCATATCAAAGTCCTATTGACAAGGTCAACATACAAAATACTAGAGAATATAAATGCCAATAACAAGATTATTATGTGTATTACAACCACAAATTAAACCACTTATGATGCACCTGGAGAAAGAGTACGATAGCATGTCTAGGGTGGCCTCTTGGAGAGGACGGAGCCAAGTCGGGTCAAGACAACCGGCTTTTCATGATATATGAAGATTAGTCTCATTGATTTCATTAAGTAGACCAGAGTCCAAGTAATCTCCATCAAAGGAGAAACAATCCCATATCAGAGAACTCTGTTCAGCGGCTCGTCCATCCCTTCCCGCTTCCTCTCACCCTTCGTAATTTTCCTCCTTCTGTCTCTTGGAGGCGTCTTTTCGGGGCTTATCTGTTGTACGATGCTTTGTTCGTTGAGATGGTTCAGTCGTTGCAACCTCGGCCTGCGGGGGCTTGGCTGTTGGTTTGCTCGCGATACCCTCTCCGACAGGCACCAGGAGTATCATGCCTCGAGGGAGGTACGATCCCATGGCAGACCCGTCAACTACGAAAATAACCCTTTTCTTTCAGTTGGATCACCAGGTACTCTAAGCTAGAAAGATAGACAACGCCACGACCTTTCCATCAACTGGCAGGCAAGTCTCACGGAGGTGGAGCGGTGGTCACCAACTTCCACAACACAACCACCAAAAAGGAAACGAAGTCGCCAATTTCCTTCTACAAAACGGACATCCTCATCTCCCTTGTTAGGAGTTCACTGTCTGGGTAGCTCGTCGCCAGGGCTTGTGTGACAGGGGCGCGTTGCAGACCCTGCTTTAAGCAGTAAGCCTGGCGAAGCTTGCCGTCCAGTCTTATCTTGCGCTGTCGGCACCAGACGCAAGATATCGATACTCGCCGGCAATTACGAGCAGCAAACTCATGATCCCTCGAAAGTCTTCTCGATTCCTTCGCTGTGCAATCACGTCATTGACTCACAATTTCATCTCCCACGCCCCCATCACCAATCCCCACAGGCACGCCCCAATCAATGGCCCATCTGAAAGAAACAGGTCTCAGCCTTCTCTTTCATCACCACACACCGTCATCACCTTCTTTTTCCAAGACACGGATCAGCCACACCCCCCCGGGCGGCGAACCCAGACAAGCTCATCTGTTCGCCAGAAAAAAAACGCCGGTAGGCATCTCACTAATCCAGCAGTTCATCGGTCCCTCATCCCCACACAAGTGAACCCCCAAATCGGCCCGCGTCCTGTCTCGCATCGGCCATATTGGAATTCACCAGGGCCCCCAACCAGACACAGAGGCACAGAGGGGCGCTGATTTTGATCGCCGACTTGAGACACGCCAATAACTCTATTCAGAGCGAATTGCCCCAGTCGGCTTTGTGTAATTGGTCACGATCCTCTAAAGGTAGGATAGCTTAAGCTAGCTACTCTGCTGCCATCCTGGTAGAAACGATATTCCATCCATGGGAAATCAGTCTACCAAGAGAACGCAGGTTCCGCTTGAACATGATGTAAACTGCCGTAGCAGGCAGCAGGCTAGAAAGAGCCGAGAGACTCGGGGTCACGGACATGCCGATCTGTATGCTGTTTCTTCTCCGCATGAAGCAGGTCTCACAGCGCACATCAGACATTTGACCGTTGGCACAGACGGACATCAGGGCCTCAGATGGCATTTCTTGATGCGAATTCCATCTTTTCCGCTGGAGTGTTGTCTCCGACAGTTTCATGGCATCGGCAACTTGTACTTGCTTTAGACCCTCTGAATAGCAGTGATATGCGGTCGCATTAGGAAGTTGTGAAGCGATCATCCCCAATGGAAAATAGGAGGCTGGTACCGAGTCTTCACCGATTTGGCATCGATAGGTCTCTCTTCAATAGTAGCAGCGCACGCAGAATGTGAGCAGTAATTTTTGCATCAATACGGTGAAGAAATCTCCAGCCCGACCGGCCATCGGCCTTGAAGGAGTGGTCTGTTTATGCTATCAACCGTAAACCAGCGTGTTACAGTTGATGATTAAGAGGACCGGGGCCAGAACCCCTACCCAAACCGCAAAGAACACAATAAAATGTGTAAAGAAGACACGTTTCGCCACATAAGGCAACCCGGGCAGTCTCGGTATGCGTGACCAGAGGCTTCTGATTTAGGATGATGGCGGCATGTATTGCACTGCCGGAGCTATGCTATGCTCCTCAACAGCATTTTCACATCCTCAACCTCACGACCGGTTCCACATACAAACTGGGCAATTAAACACAGGCAACATGAAAATTGCTGCCTGCTCAATCAACGCCAGTACTGAGACGGCCGCATCTGGGCCGCAGGTCCTTCTGTCGAAACCTGAAGCTTTCCCGTCCAGAAGAAATGCGGCTCCCCCAACGGCACGACTGACCCAGCGGGCGTGTCTCGCTTCAACTCCATGTACCTCGCCCTGCCCGCGAGGCGGTACCTCTTCAGCTCGTCAAGGACGTCCCTCATCCCGGAGAGGGACTCGACGGGTGGCGAGGCGAGCTGCTTAGGCATGGTGGCGACGCACCAAGTAACGTGGAAGACGTATGCGTCCGCCGGCACGCCGACCGCGACCTGCGCGGGCGTCGCGGGGCCAAAGCCTTCCGTGAGGCGCTGGTCGACCACCAGCCTTCGGTATTCACGGATGACCTGGTTGGTGTTTAGGGCCTCGCCAATCCACACCGGTATCGAGAAGTGCTTCCCATTCCACTCGCCGCGGTGGGTGATGTACTCCTGGTCATCTCGGACCGATTTCTGGGGGCCTCCGGTACCTGTGCTGGAATTTACGGTGTCTCGCGACTCAGACCTCTCTCGCGCCTCCATAGTTGCAGTGACAGGCGATGGAGACTTTGGCTGGCTCCGCTCATCGTCATGCCCAAAGAAACTGAAGCCTCTCTCCCCGCTATTCATCAAATTCGCAGCATCGAGGTCATCCAAGCTTGAAAACCCATCCTCCATTGGGTCAGGTTCGAACTCAAGCCTGAGATGTCTCAAACCCTTTAGGACGGTGGGCCCACGCCAAGACATCACCTGTGCCGTGCCTACATCTTGAACATCGCGCTCCTGAACGGACAAGAGCTTCAAGAAACTGACCAGTCGATCCACCAAAGGACCTGAGGAACGCCGCGGGAGGCCGGTCAAGGTCAGTGATGCGAGACGTGGGTTCATGTCTGGGATGAAGCTCTGCCCGTATGCCAATTCCAGTCGGGGCAGAATCTCATTCTCGGCAAGATAGATGGATGAAAGCGTTGAGAGTCCTTCAGATTTCAAATTCGGTATGTGTGTGACAAGCGAGTGATGGATCCTCAGCGTACGGAGGTTGGATGAGAACACTGGGCGGAACACATGTGCCACACCAACGACACCAGACAATATGGTAGATCTTGGCCAAAATCTCAAGCCTTGAGACGACGGCGATAGCATGAAAATGGTATCGCAAGTCAGGTCCTCTAACTGACCGTTGGACATTTGAATCAACTTGGTAAGACCAAAGCACGACAACTGGTTGCCTGACACGTCCAGGTGAGTCAATCCGCCCGAGAGACGGAACCTATCTGCAGCCAGCTGTTCCCCTGAGAGTGTCGCACTTGCGGCTTCAGCAGAGTTCCGTCGGCCCAAGGTGCGCCCGTCAGAGCGAAACACTTCATCTTCCTGCTGAACCCGATCAGGACGTGCATGATATGTAGGTGCATCGACCAAGTACCGCTCTGGGTGGCTAAAAGTCCTGCTCCACAAAGACTCCTGAACAAAGACAGATGGGCCAAGGTGGTATGACCCGTGCTCGCCTTCAACCAATTTGCCCTCGACGTAGAAATGTTGGGAGGAGCGTAACTTGGTCATGGGGAAACAATTGGTGGTTATCGTATCCACCACATCATCTGATATTTTGTTGTAGCCGATATCTAGGCTCCAGAGGCGCAATCTAAACAGAGCAGTCAATGCTCTTAGAGTCGTATTGTCAAGCTCTCGATTGCGAATCTTAAGAACACGCAAGTCAGGCAGAATAGCAGGTTGGACGAGCGGATAGATGGACCCCGGTACATGAGATACATCCAGATAGACTAAGCTCTGAAGAGCGGGAAGATTAAAGAACGTGTTGGGAAGCTGAAAGGGGGAGCCAGAGATACTAAGCAGTTGCAACGGTTTGGTGTTAGAGCCAATGAGGGTGCTAGGAGCAACGTCTTGGTGGCCATCAAGCAGCAGACAGTTAACGCTGGGCAAAAGACTCAACGCCTGTTTCAAGCTCTCCTGAAAGGTAGTGTCCAGCGCAAAGTCGTATGCGTCCTTGGCAAAGTCACGGGTGTCCAGCACGCGGACGAGTTGCCTAGTTCCTGGCCTGACGCTACTGAGCCGATTGAATACAAAGTCTAACCACCAAGAAACGTCTTTGGGGTAAGGGGCGTTAGCATTTCGAAGGTCGATGACTGCCGTTTTTAGGGCGGGCGGGTGCTCCGAAACCTAAACTTACGATCAGAGGGGTCAAGCCCGGTCTGTCTGACGGCCGTCAATAGATCCGCCCAGAGGAGGGGAGCAAAGGCCTTCCAGAATCGACGGCTCACAAGACAAAGAGAGGATAGTTCAGAGAATTGAATATACGGCGCTACAAAAGCAAGCCAATCCAATCTGGTGGTAGCTTCGTGGTACGAGGGAAGAGCATCCATGGCGAGCTGGCGCTAGAGAGGAATCGGTGGCGGCTGCAGATACAAAACCAAACGATCAATGGAGTTCTATAGGATTTAGCGTTGCTACGCAAACAGGTATCTGGATCGATCACATGCAATCCTGCGGTCAGCCTGCTCTGCGTGCTGATCCGATCAGATGGAGGGGGCGTGTCGACCGCCGTGATGGTCTCCTCAAGCCGTACGACGGCGGTCGATATGCACCAGCAAATGACAGCTCGTCTGTGATCAGCCTCGATCTCTGGGCGGGGTACAAAATGGTCGTAATCGAGAGATAGACTAGATGTGAAGAGGGGAGGTTGGTCCAGAAAGCCAGAAAGCCTCTCTGATAGGCGGCGGCCGACTCCAGAGGCCCGGCCTAAGTGAAGCCAAAGAAGCAAAAACCTGGCACAGCACAGTAGTGCGTTCAACTGGAGATGGAGACAGCCGTGTTCGACTAAGTGCCCGTCTGGCGGTCCAAGAGCTGCACCTTTTGGCGACAGGTCTCTGGGTCGTCCCGTCCGAAGGAAGCAACTCGTCGTCGCACAACCTAGCGGCGGGGCCTGGGGCCGAGGTGGGATGTGGAGCGGAGAGATGAGAAAACGACAGTAGGTCGCACAAGGTAAAGAGGAATACGCAATATGCAGAGATGGGATGAAAAGCGTGCCCAGGTGAGGTAGTGGACCGACGCTTCGGTGGGCCGGCAGGATGCATCTGGTGAGGCGGCGGAGGACCAAGAAGCAGTCGCAGCCAGCCCCTCCTTCCACTAAGCCCACCTCACCGAAGTCCGGGCGGGGGCCTCGCTGACACGCCGTCGCCCGGCAGCTACACTACCTAGGTAGGTGGCCAGGATACAGGTATAGCCTATATGCGCCTAACACCACATCATCGGTGTACCTGTAGGTAAGCCGCCCAGCGCCTGCTCTAGTGGGCTGCCCACCAGGACCAGGGAGGTAGCGCTGGACCCAGGCTGCCGGCCCGTGGGCACCCTTGCCAGGGTCTCTTCAGAACCCCCAAAATTGTCCGCCGCCAGTGCTGCAGGATGATGCATGCACTACTACTCTAGCGGCAGATTTAGCGACAGCATCCACCGTCGTCGGCTCTCCTCCGCCTCACTGCTACTGTACACTCCCATCGTGGTGCTGTGGCAGGGACTTGACCCTGGCCATTCACAGCCTTACCCGCCACCTGTCGTCCGATGTATCGAGACTTACCTAGTCACACCTCCAGCCGCGGCTGCACGGCCCTAGAGTTTCCAGCTCGCGAACAATACGTGCCATTCGCGCTCATGCCTCGCAACTAACCCATCAGCTAGGGAACAGACCGCCTGCCTGCCCGCCCACTGATAGCCTAGCCCGCTCCACCAAACTGCAGTTGACGTGTCTGGGGCCGAGAATCTAAACGTACCTTGGGTAGGCGTGGACCGAAACCGAGGCCCTCTCCGCCACTTCAATCCAAGACACTTCTGTGCGTTATTGCGAGCGAGGCCCTGTATCCATACGCAACCTGACCGAAGAGTCGAACGATTGTGGCGGCCCCCTGACAATCCGTGTGCCTACTATCAGGTGGACTGGGATTCTTCTGCTCGACGTACATATGCAGGTGAGCGTGTGCACCCAATCACCTTTGGCGATCGCCCGAGGCAGATGGAAGATGGAAAGAAGACACGGAGAAAAAAGAAACGTGAAGGCGGGCAGATCACGCCCGGAGCCCCCGCGGGCCACTCGCAGCTCCTCATCATCTGTCAGTTTATGCAGGCTCATGACTAATGACCGCCAGCTCACAGGTCCCCTGTTTGCCTTGTTGTCCCCAACTGGTGCCTGGATTGATATCTCAGACACTCGTTATTATCCCAATCAGCCAAATTCTTGATTTTCGTCGTTAGTCCCTCCCCCTTCCTGCGCGTAGTGCCGGCAGACAAGCCAATTAGTTACTCTACCTTCTCTCCCCCATAATATACATACGCTAGGTGAACAAGAAGAAACAATGGGGCGGTGGGAGGACTCTCCTAGTCTACAATCCTCTTTGTGCTGATATTGTGTTGGGAACATGTGAACCTCATTTACCACGGCGCCGCAAATCCAACACAGTTTGTCTCTCCGCCCCAGGTGTCTCGGTACTTGCCAAGAACTCAGATTTGCCCGAGTCAATCACGTAAAACAAGAAATGTTTCAACATTACATTAAATCGTTGTTTTTTCTTCATTGTACAGTACGAAACTGGTATGCAGACCTCCCCCCCCCCAAACGCGCGCTTCCATGGTCCACACACACACACATGCAACCTCCCATCCATCCTAACTATACGTGGCCCTTCCACTAGTTTCCCAAGGTATCTCCTCCATAAGATTTGTTGCCTAAAGCTACTCCCTTTTCTCCTAAAAAAGCCATAGAGATATAGAGATAGAGTGATAAATAACAATGATGATGATAATAATAATGATCAGAAAAAAGGAAAGATAAGAGAGTGAAGGAAGTGAAGAGGTAAATGTTGACGGTAAAAGTAGTGCGACTATTAAGAAAAATCATATACTCCAGAAATGTATGTTTGTTTTCCTTCCCCACTGGTACTTTTCAAAAGAAGGAAAAGAAAAAGAAAAAAAGGCAAAAGTGACATCGCAGACGATCAGAAAAGAAGTGACCTTCTTTCATTTCTTTTTCCAAGGAAAAGGGTGCATCCAGCAATGAGGGCCAGCCACTTGGGGGGATCAAGGTAATGATGCCATGTCCGGGGCTCCAGCGAAACCGCAAAATAATGTGTGAAATAATTAATGTTGCTGGCGGTGTGACATGAGTATGACAGTTTCTTAGAACTCGAAGCTCCGCTTTTCCGTCAACTTGGACTTGGGAGGCGCCCTGCGCTTGCGGTTCCGCTCCTCGTGCTCGATGATGGGTACGGCTGCTGGAATGAACTCGACTCCCCTATTGCGACTATTGGGTCGCGCGTGGAGCTTGCGGTGGTTGTTGAGGTTGTCCTGGCGGTTGAACTGGTCCTTGCCACAGAATTCGCATGAGAACCGGTTGGGACCCTCACCATGGAAACTAGTCATTTTTTGTTAGCTAATGGCACCTCTTATTGTAGCTGCAATCCAATATATTTTACTCACGTTTGCTTGTGGCGCTTGAGGTGCTCATTGCGTCGGAATGCCTTGTGGCACCCTGGGTAGTCACACTTGCACATTGCTCGTCGAACGACGTCCACACCAGCTGTCTCTGACTTCTCCCTCTGTTTCCGGGAGGCTCTGATCTGGGCACGCTGCAGTTCGTTGGTACGTCTCTGAGCTTCGTGGTGTATCAGTCTTCGTTGGAAGCGCAGACGGTTTGGTGATTCGGCACTGTGGACGTGGTAATTGAGAATTGGTGATTGAGAATGACGGTTGAGGTCAAGGGCCTCCATGTCTTGAAAGGCGACATCCTTGTGAGGGAAAAGGCTGATAGGGCTTTCATTGTTCATTGACCATGAAGAGGAAGTATCGGCGATCTCAGATCCGGACATGCTATGAGTGGGTGTCATCATGTAGGCTGTGGCACCCATGCCGGCCTCTGGGGAGAGGCCATGAAGGCCAAAAGAGTTAGATGGAGTAATTGTTCCCATTGAAGCCTGAGAAGCCAAGCCGATGTCGAAAATCTGATCATAGGAGGTGCCGAAGGAGTCCATCTTCTTCATAGGAGTGGTTGGCAGGGACTCGTGGAAAGACATTGGCTCAGGCTCCGTCTTCACGTGTGCTCCTCCAAACATGAACTTGGACATTGTGGATGGGGGCGTCATTTCCACAGATTGAGGAGGCGCGTATGGATATGAACCCTCAAAGTCAAGGCCAACCTCATTTGGTGTTGACCGTCGCGAGGTAGGAGTAAACGGGTCGTACGCAGATGAAGAAGCTGAAGAGAAGCTGTTTGTGGTCGACGGGCATGGCAGTGGCTGCATGCCGAAGCCGTCGTCCATGTCGAACCTGAAGTCGGATTCAAATTGCATCTTGAAGACTGTAAGTGGCCTTGAGTGACTGATGCACTTCTTTGTCGCTACCTTCTGAGATGGGAGAAAAGTCGAACTCAGATCCGGATGCACGAAAGTCTTGTCCTTGGTGGATGGCTCGGGCAACTGACTCTGGTTGGGAATGCCTCGAGTAGAAGAGGGCGGCCTTTGAAGATATATCGGAGTTATGTAGAGAAAAGGTACGCGGATGAAAGGTGCCGGCGTGTCTGAGACAGCAGAGATGCAGATCAACCACCCCAGCAGATGATGGATGAACAGGTAGTGCGTGATGAACAGGCCGAGAGACAATGAGCGCCTGCCCCAGGTCAAGTTTGGAATGAGCAATTATGGGCTTTCATTAGTAGGAGGTGTCGATTGTCTGGGTCCTGGATGGGGAGAGGGAAGCAGGTCCAGAGGAGAGACACCCTTGGTGGGACTATTGCTGATATAGATTGTTGTTTTAGATAGCTGGCTCGTGTTTCGCTTCTCCTCGAAATAAAGAGTATCTGCTCATAAACAGAGCCGAAGGGGGTGGGCAATGATGATCTGTGGTAGTTATAGGGAAACATGATGAATCACACCAACCAGCAATGGCAATGGCTCACACCATTTCCAAAAAGGACCACATGCACATGAAATCGAGCTAGAGCAAGCCAAGGCGTCCAAAAAAGAACACAAAGAGTAGGGCGTTTTGGCATTCTTGTCCATCATCAGGCCTAGTGGATGAAGCCCGGGGTGATGACGGGAAGCAGAGTACGAGTAGCAAAAACCCCCACTTGGGAACGAGGACTGAGCGGCAGGCTTGGGTGGCGGCCAGACCAACACTGTTCAAGCCATAAAAGAAGCCCAGGATCACGTCCCTGCATCAACGGTCTCCAAGATCGCCGGTGCCCAGGCAGAGCAGCAAATGTACATGAACAAAAGCATCTGCATTAGTGCGATGGGTTGGTACCTTGCCTCCGTCCAAGGTGAACGGGTAGGGTGGCACCCCTCCCCCTTGGTCCGTCCGCCCAACGGTGGCCGAGAGTGAGAGTCTAAGGGGACTGACAGCCCATCTGCCTCCCCTCCAACAGGCCGACTAGCCAACACCGCGCCAGGCAGAGCAGTAGACGGTCCGTAGAATGGCAGTGCTCTGGGAGGAATGAAGCTGCCTGAGGATTTTTGCCTCGAGTCGAAACATGATCGCGGGTAAGACAATCATTACCTTGTATCGCCGAGAAGAACCGAGAGTGGGCATCTTGCACTGAGGTAGGTGATTCAAGGGCGTGTTCCAGTGCCCTCACAACCACCCATGAAGATGTGGAGCGGCAACTTGAGCAGGAAACCCCCAAAGAGGGAAGATGGCTTCCACAGCTTCAGGTCAACATGGCCAATGTTCGGACGAGCAGAGGGGGGAAAGAAACAATCACTCATATGGGCAAGCTATCTCTAGGCGGGTCCGATACAATGTACATGGGCAGCTAGGGGAGCGATCAAGAGGAGGGCACCAATCGACGGCTCTCGAGAGTGTTTGAAGAGGTCCCACAGATGAAGTAGAGAGTCAGAAACCGTGTTTGTTACTGTGGACGTGCGTAGATAGATCCGTATGTGTGTGTCGAACTGAGATGTACGTATATATGGAGCAGGGACGAGTGGTGTGTGGGAAAGAGAAGCAACTACAAACGTAGAGACAGAGCGAGGTATCTGAGTACCCGTGGCGATGGGGTGGTCTCCAGCCTTGAGCCAAGTCGCGACAACAAACGACTACCTACCTGTCATGTAGTAGGAATGCTGTTGAGTGCTTGTAGCCCGGAGTTGGTAGCACCCATGGCATGGCCAATCAATGCAAGGCTGAAAAGTGCCACGGGCGATCAAAGTGGTATCGAACCGCATGAGCCCATGAAGGTGGGGGAGGCGTTTTAGGACAGCTAGCCAGGCCTGGCTTTGCTGGGTGTGGGCGTTGTCTGGTGGTGGTGTGTACGAGGTGAAGCTGGAAGTAAGTTCGATGGATCTGTGGCTGTTGGGTTGTGAGAGGGTGCCAGGTGTGGTGGGAGGCGCGTCCAAGCCAGGGTAGCGGTTCTTATTCAGGGATATGCTGGGGCTGCCAAAGGTACCTGGCCGCCCGCCCTAGCTTCATACTAGTGATAAGTAGCGCCGGCCACCATCTTAAGTACCCGCCTATCGAGATGCCGAAGCGCAGGCGCTGGCAGGCACGACCCAGCTGGCACCCATGCTAATCATGGCGTCACCAGACCTCTTGCCTGTGTGGGGAGCGGCCAGAGACGCGCCTAAGCCCGGCCCTGGTGAGACGCTAACAACACCTGCTGGTGGTTGACGAGAACAATATGCTATTGACCAGACTCGTCGCTCGCCGTATCAATAGGCCGACCCTGGCTCGAGCGCTTGTTTCAATCGGCGGTCCCGAGTGAATGGAAATAGACGTCGTTCCAGCACAATATTGAGCCTGCTCGCGCTGTTAGCCGCCGCGCCTCTGCCAATTGGCTGCCATCACCAACACACATGCAGCACACCGAGCCCAAGTGCGTTTCAGGCCA
Organism: Clonostachys byssicola; assembly: GCA_902006505.2. NCBI lineage: Eukaryota > Fungi > Ascomycota > Sordariomycetes > Hypocreales > Bionectriaceae > Clonostachys > Clonostachys byssicola. The sequence goes on from CABFNO020001560.1 coordinate 2,083,875, forward strand.
CCGAACAAACAAAGTTATTCCTGCCCGTCCTCTTAACTCCGATCCGCCATCTCAGATTCTCTGCGTCGCCAGGCTCATCCCAGCGTCCCCAGGAGTGCATAAGGCAAGGGCGATGTGGTTATTGTTTAGACACCAGGGCCATGTTCGTTCATCCATGCCTACACGGCTGACCCAACGCTATCCACGACCGCGGCCATGCACTAGGCCAAAGGGTTCTCCAGACTACAATTAGACACTTACGGTGATGGGGCATAGCGCACCAGTTCAGCCGGTTTGTATTGATGAAGCGTATAGTGCAGCTCAGACAACACCCACTACCGGACGGATAGCCTGCGCTGACAGGTCCACTATCCAGCTGCATGAAATGATCAACTGCTGCACGTCGGCACGTACATACGTACGCAGCAGCTCGCAGGTAGATCTCTGGGCTTAAACCGACCAGGGCCGAGGGAAACTCTGGGCAACCTAGCTCGAGATGGTGGATTAGGGCCTTAGCGCATCATTCGATGAGAAAAGAGTCGAGCAAACCCGGGCTGTCAACGAGACCCCTGCGGGCTTCACGTCATTGGCCGCTTATTGCCCAGCCGCACTGAATCGTGCCAGAGCCAACCATTGATTCTATTTTGAAAAGAAAGCTTCTAGCACCCAGCCACTACCATGATCTAGGTCCCCAGTTTAAATGTCTATTCTTGCTTCCCGAAGGCTACGGTTGGAGCCCATGCTGCTCCAAGCTACCGCGACTCCTCGCGACAGGAAACCACAACACACCAGTTTCAGTAGTCACAACAGTCACAACCGTGCGGCAACCATATCAAGGCCCTAAAATCGTATCGCACGAGGTCTTGGATGGCTGACACCTCAGTGCACGAGCCTCGAGGGGAAGCTGCGGGCTAGCCACTCCGGCCTACTGGACTCGAGAGCAGCACGCACTTCTCTTCCTAAACGAAAAGGAAGGCCGACAACCTGGACTACCTGAAAAACCGGGGTAAGAGTGGCTGGCTAGCTGTGGCTAACTCGCCTTAGGTCCATTACAGAGGCAACCCTACAACCCGAGCGCAGCCAAAAGCAAACATCAGTCAGCACCAGCGACACCTCGTCCGAGCAGCGTTTACTTAGAGAGGTAAGTCTACGTATGTACGCATCCTCGAGTCATCCCTAGACATCGACGACTTAGTTGGCCACACCTAGTAGCTCGTACCCAGTTTGGGAGCGGATAACCTGCATAGAGCCATACATGGTAATCAGACACCGAGGAGACTCCACAGCCCAATGTAGCTCACCCAGTTCAGGCCTCCAGGGGGGGTTTCCTGCTTTCCCCCTGGATGTCTGAGGTCCGAGAACACACTCTCTCGGGGTCATGAACAAGACAGAAATCCACGAACCCAATTCCCCCACAAGGAGCAATGGTTCGTCGCATATCGGAAACGACAAGGTACAGCCTGGGATCGTCGATCGCTCTAGACACAGGGATGGACCAATACGGGATGGGATGGGATTTCAACAATCCCCTTCTTACGCAATTCCCCAGACCGAGTAATCATCTGCCTCCTTTCATGTTCTGCCCCTCCCTGTCCCTGGCAAAAAAAGTTTAATTGAAATACTCAATATCAAGTGAGTCCTTCCTTCACATCCCCTTGGGCTGCCTCCTGCAACGACAGGAGTTGTACTCTAGGAGTAGTGAGAGTGCTGCGTAGCTCATCAGGGCTCTCCTCTCCTCTCCCTCCTGCAAGAGGGGAAGAGGGGATGTGGGGGTGTTTAGGTTATCAATTTCAACTCGCAGCTCGCATTGGCAGACACATATCCTCCTGGCAACGATACTTGGTGGGTTTGGTTGGCAAATCAAACCTGCCACCTTGGCACTACCGGAGACTGTCAGGCAAGGTAGTATCCGGCAGTTGGGAACAGTGACCTTGTTCGCCTGAGCTATAGACGCAGGATTCACGAGCTGCATTGGCGGTCGCTGCGAGACCTCCCGCTTGTGCAGTAGTCGCGAGGACTTACCAGGTCTGTGGTGTGTAGTGCGGGCGGCAAACGGATCGTGTATCACTGTGCAGGGTAGCCTTCTTAGTTGCATGATACCCTGAGCGAAGCGGGACATGCTACACCAGGCTGCCTCCACTACGGACCTCTGCTCTTGAAAAGGGTAGTCAAGTGCGGGCTTGTGACCTGGCCCGTATCGTAGTGCTTGCTACTGTGCTTGCAGTAATTCTTGGTTAGGCGGTTCCCAGACTGTATATATGTGGCGAGATGCCGAGGAATATCGGTCCTCCTGCCCATCGCCAAGAGCACTACTGCACTATGACCAGAATGCGGCAGCCCGTTTTCTCTGTGCGACAACAACAAAAGCAAATAAATACAAAAAAAGCCAACGGGGAGAGCTATGCCCTCTCCCCGCCTTGCTCCAACCCCCATTTCAATGGGCTCGGGTGGATGGATGTTGGTGATCACGATGCATGCAAGCAGCTTAGGGTAGGGGAGGTGGCTGCGGATGGAAGGTTCCGGTGCAGGAGACGTCTCACTTCTCCTATCGCTTTGACCTAGCTCATGGTGACTATCGATGCATGAAGGCTTTTTGGAATATGATGGTCAGGGCCGGAACTTTTATTTTACTACTTGATTCATTAGTCTTCGACGGCATCTTCCGTGGAGAGCTCCTGCTCCTGGAGAACCTCTTCCATCTCTGCCTCCGTAGCCTCTAGGCCTTCCGAGCTCATCAGTTTGTTGTCTTTGTCCTCCGCTGTAGGGTAGAATTACGATAGTTAGCTTGAGTTGAATGCTTATTGTATGCAGGAAGAACTTACTTCTGGGTTCCACTAAGAGATTCTCCTGGACCTCAACATCAGTCAATACGGAGCCGGCCCCGATGACGCATCTCTTGCCCAAGATGCACTTGGTCAGCTTGCAGCCCTTTCCAACCACAACTCCATCCATGAGAAGACACTGAGAGAGCTTTGCCCCCTCGTTGATCTGGCAGTTGGCGCCGATCACGCACTCCTTGATCGATGTCTTCTCCTCAATGGTGACGTTGTTGTCGATCAGGCAGTCCTGCTTCGTAATCGTGGTGCGAGATTTCACGCCCTCGGGGTAGGCAATCTTCTTGCTGTGAGCATATGGCGACGACGCCTCTGGTCCACTCTCCTCGAGCGAGGGGATCTTGGCGAGCTGCAGAGACAGCGCAAGGAGAAGTTGAGCGGTGTCAACACGTCTGATCAGGGATCCCGGTGCCTGAGCTTCGCCGGAATGAACGTAGGCCAGGATCGGTGGTACTTGATCCGCATGAGCGCCCTTTGAAGGGTCGGACTCTCGTCTTAGATCCTGACCCAAGTAAGCAGCCGTCAGGAGTGAGTTGTGGTATACTGAAGAGCCACCCGGTACGTTTGGATCCTGGTGGGAGTGGGCACTGGTGGGCGAGGCTGGGCTGGCATCGTTGTCCTTGGTGTGCTTCTGTTCACAAGCGTCGAGGACACGTAACTTTTCCGCAAGGCCCTTCTGCCAGCCAGCCTTGGCCCACCATCCCACCACGTCCTCTCCAATGCTATCGAAGCGCTCATTCTCTTTGACAAAGTCTAAGATCCATTTGGGGAAGATGTATATGTGGGCATCTCGGTGGGTGGTGAGCATGCGGACGCGAGGGTGAGCCCTCATCAAACCATGGCGGATCGGGACGCCCTTTCTCTCCTCTGTCAGGTCCTTCAATGAGTCTGTGGGAATAGAATAGACAAGGTTTCTCAACTTGGGGATGAGGGAATCCTTGGGGGTTGGGGTAGGCGTAGGGGCTATCGGCGCCGTGGCGATGAAGTCGGTTTCCTCCTTCTTGATGGGGACGATCGCTTTGGTATCATACCAGACACCGAGACCTCCGCTGCTGGGGATATTCTTCCCATTGCTCAGTTTCAAGCTGCTTAAGAGATCGGTCAGGCTGGCCGACTTGACCATCCATGCCTGGAGAAGCTTTTCGCCGCCAACTTCGCACACCAAGTCGCAGGGCAGAACAATGAAGTCGGACTTGACCAGGTTTCTGACCTCTGGCAGACGTAGAATCTCAGCTGTTCCGGTGTTGTAGTCCAGATCAGCCGGTGCGAGCACGTCAGGCCGCGGCAACGGTAGAGCAGTCAAATAAGGGTTTGTGTTGACTGCGGTGTTGATGGCTTGCGAAGCTGACGGTGGGCAAACCAATGTGATATCTGAGAACTACATTTAGCTTGTGTACTATCAAAAGATGCGGTCAAATTTATTGCGACTCCGATTCTGTTGAAGAACTGCCTTTTCGTAACTTCTCTCTCCATGTTCGGAGCGCTTCAATGTGACTCACCTGTAACACCCATTCGGTAGCAGAAATCGATGGGGTACCAGACCATGGGCCGATTGGCAATCGGTAGTAGCGCTTTGGGATGCTCATCTGGGTTTGAGGTGAAGGTTGGAAACGAGGACCCTGGGCCGCATAGAATGAGGGCTTGAAGCCCGGTCGAGGCCATCGACACAGCGTGGGGCATCCTGGTATCTTGCACAAGCCACGAAAAGATCCAGTGAGATGAGTTGCTTTGAACTGTCGAGGGAGCGCTATTATGTTGTGGTCAAGATGATATGGCCTGTCTTAAATTCCACAAGCTCTTAGCTTTGGGAAATATCTGGCGCCTTGAATGCAGTCACAAGTTTCATGCGGTGGCCCACGTCAAAAAGAGTCATTATCAAAGACCGATTGAGGCTACGAGAAAATCGTGGCTGAAGTGTGGCTGGTGATGACACTAGCCACATGTTGTGCCTCCTTTCACGTGTGGACTCAGCTGGGCCTTGGAGCTGCAACTGGCTCGGCTCGGCCATTTGCCCCTGTTTTGAGGCCAGCCAATGGCGCCGCCCCATCCCGGTTTGTTTGCTGATTGAGCTGAAATGGGGTTCCACCTTGTTGACGGTTCGCGATGCCAGCCCCCCATCTAGCTATAACACCACGCCTGTTACCCCAGGCTTTTCCGATTGACAAATTCGAATCGTATCCGAGGAGCAGAAACATCCGTTTGGCCAGCCTCCTGACCCAGCGTGCAGAATCCCTCTCCGCCAAGAGGATTAACACGCGCACCCTTGGTCACCTCGAGTGACTTCCGACAGCTTCCCGCCGAGCAATGCGACACCATACCGAATAGATGTCGCCTGATCCATTCGATGGCGGCTCCCGCTCCCGCCGCGGAGTTTGGAGTCATTGGGTGCCTCTCGCAATCACCCTGACTGTCGCGACAGCTGGAGTTGCAGCCTGGGCTTGGAGCCAGCGCAAGGACTCAGATGACGACGACGAGCCAGGCCTGGACTACGACAATGCCGACTATGGCGATAATCCGGCCTACGGTGCTTCGAGGAACGACTTCACTCCCTCGAAGCCCCCGCGGCCACAACAGCCTCCTTATGCGGATGATCAGCAGAGCTTTGGAGTAGCGCCGGGACCGTCCAGCGAGGCGTCCGCGCCTGGATGGGGCGCAAGAATGTCCGGTGCGCTTCGGCGAACACCCAGCCCGCAGCAGCTGATCGATTCTACTGGAAAATCTGTCGCTGCTGGGTTCGCTGCCATGGGTAAGGCCCTAGCATCAATCCGCGAGGAGGACAAGTATTCCGAGAATAACCCTTGGTCGGAAGAGGCAGATTTGAAGCAAGAACGTGCCCCCGCGTCGACAAGCAAGAAGAGGAAGACTGTCGTCCTCGTAGTCTCGGCAGACTCGTCCCTTTCGGAGGCCGACAATGGTGGATATCATGAGCATGCGGTAAGACAATTCACATTCTGTATGGGGAAATCGGAACTGATCTAACATGCCCGAAATAGTCAATCCTGTCCCACATTCCTCGGCACAATGACTTCTCGAAGATTAAGCTCTTCATTCTGATTTATGCACCGAGCTTGAAGGATACACCCCTGGACCCCGCTGCATCTAGTAACCTTCCGCCTCCTTCGTTGAGCTCATCATATTCTAACATTGAGCACAACCAAGCTCAAACTCCAGGAGATGAAGCCAAGAGCCCACAGTACGTATATAAAAGAGAAGAGCTGACAACTACGAATATGGCTAATGTTTCATCAAGGCTGAACGCGTCTACCAGCCCAGCATTCAATGCTGTGTACTCACAGGCGCTGTCGCTTGTCGACAAGGAAACTATGGTAATTCCATTCACCACCCCGAATGGTCATGTGCACATTCTACGTCATCTTCAGCCGGAGGTTGTCTATCTCCAGGAGTCTCTTTCAGGAGACAATGGCAGCATCATCACCAACCTGCAAACTTGGCTGCGCTACGACGTCATCTTGGTTGTGGGAGCTGAAAGCTCTGGCGGTCTTGCTGACAGCGAGTCTGAGGCGGAGAGGAATACCAAGGTCACGAAATGGTGGCAGAGGCCCGAGAGGGTCGGTCGTGGCCGTGGTGTTGTGGTTGTTGATGGTGGCAGGGTTCACGATGATTGGACGCGCCGCGTTCAGGGCGTGGAATAGCCCAATTGAGGCTGATTCATGTTTGGGAAGGGGGGCAAAGAGGCTGGCTTTTGAATATAATGCATATTTGAGGGCTCCGCTTTTGTTTGAAGGAGCTTGTCTGTGTTTTCGATGAATTTTCCGTATTTATCTTCTTACGTTGATGTAGAACGTTGATGTCATTACCAAGATATGAAGTGGATAGCCAGCGCGCTTAAAAAGCGGAACGATACTTGCGACGATTCTTTGCTCTCTATGTGCTGTGCTACACGCGTTATCGGTGTATGAAACGCGAATTGTAAACTAGAATTGTTCCGTGGCCGATCAAAGCGCTGCAACAATGCTCACATAGCCAAATTTCTGACAACCGAGCTGCCTATACAAGACTGAGACGGTGGTTTGAGGTTCCGGCTTGGTGGTGGATGCTGGCGATCACGTGACCAGAGCCGGCCATGCTTTGTCACACGTGCAGCCTCAGGCCAGGCACACCACCGCAGTATGGAGAGGCGCCTCATCTGCAGCATCCCATTGACTTGGTATGGCGTAAGATCGCGAGCGATCTACCACCCCGGTTTTGCCAACGTACGACCCTTTGGTATTCTATTTTCTCTATCACGTTTATTGTTGCTTTCTTTCGCATCCTCATGGATTGATTGGATGTAATAATTCTCCAGGGAATGCGCCACATTGGATGGGCAGGCTACTATCAACTGCCGATTTCCGAACGCCATCGTTTCGCTTGACATCAGACCTGAACCCTCGCCGACAAGGTTACGCAGACGCTTCACCTAGATCCGACCTACTTATATTCTTTTCTGCATCACCACTCCTCGAGCATATTACCCGCGAAAACATATTCGATGCCCGATCCTTGACGCGACATCTTGCCGCCGCGACTGCCTTGATATAGGGACAACAGCTGCCTTCGCGCAGCTGTGACTTCAGCAATCATGGCTCCTGTAGGACCTGTTGTTGTGCAGAACCCCATCAGCAAGATGAAGCGCCCTCCGCCACCGGGCATTCAGACCAACGGAGTCGTCGCCACGACCCCCTCGCCGTCTCCCTCAGCTTCGGCCAAGAAACCTCCGCCAAGCGCGAAGCAACCCACACCCAATCCGGGGGTGGAGCGCAACATCACCACCTCGACTGTGCGACCGGTAAATCGGGTTCGCCGCGACACGATAACACAACTCGGCCGAAATTCAAGGAATAGCACAGGCTTGCGGTCTTCTTCAGTGGTGGCCGATCCGCAAGGTTTGGATGGGGGGCCCCGGCCGTATGGTGAGATATCCCGGCGCCAATCCGGACCGGGTCTTCGGTGTTGCTAACATGTCCCAGTTGTTACCGATAGCTACGTTCTCAAGAGAAATGCTGGTAAACGACCATCATTAGTGGTGCATCTGCATCCCAACCATTTCCGATTCGACGGACAGGATAGCATCTTCTCCTACGTATCCCCAATGCGGATGTTTCTACAACACCTCAAGACGAGAACAATCCCCCATGATATCCTGGAATACTTAGTCCAGGCTAACGTTCCATTCTACGATGGTTGTCTAATTGTTCGCGTTCATGATCATAAGTCAACAGCTAAGAGCCAAGAAACCGCTCGTCCAACATCATCTTCCAACGCCCCCGACCCCTCATCCGTTCATAGCCGCAGCCAATATCTTACACCTTCGCCCTATGTTGCCTTTCCGAAGGAAGGGACTGTACCGACAGAGGAGACCAATCCCGCCGAAGCGGAAGTAATCAAGGAGGAAGCGAAGGAAGACAAAGAGAAAGAAAACTCAACATCAACAACGCACCAGGATGGGCAGAAGTCGAAGACTCCCGCTAAACCTAAAGTCTATACCTTGGTATTACACCCAACTTCCGAGAGCTTACAGCGAGATCTACTCATCAAGGCGACTACACCTGCTGGCGGAGATGGGCGCCAAACAGAGGGGACAAATGGTGTCCCTCCCTCAACACCCATGACATTGGTTCCTCCAACCCCGACAGCTGCCACGATGCCACCTCCGGCAAAACGGCAAAAGAAGGTCAAAATGGAGCTCGAACCAAACCATCTTGCTGCTGCAGAAGGCCAGATTTTATTGGCAACTGAAGCACCCCTATTCCTAGAACCTACCAAGACTTTGGAGGAGCAAATAATCCTCCTGGATGCGATGGCGCATCCCAAGCATTCTGGACCACCGCCCGAGCCAAAGACTCGGAAGAGAACAGTCGCGGAGATGGCAGCGGATGAGGCAGCGGCGGCTGAACAGGAACGCTACATGCTTCTCCTGGATGAACGGTCCGGTACCACAAGCGCGCAGAATGCCGGCGGCACAGACAGCGATGCTCAGAATGGCGCAACCGCATTTGAGCCTAGATTTGAACGATTTAAGGTTATTGCAGATATCAAACGGGAACATGCGGAGAAGAAGGAGCAAGAAAAGATCAAGCAACAGGAGAATGATAGGCGACTCCAGCAGCAGAGACTGCAACAGCAACAGGAGCAGGCGCAGGCGGCACAGAAGCAGCAGGCTGAGGCTGCAGAGAAGGCAAGACGTGAGGCTGCCATCAGAGAAAACCACGCCCGACAGCAAAGCGAAGCACAAAGAGCAGCAATGGCCGCCAGAGCAGTACAAAACACTACACCCGTTGCACCGCCGAAGCAGGTCAGCACACCACAAAACAGTGCCCCTACGCCGCATGTCCACCCTCAGCAAAACCCCATTGCTACTAATAACATGCCGAACGGCGGTCAAGTTGTGCCACAGCAGCCACCAAATGCTGTCCAGAACGCTGTCATGGCTGGACAAGCCCAGGCTCGCTTTCCTGCTCAGATACAGCAGCAAGTGGTGTCGGCGCAATCACCTATCATCCGCCAGGGCACTCCTCAGAACCATTCGTCGCCCATGGTTAATAACAGTGTACCAATGCAGCAGACGAGTTCTGCCATGGCTGCCAGTCCTCCCCGACCATCCTCTGTGGTACAAAACCCGCCCATGTCTGTTCCCATGGCGCATAATATGTCTGCTAGGGGGAGTCAGCAAAGTCACCCCTCAGGGACGCCACGCATGCCGCACTCTACTCCTAACATGGCCCATGGCACTCCTATCAGCCGACCGGCAATGGTTGCAACGCCTCGTATGACCCAGGCGAGCCCGCCGCCTAACATGATGGCACAGAACTCCCAGATGGGTCAAATGATGATGATGAACAACCAAAACTTGGCCCAGCAGAATCCACAATTGATGGCACAATTCGCTGCACAACGTGCGATGCAACAACAGCAGCAGCAGCATCTCCAGCAGCAGCAGCAGCATAATATGCAAGGAGCCAATCTTAATGGGAACATGGTTGCACAAATGTCACCACAGCAACAGCAGCATATGATGGCGATGATGCAACAGCGACAGCAATATCTTGCTCAACAACAACAACAGCAGCAGCAGATGCAGCAGCAGCAAGGAGGCATGCCTACTCAGCAACAACTCGCTCAGCAATATTCTCAGCAGCTACAAAACATGCAAGGCAACCAGATGCGCCAAATGACCCCTCAGATGCAGGCTCAGTTGCAAATGGCTAGGATGCAGCAGCAGCAGGCAGCGCAGCAGGCGGCGGCGGCTCAGCAGCAGATGGGTGGTAATGCCATGCAGAGGCAGGTCAGCAGCCAGATGATGAACGGAAACAACGCGAACATGCAGGCTATGCTCCAGATGCAGCAGCAGCAGCAGCAGGCTGTACAACAGCAGCGGCAAATGAGCCAGCAGCAGCAGCAACAAAGCCCCGTGCAGATGCAAATCCACCAGACAGCAAGAAGCGTGTTTGCTAGGATGATCCAGGAGACTACTGTTAAGTACGGTGGCCGGGAGCAGGTCCCAGAAGAGGTGGTGAACCAAGTGAAAGCACAGTCAATTCAGCAGGCGCACATGATTGTGAAGAACACGATTGCTCAGCGTCAAGCCGCACAGCAAAACCAATTGCTGATGCAGCAGCAGCAACAGGCTATGCAAGGAATGGGTGGCATGATGGGCCCCCAAATGTAAGAATAACAACTACTTTCTTTCATGATCGAAGTTGTGAAAGGAAGGTTGTCTATTTCGACAGAAGAGAGGACGAACCGTGTCACGAAGGGGGGACAGATCGTGGCCAAGAGCGGCGTTCGCAAGCTGGGACAGGAGGGTCCCAAAAGGCTTTTATTTTTATCGTTTCCCGGCCCCGGTTCTTAATACCCATGGAGAGCGTTGTTTTCCCGGTTTGGTTTTGGATTCATGAGTTAGGATCACGTTGTGCTTTAGGATTACATGCATTGGGGAGTCATTACTGGGCAGGCGAACGTCGTATTTGTGTCCAAAAATGGTGTCGTTATCTAAAATACTCTTGGTTCTCTAGAGTAGTTCAATTGATGCCCTATGATGAACTATTACTCCGTCATAACGTCAAATGCTCCAGCGATGCCTGCCTGATTTGTCTCCCCAGTGAATATCCCGGTATGAGTTAGGGGTGCACGTGATTGACACGTGCTGACTAATAGGAGGTATGACACAAGCGCCAAGACAGGTAGTCGAGCCAATTCGTCACGTCGGGATCTCCAGCCAGGCACGAGATCAGGTCAACTGGCCATTATCAGCAAGCAACACTCTGTAATTCTCATCATTCCTCTTTAACCCACTTCCCAGAACTGTAGAGAGCTGCGTAGCCCGTGGTTTCAGATTCTTCCTTTCCTCTCCGATCGTTGATCATTTGTTTCCTTATCTTCATCTTCACAAGCAGGCACCTCCAACAGCGCATTCTCGATGCATTCGTCACAGCTATCTCCGCTCGTTCTATCCCTCCTCCTAGCGGTTTCGCCGGCATCGTCAACCAACATCCTGCACTGCGACAACCTGGTAGTCGACAAGCACAAGTTCGATCTCTCGGCGCTCACGGGACCCCACTCCGTCGTTACGTCGCGGTACAACTCGATAGCAGATAATTACCACAACACAACCTATACTCTCGATATCTGTCGTCCTCTGAAGAAGACCGGCAGTGGGAAGAAAGGCGAGGAATGTCCCAACGGTACTCAAGGTATGTCTCTTCCGGGTGCCTCATGAGGTTTAAGCCTTGGCGTCGGCTGACAAATGGTCCAAAGTATGCGCCATTACCCGGCTTTTGAAGGACGACGTGGACACCATTGATAATGTCATTGCCATCGCTGGAGCGTTGGAAGACAACGGCGGCACGCAGTTCGAGTACCAAGCGACACGTCTGAAAACGAGCGACTCCAACTCTGATTCGCAAAAGGAGGGAGTGAGGTTGGTGCTGAAAGGTGGCAGAGAGCCCCTCGAAGGAAAGGACCGTCGGGACCAACGCGCGGTGATTGAGTTTCTTTGCAACAGCACCATGACCGGCCTGGAGGGCGAGTGGCGCTCGGAAGATCGCTACGATGGGGACGAGTTCGAACAGCTGGGCGCTCGCGACGAAAAGGACGACAAGGGTGACGAGAAGTCCAGCTCTGAACACCAACTGCTCAATGACGGCGCGGCCCTTGTCTGGGAGAGCTACGGCGCAGATGATGCTGAGAAGAACGTCGACACTCTGCGACTTACCTGGTACACCAAGCACGCTTGCGAAAGCAAAGAGGACAGCGGCGATGACGGTAGACAGAACAACAACAGCCACTGGGGCTTCTTTACTTGGTTCATTATCATGTAAGTGGAATTACGGGAACTTGTTCTTTACAAGGACTATGGTAGCTAACGGTTTGCAGTGCCTTCCTCGGTGTTTCTGCCTACCTCATTTTCGGCTCTTGGCTGAACTACACTCGTTACGGAGCACGGGGATGGGACCTCCTCCCCCACGGCGACACTATCCGAGACATTCCATACTTGCTGAAGGACTGGACCCGCCAGGTGCTCAACACAGTACAGGGCACCGGAAGTCGTGGTGGATATAGCGCTGTCTAGAGGAAGACGAGGATTATGTGGGCTTTCAAGGCAGGCGCAGGGGGTAACTTGGAGCTATTTGCAGCTCCAAAGCTGGTTTATTTTGGGATGGGAGGATGGGAGCTACCATATTTCTTTTGTGCGGAGACTAGGCGGGCGTTCTGGATGGATACATAAGAGTCATCGAATCTGTACACCTGAGTCGGCTTCTTGCCATTGTTCATTAGCTATTGTGTCGCATTTAGAATCGATATTTCTGGATCTATTGCCAAGGAGTGGGGTGTATTTCTACACTGGTGAGACTTGCCTTGTCAAACACAATACAGCCAGCATTCATCAGTCGTCGATGTACAAGAATTGCTGTAGCTGTCAGAGTGTCGTCGTTGTAGGCATGTTCCCTTCAACCCCACTTGGCAAGAAGCTATCTTCATTCAAATTATCAAGCCAGTATTAGAGGATTGTAGTTACCGTTGAGAAGAAGCCGCGGCGTGTGTGTGGGGACGTTCAACGAGGACGGAGGATGAGCTTAATTCTCGTCCTAAATGTGCACCAGTCATACATGAGTGACTGTACATGTAGTATGATCTCACGGCAATTCGCCCCTTGACTAGATCCCGCATTCTGTATCCATCGAGTCTAAGTGATTGGAAAGCCTTACATGCAGCTTTGATGACTGGGTACACAGAGTCACAGCATATCCTCATCCTTGCAGCTTGTCGAGAATGACGCAGAGCGAGACCGGAGCTGAGCTTGTTATCGATAAGAGCAAAATATTGAGTCTGCCCTTCTTGCGAGAATCTGTCTCAGGACTCCATTTAACATTCAGCCCAATCCTTCTTCACCAGACCTTGCCAATTTGCACTGTAGAGGGAGATAATTCGAAAGTTTGTTCGAAGACCCCGGTAGTTGCGAATCATGGCTCTGCGACACTCGGTTCATCGCCAATTGGCGGCCGCCCTCTCTAATTCCCGCGCGGTCTCGGCATCCCGACTTTCGCACAGGGTCTTTTCGTCGTCAGCTGTGCGACACAAGATTGTACGTTAAACGCCCTCTCCTCGCTTCTATCTCTGTCTTTGGTCTCTATGACCATAATTCGGACAAAATTCTAACCATTCCATCCCTCCAGAATGAAGCTACGTTGCCAACGAACCCAGACCCCGCTGAAGGCTCCCCCAGCGCAGCTCTCGTTGCTGAACATGCGCCTTATATGGTGGCCACATACGCTCGCCCACCCCCCGTTTTCACCAAAGCCGAGGGATCATATATTTGGGACATCGAGGACAGGAAGTACCTTGACTTCACTGCTGGTATCGCTGTGAACGCTCTTGGCCATTGCGAGCCTGAGGTCGCTCGGATCGTAGCCGAACAGGTTCGCTAACCCCCACCATCGCGCTGCTCTCCCATGGCTCATATTGGGCTCGACAACTGACACGAGTGACTCCACAGGCCAAGACTCTTGTCCATGCCTCGAACCTCTACTACAACCCCTGGACCGGCGCCCTGTCCAAGCTGCTCGTCGAAAAGACTATCAAGTCTGGTGGCATGCACAATGCCTCGTCCGTGTTCGTCTGCAATTCCGGATCCGAAGCCAACGAGGCCGCCATCAAGTTCTCCCGCAAGGTCGGCAAGGCCATCGACCCCTCCGGCGCCAAGCACGAGTTCGTATCCTTCAACGGCGCATTCCACGGCCGGACGATGGGCGCCCTGAGCGCCACGCCGAACCCCAAATACCAGGAGCCCTTCTCCCCCATGGTCCCCGGGTTCCGTGTCGGAGACTACAACGACATCGCCGCCATCCCCGGGCTGGTTACAGAGAAGACATGCGGGGTGATTGTCGAGCCAATCCAGGGCGAGGGCGGTGTCCGGGCCGCCTCGGAGGAGTTCCTCGTCGCCCTCGCGAAGCGCTGCCGCGAGGTCGGCGCGGTGCTCATCTACGACGAGATCCAGTGCGGCATGGGCCGCACCGGCACCTTCTGGGCCCACGGCGTCCTCCCCAAGGAGGCGCACCCAGACATCATCACCTCGGCCAAGGCCCTCGGCAACGGCTTCCCCATCGGCGCCGTCATCGTCAACCAGACCGTGAGCGACAACATCAAGGTGGGCGACCACGGGACCACCTTTGGCGGCAACCCGCTGGCCAGCCGGGTCGCGCACTACATGGTGAGCCGGCTCTCGGACCCCGAGCTGCAGAAGGAGGTGCTCGCCAAGTCGGACGTGTTCCGGGCGCGCTTCGAGGAGCTGCGGAGGCAGTACCCGGACCTGATCACGGAGGTGCGCGGCAAGGGTCTGATTCTCGGGCTCCAGCTGTCGGAGGATCCCACGCCCATCTTGAAGGCTGCTCGCGAGAGGGGTCTCCTGATCATCACTGCCGGTACCAACACGGTCCGCTTTGTCCCAAGCCTGAACGTGACGGAGCGGGAGATCCAGTCTGGGTTGGATATCCTGGCGGAAGCCATTGCGGTAACTCGGGCATGATTGGGCTGTAATTAGATACCAGGGTTTTCAAAAAAGGGAATGAATTAGATGGAATGGCTAGCGGATAGAAATGATGATATATTACGGTTTCTACTCTTCAAGAATCCACTCATAAGAATTCTCGTGATCAATCTAACTTACAACTAACCAGCCCATCTTCCCATAGCATTCCAGACAACCTAAACGTATTATAGCGACTCACCGGCTCGTCATACCACCGGCCGATGACAAAATCCGGCAGCGTCAAGCCGACGGGGCCCTACAAGCACGAAAGCGGCACGACGCCCCTGGTTAGACCCGACCAAACCCACCGGGCGGAGGCGATCTCGGAGCATCGCAGGGTTTTCACTGTCGGCAGCGCTCCAACCTCCGGCTTACACCCGCGCCATGATCGCTTCGTGGTTTCCACTCGACCAGGCCCAGCAGCCTGATGTGGCCTAATGTGCCCACCCGTCCTGCATGAGATAAGGCGTCTTGGGCGTGTTGCCTCCGATGGGCGGTCTGCAGGCGCCGGTATCTTTACAAGTCGCCGCGGTCTTGCAGCGAAGGACGCCGAGAGGGTGGTAGTGTGACTCCCGGCTTGGCTGCAGGGGAAAAAATATGTCAATCGTATCCCCTGGCCGGAATCTGATTCCGGTTGTTCAATTGATTTCGAGTTTCTGTTGTTGTCTTGTCCTTCGTACAGGCTCGTGCAATGAGATTCCTTGAGAGTACACTCTACCATATCGTCTCCTCCAAAGGCCATTGAATGTTACCAACCAGGCTGTAACCCCTTTAACCCGCCGATACATCTTCCCGATGTTACAACCGACTCCTGAGCCCAAGGCTCAGTCCCAGCCCATCATCAAGGTGGAAGAGGCGGCCAGTTCTCCGGAAGAAGACCCTCCCCTCCCGCTCATCGCCCAGGACGACCGGGTAGCCAAGCTGCCAACATGGCGCCGCTGGGTCATCCTCTTCTCCGTGTGCTGGATGGCCCTCCCCATGGTCTTCCTCAGCACCTCCATCATGACCGCCATGCCGGAGATCGCCGCCAGCCTCAACACCACCACGACCAGCATCAGCACCGCCAACGCCTGCGTCGTGGCTGCCATGGCGGCGTCGGCCCTCATCTGGCTGCCCATCAGCGTCCTCATCGGGCGTCGGAGGGCGTACATTGTTGCCACTGTCATTCTGATACTCTGCGCCATGGGGTGCGCCCTGGCGAGGAACCTGGCTTCTCTGACGGCCGTGTGGGCGATTGGTGCCACGACGGGTCCCTTCTTCTTGGTTGCGGGCCAGACCATCCTCGCTGATATCTTTGAGCCCGTTTGTTCACCCCTGGTCTTTTTTAATGTGCTTTGTAAAGTATTATTCATGCTGATTAACCGTAGACCGTCCGTGGTATGGCCGTTGGTTTCTTCCTCGGCAGTTGCGTTAGTTCCCAGTCGATAGGTAAGTCACTCTTTATCATCCATACATACATTTCCAGAGAGGCAAAGCTAAAGTCTGGTGGTTAGCCCCGCTGGTCGGCAGTGTCATCGCGACGTACACCACCTGGCGAGCCATCTTCGGGGTGCTGTCGGGCATCAGCTTCATCGGGCTCGTCCTCGCCTACTTCTTCGTCCCCAAGGCGAGCGAGCTGTCCAACCTGAGCACGCACGAGTCGGTCGGCAGGAAGCTCTCCGGGCGGGATGTCCTGCGGGCCTTCAACCCGTCTGCCGTGTTTTACCAATGGAAGTACCCCGGTGTTATCCTTTCGGTCAGCAAACACTCCCCCTTTTCCTCCATGATACTTAGGGTGACTTACACCGTTGCATAGAATCTTGCCTGTGGCTTGCTGGGACTCAACCAATACGCCATCCTCAGCTCCGTCCGCCACCTGATCAACCCGCTCTTCGGGCTCACCTCCCCACTGCAGAGCGGTCTTTTCTACCTCGCGCCCGGCGTCGGCTTCCTGCTGGGGAGCATCGTCGGGGGCAACGTCTCCGACAGGGTGGTGAGGCGGTACATCGACAAGCGCGAGGGCGTTCGCCTGGCGGAGGACAGGCTGAACAGCACCCCGCTCTGGGTCCTGGGGGTCCTGCCCCTGGGGACGTTCCTGTACGGATGGAGCATCGACAAGTCGATTGGGGGCATGGGGCTCCCCATCAGCGCTGCTTTCATCCAGGGCTTCGGCTTGATGGCGTCCTTTAGCGGGCTCAACACATATGCTGCAGGTGAGAAGACACGCAACCACGCCTGGACCAGTGGTTGATTCAGCTGATTAACCTTTGTCGTAATCCCTTAGAATCAAACCCCGAATACAAGACGGCCGTTATCAGCGGCAAGTATGTTGTCCAATATTGTTTCGGCGCAGTCGGAGTAGGGGCAACTGTTCCCCTAACTGATGCCATTGGAGCCGGGTGGACATTCTCCATCAGTAAGTCCTACATATATTATGGTGTTCCAGTCTTCCCACTGGCAAATCTGCGTTGTGCTAACTAGAACTCTTCTAGTTGCGATTGGCTCCATCATCGCAGGTATTTTGGTGGTGATTATTGCCAGGTTGTTAGTCCGGCAAACCCCAGCCAAGCCTCGACCTAGTTTGTTTTGATTTAGCAAGCCCAAGCTTTGTGATTTGCATGCCGACATGAACATACTCGCTACGAATTCACGAACGGATTGTATTGAAGGAACATGAATAGAATAGAAAGGGGGAATATGCATTCATCTCTTCATAGAATCAACCGGTGTATCAGGACCTACTCCAGCAAAAACCGACTCCCATAAACAGAAAACAATAGAAGCTAACCAGAAGAGATCAATGAACCTTGTCATGGAACATTTGAGTCGGGGAAATCTAAATCCAACCTGATAGCCCAAGGATGAAACAAAATCTCTATAAAAACAGGGGTAGAGGGGCCAATGGCCACCCTTAGCAGATACCGTGAGTCTTTCCAGTCTTGCCTTGGATAGAATGCGTTTCATTCTACGAGAGAAAGTGTCAATAGATGTTTCATGCCAAAAAGGAATTAGAAGCTACGTACCTTGTAGGCTGTTGGGCTCGCGTCATTTCGGAGCTTGCCACTTGAAAGAATGTGCTTCTGGATGTAAGCGTCTTGTCTCCTCAGGACCTCCTGATTAGTCTCCTTGAGGAGTCCGACACAGAGCTTAATGTCGTTGATCAACATGTTGCACTTGCTGCGGGAGAAATCCTCTCGAACAACGACACGAAGCATCTTGAGCTCCTCTGTGTGGGGAGCCATCGTGTAGGCGGGGACGACCCAACCACGGCTACGAAGAGTCCTTGCCAAGGAGAATTCGTCGAATCCGCGGTCCTCGTCAGGAGGAAAGCGGAAGGCGACTAGAGGCAGTCCTTCACCAGAGGGCTTGGACATGATGATAAATCCTTGCTGTACCAGGGAGCGAGTGAGGTAGTCGGCTGTGCGTGTAAGGTTGCTCATGATGGAGCGGTATCCGTGCTTACCCAGGCGGATGAGCTGGTAGTATTGTCCCACCACCTGTGAAGCTCCCTTGGAGAAGTTAAGGGTGAACGAAGCCTGGTCGGCACCCAGGTAGTTGATGTTGAACACGAGTTCCTTGGGAAGGTACTCGGGAGCTCGCCAGAGGACCCAGCCCACACCAGGGTAGACAAGACCGTACTGGATGATATCAGCCATGCAACTCACGACATGTCTCGGGTTTCTCGGGACTTACCTTGTGACCAGAGACGTTGATGGACACGACCTTTTCACAGCGGAAGTCCCATTCTAGGTCAGGGACAGTGAAAGGTGCGACGAAGCCACCGCTGGCAGCGTCGACGTGGATGGGAACATCGATGTTCCTCTCAACCAAGAGGTCGTTGACAGTCTTGACGTCTTCGTACTCACCGGTGTACGTCGTGCCCAAGATGACACAGATACCAATGGTATTCTCATCGCACAGAGCGACTGTCTCTTCAGGGTCGATGACATACCTCTCGGGTGTGCAGTACACAAGCCTCTCGTCGACCTCGAAGTACCTGGCGGCCTTTTCCCAGCACACCTGGACGGCGGAGGACATGACCAGGTTAGGTTGGTCGGTTGGCTTGCCCTCGGCCTGTCGACGCTGCTTCCAGCGCTTCTTCATGGCGAGCACGGCGAGCATGATGGCCTCGGAGGAGCCGACAGACGAGGTGCCCACGGCGGTCCCAGCGGGTGCGTGGAAGAGATCGCCGATCATGTTGACACAGCGATTTTGGATCTCGGCACATTGAGGGTACTCCTCGTAGTCAATAAAGTTCTTAGGGAAGGCATCGGCCATGAGCTTTTCAGCTTCCTCTTCCTATAATATGGGTGAGAAAAAATCCTTGCGGTCAGGTCATTCAGGTTCCATTGCGGTTCTGAGACCAACAACAAGGGGGTGTGCCCACCATGTAAGTGGTGACGAAAGAAGCAAGACTGTGCGACGAGCGACGTTAGCTAAAATATTCATGTTTGTCGAAAATATCACACTATAAAAAAATAGACAGGGAATGGGAAATCCAAGGAGCGCTTACTTTAGCTTGGGGTTGTTGTCGAGACTGAGATCGTCCTTGATCATACGATAGGCGATGTCGCGGGGCATCTCGCATTCGGGCATCTTAGTGCGGGGAAGGTCCTCGCCAGCAAATCTCGAGCCGTAGACACTGGTGGTAAACTGATCAGGGAAGTTGATGAGCTGGAGCTGGGGGGTTCTCCTGCCATCGGGCTGAGGAGTTAATCTGCCAGTACTCAAGCCATCTACGTTGAGATTCTTATCCGGGATTCCCGACAGATGGACCATGATGGGCGAGCTGTGAGGTGGAACAGAGAGTAGATGGGGTGGAATCAATTGAATTAAGCTCGGAGCAGATAAAGTATGTGCCTATCTAAGCTGGAGAGCCAGATGGGAAAGAGATGTTTAAGCGGTGGGAGGATGGGAGACGGGAACGACGCTGCGAGGGTTTTGGGCCTGGGATGGGGAGGGAGAGGGCAGCCTTTTGTAGGAAACGGGAGGCAGCAGAGCAGAGGGGAAAAGCAAAGGGACTGGCGGGAGGGCGGGCAGGAGGGACGGATCGCAGGTGCTAATCAGACTCAGCATTGCCTCACAAATCGAGCTGCAATGCTGCGTGCCCAAGGAGCATACCTCGAAAGGTGGTAAGGCAATAGGGCCATGTGAAGGTACCATGCCAGCCAGACACAGGTAGCTACCTCGCCGATACCCATTGGGCTACCTGACGTACTACATACCTGGCCTAGCTCGACGAGCCCGGGAAAGTAAATTAATAAGTACTGGCATAGGTCATAATTAGAACACCGTCGAGCCAGCAGAGGTTGGAGGGTCTGTGGAGGCGACTTGCTCTGCTTAGTGGTTGCGGTGTAATTGCTGCGTATTGGACATGTCGTGTCTGGCCCCAAAACCACACCACACACGCCTCACCATGCACACACCACCGCCAGCCCCTGCGAGCTCACCACGGCCCAAATCGTATCAGTGCCACACACGCCAGCCCGAGCATGCTGCGGAGCCGGCATGGCTGGGCGTTTTGCATTGACTGCAGTGCATCCATCCATACCGGCCAGCCGTTGGTTGCAGCTGTAAGCAAGAGCTTAGCTCACTGAGTGAAACCTACCGACATGCAGGCGATAGAGCCTATGTCGTACGCGCGTAAGCCTGGACACAGGTGATGGGACCACTGCTGCACGGCATCTCAGCGCCGTGCGAGGAGCCTAAATACGGGCTCCTCAGGTACCTCAGATTTACACCGCGGATGAGCCTGAGGACGTGGAAGGAACGAAGGACCAGAAGGACCTCTGGAAGGGAAGGCGCTGACAGACCCCTTCCTCTCCGACCCCCCAAAAAATCCCAGAAAAGACCAACAGACCAGACCGACTAAGGCGGTCTGTCGAAGCAGCCTAAAACAAAGCACATGGATGTTTGCAACACCATGTGTGGACAGCCCGAATAACCCAGAACCATACTCCTGGTAGAATGGCTTAAAACGCAGCTCGATCACGGCGGATGGCCCATCCGGCTTACCGCGAATGTCTCGGCCAGGCGAATCACGGTCTGCTAATGACGATGTTGAGTCGCCCGGCGCTGCCCCGTGCTCTGGAGTGCCCAAGCCTCATACCAGATACCGCGCAAACTCACCTGATTGATTAGGTGATATTCGCTTCCTTTGCGCTTCTGGCTGCTTGGCCACGCCCAGCCCTGGCCGACTCCGATCAGAATGGCGGTCCTTTGGGGTCAATCCCGTCAATCAGGGCCATCTATTTCTGAAATAATTCCGTCAATTTCCAGAAGAACCGGGGCCGCATCATGGTTGGCCCTCGTTGGTTGTCTATGGACACCCAGACCCCTTTGTTGGGTCCTGCCCATCCATGGAATCGCGAATCGACAAGTCGCTGCAATGCAGCAGTACTATGTAATAATAGACTGGCGGTAGAATCATTGGCCCACGAGCCATGCCATGACTCCAAACCCGGCACCATCCGCCTGTATGGCATCCATCTCGCGCACCTCTACGCCATCCTGAATTCTGGCCATTCTCCGGCGGCTCCCTCCCCGAGACCCTCCCTGAGTCCATCCTGAGTAACTCTGTCATCGATCCCCGAACGAGGCATGAAGGCGGTCCAGGATGACCCACCTCCACGAAACCAAGGAATCGAGGCCTAGGAGGCCGCTCAGGCATGACGATGCGACGCCTCAGCCGCCTCAGGGGCTGGTGCAGCTGGTCAATCAGTGTACCTACCCTCTACCGTCGAGTTACTTCCCGATACCAGCCACCTGTTCCATAATAAAGCCACCCAACCGTCAGCCTCAGATCCCGGACCTCACGTATAGCCAAAAACTGACACGGGTTATTGAAATGAGGGTAATTTTGCACAGTGAGGTTTTTTCCCATCTTGTTGGTTTCTTTTGTTTAGTTTCAGCTTATTTCTGGAAGGGGCTTCCCCTTTGGGGCTTAATTTTACGAGCGGAAAACAGCCAACTTCAGGCCACCACACCATCCGTCAATATGATCGTTAGGCGCCAATCCACCATAGCAACAAGCTCCCCCATATGAGAAAGAGGCCTCTCTCTCAGCACCCGCAACCCATAATCCATAAGCCATTTCAATTCAACGGGTTCTTTTTTCCAGACCCGGAAATAATCTCGCGCAACCGGCAGCCCGCTTGCCCGCTTTGAGACATTCACAGCTCGTGCTCTTGCAGGGCACGAATATATAATCATGATTCATCTATTGTTTACTTTGTATCTAGCTCCGGCCCAAGTATAACCGATCGCAGCATCGTCATCAATCATCATCCCCCATGCCTGTGAGCCCACTGGTTAGGCCCTGCATCCGCCGCATAAGCAGATCTTCCGAGCTACCCAGTTTCACCAGGCTCTTGTGTTTTGTAAGAGTCTTCCTGCCGCTCTTCCTGCCACCTGTTGAGTTTCCATTGGTGTTCGGCGACGCCGTGGCCGCCTTCTTCGGGCTTGAAGTGCCGGATCCCCCCAGCTCTCCCTCTGGCCCCATCCCATTCTGTAGCTGTTCAGCCTCTCCACTTGCAGCTCTCCTTTCTAGCTTCCGCCTCCCATGCGCGGAAACTAGCGATCCGCGCCCCCCGCGAATCTTGGTCATGGTCATCTCCAGAGGCTTGTCCTCCTCACCGCTAGATTCCACCATACTGTAGTGGCGCATCTGGTTGGCAGCTTCGCTCGCTCGCCTCTGGTCGCGCCGTAGCCGCGCACTGTCTGCATGGGCAAACAGTTGCTCAAACCACTCGGCACACCTTTCAAAGTGTCTCCATGCTGGTGGGTACAATGCAGGAAACTGCATGAAACCATGCGAAGTCCCGGGGATCAGCATCACCTCTGCAGCGCCGAGTTCTTTTAGCTCCTCTTCGGACAACGGTTGCCGAGACCTGGCGCTGCCGGGATCCATGCGGCGCCGTGCCGCTGCCTCCTTTGCTCGACGTATCCGGCCTGCTAGGATGACTGTGTCGTCCACCAATGGGTCTCTCTCTCCCGTCATAAAGTAGGTCCTAGGAAAGTCCGCGAGTAGAGAGTCCGGCGCCAG
Organism: Clonostachys byssicola; assembly: GCA_902006505.2. NCBI lineage: Eukaryota > Fungi > Ascomycota > Sordariomycetes > Hypocreales > Bionectriaceae > Clonostachys > Clonostachys byssicola. The sequence continues at coordinate 2,106,739 of CABFNO020001560.1, forward strand.
TACAGGGCTTAATAGGTACTCCGATCCAAAATCTGGGCGATTGTGCGGCCCAATGTAGAGGATGATCATCGCTCGCATCATTTCCGGGGTCAACACCCGATCATTGAAGTATGAAATCATCGAGGACGTGGCCAGCCTTGTCTTCATCGGCTCCGGATGATGCGAGGTACTGTTTGTTCTCTTGATCCCAGCTCCCTGTTGGGGCGAGTCCAGGGCACGCGAAGCTCCAGCTTTTAAGCCTCGTGCAGGCTGGTCGCTCATTCCTCCCGCTTCACTATCGTCGACAATGGCGGAATCGGACACCAACTCCGGGGTTGTAGGTTTCTCATCCTCGTCGTCTGAGTGGTGGGGCGTTCCCACCAGATCATTATACTCCCTACTCTTGCGTCGAACCACTGATTTGTTGGTTTTTCTCATGTTACGATCACGGATCAGGGACAGCTCCTCATCTGTCATCCAGTTGCCTATGTTCATATCCAACGCAGGATAAAAGCATACGAGCCCGTCTGGAGGAGGTAATTCATCACTGTCATGGCACCGGAATTTATGCGCACTACCTGTTTCCAAGACCATAAGTGTGGCCGCCACTGCCAGATTCCCTCCCGCACTGTCGCCTGTGAGGATGATTCTAGGCACGTCGCGGCCCGACATGCCAATGCACCTACCGCGTGTCTGGATCAAGGTCGTGTATACATCGAAACACTCGTTGAGAGCGTACGGGAAAGGGTACTCCGGTGCCTTCCTGTAGTCCAGGCTCAGAATAGGAAGGCCAGACTTGGCTGCCCATGCGAACAGCTTATCGTCGTTACAGCGCGGATCCATGGCCACGAAACCCCCTCCAGGTATATCAACCACCAATTTATTGTGGTGTTCTAGTTGCGCCAGGGGACCATCGTAATAGAGCCAAGCCATGACGGGTTCCTTGTAGTCGCTCCCTTTCGGGCGGGGGATACGGACTTGTCTCGGCGGCCACCTCATGAACCGCGGGCCTATCAACCTCTGGAAGAAACCCAGATAGGGAGTTGTACTCTTATTCCACGATACCCGGAGGTGATCAATGGTGATCATGCCCCGAACCTTCCGAACCTTCTCATCGGCCCGCTCGGTAGCGAAGAGATAAAAGACGGAGAAGACGATGCTCGCGATATCACGCAGCCATTTGGTTTTGATCTTCATGGCGGTCCAAAAGCCAGCATCGAGGGCAGTCAGGACCCAAGTGGCGCGGAAATATGTCGGGTCGTACATGTTCGCCATCGGTTCGGGGCTCGCGAGACCGACGAGGGCGCTGAAGTTGCGGGCAGCGTAGAGGTAGAGCATGGTCAGGGCAACGGTCTGCCAGGCCGTCAGCCTTTTGGAAAAGAGACGCGAGAGGCGCTGCGCGCCAGGCGGTCCATGTCTGTCACCCCTAGATATGGATTGATGTCAGTCGGGGGCTCCAACATTGGTAGAGTAACACTGAGGTGGGGTCCAGGTAGAGACGAACCGATAGAGATACACAGTCCAAAAAGACAGAACGGCAAGCACCTGGAGGCGCCGCGACTTGGTCGACGGTCGGCCGAGGACGTGGTCAATCATGTTGGCGGTGCAGGTCAGGGCGGGTGACTGAAGTATTGGAGAAGGCTGCTTTAGTAAAGCATTCCAGCCACCCGAGCGAGACAAGAGATACGGGGAGAAAACAAAACAGACAAGACAAGCGGCGAGCAAGAGGAGTACGTCCGGAGGTGACAGATAACCTTGCAGGGAAGGTGGAATAGCTAAAGTAAGAATTGGCACAGGAGGACCGAGGAATTGGGAGCGGCCCGCCGACCGATCGGCACCTCGTGGCTCGTGACAGCGGCCTTGTCCATCGTGACGTTGCTGACAATGGGGGAGCAGCGTCGTGGCGGGATTGGTCCACTGCCATCGAAGGCGCATTTGGCATCTGACTCGAACTTTGGCATGTGAAAGCCAGATTGTGGGGCCATCGCTCGTTTCGCCCGTGGGGTGACATCTGAACCTGATTCTGGGGTCGCCTACCCTAGACCCGGCCTACGTGTAAGTCGAGCTTCTCTTGGGACTTTGTTTCCAGAGACAGCACACGTGTCTACATCTGAGTCATAAGGCGGCCAATATTCGGGATTACCTGGTCATACATTCCAGTCGGGATCACCCTACAGCATTGAGCCGTAGCATCAAATGTCAGCATCAAATGTGCTGTTTTGAAACATCCAGATAAGGCATAATCATGTCGAAACCCCTAAATTCCAATACTCAACACCTTTACCGCTCATTGCATCTTACAATTGCGTCACTTTACGAGTAGGAGCAATCGATTTGGATGCCCATTGCTAAATGAGCCCTGAGCTGCGTCGTAGTACTCCTACGCTTACAGTAGACACATTAGTACTTTTTGAAAGCGCTGCCAGCAAAGAAGAAGGTACAAATAATCTATTATGGGTGTAATAGCGGTCGAGATACCACGCCTAATAATCCTAGAAATAGGGAGCCTGAAGACAGTACTCTGGCCAAGAAAGAGGAAGAAGAATAGGAATAGCAAAGTGGCATGGGGCACAACCTCACCACAGCTGACAGAACTCATGAGCTTTTACAAGCATTGTTGAATTACTATGCAAAGCTAGCTCTGCAGACTACTGTTCGTTCCTTGCCGCTTACAATACAGTGGAATATATGGGGAGATGTGTTCAACTTTGATCTATCGTATCAGTTTTGGGAAGTCACATAGGCTGTGCGACACGAATCTCCTTCATCCGAAATGGCCGCTGTTTCGAAATGAACTATTTTGATAGCAATATGTTTGTGCTATAAGTTACCCCTATGTTCGTCTTTTCCCTCATTTGTCTGCATATTTCTCCTTTCGTTTTTGTTCTTCTTTTCGTTGTGTTCACTTTTCCATATACCCTCTCTTTATCTCGCTTCCACTATAAATATCAGCCTACTGCCCCAAGTTCTCGAGACTTAAGAGTAGCACCAATAACCCATTAGCCCAAGGGCAGCAAATAATACCATAAATACCTGGATCGACTTGGCTCTCCGCCTCGGTGGCCAGCTGAAAGGCCCAAATAACTAGATAACGCCACCTGGTTTACCGACCACCTTCCCAGCAGAGTTGATTTCCGGCGCTGGAAGTATGGAATCTCATTCAAATCTCATTCGCTTGTGGAAGACACAGGGCGTCATCGTTGTCTTGGAGAGGACGCTCGGCTCAATCCTTCCAGCCTAGCCTTCATTGTCAGGCTCCTGTCGCCAACGATCCCGCAGCCTATGGCGACGAAATTCCGCTCGATGAGCCAGAAAAGTCAGCCGCACTACGATAATGTGTCGACCCCAGGAAGCCGAAGTCGATGGGTGAAGGCCCCTGGAGTACCCTCAACCTGCAATGTGTGGGTCTGGGTCTGCTTCCGGGCGCGGCACAAATAACAGTACAGTGTCTCCGTGGCGGATAGTCTTGCCTGGGGCGAGATGACGGTGGACAACCTCACCCCGTATAGAAGGAGCAACACGGCGCGCGCCAAGGTGTACCTGTATAAGTTGACGGATCTGCACATGATGCGTGTGGATGTCATCAGGGGACGATATGATGAGAGAATGAGGCTCTGGAGGGAGGAACAGGGCCGTCTCTTTGAGTTGAAGTTTGAGAGGGAGACATTATCACGTCTCGTGCTTTGGCTCCATGATCAGCCAAGAGGATCTTTTCGCTTCAGGCAAGTTTCGTGCTTTGGCTCCATGATCAGCCAGGAGGGGAGATCTTGGGGATGTTCGACAAGGAGGCACAAGGATACATCAATTTTTCGTATCCTAGATACGAGGCCAATAGCCCAGAGGATAAACAATCAGAGTATGCTGGGCAGGACTTCAGAAGGATACATCAATTTTTCGTACCCTACATACGAGGCCATTCAACTAGAGGATAAACTATTAGAGTATGCTGGGTCATGATTCCGCCGGAGACGCTCGAGCGGCAGGTGAACTGGTCCATCTCCGGCTGATGCAGGAATGGTCCAAGTTGAAGAAGGGTGGGTGGAAGTCGGCCAATGGGGAGCTCGCTCCACCAGAGCAGTGGTAGATGGCATTGTATTATATAGTTCACGGCAGTGGCTCTGATCTTTGGGCTATCCTACAGCTCCTTGTTATCTTTTATATTTCCTATAGCTATAACTCTATTTTTACAACTATATAACATCATCACATATCTCAATAACAAAGAAAATCCTAAACTAGCACCTTCCCATGGCTGGTGCAGCAGGCTTTATGGTTGTTTCTTTGTACAATAGGCAACCCCTGAACACATCGCCGCACCCTATTCCCCCACGACGTGGTATTTTACTTCAGTCATCGATCATCGCTCTTGGCCGTCATGGCGACACTTCCGAAGCTTTTACTAACGGTCGGGCTGCGCTTTGGCCACCTCTATTTGCGGTCGTTTTGGGAGTTCAAGCTGTATGATAGCTATGGGGATTCAAATTGGGAGGATGAGGCAAGGAGCGGGACTGAGAAAGATAGAGAGACAAAGATGGTAAATTTGCTGCCTGGTGACGTGTTAAAGTAAAGAGAATGGCGGAGATTAAGAATGGTGCAAGAAGCGTATCATAATAAGACAAAAGACAAGGGTATATAAATAAACAACAGATGAAACGGCATAACAAAGACAAAATAAATAATAAATAAATAAAGTAGAATTCCGAAGATAGGATGAACGAAGGCAATGCATTATGTGTGGTAAGACAAGAAGAGGAACAAATGGGAAGACATAGATCTGATCGAGGTCGCCGAGATTAGGATTCAAGCAGAGGAGCTCGGCTTATATCATGTTGCTGCATTGTGTAAACTTAGATAAAACTCAAAATTTCTGACGTTAGATGATACTGCGTATTTTATGATTAATCATGTATTGGTTTTGTGGTCATCCGACGCTGAAAACTAGAAAACTAGGTGATTGCTTCCGATTGTTTGATCCAATCTCTTTATCCCCAACTAGTAATACGCAAGCCCTAGAGTGACGTTACTGGAGCTTCCGTCTTCAATCATATTATAGATTCTCCGACCACGAAGACAATCTGTATGCCATTTCCCCTTGTCCCAAGTTTCTGTTCAGAGTTGAGGTTGGCTGTCCAACCGATAGATTAGAGTGGTAGATTGCCCTTATTAAGAGAGTTGAGAGTTCATTGCCCTCCTACCGCCTCATCGTTAGGAATATCATCGATGGACCTTCCTTGAAGTCACGGATCCTGGTCTCCTTGAGTAAGGCGGACCGAAACCTCCGTATCTTGCGCGTATACACGGAGACCCATGACACAGACTGGGTTCCATGGCTGCTTCCTGCCCCTCTCCTGTTCTGTATCTGAATCAGATTCGGACTCGGAGGATTCTGAGTCAGAGTCCGACTCTGCAGGTGTTTCTTCTCCTTCTGCTATTAATGTATCAGGCTGAGGCTGTGGCGGTAGCGGTGTATCCTTGGCTTGCTCGGTTGCCAGATTGTCTGGCTTCAAGGCTTGTCTTGCGCTTGACGGCGCACGTCTGGTCCCAGTGTCGTCCCTCCTCTCATCCCCGCTGCGCTGCACTGTGGTCACCGAAGTATCTGTAGAGGGTTTGGAGTACCCCGACTCCGAGGACGACATATCGCCAGGCCAACATCCAGGGGGTGGCCTAGAGCTGACATAGTCATCGTTTTTGGTATTCTGGCCTTGAGCTTCCTCATGAGGGCTGTCGTTCTTCTCCTTCTCGGCGCCTCTCTCCCACTCTCCCTTCTTCTTACTTAACTCGTCCTGCATCCCGGCCATTGCCTGCTGCATTTTCTCCATGGCCTCCTTCATATCCTTGAGCTTCTCCTGCTTGGCCTTTTGCTCCTTCTTCTTTCGTCTCCTCTGTGACTTCTTCCGTTCTTGCGCTTCATCCTCGTCCAGGACACCAGTCTTGGAGTGTGCTAGGTCATACTGCATCCCGACCTGTCGCAGCTTATGGGGGTTGACATCTGCGAAATCCTTGACTACTTCCTCGACGGTTCTCTTATAGGGGTGTCTCTCTGCTGTAACTCTAGGGAGGATCTCGTATACTCCTGGCTTGAGATGAACCTCGCAGTTGACCGAACGCCGTTCAGAGATTCCGCGATGGCATTTGGCTTCGGCCAATACAAGGGGCGACCCAAGCTGGCGAACAACGAACTCAAGGAAGTAGGCATAGGGCCCAGCGAGGCCGCGGAAATAGCGGTCATCGAGCTAGGGAGTCGTTAGCTAAACAGCCTATCAAGCTTGGTGCGAAATGTGAAGGGCCTTACCGTGGATAGAACAATAACAACAAGCCCTTCTCTCTTGATCTCAACAATGAACTTTTTCCTCAGGAAGCCAGCTACCCAGCTGACTGGTGAGCTCATCCATTGCTGGGCGACCGTCCACCTTTCGTCGAAGAGACGCGTTCGGAAGATCCATCTGAAGTTGCTCAATACATCTTCAAACGTCATCCAGAAGTTGCCGTTGTCAGCGAATGAGTAGTTCAGCTTCCTGATCATCTCTGGAGTCCATTCCTTGGATCCATCTGACCAGGGACCATGCCACTCTCCCAGACCGTTGTTCGACCTCTCGCCCCATGGGTTTCTATATCATTGGGTTAGTTCTTGGTCTTCCGTCATTAGTTATTGATACGATGAGATCACGAACCTGACTTTGATGAGCCTGACCTTCTTTCCGTTCTCATCTTCAATCTCGACAGCTTTGTGAATAGAGTATGCGTGGCCTAGAACAAGTCCATTTCGATTCGTGGTGGTGTAGGACTCGCTGTTGGCCGTCAACCCGAAGACGAATTCGGAGTCACTCCTGTCGACTCCCGTCATCTCACGCCAGAGCTTCTCCTTGCGCAGGACCCGGTTGCCTGGTATAACCGTCATTACACCGCCTGTGAGGTCTTCCACGGCGTAGCCAGGCCAGCCTCCGTTTAACGACTCGTAGTCTCCGTGGACCTTTGCGTACTACAACCGATTGTTAGTGACTGAACTCCAAGAATAGTAGAAGAGCAACAGATGTGAAAAAGAGGGGTTACACGTACCGCTTTCTCTAGCAATGGAAGCCACGTCTCATTCTCATTGTTACACTTCGAAAAGAACAATGACTCTGAACCAGTCTGCCTCTCCTTTTTATGCGTACGCGATCTCTTCCCGCTCGGATCGTGGACATTGAAGCTGTGACCAAAGTCCTCATGTATTAAATATAGATTATCATCAATAACGGTAGAGATCCACTCGCCATCTCTGTAGAAGACGAAGCCGTAGACACCGCATTCCTCATCGCGCGCAACGCAGATCTTGTCCATGAGATCCCGGCGGTGGGCAATGTTGGCCACCCCGGCGAGCCACCAACAGTCACCAACAGCCCCTTGCTTGATATCGGAGCTGGAGAAGCCGTCGACGGTGAACTGGGGGTTCTCGAATATCCAGTCCACTCGATGAACCGCCCGCGGTCTGTAGGTTGTGGGGGCAGGGGGCGAGTTGTCCGCCTTCATGTAGGTCTCCAGATGCTTGAGGTTGACCGGCGCGACGGCGTCGGCGAGGATCCCGCTGCTCAGGATGGTCTTGAGCGAGCGCCTCACCGACCTGGAGCGGCGGGGCCGTCGGTCGTCGTCCGACGACGAATCGTCGGACGAGTCGTCGGAGTCGTGCTGGTGGTGGCAGGTGGTCTCGAGGCCGAGCAGGCAGTCGAACTTGCGGCAGAAGAGGTCGGTGTCGATGTCGAACTCGGAGTCGCAGAACTTGGTGTTTGTGCTCTCGCACTGGGCGACGGCCACGCGGACCATGTCGAGGCACCGCGAGCGGGCCTCCTCGTAGCTCTGGGCGGCATTCCGGCCCTGCTCGCGGGGGGAGTCGGCCCCGACGGCGAGATCGCGGTAGAGCTTCTGGGGGAAGATGGAGGTGACCTTGCCGGGGGCTTTGCTGTGGTACCGTGACCAGAAGCGGGATACGACGGTCTGGGGATGGATCTTTGAAGCCTTTCTTGAGGGCTGCTGGTCCCCTTGGGAGACATACATGATCAAACACTAGGTATACACGGATCCAGGAGAGGGTGGAAAGAGATTAGAGAGGATATAAGTCAGACTCTTGTCGCCCCCATTACCAATCACTAGAAGGGAAGAAGAGAGGAGAAGGGTTGATGCCTAGACACGCACACCTACAGCGAGATCGGGAGCATGATATATTACACAGCATGAGGAGGCTCTATACGAAGTGTCGCGGCGAGGCGAATCCAGACGTGGACAGCTCCAGCTTGGCATCCTGCGCAAGGCATCACAGCTGTACCGCCTTTCGGAGCCGCTTTAGTGCTTCGGTACATGGAGGAGGCCAATGGGGGATGCGGCTGGGGGCGGGATTGTGGAGATGGGATGCAATGGTGAAGCCACCAGGAGCGCGCAGGAGGTTTCCAGCCAAGGCTATGGGGGCAGGGCGATCAGATCGGTGGGCCAGGACATGCAGGTGAGCACATGGATGCTGAGTAGGGCTATATCCATGCGGGACTATCGGTTGTCAGAGTCTCGTCGAGACTCGGTGGAATAGCAGACACCCTTCACGATGGCGAACGAACGAATAGCACCCGGGCGATGGGAGCATAGGCGGGCAGCTGGCCACGTCGATGCAGCACGATGGCGTCGGCATATGAGGATTGCCTCAATGCGCGGTAAAGCGGCCTCAGTAGCATGTGTTCAGGTGTTGAGAGAGCTGCAGAAGGGGATGGAGCACCAGGCAGTGTATCGCCTCGATGCTGTGGATGTGGTGGTTCGCAAACCACGTTGGAGCGGATAGGGCTGAGAGGGCGGTGCTTCGTATTTCCGTCGCTATAGTGTGCGATAGTCCAGGTCTAGTTTACGATGACTCAAAGAGATGGCCTGACGTCATGCGACTAGCTCTTCGGAGTCGAAGGAGACTGCTCCGTGGGAGAGAGAAGAAGGCATCCATGTCGGATGGACGCTGTTGCCTGACTCAGCCATCGCGACGGCTCCATCAGACCTGAAGAGTGCTGGAGAGCCTGTGGGATGCTCTCAGCCTTGCAGCGCCTGGAACTGTCAGTGTCATTGCATGGTGACAATAACCGAGAGAGTGCAGAGTGAGCAGCAGTAATACGGCCTCCGAGTTTCGAAGAATGCCCCATGCACCGTTGATGTTGCATTATTGCCTTCGGACTGTTCTGTTCTGACTGCAGGTTGATGTGATGGTGCTCGCTACGGGACAATAGGCGGTGGGTGACCGTGATGCTCTGGGCTTAGAATTTAGGGCACTATCCGCCATCCGCCCCGCCTGAGCGCTGGCCCTGGGCGTCTTCCTGTTCCCCTTCCGCGGCCCCGGTTATTGATCCCTCCAAAGTCCCATGACCGATGCCGAACGCCTCCACCTCCATCCATCCACCTCCTGCAAACCTGCGCCACCGACGGCCAGTTGCATCCTCACAGCTTCGCCTCTTCCCATCGCCCTGCTCTGCCCTGACCGACCGACTGCGACGCTTGCTCCTGTCAAGGGAGCTGGGAGTGATTACGGCCCCACACCGTCCCCGATGGGGTCTTCTTCCTTGCACGCTTGCCGGACCCCTCCGTTACCTTGACTGAAACTCGAAAGCTTCACCCGTTTTGCGACCACTGCCCCGCCCACCGCATCATGGACGTGTCTGACCCGGCAACCCCCGGGCGAGAGCCCAGCGCACGAGAGCCGCCTGAACCAACCGACGGCGAGCAGCAAGTATCACCGCGCCGAGCCTCTCGCACATCCGAATCGTCGACTGAGGATGGCTACCGCATGAGCCCAGCTGCTGCGAGGCGGTTCGCCCGTAGGAATATGCGGAGGACCTCACCGACGCCAGATCTCGTCACCAGCCTCGTCCGCCCCCCTTCGCCCGAGGCATTCTACCTCCCCGACCAATTCCGCCAAAACAATGCGAGATTAGACTATGGTGGCCCCTCCATGGTGAGGCTGCGGCCAATTACTGGCGGTCGTGCCTTGGTTCACTCTCCCAGGCGAAGGTCGGGTCCATTACAGTCTCCTCATCCGTCATCACTCGATATCCCCAACAAGTACGGTGGGAATTGCATATTTGACATGTACGCCCTCACATACGTCGTGGAACCGGATCCCAGCCTGCTTTGTCCGATATGCCACGACCCACTGGTAGATCCGGTCACTACACCCTGCGATCATACCTTTTGTTACAGGTGTCTCCGGAGAAGCATTGAGTCGAGCCCATCTGGGACTGCCTGCCCCATTGATAGAGAACCGCTTCTCTGGTCCGACTGTTTCAGCGCCGAGAGGCTGGTGCGCACACAGCTCAACAGCCTGCTTGTCAAGTGCCCCAATCGTAACCGGGGGTGCAATAAGCAGATCCGGCGTGAGGCGATAGAAAGCCACGCTAGAATCGATTGCCGATTCAAGGACTACCCATGCCCAGACGCTGAGTGTGATAAGCGTGTGAGGGACAAAAGCGCCGACGGCAAATGTCTGCATGACGAGAGCCCGTGCAAGTACTGCCATGAGGCCGTGGAGGAGGCAGAGAAGGAGTGGCACTTAGTGTCATGCCCCAAAACAAAGACTCGGTGCGAAGCCTGCTGGCAGCTTGTGTCCAAAGCTTCCATGACTGAACATCACGAACTCGAGTGTGACGGTGCCGAGGTCGCATGTACATATAACGACCTGGGTTGCCCCGTTCGGATGGAGCGTGGCCATCTGGCAGAGCACACTCTCACATGTGCCTTTCATCCCGACACGGCGTCGGGCATTATCATCAGATCTCAGCGCGAGCTTATTCAAACCTACAGCGATTTATCGACCCGCATGCAGGATATGCAAAAGGTCCAGGAGGAGACGGCACAGCGCCTTGAACTGCTGACCAAGGCGGTAGAAAAGTCCGGCCCGATCAGCACCAGCGGCGTGAGCGAGAACAGGACGATCCAAGACCTGGATGCGGGCTTCGAGGAGGTACATCAGAACCTAACTCACCTGGAAGCGCGGCAGAGCATGTGGACGCTGAACCAGGTCATGCCCATAAGAGAGGAAGTGGCTGAGCTTCGGAACAATGTCAACATGATTCGCATGCATCTCAACTGGCTGAGAAGCCGCGAGGAAGGCAGGATGAGGGCTGCCAACAACATGACCAATTCGGCCGACAGAAACCCTGTTCTCACTGAGCGACGGCGTTCGTCCAACCCCGATATGGATATTCCACGTCTTTAGGGTTATGTTGCTTAGCAGGTCCTTTCTTTTGTCTGTTTGATTTCATTTGTGCATCTGGGGATACCAATAGGGCAAATTCCGGAGTTCAAGGCTTGTTTTTTTCGGTGGTATTAGCTATATACACATAGCGGGCTGTTCTATTTCCTAGACAGACGGTTCTTTGGCAAAATTTTTGGTTTAGCAACTTGATAAAGAGAATTGACATGGTGGTGCCCTGTCCATGATATGCTGTAAGATAGCGGAAGCTTACGCTGAATCCATGCCCAATTTCGCGCAGAGGCGTTGGTAAGCCTGGTTGGAAGCTTCTAGCGGAGTTGGCGGAGCGAACTCAACATGCGGACTTGGGTTGGGCAGGTGGGATTCAATAAACGCACAGCAGGCTAGATTCACGCTCTCCCTCTCCTCTCACCCTATCATCGGCATTGTGTGTCATTTCCGCACAGCTCGCGCCAGACATACAGCCCTTTCCAGGCTCCCACTGCCTTCCCGCCCGTAGCAGGACCCCTACGACCCCTAACTAACCTAGAGCAGCCCCCAGACGCCTGCCTGAAGCACTTATCGATAGTTCGCACGTCATTCCCCCACAGCCGCGCCTGCAGTCGCCAACACCTTCTGCCCGTCCGTGCGCGCCGTGTGCCTAGACGCTGGCGGTGACTTCAGCCATTTCCCAGACCTACCTGGAAGTCCATGAATTAAGCCTTGCGATTTCCTCCCCCACCAACCCCTCTCTCTCGTTCTTCAACATCTTCCCTCACGACCGGTCCTTTTTGTCAACCATCCCGAGGACACTTTAGCCATGGATCCCAACGAGAATCCCCCTTCATGGGTCGGCGGAGATGGTCCAGATAAAGAGAAGATGGAGCAGGTACCTCATGCACCCCACCGAGAAGTGCTGCCTGTAACCACTTCACGATGCTGATTCCCAACACCAGATCCGAGCCAGACGTCTCGCCAAGCTTGGCTCCTCGGCGCCAGCTGCTCCTAAATCAGATGATGCCAGCAGTTCGACCGGCGGACAGCCCCGGAAGCCGTCATCGCCAGCTCCATCTGCATCTTCGTCCTCCTCAGCCCCCAAGCCCGCCGTCGCAGGAGCTCCGAGCTCGAACCCCTTCTCAAGATTAGGCACTGATGATGGCAGCCGTAAAGCATCGGACCAGACAAGCTCAACAGGTACACCTCGTCCCTCCCGCAAGCGGCCAGCATCCGATAATGTTGACGTTGGCTCTCCAGCTCCGCCACACAGACCGACCCCCCCTCCGGCCGAGTCAGACGAGGACTATGCGAACCGCGTGCTCTCCCAGATCTTCCGCATCACCGTCAATCCGCATCAGATGGCCAGCTCGGGCGGCCAACGGTTGATATTCCTGCCCGGCCTGAACGAGGAGTTGAACGAGGCACGCGAGCCCTTGAAGATCACAACAGCCAACCTGGACCAGGCCGTCCTCGAAGCTGCGAGCTCATTGCCCCAAGACAAACCTCTGATGGATTTCCTGCTGCCGTGCTGGAAGCGTGCTGTCAAAGCTGCTTCCTCTTCTAGGTTCCCGACCGGCCCCAAGCACGAGGTTCACGAGGAATCAAAGCGGCTGGCCCTCAGTCACTGCCTCTTTTCATTGACGCTGCCGGACCTCTACGGGTAAAATCAACCTTTTCCTCGATTCTTGATTTGGTCTTGAGCGTTTTGAAATCCATTGTCCAAGTCTAACATTCATTTAGACGGGGACCCAATCCTAACCACGATTCATTGCTGCCATATATCTTGAGAGGTGTTTTGGATGAGAATGGTCTCGATCTCGAATTCTACAAGGAGGCTATTAAACGGTTTGATGATGACGAGGCGGTCCCATCCCTCTTCACTGATTCCATGGTCAAAATCAGCACCCGTCTAGGAACCATGTCGATGGAAGATGACTATCGACCTTACGTTCAGGTGGGTAACATGAGGGCAAGGATGGGAAAGACTTGCGTATTGACATTTTTTCTAGGCATTGTTGGTTTATGCACGGTTCCCGGTATTGATCACAAACTTGGCAAAACATCCCACATTCAACATGGCGCAATCGGCCCCGGGTATTGAGAAACACACATTGCTTGGTCCCTTCTTCCGTCTGTCGCCTCTCCAGCCAGAGGCTATCCGTAGTTACTTCCCCGGGGCACGGACGCTGGACAAGTCAAGAATCGCAAACGCGCAGGATTCTCTGCGTATGGTTTTACGGACACACCAAGACGACTTATTCGTAATTGCTAATGCATTCATTCGAGCTGGTCTCGAAACGCGGAGCCGTACCTTGGACTGGTTTGCTTATGTTATGAATAGCAACCACAAACGGAGAGCGCTTCAAGTTGACCCGCGCGAAGTGGCCTCGGATGGTTTCATGCTGAACATCACCACGATACTGGACAGGTTCTGTGAGCCTTTCATGGATAACGACTTTAGCAAGATTGACAAGATTGATGTCCGGTATTTCAAGCGAAAGCCGCGAGTCGATATCAAGGATGAGACCAAGATCAACGCCGACCAAGCGGCGGCGGATGAGTACTACTCGCAAACTGAGGCTGGTGAATCCAACTTCATTTCGGAGGCCTTCTTCCTCACTCTTGCCGCACATCACTACGGTAGTGAGGCAGCAAATTCACAGCTGAAGAACCTGGACCGGGAGATTAAGTATCTGGAAAAGCACATCAAGGCCATGGAGGCAGAGCGCCCTAAGGTGGCCAATGTCCCTGCTCAGCTCCGACTTTTTGAAGAGACCCTCAAGCGCCGCACTACTGTTCTAGAAAAGACAATCGCTTTGAAGCATGCCATCGAGGGTGTCCTCCTCGACGAACGTATGCAGAGTACCTCTCTTCGTTTCATGCGATACGTTGCGGTTTGGCTGTTGCGTCTTGCAACGGGATCTGATTATAAGCCTGGACAAGAGAGCCAACAAATCAGGTAATTTCTTCGATGCGATATTGCTATGCTAATGAGGTATTGTTACTGACATGGCGGATGTTATAGCCTCCCATTATCAGCCGAGCAACACAACGGTGCATTCGCGTGCTTGCCCGAGTATGCTCTTCAGAACATCGTAGACAACTTCAAATTCGTGTTCAGGTTGGTGTTCACTGTGCACTGATTATTGTCAAACTAGAATTAACCTTGTCGCTCTAGGTGGCTACCAAACATTCTGCTCAGCGCCGTTGGCGAAGAGCTGATCGCACTCTGCGTTACACTCTTGCGTTCATCAGAATACATCAAAAACCCCTACCTTAAGTCTTCTCTCGTCACACTTCTGTTTAGTGGAACGTGGCCTTTCATGCACTTAAAGAAGGGTGTTTTGGGTGACCAGCTGATCGGCATGAAGTTTGCCAACGACTATCTTTTGCATGCTCTCATGAAGTTCTACATTGAAGCCGAGTCGACAGGTGTCAACACACAGTTCTACGACAAGTTCAATATTCGTTATGAAATTTTCCAGGTCATCAAATGTGTCTGGGTCAATGATGTGTACAGGCAGCAACTGACCCGTGAAAGCCAGTATGTATTTGAGTGGCAATCCCTTCCACGCTGCTCATGCTAACTACCGTTACAGCGTTAACAAGACATTTTTTGTGCGCTTCGTCAACTTGTTGCTCAATGATGCAACCTATGTCCTGGATGAAGCATTCACGAAGTTCCCCAAAATTAGAATTATCGAGAAAGAATTAGAGGATCCCACGCTCTCTGCAGAGGACAGACAAAAGAAGGACGAGGAACTACAGACTCTGGGGAGCCAGGCCACGTCGTACATGCAACTCGCTAACGAGACTCTGGAGATGATGAAGTTGTTTACCGAAGCACTCGGAGACTCTTTCACAATGCCCGAGATTGTCACTCGTCTAGCCAGCATGTTGAACTACAACCTCGACACCCTTGCTGGAAAGAAGGCCGGTGCAGAGCTTAATGTCTCTAACCGAGAGAAGTACCACTTCCGACCTATTCAGCTAATTTCCGACTTTGTCTGGATCTACCTAAATCTCGCGTCGTCAAAAGTTTTCATTGATGCTGTTGCCGCAGACGGCCGATCCTACAAGCCCGAGGTCCTGGATCGGGTAAGCAGAATCCTGCAGTCCCGGAACCACATGGACCCGGCCGATATTGGACGATGGAATATCCTCAAGGCCAAGTTCTTCGAGTCCAAGCAAGTGCTGGACCAGGCCGAGCTTGATCTTGGTGACATCCCAGCCGAGTTCGAGGACCCCATCATGGGCGACCTCATGACCGACCCAGTCCTGCTGCCCAGCAAGCACATTGTTGACCGTTCAACGATTGCTCAGCACCTTCTCAGTGACCCCAAGGACCCATTCACCAGACAGCCCATGACGGTGGACGATGTCATCCCACAGGATGAGCTCAGAGAGCAGATTGAGAAGTGGAAGGAGGAGAAGGTCAAGGCGGCCCGGGAGAAGTTTGAAGCTACTGCCATGGACACGAGCGAGTAGACTGCACCTATCACGGCCTTTCTTTTAGTTTTCCTTCTATTTCAGTCATTGCTCTCTTAAAGCTTTCGCATATGGATCCTCCCTGGCAGGGAGCATTCAAGGGGGTGACGTATCAACAGAGATGGAAATAACTCGTCCTGTTTATTTTTCTCATTTCTGGTTCTTGAAAAAAAGGGTTGTCATGTCAAATAGATCAGCCAATGTTTTTTTTTTTGATGAGTTGACGCACATATTCTGGGTTGGTTGAAACGTTGGGTGCCAACGAATTTAGCAGCATGCCATTGGGAATGGGGCTGGCGTAAAGTATGCTCTGTTGAGCGGTTTTAGCCACAGAAAATAGAGGTTTGATTTTCCGGTCGACCGAGACGTAGTTGTCCAAATTTCGCTGTCTGGCCTCATCTAACCGTGCCTTCACCCGCTGTTGTAGGCATAGGAGCAACACAATGGGATAGCAGAGAAACTTCACCGGGGTCGAATGTAATAGCACTTTAATACTGATAACTCAAAGACGTGACCATTTCTATTCGTCTGACGTAAAAACACAAAAACAACTCGCTAAGTATCCCGCAAGAAACCCATGAAACCAGACTAAATCTTCAAGCACCCCATCATCATCCAGGCCATGAGATGGCCGTGCATGCGGCACATATCGCGTTGCGACCCAATGGCCCCGTCTCCCTTACCACTAGCCATCATCAGATGGCTGAAGCCGTAGTGGAAGAACAAGGGATAGGAAAAAATCAAAACGCCGTAGTTCAGAAAAAGGATCCTCCTTATGCTGTGCGTTCCCAAAAGAAATCCCGCTTCAAACCCATGATAAAAATACCGGAATCCATCACAAAATAAGATAGAAGCTGGAAAGAAAAAGGAAAAAGGGGCACGCAGGGGAAAGGTTGTAAAAAGGGGAAGCTCATTGCCCTTGAAGAGTATCATCAAAATCTCAAAATCGCTTCTGTTTAGATCAGAAATAAAGAAAACGGGCTTAGCCCCCCGTCGTGTGACGTATATAGTTGCATCATTCATATCCCATCATGGCATCGCGGAACAATGCTCGGAGTTGAGATCTCAAGACTCGTTCTCGACCTTGGTAGCGATGGCGTCCCACCATGGGCCATGCGCAGCCTTGTCGACGGCGCCAATCTTGTCCAGTAAGGTCGAGATGTATCGTACCTTGTCAACAAACTCGGACAATCCAAGACTAGCAAGCTTCTCACCCGCGTTGTTCGCAGCCTTGACCCTCTCGCTGGCCGAGCCGGGTGCGAGACGGGCCAGAATATTGCCGCGAAGGCGTGTGAGCAGCAGTCGCAGAACCGGTTCGCGAGGTTCGCTCCCGTTTCGAGACATGTCCTGGCTGGCGTGTAAGACCTTGGACACAAGGGCGCGAAGGTGAGTCTTGGTCGCCGCTGGCATGGATCGCCCAGCTTCGAGTGCAGCCATAGTCCCCTCGAGGGTTGTGTCCATCGAAGGGTGCTCCGCCTCGAGGACGGACATGATTCTGGCGGCCTCGACCTTCCAGGGCGAGCGAACATCTCTCTTGAGCAGATTCTTGCACTGGAGCAAGACAGCACCCACGGTGATGATGCGTTGAATCATCCGTGAAACCTCATCAATTCGCTTGCAGTCCAGTCGAAGCATCTCAGGCACCTCGCTGTAGTTGATGGGCATCGGCTGCGTGAAAATGTCCACAAGCATCTGCGCATAGAAGCGCGTCGCAGTGGGTGCATTCTTGGGGTGATTAATGCCCTCAGGGTCTCTCCTTTGAGCCTCTGCCAAGGCATGCGAGCGAGCGGAGCGCCATGCTGCCTCCGCAGATCTCAAGTTGATCTGCCCCGACTCCACCTCCTCCACAAATCTCTTTGCCTCGTACTGCGGAGCCGAGTCAATCAATCCAGGTGCAGCCACTCGGAGCAGGTAGTTGATGTAGTCGCAAAGCATAACATCAATAAATCCCTTTAGTGCCTCTACACGATCAATCAGATTGCCGTCGTTGAGTTTGTTCTGAATCAGATCCTTGACTTCGTCATCCCGGAAGGGAGCGCACAGCTTTGGCAGCAGTGAGGACATGGCAGCGAAGAACTTCTCGTACGAAAAATTCCCAAGGGTAAACTGGCGCTCGGCCATTTCGGGGTCCAGTATCTCGCCAATGAGATTATACATGGAATTCCCGGGCTTGAGAAGCCTTTGAAGCTTGTCTTTGATATCCTTGGTAAGGGCCATGAAGGCCTTGAAGTTGGCCTCTGGGTGGGAGCTCTCCATGTTGGCTCTCATGCTGGCATACAACGGCCGTGAGAAGACTGCCTGCTGCTCTTGGTATTCCTCTGAAGGAATCTGGTATTCCTTGTTAATGGCCAGCTCGTGGACCACAACTCGGTTGTCGGGAAGTAATCCGTTCAGTCCGGTCTTAATCGTGGGTCGTCTCTGTCCAGCCTTGCCGGCAGGAGTCGAAGGCGGCGTGGGCACTTGCACAGGAGACGAAACAAGACTGGTGGCTGTTGCAGAGGCCTCGGATGGTGTCGTTTCAGCAACTCGGGGCTTGGTATCACCAGTCTTCTTCTTGGCTCTTCTGGCCTTTCTAGCTTCGCTCACAGCATCGAATATGAGCTTCTTTCCCTTCTCAGGTCCTGCCAGCTTCTTGATCCTCACGATAAGCATTAGCTGACTGTCTTGAATGCTTTGGCGGTACAGCTGAGAGGCGCCGTCATCGGTGGAATCCTTGACAGTCTGGAAAATGGCGTCGAGTTCCACAAACTGCATCAACATTACTTCGATCAATGCGTTTGAATCTCGTGATCTCCAGGCAATGAATGCATTGTAAAACACGGCATATGCCTCGGAAAGCGTCGTCTTTAAAGCTGGAGGCATCGTGTATCGGTTTGCAGAAGTCAAACGAGCCGTGATTTTCTCAAAGCAAATAAGTAGATCCTTTGCCTTGCTCATCAGGTCCTGCAGCTGAGGGTTGTCCAGATCGGCCGCAGGTAGGCGATGTGCCGCCATCTCGTCTCCATCCTTTTCATCCTTGTTGCTGAGAACTTGGGCAGGATGTCCAAGAATCAAAAAGGCACTGAGGAATGTGCGCACAGCAGCCATCTCGCCGACAGATCCCGGCTCGTCCTCGCGGAGTCCACAGATGCGGAGAAGCCGTGCGGATATCATGAGCACCTTCTCCTGTGCCAATAGTTCCACGACGCTGTCAAATTCCGTCTCTCTAATCCCATCGACGGACAAGCCCAAGCTTGTAAATTCTTGCATAGCCTTTTTCCTCGAGCACCCCAACCACCAGCCCGAAATCTTGGCAGCGGCCATTTCAGGAGTCATGGGTGGTCTCTGGCGCTCTTTGGAGCGTGCTGCAGGATCGGTTGCTCTCTTAGCCACCACACTCGAAGCCCGTCCACGCCCCTTGGAACCCTTGAGAAGCTCCTCCCGGCGCCTCTCGGCCTCGGCCAGGCGCTCCTCCATCTGCAACTTCATCTTGGCGAGCTCCTGCTCACGCTTCTCCTTGATAAACTCGGCTACCTGCTTCGCCTTCCTCACTTCCTCTGCACAGTTGGCCACAATCTCGGCAAGGTTCCGTTCCCTCGCTTGCTGCGCGGCCAGGGCGCGCTCCTCGGAGACGGACGTGTCCCGGTAGGCGGCCTTGGCCATGGCAGCCCTCAGGCGGACCTTTTCAGCATGTGCAGCGCGGTCGGCCAACCGGGCGCGGCGGTCCTCGAGAAAGCTGGCTCTGCGGAGGTGCTGCGCAATGTGCTTGCTTTGCTCGCCGTTGCGGTCGGGTGGGTTCTGGATAGAGGAGCATCGTGAATGTGCTGACGATATCGAGTTCCGGCGCGATGACGCTGCTGAATCCCGACGGCGGGCGTGTGAGGGTCTGTAGAAGCGGGCGGCGATGCGCGGTGGCGGGGTGAAGATGCGGCTCTCCTCTTCGAGAACTTGGTCTTCTGTGGGGGGCATGCTGAGGTCGAAATCGGTCTCCATGACATCGTCATCAGATGGTCGAGCGTTGGTGTCGTCAAAGGGTCGCGCCGGTTCGGCTACGTCAAGGGAGGAACGACGCATGGTGGCGCCTCGCTGCGTGGCTGCGCTATGGGTGGTTGTCTAGTTCGAATATGATGTGGCGGCAGGATATGAAAATGGTGAATAGAAGGGAGGAGGTCGAGAAGGATGTGTGGCAACGTGGGAGAATAAGCTCAAGTGGTGGCGTAAAGTTAGAGAAGGCCGCAGAAGAACGATGAAGACGAACGCAGCCTGGACGATGACTTCCTAGTAGATCGACCCCCGAGGTTATTAGGGTGTTTCGCGTCGAGCCGGGGACCAGGTCCTTCCAAGGTCGCTGAATCAGGCTCCAAACAAGGTGGGCAGTGGCACTAATTCATGCAATGCAATCAGCGAGTCGACGGAAGCGGCGGGCACTTGGGTTGTTGGGCCCCCAAAAGCAGAGTCGGGTTAGGGCGCTGGGCTCTCTTGAAAAGAATCTCGAATAGTGGCGTCGGTGAAGGCGAAAGGAGCGAGAAGTGAGGGGGGAACGAGAGTAGAAGAGAAACGAACGGAGGGTGGAGGGTGACAAACGATGACCCAACGCAACCCGGAGACGACGAAGAAGAATATGGATGTTTGGAGAAGATTGGATGCTCACTCTCGCGCTCGCACACCATTTGGTGGCACTTCAACGTTCATCACCCCCCGCACAGGGCTTCTGCAGCGCCCAGCAGCAGTGGCTACTGCCCACCTGGGCCGGGCTACTCTCGCTCCTGGCGCTTGCTAAGTTCAACTCTGCCAGCTCCTGTCGCAGCCCCTAGACCCGAGCTGGGCTGTGTGGAGCGCCCAGTACTTCAGCGGTACTTGTATCGATCTCCTAGAGGCTTCTTGGCCCATATCTACAAATGGCCGGAGCGTTGAGCCCGTGGAAGACTCCAGTCAGCCATCATCTCATCCTCAATCTCGACTCTATCCCAGCTTGGCTCGTAACGAAAGGTGTCTAATCATGTAGAAGTGTACAATACGTGGCAGCAGCATCGCCAGTGTCTTATGACCCAACTCTGCAGGATGGTCAGCCACCGTCAAGAGCAGTCAGTCAATCATGCACCTCCCTCATCTCCACTACGCGCTGCCAGTCTTACAGATCACATCCGCTGCACAGGCCGCCCTTGTTCGCGCATCATGCACGCCTTTCCCGACACGCAGAAATTGCCAATTCCGTACGTATCGTCAAGAGGACGCTCAGACATTCCGGACCCTCCTGTAGTAGCTGGTCTCACCCGTTCGTGCGCTCGCTCAAGCCCGCATACGGCGAATGCGCCACACGAGCAGGGCATCAAATCGTGCTGCTTTATCAGGTCCATGTCTATAGTACCGCGCCCGGGATGGGCAGGTAAGTACCTCGCTAGTACAATTATTTTCTGCACGACACCAATAGCCCTTGAGGTTAGCCTTCAGGCTCCACGGAACGTCCTGGCCAACACCGCACCATCAACAAACAAGATGAAGCAGTCTTGGTTGCTTGGGCGGCAGAAGTGATAATAGGTCAGACATGAAGCGCTTCTCCTAGATGGGAGACATATCGCCAAATACTCTACCGCTTGAGCAAGTGCCTGGTCTCGCTCTATATCAAGATACGTAAGGTGAGGAGCTTTCGTTATGCGTCTACGTACCACCTCCAGGCAGCCAGCCAGGTACCCGCATTCTTTAAGCTCAGCCAATCAGCGCACGCGTTCTGCCTCATCTGGCTGGTTGATCAGCCCCGATGATGCAAGTGCTCTCCTTTTTCGCATCAACGTCCCCTGTCCAGATACATTTGTCATCCGCATATTGTAGGCTCGTCGTACATGTACAGCTACGAGGTCCATGTCATTCCATTCCAGTCTCAGTGGCACAGATCGTGGTTTCTTTGCAGGTAGTTCGTATTGTTACTTGGACCTACTACGCCGATAGGAATGTAGACGCCAAAGATGGATAGCTACTCGACCATCTCGTTGGCCCCTTTTCATATCTGCGTCCTAAATGGGTAAACAGGGAGTTCCCAATGAATGCTCCCTCTCGGGGAGCAGTGAACTAATCCTTGCCATGAATCATTGCACATGATCGTGTCCCAAACAAGGCGCTTTCTTTGCCATTACCCGTCCCATTTCGCTTGCCCCTTTGTCAAAATTAAATAAAATCAAATAGTATCCAAATCAAGCCCATGAAGGAACCTGTATGCAGACATATGATGCCTCAAAACGCCGCGTAACGCCTGAATCCCCTTTTGCTTGTTGCTTTGTGTACCCACCAGCCCGTTCGCACCTATGCCAATGCAATGCTATAGTAATATTTGTCGCAATATGCCTTTTTATCCCCCAATGGTTGGTTTCTCCAATGCTGTGTTCTCGAACCCATGACAAATACAACCAAGAAATAGTTCGGCCAATCAACGCCTTATGCTCGATCGCGAATGGCCTGTTGCAGACTTCCACTTCTTGCCCTGGCGCCTCCTAACGGACCAGTTGATGGCCTGCTTCCGTGCACCCTATGAACCCACTCCAGGACCGTCTCATAGCAAAGGACAAATTGTCGTAGACTTTGCACCATGCTGAGTCTCTGTCGTCTAAAGTCTTCTACCGTTGTCTCGATGAGATCAACCGTATCATCAGCAACCCAACTGGCGTTGCGCAAAGCCTCCGCTGGACGGGCCCCCCTTTCGTTAATCGACTTCTGGATGCTGGCATTGCTAAAGCTCATCTTACGATTCGTCTTTGGAGAGATAATATCATGAGCCTCATCCATCTGGATGTCCCCTTCCTCATCACTCTTGGCTTGGTAATTGGCACTCCTCGCACGACGTTGTCGTTTCAGCATGTCAATAACACTATCAACGGCGCAGAAAGTACCTGTGCGACCACAACCAGCAGAACAGTGCACTAGCATGGGTCGGACGCGCTTATCTGACTCTGGCTCGTCATGCCAAGGAGTTTGTGTATGGTTGATCGAAGCCCGGCCGCCTACAACCGATGGCGTCTCCACGGGGAGAGCAGCGCGCTGCATGATGTTGGCAAGCTCTACCAGGGCGAGCAGGTGAGAGGGCTGAGCTGGGGCTCCAAAGTCTGGCCATGACGAGAAGTGTAGCTGCGTAATCTCTCGCATTGGTTCGAAAGGATGGGCTGCGTGTGATAGTGCAAACTTTCGGATAACAACGTATGGCGTTTCAGCTTGAGTCGTGACTGGTCGGCTCGATGGCGCAGGGGTCTCAACAGCAGCCATCGTGTTGGCCCTTCTCCGAGGAATCTCTCCCATCGCAGTCGGCGAAGGAGAAACGATCGAATCGCCCCGGTGCTTGTCGATGTCAAGCGAAGCCTTCTTTTCCGATAAAGGCTTTAGTTTGAGCTGTCCGTAGTCCTTCTCTTTCCAGTACGAGTGACATTTCAGCTGGCCACCTTCCGATTCAGCGGTCAACATGACAATGACACGAACATCCTGTTCCCACACAACAGACCAGAAATCCTATAATAGTTAAATCAGTCAGCCTTTCCTTGTCTATCGCTCCGTTGAGGGGAGGCTCCGGGCTTAGTGTCTTACCTCAAACGTCGTGGGGAGAGGGCCCTGGGAGGCGATGTAGCGCTTGTTGCTCATTGAGGACTGGATGTGGCTTGCATTCACATAGTCGCATGAACCATCCGGCTTGCAATGTAACTTGACCCTTGCGTGCTCAAAGGGAAGAATGTCTTTATACCGGTTCTTACCACCTTGCTCAACTCCAATGAGCTGCACAGCCCCTTGTACATTATGCTTCGGGTTGAATGCGGCATAGGCGCTCTTCATTCGCGACATCTCATCCTTCTCGATGTGGAGGAATTTATCTGCCACCTTCTTACCCTTGTTGGGTTCCTCTGCGGCCTCACGAAGCCATTTCGGGAGGAGCGGCGAATCCAATGCCTCGGGGCGGGACAGCTCGAACTGACCAACGCCATCGGCCAGATCCATATTCTGGCGAATATTGGAGAAGAAGGGGTTCGGCTCATTTCCACATGTTGGAAGCGACACGCCTCCAATTACCGGGGCCAACCCTTTGTTGGATGCACCGCAAGCAGACTCGCAAGAGGATCGCTGTTCAAGCAAGGTTGGGTAGTTTTCCTGGAAAGCGGTGAATCCTCCACGCAAAATGAAAGTTTCTCCCGAGAAGCCCTCGTTTGTGAATTTCTTAATCATATTCTGGGGTGCCACTGCATCTCTCTTATCGGACGCGTAAGCATCATAGACAACAATTGTCTCCATTTCTCGCCACGTCGAGAACTTGTCGGCATCAGTTTCGCTAGAGAAAGTCTGCTGCAGTCTCTGGGTGTTAAATGTAGCTCGTTTTAACAAGGTGGTTGGTATACACAGGTTGAGAGCGCCCTGGATATGAGATTGCGCATAGTTTTGCGAAGATCGGATATCCAGTATAAGCAAGCGGCCTTGGTTCGTGTCACTCATCATATCCTTGAGTTGCTGTCCAGATATCATAGATTGTGTCACATCCATCTTGATCGGCATGGTCGCTGCACGGTTGACCTCACCCGGCGAGGGCAATGGCGGTTCCAATTTGTGCTCCATTACAGACAGCCGAGGGTCGCGATCCTCCGCCTTGGTGAGCCCAGTTCGCTGCTGCGTGCCCTCAATTGGCCGTGGAGACTCATATCGAGTAACGCCACCCAGCTGTAATGGGAAGAGTGATGACTCTGAATTTCGCTTCGAGTCCGATGAAACATATGCCGAATCGTGCAGGCTATCCTGGTCTATATCCATCTTGAAACTTGGCTGGCGATCCTTGGCGGAGTTGGCGAAACGTGGAAACGCTCTTTCTGAATCCGCGTCGCTCGCGTGAGTATGCCATCTAGGCGGCGGGGGAGGCCTTGTGGGCGCATTTCTGACAGTCGGTAGGCCGAAGGTGGCTGATGATATCGAGAGTGACATGCCTCTGTTAAGGTCAGCTTGACGCTTGAAGGCTTCAAACTCGGGATTGGCGTCCAGGGGCAACTGGGCGGGGATGGCGGCGGCAAAGGACTTGACGGAGGAGGATGGGGGACTCCAATTGTTTCGCCCCAGGCCAGATGAATCCCGAGGGTCATTGGATGAGTCGACCACAAGGCCAAAGTAATTAGGGCTGGATGACCTCATCTCGACTGGCCGGCCAGGAGAGAGCTTGGGCGCGTAGTTCTGGCCAGTCGAATAAGGGGCTCGCGGTGATGACAAGGGACTCGCGGGCTTGTTGCTCGGCTTGGGATGGCGCAGCCCATGGGAAGAATAGTTGTGAGAGTGGTGAGAGAAGGAGCCAGGTGTTTTGGGCGCAGCTGTTTTCATAGTGTAGTTCAGAGGCGTTCGCTCGCCAGGCTTTGCGTCATGCATGATGATCGGTCTTTGGGGGCAGGGGCAACTGTGGAGCTCCTTAGAATCGAATAAGCGCTGGTTGCAAATTCGACACGGGAGAAGACGCTGCAATTCTCATCAAGACATGGTTCTAGATCGATCTCTACTATGCGGTTCTCGTGTATGGTAGGTGAATTGGAGAAATAAATGGTGGGAATGGCGAGCAGGAGAAGCAAGCTGCCAATGCGGGTGTGGCAAGGATATGATGCGCGCGGGAGAGAAGCGGAGGGGCAGGCGTAGGCGACGAGAAATAGGTCCCTGAATAGACGTCGGTGGCAAAGAGCGGTTGGTGGCTCGGCGGCACTTGATATGTCAGAGACGGATAGCAACACTGTGGGTTTCGATCTGCTTCGCCCGAGTAAGTTTAAGGTAAAGCGACGGCCTATTTGCGGATCTCGACTGTCATGCGAGGAGGCAGCCCAAAGGAAAAGGTCGTGGAAGGGTCCAGCCAGGCCAGCGGGGAAGTAGAAGGAGCAATGCGGTCGAAGAGGCAGGCGCGTTGCCAAAAGAAAGCCGAACCAAAAGAAGAAGGAACGAAAGAAGACGGGCGGCTTAGTAGGCCGTAGTGTGAACGGTGGGAGAGTAAGAAGAAGAGGAAAAGGCGAATAGGGCCGTCGTGGGGAGAGACAGCACAGCAAGAACAAACAAGAAAAACCCGCTTGCTCGCTCGGACTAGCCAGGTGGGAAGGGAGAACGAAGGTCGAGATCAGCTAGCCTTGGTAATAACGGCAACAGCAGAGCAAAGGGCGCGCGGATTTGCAATTGTCAATGGGATGGAAGCGGCTGGTCAATAGGCGAAAAGGGCGTAATTAAGAAGAACCAGTACCAGGGCCAAGATCAACTAGGATGGGAATTGGGAGCAACTTAATTAACACGGTGGGACTAGATGCAGGAAGGGCAAAGAACATATCAAAGAATCTTGGTGGAAGGCGGGAATAACAGACGCAGCCTACGAAATGGGAAAGGAAGTAGGGAACTACCCAGCTCAACTATTGCGCTATCTCACCTAGTTGTATGTTGGCGAGGAGTACTTGCAGTGGCAGGTTGTTCTACAGACACTCCTGCTGGGCTAATTAGGATCCCGACCACTGAGGAACAAAGTGGATGGGAGGTGGGGTGTGGGAGGGGCTAAAGGGACGAGGGGGGCTCTTAATTATTAATGGCCATGGATTGTGGCAGATCTGGGTCGCTCGCAAAAGCCAATCATTCTGCTGTCTGTTCCTCAGCCACTGCAGTGCGTTGATTGGATAGAGTTGAGACGGTCTCTCTACGTCGAGAGGCTGCCAATTCCAGGAGGGCTGCATCATGGCAGGCCCAGGAGCTCGACAGGTACCCAGGTGGGATGGAGTGTCTGGACAGATGGGTACAACATGTACTGCCGTGTGTGAGAGAGGGTGAGGGTCAATATGGGTGCTGTGTCATGCCCTTTGTGCGCCTCGTGGGCAAGAGTCATGAGCATCCAGCACCCGTTACATATCCATATCACTAGCGCGGGGAAGGGAACCTTCCCTCCCGCTGACCTGACAGGACAAAGACTTGCGAGAAAAAAAGGGCCAGGCCAATGCCGTGCATAAGACGGTGAGACGATGAGGAATCGGGAGGGTTGGACGTGCTTTAGTCGCGTGGTGACGACGGTGGGCCAATGGCAAAGGGGAAGGGCGAAATCCATCTTACACCATGTGGTGGTAGGCGGGAAACCCTCCCGTCTCCAGATGGCTGCAGGCTCTCCTATCGGACGACGAAGAGTCGTGCCCAGTCAGTTGCACAGGCAAGGACAGCCTGGCGAGCGAGGACGAGGTACCGAGCGATCTGCTCACTTACAGCCAATGCATTTGCTGCAGGCTGTACGTACGTCTGCTCACCTGACCCAGGCAAGGTACCCGCCCAAGGAGAGATCCGTCTCTCCATTTTCCAGCGCTGCTTCTTTGACTGCATTAACAAATTAGGCGGCACACTGGCTGGCGGCGGGAGCATGTTCCCGCTAGAAGGTACCTCTGCTACCTGTGACCTGCCAACGGGTAGCAAATGCTGCTCTTCACCGCCCAGCAGGAGGAGTTGAGCCCATTTCTCTCGGACTTGGGTCATTAGCCCAACTGGGAAAAACCTCCCAAATCAGTGAGGACCCTGCTTCGCCCTACGCCCTAAAGCGAATCTGTTTCTAGCACGTCTGCCCACCAGATGATGGCGAGTTTACGGAGCAAAGGTCCGATGCTCGACGCACAGCGTGCATCTGCCATGAGTACATCCATACATACACACATGACAGCGGCTGGGAGCTGCGCAGATCTGTCCAGGCCAATCCAATCAATTACCCACCCGTGTCTCTCTTTGTGTGGCTGCGAATTGGCATGCAGCGAATGATTTCAAGGCACAATTGCCAGGACGCTCGCGCAGGAAATGGTGGGGAAGGTGCGTCCTTTAGCAAAGGAGAAATCAGGCCGCCTATGACGAGTGTGGCAAAGATCTACGATAGCGGCCAGGGCACGTCATTGTGGGTGGGACCCTGGACTCAGGCATGGGACAATGTACTTGGATTCAAGGTTCAGCGCACCCGCCCATTCATCCCTTGGCTCAGCGTGCTCAAGTCGAGGAGCTATCAGGCTCTATCGACTCGACTATCGCCATGTCTGCATGCTCTGGCTTTGCATCTGCTGTTCGTCAAGCAGCAACAGCGTGGCCTCGATGCCATGACTCTCGTGAGGGGGGCTAGCCCGGGGGAAATGGAAAAAAACTCCCCAGTCCCAGCGCCACGAAAAGGTACAATCAGAGGTAGCCTCCAGCTCTGCCCAATCCGTATATCGTGTCCGTGGGTATGGCACACCAAATGGCTGGCTGCAAGTACATCACTGTTGCGACCAGATGCGTATCGCGTGAGCTCTCATGGGTTTTGAATGTCCCTTGTGTACCATTACTTTCCTTTCTTTTCAGACTCTTCATCGTGTCAGAGTCTGGAAACCATCGCGAGGCGTACATAGTAAATGGACTGCATCTAGCTGCTGCAACCAACGACTAGGCACGCACTGGCTCGGCGTCTGGCTGCACCACATCGTCATTCCTGCGTTCTACCGGGTCTGAGGTTAGGCCCTCCAACCAAGACAACCAAGACAGGGGGTGGGACGAGCGGGCTGCCAACGTTGCTGTGCCGCCCTCACCCCCTATGACGCCGTTGGCACTCAGGCGTGGGGAGTCCAGAACCTTACAGAACTAACGATCGGCACCCCTTCTCTTGGATACTTAATTTCGCGTTGCTTTGATCGTCCATGATTCCCTCCCCTCAGACATTCCAGACCCCCATCGGCGCCTGGCACAATCTCTCGTCCCGAGCATTGGTTGTTGTTGTCAGTAATTCTTACCCACGGCACGAACAGGCGCACGGGTCCAGACGCACTCCGAGTCGCCGTACATATGCAGGAATAAGAGGCTGTCATATGTACTATGAGATCTCACCTGCAGTATGATGAGGCTCGGCATTTACCTCTGGTCCGTGCCCTCTTCATGCAAATGATGACTGATGCTTGATGACTGATGTGACCGTGGGAGCACTGCTCAGCGGGTGACCTGAGGGACGGATGAATGGATAACATCCGACTCCTGGCATTCTCGTCTCTTGCTGGTGCTACGTGCGACCGAAATGCAAAACATGCTTGGGTTTGTGAGACTGGTTGGCCGTCTCTTGCTTATGACGTATGGATGATAACAGAAAGCCGTCCCGCTGTCTCACCGTCTGCACGTTTCCCATCCTCACCTGCCTTTTCCACTCCCAATCACGTTTCCCTAATTGGGCGATGCTACCGGGTTCTTGGTGCACGATAACGTTGCTCGCTGCTGTGGGATGGGAATTGCGACTGCGACCGAAGCCAGAGTCTGGACGGGACCGAACGCGGAGACTGACAGACGACACATGACATTTCATCCAGCTCTCCAGCTGAAACCCCCAGATTGGGTAACTTTCTACGCCGTAGCATCACGCAGCGGCAATACTGTACCTCGCATGCGGTGCAATGCAATTCGCTGTTGGTAGAGTACCAGGCGCAAATTGGCTGGTCATGCTTGTTCAATAAAGAGGGGCTGGCCCTGTGCCGCGCCGTGATGTGATGATGGCCCTCCGCAGTAAGCAAGCCTATGCCTCTCAACTCGATTGCCTCACTCCGGGCTCGTCATTCTGGGCTGACAGCTGCCTCCTTCTGGCTGGTATTGCGCTTGCAACCCACACCTTGGACCTTGACCGTGGACGAAGAGGGGGGGGAGAAGACCCCTGACTTCAGCCTCGCCCGCTTTTGTCCCACTGGCTGGCTGTTCGTCTCCGTTGTTCTTGACCGACTGCACAAAGGAATACGGCGATCCCTGATTCAACCCTCCCACTTCTCTCCGGGCCGGCGAGGGGGGAGACGTCGCTCCGGAGTCTAGAACACGGGTCCAGCCCCCCCTAAAAGCTCGGTCAACCTCTGAGTTGGCAAGATAGGGAATAATCCTGCACACACAAGTCCGCAACCCATGCAGGCCTCCGCACGCACATGGTAGGTAGGTAATCGGGGATTCTAGCACGCGTCCATCCCCGGCATGGTCTCATTCTTTTGAGGGGTGGGATAGAAGACCTTCCTCTTTGCTCGCCCATCCTCTGAATCGGAATGGGGTCCTGGGGCACTGGGAATGCTTCCCCCGTCCCTGGCTTTGGCAAGGGACACACCTGTCTAGCTCGACGCTCCGTCGGTGAAGCGGCGGCTGGATCGTAGCCAAGCCCGCCTGGTACCAAATAGTCTAGGCAGCCTCATTCGCGATTGATACAGCACCGGTGGGGTGGGCACGTTTCTCGCGGTAGGGGTCAAGAGGAATTAGTTATTAAGCCCGAGATGCATGACTGGAGCTTCACCACCCCCCACTGCGAGTTGTCAACCCTAGCGAGGCACTATACGCAGAACCCGTTTATCCATTATTATATGTCTAGACCCTTGGGCGTGGGATGAGGTCCTGGTGCGCATATAGTATTATAGTAGCATATACCACGCGCTGGAGATATACGAGATACACAGCTTGGGAACTTGCCGCCGCTCTGTATGTCCTCGGAGCTGGAATCGATGCCTCCGGCATACACGGGCGACTCGACGGAATCATGATACGAACAGACTAGTCAGTCCGTATGCTGAGTGCTCAACTGACTATTCTCGCCACCAACTTCTCGAGGCACCGGGTAATCCCATTGCTCCTGAGCTGCGTCATGCTCACTCAAATCTCATCAGGTCCATTGATTTGTAATATACCATGCCAGTATCATGCGAGAAAGGTCTATGTTGACAACACCGTCTCGCGGGACATCGAACTGTGACATTTCCGGTGATACGACAACGCCAACACCAACAGTTCCCACATGATTCCCACATCCCATCCGCCTTCTGGCTCTGCATTTACGTTATGATTAGCAAATTCAGCGCTGGCTAACCTGAGACTACCATCTCAAGGACATCCCCAATTCTATCCCAGCGGGAGATAAAGCTTGTTTTTTTTTAGCACGGCCAAAAGAACCCAATCTTCATCGCCCGCCATGTCTTCGCAAGCCGCGGACGCCTCCAGGCGCGATTTCGGAACCGCAAGCCGATATCCCCAAACCTGTGCCCGCATACCTGGATCGGGTCGGCTCGCCTAGAGTCGTCGACAAAGATTTCTACGCGGCCGTGCAGCAGGCGCTCCGGGTCCTCGTAAAGGAGTTCACCCTGTCCATCCGCTCCGGCCGGGCGTGTGAGGCGCCCTGCGGCGCTCCATCGTGAGGATCAGCACCCCCTGAGAGACCGGCAAGTTAGTTGGTAGCCCTCAAGTTTCCGTAGTGAGGAGAAAGGGGGGAGAAGCGTAGGGACCAAGTAGAAAGAGACTCAAACCAGTGGAAATCCTAAAAATGGGCGACCTCAACAACATTTGGAACAGGCACAGCCCGCGCGAACGGTCCCGGGCCAGCTGCACGCCTCGCACCTGAGCACCTAGGACCGCCTCAGGTCCTGGCTGCCCTGCATGCGCCCGTCCGCCCTCCATCGTCCAGTAACTCGATGGCCTCGTGCAAGGTGGACGAAGTTGAGCACAGCGGGCCTCGTCCACGACCTGCTGGGGAAGAGTTGCGACTCCTACATCAGGGCCGTGCTCTCCGGACGGCGCCCAGCACGACATGCACTACCAGTCCAATCTAGTCCGCGCCGCCATGGTATGGGGCCTGCGCGAGACGGACGTCCACGATGTCATCAACATCGTCCAGTCGACGAGGAGGCAGGTAGTGTATGAACCCGTACCCTGCTAAGGAGGACCTTGAGTTCCTCGCCGAGCAGGATCCCCTCATGGCTCTGAGTATGTCCAACCTCCTCTTTCGTTTTCTCGTTATTTTTTTTTGTGATAGAACATCTCTCATCCATAAACTTCAAATTGAAACTTCTAATGTTCTGTCGGTAGGCTAACGGTCGTCCAGGCACTTGTCCCGGGGGCGATCTCTCCCTGGGGGGTTTCGGCAGCGACAGCGAGGAGATGATCAAGTCCTACCGGCCCCTCAAGGCCCAGGCTGATGAACTGAAGGACAAGGATCTCCTAGAGAAGGCCTAGGTAAACTAACGTCAAAGAAATAGGATAATTGAGTCAAAACCCTGGTCAGCGGGTTTGTAGTCACTCCAAACACATATCGCTACAGTCTACAGACTGCATTGCTTACCCAAACTACACCATTCTAGTTAGAGATTTCGTAACGTGACATCACTTCGAGTATCAAGTAAGGAGACGAATGACTGCCAAAATGAAAGGCTTTTAGACCCAGTGCTTCAATGCATCAGTGCCGTAGATACATGAACAGCACGCCATCTTCACAACTCCTCTAGTAGCCAAATCAAGTCCCTGTAAACAGCAATTTTGAGAATTTCTATACTAGTTGTAAAATTACTTCCAAAGCTTGCCGAGAGAGACCTCCTTGTCATCATGCTTGTTGAGTACCTTGGCAGTAGCCAGCTCAAAGTCCTCTTGCGTGACGTGCACTCTGCGCTCACGCAGGGCGTACATGCCAGCTTCTGTGCACACACCCTTCAGCTCGGCACCAGAGCACCCGTTCATCTTCTCGGCAATCTTCGTCAGGTTGATACCGCGGGTAAGGTTCATCTTGCGGCTGTGGATGCGGAGAATATCGGCTCTGGCCTCGACACTTGGTGGGGGGAACTCGATTTTCCTGTCGATTCGGCCGGGACGCAGCAGCGCGGGATCCAGAATGTCGAGACGATTGGTGGCCATGATGACCTTGATGTTCTTGGTGGGCTCGAAACCGTCCAGCTGGTTCAGCAGTTCCAGCATGGTTCGCTGGACTTCCGAGTCACCGCCCGATGAGCCCTCCACTCGGGAGGAACCAATGCTGTCGATCTCGTCCATGAAGATGATGGACGGGGCATGCTCACGGGCCATGACGAACAGCTCTCGCACCATACGACTTCCCTCTCCGATGTACTTTTGCACCAGCTCGGAACCCGACACCCTGATGAACTTGCAGTGCGTGTGGTGGGCGACAGCTCTGGCCAGCAGGGTCTTTCCGGTACCGGGGGGTCCGTACAGGAGGACACCCTTGGGTTGTGCGATACCCAGCGACTCGAACAGCTCTGGGTGCTTCAGGCCAAGCTCGATGACCTCCTTGATTTCCTTGATCTGCTGATCAAGACCACCAATCATATCGTACGTGCTGTCGGGCACCTTTTCTACCATCATCAGGGAGACGAGGGGGTCGACCGATGATGGGAGGAGCTTCTCAAGCTTGTAGGAATCAGAGAGGAGGGTCACTCGCTTCCCGGGGGTGAGCTTGGAGATGTCGACGCTGTCGGACACATCGACAACTGTTCATGAAATTAGCAAAACGGTCCAGTCAACAACGTAACTATCTCGGGGCGGCTCGATTGGAGGAGCGTACCGTATTTGCCCTCAGGGTGCACCTTTACCAGGACTTTCTTGGTGCTCATCACCTTGACAACCTCACCCACATAGGATCCCGGCTGCTGCAAGAGGCCCAGCTCCTCCCTCAATAAGCGGACGCGAGAGTTGTAGTCGTTACGCTGAGCTTCGAGACGACGCAGAGCAGCCTGGCCCTTGAGGATCTCAAGCTTCATCGACTCGATCTTGTTGTGGTAGTACTCGTCGAGCGCCATCTTGACGGCGGGTCTGCCGACGGCAGGGACAGGCAGGAACCGTGGGGTTGTTGGGGTGTGGTCGGGTTCGGGAATTGGCTGCTGCGGTAGCTCTGGATCGATGCTGCGTGATGCGGCTGGGGACGGCGAGTGCAGCGACTTGGGAGCGTGCTGCGGTGATGGAGGTGAAGCTGGGTTTGACGTTGACGGCGATGATGACCTATCTGGACTGGAAGGCTGCAGCTGGCTGACGACCCGCTGGCGAGTGCCTAACCAGGACAGCGGCCAGCCAGAGCTACCCGGAAAGCACATTTCGCCGGCTCCGGCCACCAGGCGCTAGAACCTACTATGACAGCTTATCGCACAATGATGCTCACGATAAGGAATCTTGGCGGTTACGATTATAGCATCTCATTTCTAGAGTTTCAAGAAGACAACTTGAATATAGGCCGACATTGCAGGTATGGCTTTGTTCTATTTCCTCAGCTACGTATGGAGAAAGAGTCAGCCGACTGAGGCAGATTCCGGGGCACCGTTTTGGCGGCCGCACCCTCAATTAGTCACGCCTGGGTCTGAGATAACCGATTTCGATGGTTTTACAAGTCATGAGGGAGGTGTGGATGCATGTCACCAGGTCAGTTGCCTCAAGTACGAGGGGTTAAGCCAACGCCGTCTCTGTCCATCACATGCTTTACTATAGTTTCAATATCCTCAATAGTCAAATCAATGTCTGAGCAGAACTTTATGCAAGAGGCGAGAGTTGCAATTTCCAGTTCGCAGGCAGATATCAAATCAAGCTTGCATTCATAAACGTGTACGTCTAACGTTACTACTGATATCCCAATATCCTAACCCCAAAGAAAAACCAGATCTGTACAATTCATGTATCGAAACTCCAAAACAGGCGCCTGCTCATATCTTAGTTGTGGCTGACAATGCTCAGCTTCCTCAGCGCCGCCTCGCTCTCAGGCGTGTGCCTAGCCTGAACGACCATCAAGCTGGTGTTAGCAACCTTGGTCTTCTTCATCTCGGTGACCACGGCCGCCGCGATTGGTCCCAGCACCTTGTGCGGGTCGTCGCTCCCGGCGCCCACAGGCTCCGAGACAGCTCCCTCGGCGCGTCCCAGGATCAGGATGGTATCCCGAGTCGTGTCGGCTCGGGAGGCGAGCAGGCCAGTGGCCAGCAGCCCGACGTTGCCACCGTGGGCCGTGGCCATGTCCACGAAGCGGACGCGGTCGGCCAGGTTCGCGTCCAAGCTATCCTTGATTGTTCCGAACCTCGCATAGCCGGGTGAGTCGCTTGATGACGCATCGACAATGGTGACCTTGACTGTGTCGTTTTGAGCGAGCTGGATACCAAGGCGGACAGCGTAGATGTCGTCCAGGCCACCGGCGTACAGAACATAGATGTGCTTCTTTGCGGTTGCGTCAGCTGAGTAGAACTTGACAGCGGTGG
This sequence comes from Clonostachys byssicola, assembly GCA_902006505.2. NCBI lineage: Eukaryota > Fungi > Ascomycota > Sordariomycetes > Hypocreales > Bionectriaceae > Clonostachys > Clonostachys byssicola. The sequence continues at coordinate 2,141,344 of CABFNO020001560.1, forward strand.
AATCTTCAGCCTCAGAGGCAGCAGTTATAGACAGGCCAGTCCTCGTTCTCTTCAGGCCAGCTGGGGCACCCTCGCTTTGGTGCAGCAGGTGGCTGTCGATGAAGGTAGCGACAGCAGACTGGGGCCGGGCGTCATCAAGAATCTTGCCAACCAGGGAGGAGAATTCACTATTTGCCAAGAGGTCACCGCGGGGAGCCGCGCTGAAGAAGGATTGCAGCTCAGAGGCGGTTCCGGTCTCGCTCCAGGGAAGGACAATCAGGTCGCTCTTGTTATTTGAAGCCTCGGATACTAGAGTCTCGGCGAAAGAATGCTGAGGGACGACAGCGAGCTGGCCCGAGACTACAACGTCCCGAGTGGTGCTGTTGGCGCAAGTACCAAACGCCCTAATGATGGGGTCGTTGCTGGCGTATTCCTCGATCTCGGTCACCTTCATCACTGATGAGTTTCTCTCGCTCAGCTCGACCAGGCGATGTCCGTGGATGCGCAGAAGATCCCGAGGTGAGCGGGAGCTCGTAGCGGGTTCCTTTTCGGGGTGGTCCTCGTTCGAAGAGAGCTGTGGAGATTGACCATCTCGCTGGCCGTTTGTGAACAGGCCGAGGACGGAGAGTAGGCTGGAGAGGCCATCCGTACGAAGCCAGACGAACATCCTCTGGGTAGCTTCCTTCTGATCCGAATCAGAGTCGTCTCCGTCGTGGTGGATGGGAGTGCCATCCCAGTTGATTCTGCCCTGCTTCCACAGCTGCAGCTTGCGCTGGTAGGCTGGGGGGTACAGGAAGCTAACAGCAGGAGCCGTAGCAAAGGTGGTGATGAGGGCCATGACGACAAACATGGTGAATGTTCGCGTGCTCAGGATGTTAGCCTCCAGTCCAATGTTGAGGACGATGAGCTCCACAAGACCCTTGCAGGACATGAGAGTCCCGATTGTGAATGATTCTCTCCAGACCAGACCGTTCATTCGTGCACCAATGGTCCCACCAGCAATCTTACTCAGGAAGGCAACGACGATGATGGCAATCACGTAGCCCCAGGTGACACCGTTGTCTAGGAGGGAAAGATTGGTGCTGAGGCCAGCGTTGGCGAAGAAGAGAGGGACGAGAAGCGCCGAGATAAGATCTTCAATCTTCTCAGTCAGCTTGATAGCAAAGCCACCCTCGTGAGGGCACATGAGCCCAACCATGAAAGCCCCGAAAATGGAGTGAACACCAATGACACTGGTAAAGAAGGCTGACGCGAGCACGATCAAGATGGTCAGGGCCACGATACCCTCAGAAGGTCCCTTCTCGAGACTCTGTGTCCGGCGCAGGGTCCACATGAAGGCCGGTCGAACGGCATAGGCCAGGAACAAGGCCCAGCCGACGGCAGCGAGAAGGACGTAGACGGAGGTGACTCCTGCGCCGGAGTTGACAAGAGTGACGCACAGGGCCAGAAGAACCCAGCCAACCACGTCGTTGGCGATGCCCGACGACAGAGTAATAACACCAACATTGGTGTTTAGCAGCTTCAGAGAGGTCAAGATACGGCAAAGCACGGGGAAGGCGGTGATGGCCATGGCAACACCGATGAACAGGGCATATACTCCAAAGGACACCTCTTTAATGCCAGGCTCGGAGCCGAACTCCTTGTATAAACCCCAGGCGACGGCCACGCCCAGCCCGAACGGAATGGTCATGTCGAGAGCAGCGACGCTAATGGCAATGCGCCAGTTGCTCAGGAGGTAGTTCAGGTTGATTTCAAGTCCTACCAGGAAGAGGAAGAGAACCAAACCAAGGTTGGCAGCGAGCTTGAAGGAGGGCATCGACTCCTTGGGGAAAATGGCAGCGGTGAAGCCGGGGATGCGGCCCATGATGGACGGGCCAAGAATCACGCCCTACAGTCAAGAGAAAATCATTAGCTTACAGCTGTTTGGTTGGATTGGAGAGGTGATGGAACAGTCAGTAATAATGCGGAGCGACCTACGGTGATAACTTCAGCAATAACTTTGGGCTCCCGTATCTTCGACAGCGGCCAGTACAGCGCTCTAGTCAGCGAGATAACGATGGTCGCCTGGATGATGAAGAGGATGATTGGGTCCGCGGAATTCCATTTACTCGGATTGAGCCCCTCGAAGATACCGGCCTGCGAAGTCACAGTGCCGTTGGTAGCTCTGGCGGTAAGCCAAGAGGCAGCGCCATCGACGGCATTGACCCAAGCCATGGCTGGTGGTACGGGGATCTAGAACAACTCGAGGCTCTTTGAAGAGTCTTTTGCACAAATAGGGACAAGCCAATTCACTGTCCCAAGGTCAACCTGATCAAGCAAGGCTGCAAGAATACCCAGAGAAAGATGGGGTCGAGCGGGAGGACAGGTCCATCTACTATTTAAATCCCCTCCTCCAAGCCCCGGCTTACACTATCAATACAGAGGAGCGGGACCCCCGTCGACCCAAGGATCAGAGTTTACAAGCCACGACCGGCCAAGAGAAGCTGGAGTCGGTGGAATCCATGCCAAGCGGAGGCCTCACCAATGGCAAGGCCGGGAGCTTCGTCATCCAGCCACGCAGACCGAAGTCCCATGATTAATTGAGCACATGCTTGCAAGAGGAAAAAGAAATTTCGCTTGTAGCTGTCTCGAGGAGGCCAGGCAGCCAGGGTCATCTAGGAGGGTGCTGCTACATGCAGGGTGCTGGCAGCATACCGAGATGGGTGGGGAAAGAGGCGACAGCAACACGTTAATCGATGCCAATTGAGTGGCAACAGGAACGCTGGCTGCTTATCTTGCTTTGTCGGGTTACACTCGGCCAACAGTTCGCAAGCTTAATTTTAACCCCCTGGCCGGATGAGTTCGGGGCCCCAAATCCATCCGCTCCCCCCGCCAAATAGCCATGTGAAGGGAGGCTTGGATGAATGCAGCACCGCCCTCGCTCAAGCCGCGAGTCGACCAACGCATCTACATGGCCAAGGCGGGGTTGAAGCATGTGATTGATGCCCTAGTGCACCTCTTATGAATAGTGTCCCGCCTCTCAGCCGCCAATAGTCGCAACAGGTCGTGATCTGACAAGGATGGGGCGCCAAGGTGCTGATTTGCTCACAGTTCTTATCCCAAGAGTCAGATGGAATAAGCCTTTGTGCAGTCCGGGAATCGGTCAGCTGACACCCGGCTCTGTTTCACTTGTTCGCCCAGATGGGCGATCATGCATACGACGAGAGGGCATTGAAACCCTGTGTGGCAGCTTGCTTGAACCATTTGATGCGGTGGTGCATAACGGGTCACGCAGCTCCGTCTCGCATCATTAAGCTTAAATCGTCGTCTCGATTTGGCTTCTGAAGCGCCCATCAAACGGGGCGCATCGCTCATCTGACGTACTCCGATCGATGGGACGGCCTGCTCCTATCCATGCACCATGCTAGGTCCCTAGATTGGAATCATGCTTAAAATGAAAGCTTACGATCATACTTGGAATCGGTAATGGTGGGGAAATCAATCATAATATCAATTCAATATACATCCTTAATGCCTATCTTATGCCAACCCAGATCATGCAGTAGATGCCGCCTTTGCGGCCTGGCGACCAGCCTCACGTCCATAAACAACACACTCCAGCAATGAAGAACCTCCCAGGCGGTTGTCGCCGTGGATTCCACCGGTGATCTCTCCTGCCGCCCACAGCCCGGGGATGGCCGTGAGCGCCTCGCCGTCGGTCCCCTTTTTCAGGACCTGGGCATCGGTGTTGATGGCAAACCCTCCCATGGTGAAGTGTACGACGGGCGTGATGACTCCCACGCAGACCTCCTCCTCGCGATTCTCCTCCCCGGCCTTCAGCCTCCAGTGCCCGTATGAGGGCCGGCCAAACTCGTCGGCAGCGCCCGAGGCGACGGCCGCGGAGTACTTGTCGACCGCCTTGATGATCTCCGGGCTCAGGTCCTTGACCTTCTTCTTCTCCACCAGGCCCTTGAAGATGTAGAAGCCGATGTGCATGGCCGTGGCCTCGCAGGCGCCGGGGTCGAGGAGGAGCGTCACCTTCCAGAGCTTGCCCTCCTCCGTCGAGTCGCTGGGCAGCTTCATGATGCCGTTGCTCACAACATCCCGCTTCTCGAGCTCGTTGATGAATCGCTCTCCGCTGCTGCTGAGGAGGATGCCGCCCTCGCCTCGCAGGACCTCGGCGGCGAGGAACTTGTTGGGCGCGTACGGCTCCTTGAGGTCCACGAATCCCGTGGGGTGAATCTGCACGCTCTCCATATCGATAGCCTCGGCCCCGACGGCGGAGAGGACGGGATGCGCTGCCGGGCGAGCGTCGTTTGTAGATGGGAATCCTTCCAGATCGGGCCTGTACTTTGCCAGCAGGCCCTTGGCGTCCCCTGCGAATCCTCCAGCGGCGAAGACGACAGACCCCTTGACTGTCTCCTCGGTATCCTCCTTCTTGACGGTGACTCCAGTCACCTTCCCGTCCGTCACGTCCAGGGCCGTCACCTCCGAGGAGGTGCTCAGCTCGAACTTGGGGTTCTCCTCTAACTTCTTGGTAAGAGTGCTGACAATGGCAAACCCGGGAGGTGATTTGCCCGCTCCACGATGCGTCCTGGCAAGGGAATGGCCGCCCAGAGGAGCCACCTTGCTCAGATCGACACCAAACTCATCGGCGAGCCACTCCACGGCGCTCGCGGACTCCTTGGTAAGCTTCTGGACGAGAGCCTCGCGGTCAAGACCCTTATGGCTCGTCTCCTTGAAGAGCTTCCCGGCGGACTTGACCGTGTCCCCGTAGAAGAGCTCGTCCTTGTCGATGCCCTTTGCCTTTTGGTACCTGGAGTTGGCGCCGTTGATGCCGGAGGACGCCTTGATGCTGTTGCCGCCGGTCTTGGCCCCGCGCTCAAACATCCGCACCGAGGCGCCGGCCTTGAGGGCCTCGTGGGCGGCGGACAGGCCGGCGAGGCCAGAGCCGACTACTATAACAGGCTGCGCGGACATGGTGGACGACGATGTCCAGAAGGATTTACTGAATGACGGAGAAAATGACACAGAGCGGCTGCTGAACAACAGACGGTTGCAGAGCATGCCAATGCCAATCGCGGATATGGCTCTGAGCAGGGTGAGGACCAGACGGGCGAGAGGTCTGGGAAGCATTTGCAGGATGGATCGGGGAAGGGGGTTTATTATCAATCAGCGGGAAGCGGATGCGGGTGGGAGGCGGGACCTATTCGATATATCTACCTTAGGCAATGGGATGCAGCGAATGGTGGAGTTTGAGGGGGATGAAGAGATTTATCATACGACCCCTGGCGGATCGTATGATGTTTGGAGTGGTCAGACGAGGGGGCTACGGGTTTACGAAAACTAAAGCAGATACGCGATGGCGGGACGGGAATTCGATGCTCTCGCGTTCACCGAAAATCCAGGGTACTTCAGAAAGATGGAGTTCCCGTCAGGAAGGGTCCTCGTAGGCGAGCGCTGCCTCCAGGTCGTGTCGACTGAGGTCCGTGTAGATCCCCCGCCTTAGCCGTTGAAGGGACGTGAGGCAGCTCAGCGCGTAAGGATTGAAAGGTATAGGGGTCGTTGGCTCGGCAGCCGAGGATGCAGTGCCCATCAACCCCGCCATTTCATCTGAACTTTGAATTCCATACCGCCACTTTGTTCAGCTGCTGGTGCTAACACTCAAATGGCGTGGTGTTGACCATGTGGGATGAGATGAGGCGGGCTTATCGATAGCGCATATCGATAACAGCCCGGTCAGTGTCAACATCATTTATAAGAAACCCCAACCTATAGCGATCAGTCGCCCATGATCGGCATTGGAGAAGAGAAGAGAAAAGAAAAGAGAGCGACAAGGAATGGCTGTATCTTTAATTCCCGGCTTATTCATCGAATAGGATCACATGGAGCCCAGTCATGTGAGTGCACATACGGCAGTCAAATGACGAGATCGATCATGGGGGGTGACAAAAGAGCAAGTCCGACACTCGCACAGCATAGTCAGCAGCAGACGTACTATGATATCTGCCAAGAGAGAAGAGCAATGCAAGAGTCATGGTGCGTATAGCTGAGAGATCCATGCCTACCTAGACATGAACGACATGAAGCAACCTAGGAGAGACAGTTCCAAGCTGTGCCGGCCCCGGGTCTTTTGACACCTGTGGGGTGCATGCAATCCCACAGCGAGAGAAACACGGCACAAAGATGGAACAAACCCTTGCGGACCCCATCATGCGATGATACCTTTTCTCGATACCTAGTCGAGCTCATGGTCAGGGTAACGCGGCAAGGCCAGATGTGTTATCGGCCACGGTGAGCGATGAGGGCACATGGGCGGGACAAGGGCATGGGTGATGATGGAGGGTGCGGATTGGTGCCCACTCGACCCTCAATTAGCGGCGGGCACTTTCTGAAGCTGCTGCACAACTCCAGGCGTAATCACGGTGTTCATCATGCAGAGAACCACTGACCTAGCGTCGAGCATCCCCGCTAGACACGGCCCCGGGGATCACGACACTCGCCCAGCAGCAGCACCTTGCCTGGGAGGATGGCCTGATTGGCCACGTGCTGCTATTAACAGGTAGCAACGATAAGAACATTGATCATTACCTACAACCTACGCAGGCGAAAAAGAAGAAGGCGCTGAAAGGGCGGAGTTGCCGGCATCAGCCAAGGACCGAGTACTTCAATCTCATTACGCTTTTGCGCACGGGTGCCAGTGGGAGCTAATCAGCAGTGCGTGGGCAGCCATTGGGTAGCAGTGTAGCACTTCATGTAGCTTGACGTACGTGCATGGGCGCTGACAATTTGACGAGGGCGCTTTCTGTCGCCGGTGGACTTTTTGTATCATCATCCTATCCATTATTATTCCTACATTCCTCCTCGCTGTCTCAACCTGCGCTTCCCTTCTCCCAGGCCACGCGCTCCCCGGATCTGACCTCAGACCCAGCGGCAGGTCTTTGTCCAGCACAGCAACTATTGTTCAGCTGCACCCTTCCTGCACGCTGTCTCGTTGTCAGCTCGCCATCTCCCTGGTGGCGTCGTTGTCTCGTTCTCTTTCGCTATCCGTGCTTGCAGGGAAGCGACGAGGCCCAATCCAATCCACACCCACCGCACCCCCCTGCCATTTCCTGCGTCAGCGCCACACGGCACGGGTCCTATCGCCTAATCAACAGCGACCGCGTCCTCCAACCTGAAGAGAAAGTCTTCTGCTATGTAAGCACCTGCAGTGACGAAGCAGCACGTTTATCAACATGGACCCCTCAGAGCGACAGGGCTCGTCCAGGCTCCATCAGACCTCTGGAGACTCTGCATCTCCTACAGATAGCCGCACGCCACTGGCCAGGGCTTCCTCCTCTGCAGCTGCGGCTGACGATGATAACGGCCTGTCCGAGAGCTTCCAGTCAACAGACACCATCCGTCGCCGACCAGAGGGATATGGTATGCTCCTCCATACAGCTTCCTGACGGGCTTGCTGGCCTCAAGCATCTCCCTCCAGCCTCCAATTGCTAACTGCTTTTAGGTTCGATCCAGCGCAGCGGCGGCGCCTCCACTGGGCCTGTGACATCTGCCGACATTGTCCAGGACCGAGCTCGATCACGAGGTCCGTCCACCCAATCTCCTCAACGAAACCCCCATCGAAGCAAGTCCTACACCCGCCTGCGAAAGCCACCTCTGAGCCGCAAGATGTCGTCCACGACCCCCCACCGGGGCGAGGTCTTCTCTGTTGACGACGAGCCCTCCGAGGTCGAGGCAGACGCCGCCGTGTTCCAGCGAGAGAGCACGCAATCATACGGCACCCGACGGCGGTCCCAGGCCACGGGGGCTCTCAACCGAACCCAGTCCTATGCAGACCTTGCTGAAGACAACGAGGAGGTCGCTTCGCAAAATTCCGAAGTCACACCCGAAGAGGCTGGAGATGATGACGAGGAGGAGTCACCTCTCGAAGAACACTTGGACTGCGACTCGGATAGCGACATAAGCGAGGCTGAGAGCTTCACGCTCAAGGACCGTCAGCAGGCCATCAATCAGACCCATCCCTTCGGTATCAGGGTCTGGAAGCCTGCTCTGTACAAGAAGGATCGTTCCATTCAAAAGTCTGCTCAGGCCGATATCCATTCATCGCCTGGAGGTCACGTTAGCAATTGGCTGCTGCTCTTCAACCTCGTGTGGACCTTGGTCTTTGGTTGGTGGCTAGCATCGTTTGCTGCGCTGGGAGCTATAATATGTCTGCTTGTCTCCGCGGCTCCTAGTGGAAGAGAGTATGGCAGGGTACTCTGGGGACTGGCGGGATACCTCTTCTATCCATTCGGCAAGTTTGTACGGCTGGAGAGGGACGAGGCCTACTTGCATGAGGACCAGAACGAGGGGCGCTCCATCTCGGAATACGAGCAGTGGCAGCAGGGAGATCTCGAGTACGGTCGCCTCTTTTTTGGTCCTGACAGAAATAGGTCCATCGTCGGTCGATCCAGGCGAAGCATCGATTCAGAAGCCAGTGAGACGCAGAGTTTACTGGGCCGCCGCCGACGAGGCGAGTTGGGCGATTCTGACGATTCCTCCGAGATACCGCAGAGATCGAAGAGGCGTCTGTTTGGCCGTGGCGAGTGGAACATTGGTCGCGTCATCTTCTTCATTTTCTTTTACTGCCTCATCTCGCCCTCTTTGCTGTTAGTATCTGGAATCTGCTGGTTCCTCGTCTTCTGGATCCCGATGGGCAAGGTCACCGTGCTTCTTTTCAGTCACCTGAGACGCCATCCGCTCGCCCTGTCCTTTGAACCCGATATCAATTACACACGGCTCGACGCACCAGACTCGTCCATTCTGCTGTGCACCTATCGCGCTGTAGGCTCCAAGTATTGGAAGTACACCATCGACGGTACCAACATCTTCCTTATCAACCTCATGGCGGTGGTTTGCTTTGTCATCTTCGACTGGCTCGTCCTGGAAGGTGTCTTGCATATTGATACCTTCATCACATCCCCTGCCTTCCTCTTCACTGCCGGCCTATTATCCATTATTCCACTGGCCTATTTCATCGGTCAGGCCGTCGCTTCCATCTCAGCACAGTCTTCTATGGGACTTGGTGCTGCCATCAATGCGTTGTTCGCGACAGTCGTTGAAGTGTTCCTTTACTGCGTGGCCCTCAACCAGGGCAAGGGGCCGCTTGTTGAAGGAAGTATCGTTGGCAGCATTTTTGCTGGTATCTTGTTCCTGCCCGGAATCTCCATGTGCTTTGGTGCGCTCAAGCGAAAGACGCAGCGCTTCAACGCCAAATCGGCCGGTGTGACGTCCACCATGCTGTTGTTTGCGGTCGTCGGTGCATTTGGCCCTACTCTGTTCTACCAAATCTACGGAACCCATGAGCTCAACTGCCTCGATTGTCAGGATTACGATAATGTTATTGGCGAGGGTGGAAGTTCCCGTGACTGCCGTCGGTGCTACTTTTCTCAGGCCCCCGCGCTCAACGACCGGTTCTACCTCGAGGCAGTCAGACCGTACTGCTACATGGCCGCCGCTATGCTGTTCTTCTCGTATCTGATCGGATTGTGGTTCACCCTCCGAACCCACGCCGCCGTCATTTGGAACGCCGAGGTTGATGAGAAGCGGAACGAGGACCACATGCAGGCTTCCTTGACACGATCTTCACAGCAGGCAACTCTGGGAGAGAGCACAGGCGCCGACATCCGTGACTCTCAATTGTACAAACGCATCCTGGGCCATTCTTTGAAGCAGGCCGGCCTGCAGCCACGCTCTGAGGAAATATCTCGCCAAGCATCCACCGTCACCCAAGCCACGGCTGCCAACGGGTCCCCGACTACGCCTCACGTTGTACCACCCAAGGCTAGCGGGAGCGAGACTGGCAAGACCAAGATCAGAGTCCCTGGCTTGAGCGAGGCTGACAATCATCTCCTCGTCCGTGAAGTGGCCGAAATTGCGGCCACAGCAGCTACCATGGCTCAACGCGAACGCCTGCCCAGGAAAACATCGTCCGCGCCTCATCATTCTGCCAGTCATCCTCAACAGCAGGGAGCAGCCCGAGCCGGCGCATTCCCTGACGAGGAAGAAGTGGCAGCCGCTGAGACCGCAACTGCACATGCTGGTGGCCATGGTCATGATGCGCCCAATTGGAGCCGAACCAAGAGTACAGTCATCCTTCTCGGAGCTACAGTTCTCTATGCCATCATTGCGGAGATTCTGGTCGATACTGTAGACGTTGTTCTGGAGAGCTTCTCTATTGATCAAAAGTTCCTCGGTATCACACTCTTTGCTCTTGTTCCCAACACGACCGAATTTTTGGTAAGGTTTTTTGCTGTCGATTTGTTCCAAGCCTTCCATTTGTGCTAACTAAGCTCCGTAGAATGCCATCTCATTCGCTATGAACGGCAACATTGCCTTGTCCATGGAAATCGGTTCTGCATATGCCCTCCAGGTCTGTCTTTTGCAGATTCCTTGCTTGGTCCTCTTCTCGGCAGTTTATGCAAACGTTCCAGCTGGCGAAGACGCGGCCTTGTACACGTTCTCACTTCTGTTCCCTCAGTGGGACATGGTGACGGTTATTCTGTGTGTCTTCCTGCTCAGCTATGTTTATGGCGAGGGGAAGAGCAACTACTTCAAGGGAAGTATCCTCGTTCTTACTTACCTCGTGGTGCTCATCGGATACTACTTCAGTGGATACACTTCTGATGCGATGGGAGCGCAAAGATTTGACATTATGGGAGCCGATGGGCAGTATCGAAATTTCAAGACCATTGGGAGGTCGACCTCGGGCATGGCGTTTTAATGTGGAAATAAATGCACGATGGTGGGTTGATTTCTTTTTACTTGCATGGCAGGATCGGATCCCAGATCCTAGCCCTCTCTTTTCCCTGTTTTCTAACCTTGGGAGAACCGACTTTCTCGGCCGTTCCCCATCAAAGGTACAGTTAGCCAGGAGTGATTATCGATGTTCTCCTATGTGTGTGCTTGTGTCTCCTGGCATTATCCATTACTGGAGTTTTGGCTGTATATTGTTCCTGTTTGCATGGGTTGCCTCGGCTATACACTACGTCCTAGATGAACTCATTGTCCTTTCTTATTATCTCTCGGGCTTCCGTTTCGGTAAATTAATACACGGTATCTACCTCAAAATAAATTGCTTGCTTCTGCACAGGTGCATATTTCTAAGAATAGTGGTGTCTTTGTCATTAAGTGAATTGCGCTGATAACTTTAATGCATGTTGGTCCCGACAGTGCAGATTGGCGCTTAGCAGTGATGAAGATGGCCTGAACCTTCTATTTCAGTAGCATCATGTGATGACAATGGGCTGTTGGTCGTTGCTCACCCCTTGCATGGCTCTTAGCCGCCAGCCAGCCTTGCTCATCACACTGAAATTCCATTGATGCTACCGTCTGTTGGTTCAACATGTTTGACCCACTCCTATTGTCGATGGCTGTAGTAATTGCTGCCTCAGCGTCAACAAGAGAGTCTCGAGGCATTGAGCCAAACTTGCTTAAAGGCCATGGCTCCTGCCTCTCTCTGGAGCTCCTTCCCCCTCTTCACAGCATTCTCGCTCCTTAAAGGCTCCTTCTGGAAAGTGCAGCCCCGATAATTTGCATCTCTCTCACTCCATCAACAGCAGGTGGAAGCATAATAATTTGTACAACAAATAAAAAAAAAATATGCAAAACCCAACCGACATGAACTCCCTCACGAATCAGAACACTCAGTCTGCCCTGGAGGCAAAGACGAGCCACCTTGCCAATCTGCCCATCGAGGTCCTCCAAGATATCCTAGACCACCCAGACCTAGACGACGACGTCTCCTACCTCAGCCTTGCCTTCACCTCGAGCTGGCTCTACCCCCACGCCATCAAGCGATGGGACGCCTCGCGAGCCTGGGCCCGCGTCCGCTCCTCCTTCTTCAACATCACCGAGATCCACTGGCACCGCGCAAATGAGCTTAAGCACCTCGCTTGCTTCGAGCTGCCCGGGGTCGGCAAGATCAAGTACGCCTGTCCCACGCCCTACTTCCCCGCGGGCCCGGTCCTCTTCGCCTGGGACGGCACCGAGGAGTCGCTCCCGCACCTCCCGGCCGTCGAGGTCGAGGGCCTGCCGATGCACTTGCGCCTGCGGCCCCAGCACACCCTGATCGGCGACCTCATCACCCAGGTGCGCAACTGGAACAGGACCGACCCGAACGACCGCCTGACGCCCGCGGCCGCCGTCAGGATCGTCGAGTGGCTCATGGCGCAGGGGGCCAACCCGGACCAGGTGGCGTGCAACAGGTGCCTCCTCAGCAACTTCAGGACGGGCCCCATCGAGGAGGAGGTGAGGATCAGCGAGTGGATGAAGACGGTGGGCAACTCGGCGCACACGCCCATGACGCAGCTCAGCTACATCCTCGAGTACAGCTGGCAGGCGCAGGACACGTGCGTGGCCGTCATGGTGAGCCTCCTTAAGCACGGGGCCCGCTTCCCGCCCACGGTCCCGTATCCCAAGTGCAGCAACGCGGGTTGCGCCAGGAGGTTCCACCCGTTCTACACGAATGTCGAGTGTCACTGCTCGCACCTCGACGATAACCGCAAAGGTATGGCGGACGGCGAGCCGGTGTCGACGCTCCGCCTGGCGATATCTGCGCCGTGCCCTGCCTTGTACCTGCGGCTTGCGCTGCACTACATCCCCAAGGCGGAGCAGGGACGAAGTCTCTTTACCGGCAATGGGGCCCAGACATCGTGGTATGACCTCTTTGTCGACTCGCTGAGCTGGGAGTGGCAGGAGCAGTTCCGGGACCAGGTGTTCCCTATTCATGGTGAGCAAGATCGAGGGTACGGCCTGGTGCCGCGTAAGAATCGACAGAAGCAGGTCATCGTCAGGGCGGCGAAGAAGCTGACGCTGCTCGAGCGGGCTGGGATCATCGGGTCGCAGGAAATGGACTTCATCTACGGGAACCTGCGGGCAGGGCTCACGGATGCCCGTCGCGAGAGGCCCCCGCCAAAGAGGTTTTATCAGGTGTTTGGCGAGAACGGGTGGGGAGCTTGGGAGAAGAACTATGCCGAGGACGTAGACCTATTCTGGAGGAAGAAGTATGGCATTGCAGAAGAGGAAGGGCTGGCGGTACCTCTGGTCAGCGCGACATGTGGCATGGGTACGGTGCGAGCGCATTATGCCAAGTTGGCGAAGGGAACCGAGTGATGGGTGACGAGATAATGATTGTACGTCAGACCAAGAATATATAGACGGTGCGACTTTAATCGGTTAATGTAGAGAAGTCGAGGCAACGTATGCATTTTGAGCAACTCAATCCATAAAAGCAAATGCATCAACGCCAAATCTTGCCCTGCTTCTCGTTCTAAACGACTGTCTCTTCTTCACTTCCAGGGCAAGCCCTGAGCAGCAATGAAAAGAGAAGGAAAGCGCCTGTCAGACGTCCATCAACACCCACCCAGACCGCGCGCCCTAGGGCAGACCGCGAAAAGGGTCGAGATCATCAAATTGAAACCCGGAGGCTCCGTTTACCATCTCTATACAGCACCGCCCCAGAAGGGCAACACCGCCATCCTTGCGGACAGAGCGAGAGGACCAAAGTGTGTTCACTCTAGGGTGTCGAGGATATACATTCATCAACCAGGGTGGATTCTGTGGCTTCGGTAGGAAACCAAGAGAGGGTCGAATACTATAGAAATGATTCTCCTGCAATGGTTGTTAGCAAGATGTTCCAGGCTGGTTGTTGTGAGCAGGTAGGGGGAGACATACTGAAGTATTGTCGACGTGAAGAAGAAAGGAAAAAAAGTCCAAAAGCTGCGAGGGAAGGCTGCATTTTATAGAAGGGATGTGGGTCCTGGGATCACTCCTCTCACACCGCCTAATAGTTTTTGAGTGGCAGAATCTTTCGGTAATTTTTTTTTTTTGCCTGGACCGTGCATGGTGGGGCAATGCTGTGATTGGCTTGAAAATGGGAACGGGGCTGGTGGCTGGTGGATGGCAGATTGGAATAGTGGGGCGTTGGCTTGGATGATTGGAGAAGATATCTCGAGGCTGCTTCGCAAGACGGATGTACAGAGTTTTCGCCTGGAGAGAGCGTCGGTTGCCTGGTGAAAAAGGGAAAATTTGTTCGTATTGTCGGCTTCTTCATCTCCGTGAGATCCACCATAGTTGGCAGAAAGTCTTGGGTGCCTGGGATAGCGGTTGTTCGCTTTGATGCTGAAAAACTGGTTCATCGAGAGAAGCCTTACCCGGGACCTGAGCAACAAGATGCTTCCTCAAGTCCAAACGGTTGCAAATTCATGTGTATCTGATCCAGTGATGAATTAATGGGTATATCGCATTCCAAATAGGTGAATTAGCACTCTTTATATAGTTCTTGCGCTCTAATGAACTCCTCAACGTCCCGACCGACCAAACTCTCCAGATCTTGCGTCTTCCCTTGACTCACCAGCTCTCTCGCCTTCGAACTGCTAACTCCCACACTACCCCCCGATCCCTCAACCATCTCTATCCTCCCCGACCACTCGGTCCGAAAACCTCCACCCTGCATCCCTGACAGATATCCCTCCTGCTCCTCCACCCCGCCCCAATCACCGTTTGGCCTCATCGTGACCCTCAGCCTAGAAACCCCAAAGAACGGATCCAGCGCCTCCGCCATCCCCTCCTCGCCCCCGTAGTACCTCGGATTCAGCACCCGTACCAGCGTGTCGAACCCGGCCAGGAAGGTCATGTCCCCCAGTCCGGCGTAGAAGCCAGACTCCCTCACCGCCCGCGCCTTGTCGTGGAAGTACGGCCGGGTGGTGACGCCCACGTCCACGGCGGCGACCGAGCTACCCGTACCTGTATTGTGGTGGAGGAGGATCTCGCGCGCGAGCGCCTCCATCATGCAGAGCCGCTGCTCGAAGGGGGCTGGGCGGGGCGCCTTGTCTGCGTTCTGGACGGCCAGGAGGAGGAGGATCCGGGAGGGCGATGAGGGCGGGTTGCTGATTGCTGAGAGGGCCATGTCCCGGTGGGCGGCTGTGGGCGGGTTGAAGCTCGAGTCTAGGATGGTGAGGTGGGGGACGGGCTGGGACGGCGGCAGAGGCCGGGGGTTGTCGAGCTGCTGCTGGGCTTCATGGGGGGTGAGGGTGCAGAGGATTTGGAAGGGGGAGCTTGAGGACTGGAATTGGGTGAGGGAGCGGGAGAAGAAGGCGAGGAGGTGCTTGTTTCTCGCGGCCATGGTGGGTTGTCCAGGGCCTGGTGTCGAGGCCATTCGCTGGGAGAGGAAAGAAGAATACTTGATTTACACTTGGGATTTGTTGGTCCTGGGTTGAGTACGACTTCAATTTCAAGCGATGAGCTTATAGTTGTAGGTGGTGATATATGACGTGGGGTCGATTTGTCTTAATAAACAGAAATACTCTCAGCTACTATTTGCTTGCTCCACCAGCTTCTACGCAGCCTGAATCACATCAGCTCGCCGCGATCGCTCATCTACTTTACTCGCATACAGCCCCAAAATCAAAAACGCCATGTAAGTGAAAATGAGAATGGACTACTCGATGCGCTCTCAACCGTCATTATGTACCTACTCCTTCGCCTGTCCCGCATCCATGACGCCCCGCGAGAACCACTCCGCCACGGTCGCGAAGCGGTCCTCGCTGTTGTCTAGATCACTCTTGAACAGCTCGTGCCTCTCTGCCCTGGCCCGCTGGCCCTCTCTCATCTTGCGAATGACATCGTTCTCGCCGGCGCACTTGGGGCACTCGGGCTCCCGGTCCTCGACATTCCGCAGGCACCGCTGGTGGAAGCTGTGCTTGCAGAGGAAATGCACGGCCGGCAGATCCAGGCCTTGCCCACAGTCGGAGCACCTCGTCGCCTGGAAGACGACTGGCTTCGACCCAAGGTCCTGCAGCTCCGTCCGGCGTTTCTCGGTGTCGGTGCGCAGGCCCTTGATGCGCTGTCGGTTCGCGGCAATCTCCTTGCGCTCACGTGTGATGGTCCCCTCGAGATACGGCTTGATCATTCCCATAGTGGCGACTCCACCTCCAGAGGACTGGCCAACGAGTGTCTGGATAACCTGGAGAGGCGCCATCAACCCATCCTTGTCTATCCTTGAGAGTATATTGTCCAGCTCTTCCTTCCCCGCCTCCTCCAGCACGCGAGGGTCCGAGGTGAGGTAGGCCAGTGCAGCGGGGTACAGCTGAGGTTCCTCGGGGCCATATTTCTTCAGGGCCTTCATGGCACCTCGCGTGTCCTTTGCTGACGTGTACGACCGGAAAATATCAAAGACGAGACCAGCCTGCTCCTTGACTAGCACGGTACCGTCTCGGAAGTTTGACAGGTGAGAGAGTAGTAGAACATTGGAGCTTTCCATGGGAACGTGCTCGCCCTCGATCAACCCCTTTGCCTTGTTTTCCCACTCTTCCTTGTAATGCTGCCCCTTCATCTGGCTGGATTTGTACAGATACATTTCGAACAAGGTCGTGTACAAGTCGGTGCGGTCGGATGTCTTCAGGTCCTCCTCGTCAAGACACGCCTCCAGGAAAGTGATGAACTCATCCGGGTGGTCGATGAATGAGGAGAATGCAGTCCTCGGCGGTGGGGGGGTGTATTTTGGAGCAGGCACGCTGTCATCCTCTACAACGACGGCACCTTCGCTGACAGCGTTGGCGGCGTTTCCCGTGCCTTGAACAGATGAGGCGTTCATATAAGGCAGAGGCAGCAGGTTTGATAGATTCTGCACCGCAGATGCGGCTCCTTGGGCAAACCCTCCAGCCACCGGAGCAGCACCGTCCTCTGGCTTGACCAGGATCGTTCGCTTAGGCTTGTATTTACCTGTGTAATACTCGACGAACAGCTCCGTCGCCTCGGCAGGGCAGTTTTCAATGAGTACCCTGGCATATTTTTGCATGCTTGAATAGGCCTGTATGGATGGTCAGCAAGGAGCCATCCAAGTTATCAAGGCACTGCAGTTCGCATTCAACTCACCACTTCAGGGTCTTGGTGCCATATGAAATCAAGTGCCTCTGGGTAGCTTTTGGCGTCCTCGATTAAAATGTCCACGACAAGATCTGTCTCGCCATGTCTTCTAGCGAGATATGCTGCCTGCTCGTAGTATCCGCCTTGGCGACACATGGCAATAGCTGTATCCAGATCGAATTTGAGGTCCCCAGGAGACTTGATAAATTTCTCAAGCTTGTCGATATCCTTCAGCTTGGCATAGCAGTTGAGTAGTAGTGTGGTGTGGTCAGCTGTAGCTTTTCTGTGCTCGTGCAATTGCTCTAGATATTGAATGAGGTTTTGTATCCGTTGGCTGTCGAGGAACTGTTCTCTTTGTAAGTGCACGCTCCGCTGTCAAGCATTTAGGAAACTCGCCTACCTTTCGAATAACCTGTGATGGCTCCGTCGTGTCAATGGCTCGGATATACTGGACCATGGCACCATCAAAGTCCGCTTTCGAGTACAAATGGTCACCAAACTTGCGGTAGATCAGGCTTTGCTGAGTCGCATCAAGACCCGAGTTCTGTGCAAGTTCAATGGCCAACGGGTACATGTTGCGCTGGTAAAGCATCTCTAGACGTTGCTGGAGGGTCCTTTCGTGATAGCGGTAGATCTGCCCAGTGTCAGCCAGTGAAACCTACACGAACCTTCCTTCAGGTATCGTCACCTTTCCGTCCTCACTCAGCGAGTACAAATCTCCCCAAACCTGAAACGCAAAACGAGCAGGAGAGATCAGCGTCTCCGTGTGAGCGATGATCCGTAGGTCCGTCTCCAACAAAACAAAGGTTGAAGCATTGAACAGCGCATCGGTCGCCCCGCCACCAAACCGTCGCCTCATGCTATCCGGATCCCGTCCATTGATGCTTGATGGCGGACAGGAGAGCGCGATATACTCCTGGAAAGTCGTGACAAACTTCTTTGGTGCCTCGTACGCCTTGGGAGGTCCTCGACCGTCCAAATTGTAGGTGTAGATCGCATCGTCCCGGGCCACCACAACATCCCCCGTCCTCTCGTCGAGCGTCATGCATTCCCATGCGCACCCTACATCCTCCACGGTCTTGGGTGGTAGGCCGTGGCCCCTGCTGGAGAGTCCGAGCTTGATGATTCTCGACGTGGTCGAAACGAACAGGGTCGAGAGCTTTTCGTCGGCGAGCAGCTGGACATTGGTAACAGGTTCCTCCGACTCGTAAACGATGCGCTGCTTGCTCCCCAGGTCGCGGACGAGGTCACCGCGGATTACAGTCACCGCGCCGTTTGCGAAGCCGACAGCAATCTGTGTAAGGTCCGCCGTAGCCGTGAACGCCGAGATCTAGCCTCGAGTTAGCACAATCCCAAACTTCGATTCAAGCTCAGTGTATGGCGCGTACGGGAAATCGCCGTCTCGCATTGCTTATGTGTACGGTGCTCAGGCACGTCGGCATGTTCGTCTTCTTCACAAGCTTGTCGAGCGCCCAGACCTTGAGCACGGGGTCGTTGATCAGGTCCTCCTACACAGACAACTGTCAGTCACCCTGGAAGATCGATACTATGTATACAGCCCGGGCGCGAGACCCAGGGCTCCTCGTGTGCTCACCGAGACGCTGACGAGCAAGCTGGTGCCCTCGACCTGGCGCATATGCTTGATCTCGGCATCGTGCGCCTGGAAGGTCCGCACGACCTTCCACGCCTTGCTGATGATGCTGATCGTTCCGTCGCGCGATCCGAGGAACAGGCTGTCGGAGCCCGTGCAGACGCTCGAGACATCGCCGCTCTCAAAGACCTCCTTCGCATCGTCGTAGGGAGTGACTTGGGCGACTTCGAAGAAGTCAAATGACTTCCACTGTTGGCCGGGACACAGTTAGTTACGGCCTCTCGACGAAACCAGGTCGGGAAGATCAGGATCTTGCATACCGATATTGCCATGCTGCTGCATTCTGTAGTGGACGGATATGTGTTGCTGTCAAGGCACGGAGCTGGAGGCGGGCGATGACGATGGTCCAGTTCAGGTGGCAGCTCAGCTCCGTAGCCGATGGGGCACATGGCCGCCTAGCCAATTGCGTGTGGCGGCCTGGACCTGCAGATATTCACCCCCCTGTAGCACCGCAACTCCATCAACTTCGACACGGAATTGCGATAGAAGCTCCCAGATAAGTCATTGGCTATTGTATGTATAATTGTACTATGGAGTTCAAGTTAATAAGTATCCATGTTCTCAGTCCCGATCACTCGGATATAGGCACCATCATCACGGAGACAACAAATGATCCTTTTATTACTGTTTATAAAGCTGTGTCTAGACCAAAAGAATCCTCAATAAACAATAAATTCATGTCTGCCTCGCTCATAGACTGACATGTACGCCAAGGAAAAAAGTAAACGAGGGTATCATGCACCTGATAGCCGAGAAGCAGCTTCCCCCCTCCCAACCCATTATCGTGGTCCCTGAGCAAAACGGCCAGCGTCCGCTGCTTCATATTATAAAAAAAAACGTACCAATTGCTCACCTTCGGGAGCTCCAAAATTTCCATACATTGATTGACTGAAACAAATGAAACGTGCATGCATACAGTGGGCTTGTAACGGCCCAGTTAAGGTGTCGTAACCTTGTTTTCCTTGGGGGAAGGTCCGCCGACATCCTCCTTCTCGTTCTCGTCAAACTTGTCGTTGGGGAGCTGGCTGACCAGGGGGCTGTTCAGCGAGGTAGTACCTCCCGGCGTAGTGACACTGTCAGTTCGGACATGGCTTGGGCGGGCGCTTCTGACGCTAGCTGCATCCCCTTGCTTTGCATAGAAGCTGTTCCTATCGCCAGCTACGGCAGAGTAGATGCTGCTGCGCTCAGCACCCAAGCGCGAGCCGCTCGCTTGCAGGCCTGGGGTGGTTCCAGACTCGATATTGGCACTGAGAACACTAAGTGGCAGACTCTCCCGACTACCTCCCCAGACTGAAGACGGTGCAAGGGCTCGAACAGACGCATCGGTATCCATCGACCGACGACGGCGCCTCTTGCTAGATGACGCGAGAGTCAGGATGGATGCATTGTCGGTCAGGAGCCCGTTTGCAGTTGCTGCCGTGTATGTGTTGGGCATGCCTGTTGGTGCGAGGTGGGCCGGAATTGCGGATGCGGGCGAGTTAGTTGGGAATGGTTGGCTGAACTGAACAGACTGTACGTTGTTGGCCAAGGCATCCGTCCCGTGGTGAGCTCCGTTGGGCACCAAAGTAGACTGAATGGTTGTCAACGTGGTCGTCAAGGATCTCACAGAGGGAGCCGGGCTGGAAAAGGTGCTGTCACCGCCTCTTCGAGAGTCTACTCCTCCTCCAACAGTTCGGCTAGTGCCTGCCACGGAGCTTGCCCCATGGCTGGGCGCAGTTGTCGAGCCCTCGTGTTCGGTTGACACCGTCCCCGCGACACTCCTGCCGCCGACCGTTCTCCGTTCGGTATGATAGGCGGTGTCGTTTGTCTGCTCTAAGGTGATGTGGCTTCCAGTCTGTGGAGTCGAGAGGGACGCGGCACTCTCTTCGGCCGTATGTTCGACGCCAACCCTGCCGGACTCGGGATAAGGGTTGTTGAGCTTGGTGCCGTGCTTCTTCTTGCCATTGCGGCGCGGGCGGTCCCCATCCGATGAGGATTTGAAATTGGCTAGCTTCTTCACCCAGTTCGAGAAGGGCCTTCGGCGGTGAGCCTGGCGCTCTGCTATTTGTCAGTTTACATGACCCAATGCGCGCGAATCGCTGCTGGTGTAGTGGGCGGTGGGTTGGCGATGAAAGGCCGCCCACCACAGAGGCCCGGAGGCGACCTAGAGGCCGCCTCAAAGGACACGACGCACCTTCAGGAGCAGGGAGAGTATCAGTCGTCGCCATGAGTAAGGTTGAGAATGGGCGGGGTGCGATGTGCGATAATGCAGGTGGTGTCTGCAACTTGTTTCTGGTTAAGATCGAGGGTCGTCGGAGGGGCGCAATCCAGACAGTCGGTGAGGGCGGATAGGGAAGACTATAGCGACAGTGAAAAGAGAAGCCGAGATGGTAAGGAGAGAATTCTACAGAAAGGAGATGACGAGACGTCAGGAGAACAACAGAATGATGTTGGACGGATTCGGGTAGAGTCAGGTTGTTAATTGAGGGCGGCGGAGCAAGCAGGGTGGGCATCCTTCCTTCATGGGGGTGGATCGGCTCAGAATCAGTCATCCATCCATGGGACCTGAAGCTGTGCCACCCAGGCAAGCTTTAGGCGCCCAATAAGGCCTGACAGGTGCCGCTGGTGGCCCGAGATGGGACTGATGGGCCCTGGCAGATCGGCTCCACAGCGCTCGCCCACTGAACCGTACCTGATACAGACACCGAGCTACAGGACGTAGGTTCGATCCAGCATATGGCTGCCCAGTCAGAGAGCAGCGTTGTTTCACGTGATGTCTGAGACTGGCACTCGCTGAAGAAAATGGAAGGAGCATGAAACTTAATCGACGTCCACCAGAGTCTTCTCTGATGCCGATCCGAGTGAGGGGAAGGACCTTGTACGCCTGCTACCTTGTTCTATGAGCTGCATCGGCCATGACTGCTGTTAGCGAGCGTCTCCATCCGAAAAGAAGCTCAGCGCCAAGACCTGCTGGACCCCAGAAGGCTGCATCCGCGGACGACGGGACGTCATTGCTGCGCTTCAGTCCCACGTTCGGCAGCCCTTTTCCCGACCGCCCAGCCCCCCTTTAGCCGTGCCACCAACCAGTTCCTCCATCATGATCTTCAGCTGGCCATGTCCATCAGGCAGCTCCCGGACCATGTCGTCGGCAAAATCACGTCTTCCATCGTCATCACATCCCTGAACGGTGTCGTAGTCGGTCTCCTCAAGAACTCTCTTGATGCCGGCGCCACCAAAGTAAACGTTACTGTGGACTTTACTAGGGGTAACTGCACAGTAGAGGACAATGGGTCAGGGATACCTCCTTCGGAGTTTGAGCCCAGCGGAGGGCTAGCCAAGCCGCACCGTAAGTTGATGGCTTGTTTGAATCCATGGACCTGCTTGTTGACCAGCTTTTTAGATACCTCCAGGTTTCCGCCAGATGAACATGTCTATGGAAAGCATGGTGATTTCCTTGCTTCATTGGCCACGGTTTCCCTGCTCCTGGTGTCGTCCTGCCACCGACATCATGTGTCTCATAACTCGTTGATGATTCACAACTCCAAGCCAATTACAAGGCACACTCCAGCTCCTCCCGAGCACAGGATTCAAACTTTCGATCATGGCACTCGTATATTGGTTCGTGATCTATTTGGCTCGATGCCAGTGCGGGTAAAGCATCGAGCCATCCTATTCTCCGAGCGCCAGAACTTGGATAAGCACTGGTCGCAGCTTGTCCACGATATCGTCGGTATCCTTATTTCGTACCCTGTTGGCATTTCCCTGTCCCTGAAAGACCTCACAGTACAGAAGGAGCTGCGGTTGAGATCTGCAGATGCATCCGACATATCCATCAGAGCGTCTAGGATCATTTCCCAAGCATTTCTTCCTGATTCAAGAGATGGCGGCTGGATTCCCATCTCAGGCTCTGCTGGGTCTATGACCCTCCACGGTTGCATATCCACTCGACCTGCCGCAACACGTCGTTGCCAGTTCATCAGCCTGGGTATCGAACCTGTGGACAACACAGAGGATGCAAACATTTTATATGAGGAAGTCAACAAGGTCTTCAAAAATTCTGATTTTGGTGTTGCCATGACAGAGAACCTGGATCCAAGGGATCCTGCGTCTGCACTTGCCCAGTCGAATAGCAGAAAAGGCATAGACCGTTGGCCAATGTTCTTCTTCCAGCTCCGGAGCGGGTCGTCTGGCGAGTTGCCAGATGTTGATGCTCTATTTGAGAACAAATATCGAGATCTGAAGTCTATCCTTGACCTTGTCAAGGCGGTTAGCTACGGCTTTCTCAAGAAACATAATTATCGCCCAAGAAAGGTCAAGATGGCAGGCAAAGACTCGGCGAATTCAATCAGCAAAGTTTCTGGTGCATCGAAACTAAGTATACGGGGGCGGAAGCAATCAACAACTGGAGGAAGCGTACGTTCGGCTTCTAAAGGAGGTGCACCCAGTATTGGACGCAGTAGCCCGTTTGATGGCTGGCACCGCATGAAAGTTGGCCATGCAGTGAAAGGTGGCGGGAAGGAACACCAGGCAGATACCCCTGGCCCTACAATCTCCAGCAACAATCAAGTAACACCACTGATATCCTCAGGGGGTCGTTTACTACGCAAACCTTTTGCAGAACCAAACACAGCCCCTGGGAGCGGGGACGACATGGAGAGCAACTACTTTAAGGATGTACCTGCAGATGGCCGTTCAATTAATTCCTCGCTCCCATCTAAACTTAAACCGCCCCGGAACACTTCTTCCGACAACAGCAAGGACGAATCGAGCCAGTGGTTGAAAGGAGTGTTGGAGTCGTGGGAAAATCCGGTGTTTGAGAGCGCCCCGACATCCATTCCACGAGCATATAATGATAGCCTAATTCAAGTCGGAGAAGGCGGTGTCCTTTCAAAACACTTTTCTAGGGCTGGCCGAGCAGATGAGGTCATGCTCGAGTCATCATCCATAAGCCTCGCGGGGCGAGTTTCAAAACTGGCCCTTCAGGAAGCTGAGGTTATTTCACAGGTTGATGGGAAGTTTATTCTCGTCAAGCTACCTCTTGAAAACGCCAGTGGCGAAAGCCGCAAGCTGGACTCCCCGGCCCTGGTCGTGCTGGACCAGCACGCGGTGGACGAGCGGTGTCAGTTGGAAAGCCTAATGGCTGATTTCTTTGTCCCTTCAAGTGGCACTTGCGATGTTCTCGAGGCAAGAACTGAGATGTTGGACACTCCGTTGCTATTTGAAATATCAAAAGAGGAAGGCCAAATGCTGGCACAGAACGTTGCCTATTTCTCGGCGTGGGGCGTCAACATAGACATGGAGCCAAATGCCGGCGCAAGGACAGTTGATGATGGCCAAGTCCGGGAAGGTCCATCGTTCATGGCTGTTACTTCGCTCCCGCCCAGCATAATAGCGCGTTGTCGTTCAGAGCCTCGCCTCATCATTGATTTGTTGCGAAAGGAAAGCTGGGATCGGGTTGAGCGTGGCCAGTCAGCCCTTCCAACCTTCTCTCGATCCAGCACGGGGAGCCATCCCATCAGCAACTTTCACGGTTGCCCCAGAGGCATTCTCGAGCTCCTCCACTCCAGATCGTGTCGTAGCGCCATCATGTTCAATGATGTGTTGTCCCAAGGAGAGTGTACAGCACTTGTCGGGAGGCTTTCTCGGTGCGCATTTCCGTTCCAGTGCGCACATGGGCGGCCAAGTATGGCACCTTTAATAGATCTCGGTATCGGTAGCAAGGTCGGCGGGTGGTGCAACGACAAACGGATGATGGATATGTCAACCTGGACTGAGTATCAAGAGAATTGATTTACTTCCAGCACAGCTGTTTGGATGGACTGTTCTGTGTAATGTTATTTGTAGTGTCACAATAAATACCGGTACATGTTTCTGTTTCATACATATCAAGTTCCATATGCCAGCATTCCGACAACGGTCTCCAACGTCACTTTGGGGGAAAACAAGACGCTAGCAGGGGTTCTCATCACAGAATCAGAAAAAGAAAATTGAGATAGCATGGACTCCTGAGAAATCCAACAATGCAATGCAATTGTATGATATGAGTCAGTCAGACTCTTCTAGCCGCCATCGAACGCCTTCAAATGCAAAACCACTCCCAACTCCAGGCTATGAGTTTGTTGTTTCGAGCCAATTGTACAAGTCCACCTGAGGGGACATGAGGTTATAATAAAAACAGAAAATGAAAAATTCTAAAATCGATGGTCGGCCGTTAAAATTTTGTGAAGTTGTTGTTGCTTGGGATCGAGTGACGTGACGAGTCTCAGGCGACAAAAACTTCTGATCCAGTTTTATTCTGTGCAGAGCAGCGGGATCAAGACACCTGCTCTTGTTCTCCTTCTTCTTGTTCCTGTAGCGCAAGGTCCTGCGCTTTCAACACCTTGGCTGCTTCTTTTCGTTCATTCTCCTCGTCCTGCGACATGAGTCTCCATTGTTTGGTGACGGAATCCCAGCGATGACTGCAAGGTTTTCAGTGTTAGTTCAACATTCTAGATAGATTTCATCGGGGTTAAACATACTGCTCCCACTCCTCGGCGACGATGCTCTTGTGGCCGTACTCGTCGGTGAGGATGTCCTGGTAGCTGTAGGGCACGAGGGCCGGGACGCCCTCGAACTTGGTGGGCCTGAGGGGCCAGAGCTGGCGGGCCTCGTAGCGGTGGTAGTTCTTGCAGCTCCAGACGCCCGGGCGGTTCGCCTCGCGCTCGCGGACGCCCGTGATGTCGATGAAGAGCCCCGTCCGCATGTCGATCCAGCGGGCGTCGATGACGTTGGCGCCGTCCCCTCTCGTGAGGTCCGAGTGGTGGGGGTTGACGTCCAGGAGAAAAGTCTTGGTGGCGGGCCGCTCCCAGCCGTCGACGTAGGTGGTGCCCTCGAAGGCGTGCTCGGTGCGGTTCATGCTGTCGCCGAGCCACTGGAGGGTGTCGTTTGAGACCTGGACGTCGAGGTCGTAGTCCCAGGGCATGACCTGGCCGTTCCACCACCAGCCGAGGAGGGTGCCGTGGGCCAGCCACGTCTCGGCGCCGTGGGCGTCGAGGACGCCGAGGTAGGAGCGGATGAGGTCGCGCAGGACGAGGCGGTGCTCGTCGTAAGGGACCTCCTCCTTGAAGTAGCGGATGTCGTAGTGCACGCGGGCGAGGCTGCCCGAGGCCTCGTAGAAGTACTTGGCTTGCTGGTGGGCTCCTATCCTCCGGGGCTCCAGGTGGCTGCTTGAGGCTCCGGTGGCCAGCGAGGGCAGTGCCTGGGCTACGGAGAAGAAGGCGAATACGGCAGTGAAGAGGGATGTAAGTGAAGCCATGGTGGTTAGAGGTTGTGTTGGGGTGTTTTCCCCCGGTTTATCTTTTTTTGTAGAATATCCCTTTTTTGAGTATCATATACAAAGAAGAAAGAAAGAAAGTAAGGCGAGTTGTCGAGGACTGAGGAAGCGCCCGTTGGCGCAAAAGACACCTTGATTGTTGTTGTTGGTTGGGATAGGTCCTTCGGTGGTGGGTTAGGTTATGATAATGTAGAAGAAAAAGAAGCAATCCCATGAAGCGGCAGATAAAGTCCCAGGACCGGGAATAGTATTATATCAATACACCATACCCATGGACGAAAGTGTGGGTAAGGGCATGGCTCTCTGGAGGCGAGCAAGGACAGGTGAGGTTCCGCAGGGCCCAAGCAACACGGCAGGTGTGTGCCGCGTAATCGGGTTTTGTGGGAGGGGAGGCTTGGGAATTGGGAGGGTTCGTCGATGGTCTGATAGCGGGCGCCGATGTGGGCTCGACGGGGGTGACGGCAGACGCAAGCCTATTTCAAACAAGGACCTGGATAGGAGATGAACGTAGATATGTCGAGGTGGGATACGTAGGTGTATGTACGGAGCATGTTTCAAGCGTGGGAGAGGTTATGCTGGCGGCATTGTTTGGGCCAGGAGAGTTGAGATGGTCGGAAAGGACAGGACAGGGCAAGAACCCATGGAGTTGGAGACGGGCCGGGGAAATGACGACGACGACGGCGGTATTTGGGAGAAGAAGGGTGGAAGCACGGGAGCATTTACTGAGTCTGTCGGAAAAGACGGGGATCTCTGTCTGGTCGTCTGTTGCAGAGTGGTTTGAGGCACCGCTACGGGGTTGCTTCAGTGGCCTCCCCCAGCTGCCAAGGGCCAAGACGGCGTGTTGTGCGGCTGCACTGCTGTAATGCTTTCACTGGGCTGGCTAGACGACCAAAGTCCTGCGCAGCTGACAGGAACATGCACGCATCATCGCCGCACCATGCATCATGGGTCTCGCGCCCAGCACAGGCACGGCGGCGCGAGGTGTGGCTGCCGGCCCGTACAGCACAAAGGCAGAGAAGTATCTGAAGCGAGATACGTCAGTCGTTGGCCGTTGCTGGGATCTGGTGGCGCCTATCCCAGTTCGGGGAATGGGTCGTGTGCACTGGAGAATCCGTACTCGGTGTCTCGTACTCATCCTGCCTCCAATTCTCAATCTGCCTTGCTCTGGCCATTGCCTTCTACCGTTAGCTGCTATGGATGCCATCTGCCGGTTTCCACTGTCTGTAATCTCGAGATTGTGCCTGCCGCCGTCGACGCCTACGTATGCCCTGTCGACCGATCCGCCGTTGGGTTTAGACTGCAGCCGCTACAACAGACTTCTGCCCCTCAGCCCATATCAGATGCGCACGTTCCTCTGCCATGCCTGTCGCCCCGGAGGATAGTGTGCTCACCTTCCCCTTTGATTCATGCATAACGGCCATCACACCGTGAGGTTGCGTCGTCATCACTCCTCAGCCAATCTGCCCCCGTCCCCAGCATTCGAGGAGAAAAGCCAAGCCGACGATCCAAGATTCAAACTTCGACAGACCCTTGCCGCTTTCTCTTGGCAAAGCGGATAACTCGCCCAAAGTCTTCTTGGCAAAGACTTGGCTTTCAGCTTATTCCCCAGGCGCCGCATCCTAATCCCACTGCCACCAACGCCTTACCAATCCATCTGTGCGCTAGAAACTGCTCTTGCTTGCCGTGTCCCGAGCTGGCCGAGTAAGCGCCCACCTGCACTTCTCGTTTCACCGGCGTGGGCTTGTTGGGTAATAATAGCCAGCCGCCCATCGGGACTCGAGGGGGCACAACGCGCGTCCTGGTGCATGGGGGCAAAATTTGGCCGCCAGTGCAAAATTGGCCGGTGCCGAGGGCGCCGCGAGATGTGGCCTGCATACCTACGTAGTACAAAGCGGAGGGCACCAACCGTCGACTAGCAAGGGATCCGAGGGCTAAAAGAGCAGGGTGAGCCGCCTAGTCGAGGCTTGTGTATGGGAATTGAGTAAATTTCCGGAATTGCATTACGATAGCACACCAAATTCCCCTGTGTAGTTCCAATTGTTCTTGAGGCTGAGGTTTGTGACGCCTCGTGTCAGGACGTGTGGAGCAGGCAAGTCAGTCAGCAAAAAGTAAGGAACGATACGAGCGGTGGTATTCCGCCGCTTGATATGTCTTTTTTCATACATTACTCGATGGGGAAGCATATCGCGAACAAAGATAATACGAGAGTTGATGTGGCTACGTGGCATACGGCGCCAATCTTTCCTCGCGGCTGTTGAGGTTAACTCAGACTTTTGTCAACTCCAAAAAAATGAAACGAAAGTGAAGAAAAAAAATCTAAAAAAGAAACCAGCTGATGCTGGTGGCGGACTCTCCCGCCGGGAATTGAACCCGGGTCTCAAGCGTGACAAGCTTGCATACTGACCACTATACTACGGAAGATGGGCGGCTGTTTCCAGCCGCTGTAGTAGAGGCGCTGTTGGAGAACGGAGCTACTTTTTGGACTAAGTAGCCTACCGCCCAGAATGCCTCTAAACGCGCTACCCTATAGCTAAATCACATCCGATCAGTGAAGTCTTATTGATCGGCAAGAAGGCTAGATAATCTAAAATGCACTCCTACTTTTATTATTTTTATTATTTTTGCGTGTAGTTATCTGCTAGTTTGTAACCCCCTATGTCTCCCAGGTTGTGTGGCTCTTTCTTGCTGCCATGGAAGATTTACCTGGGCTGTAAGGTCTTGCATTTGTGATGGATAAGATAAATGGAGAGGGCAAGACTGTGCCCTCAGCCTCATAAACACATGTCGTGGACTTCGTGGTCCTAATTGGTACTCACAAACCCAACAACACGAAAAGAACAACATCTTACCCCCTCCAAGATGATTATTTTGATGGTGTAATGCCATCATGCTCAATACACCGTATTCTGCCACAGCGAAGGTCGTTGACCAGCGCCAATCCACCAAACCATCTGTCAAGACAGGCAAAACATCAATTAAAACATAAATACGCCGGGTATCGACGACTTTATATGGACACCTCCCTTCCCACATACACACTTACACATATGGACTATAAGCACATGCCGCCAGGACCGGAAAGCTCTCTTGCCCCTCTCCCCTCCCCTCCCATCCGACCCGGCACAGAATTCCCCAGCATCCTTCGCGAGCAACATTCGACAAAAACACAAAAGACGAAACACCTGGAATCTCAACCCGCCCAAAACGGGCCCCGACCCAAAATGCTGTATCTGGTCCCTTTTCCTCCCAACCCTTCCGCCCCCCCCCATCTTACAAATCCACAGACAGTATGCCCTCCAGATTACCGCGCAAACACCTTGACGACGCCGTCGCCCCCGCCGCTCACCACCCACTTCCCGTCCTGGCTCCAGACGACGGAGCAGACGCCCTCGCCGCGCATCACGCGGTGACTCGTCATCTCCTGCGTGCACGAGCGCTTCTCCAGGCTCCAGAACCGGAGGGACGCGTCGTGGCCCGCGCTGACGAGCTCCAGGCCGTCAGGGCTGAGCGACAGGCTCGAGATGGCGTCGGGGTGGGCCAGCATGTTGTATGTACATTGCCCTGTAGACATGTGTGTTAGTCTCAATATATCAGAATTTAATGTCAAGGTGAAATGTATGCATACCGCTATTGGCGTCAAAGAATCGGACGAAGCGATCCTCGTGACCGGAGATGATTGTCCCCTCGATGCCGGACCCGGCCATCGAGGGCCCGCCGGTAGGGCCGCCGGCCCCGTTCTCCTCCTCGCCCAGGGTTCCCGTGTGGTGCTGCTGGGCCTGGTCCAGCCCGACCGTGGTGGCGACGACGGCGTTGACGCCGGTCTTGATGGAGCCGTCGTACGTCTCCATGCTGTCCATGTTGCCGATCTGCTCGCCGGTGCGGGTGTCGTACACGATGATGGCCGCGTCCGAGTAGGAGACGACAAACGACTCTCCGGTGGTGCCCAGAGGGGTGATGGAGGTCGGGCTCGCCTTGGACTCGTCTGAACGCGTGATGTTGTGCACGAGAGTGTGGTTGAAGGGGGAGTTGGATGCCACCGTGGGCTGGGGCGTGTTGGAGAAGCCGCTGCCGGAGCTCATCGAGTTTCCTCGGACACGGGATCCACGACCGGCTGCGGTACGAGCAGGCGCAGGCTGAGGGCTGCTCAGCTGAGGGGGTGCGCTGACAGACCAGAGCCGTACGGTGCCGTCTGCAGCTCCGGACACGAGCAGGATGCGATCGGCGCTGCCGTGCTGGCTGGAGTTGCCAAAGACCGAGCCTAGAGTCGCCGGCAGCACGCAGAGTGCCCACACAGCATCTGTGTGGCCGTCGATTGTCGCCTTGGGGTCCACCCTGCCACGCTCCCACACCCGGATGGTGGAATCTCGACCGCCAGAGAAGATCCAGCCGTCGCCTTGGGCACGGCCTCCGGTGGCAAAGTTGGGAGAGGGGCACCACGAGGTGAGGGCTAGGACTGATCCAACATGTCCCCGATGCGTGAAGTTTGCCGTCACGTCCAGGTCAGAGGCAGCGCCCGCAAGAACAGGGTTGTGCCCATCCAGGCGGGGGATATGGAACCTCTTGATCATGCCATCATCGCCGGCAGTGCAGATTTCTGGCTCGCCGGGGCTGCCACCGCCTGAGAAGATGACAGTGCGGACGGTATCTAGGTGACCTCGAAGACCAAACCTGAGCTTGAAGCTGAACCCATCAGCTTTCTGGCCTGCCCCGAGCCCGTTATCGTAGTCTGCACTCCTTCTCCTAGACATGGACGTCTTTCTCCTGTGTGAGCCTGGGCCCCGGCTGGGGGATTTTGGGAGGTTGTCGGCATTGGGGAATACATCAGTATCGGGTCGGGTTGAGGTCGACTGCGGTTGGGCGTTTCCAGGTTCGGGAAATGTCCCCTCGGGAAACTCCCAGCCATCGGTTTCCGCAGTCACTGGAGGCGGATTTCCCTTGAAGTCGGCAGAATCATCCATCCCAGCGAGCGATTCCGCCGCCTGGGTGGCAGCGTCTGAAGCGGCCCCGTCCACCTGTCGTGTTGTCACAGATACCGGGTTGTTCCAGTCGTTGGAGTTGTGGAATAGAGGTTGCTGGTGCTCGTTGGTAGACCGGACCATTGGCTGCGGCTGGAGGTCGGGCTTGGGAAGGAAGTTCAATGGGCCATGCTGCATGGGCTGGCCGTGTCCCTGAGGTTGCTGGTGCTGCCTTGAGTCCATCTCCCCGACGTGGTTCTGCGCCGGCCGTTGATGGAGGGGGTATTGGCGTTCCATCGGCTGCGGCCCAGGCATCCCAAACGCTTCCACCTCACGTAGATCTTCCATGATCGGTAGCGGGGGCGATTCGCGAGGCGGGTGCGGGTTCGCTGGCGTAATCATTAAATACATGAACTCCGACTGGCACTGGTCCAGGAACGTCTTGAGCTCGTGCCGTTGAGTTTCGTCGTCGGCCTTCTCAACCTCGACGCCGTCCACGCCCGGTAACGCTTGTTTCTGCAGGCTTGCCGCAGCTGTGACAGTAGGTTAGCAATCGCATGCTGGCAATCGTGATGCGGGGCCTGGCGCCATCTTACATGCGAGTTTCTCTTGGATCTTTGCAGCGCGGTCATTGTGCTCGTCGTCGGCAGCGTCGGTCGCCCCAGAGCCCTTGAGCTGTGCGGCCTGATCCTTCACCTTCGTTTCCAAGATGGAAACGTACTTGCGCAGAGCCCGCTGTGTGGCATCGGCGCGGCGCGCCTGGCCTTCGAGGTTCGCTATCCTCCCTCTCATCTCCTGCTTCTCGATCTCCCACGAGTTTCTGTCCCGCTCATGTCGGTGCCACTCGGTCTGTAGAAAGCGCATGACACCCTGGAGGGTGTATTCGGTGGCGGGTGGCTGATTGGGGCCATGGCCCTGCATGTGCATGCCCATTTCCATCCCTCCCATGCCGTTGCCAACGTTCGGGCCCATAACGGCACGCCTGGACAACGATGATCAATTGGGCGAGCTCATCGAGGGAAGAGAGTCCAGGCTGAGGCGAAAGGAGCACCGCCGAGGGGGTCGACGAAGCGGTCGGAGGGTCGTCGGACGGATCCTGGATGGGCAAGCTGGTTGAGTCTAGAGGTTCCGCTGAAGTGAGTGTAGCACGGGTTCGCTCGACGTCTCTATTCGCCTCTTCGTTTTTATGCACGGCGTGGGGGTTATGCTGGTCGTCTGCTGTGAGCTCAAGCTGTTTAGGGTCGATCTTGTCCAACAGCTGTGTTGGCGCCGTGTCCAATTTCTCGACCAATCAGCACGCGTTGTGGGGGTGAGGCTACAAGGCATCAACGCCTGAGCGCCGTTTCTTAGCTCAGCAGGTTAAATCTGGCCCAAATGCCAGCAGTCTTGAAAGGTTCAACTATTATTTGGTGCCAAAGGAATAAATTTATTTACTCACTAATAGATTGATCAATAGAATCAATCTTTAGAATGAAGCTAATTCTCAAGTTTTATGAAGTAATGCGTTGAGCACACGCACTTGGAACTTGGAGTAACCTTGCTCTGGTCTTGCCTACGATCTCCAAGTCCTGCCCGCTACCCTGGACCACAAGCCACCCTGTCAAACCGTTTCAGAGATGCGGACCGACGATTGTTCCAGTCGAACCACCATCTCGATCTCGTTGCGGTTTACTTTCTCTCTTCGGAAATATGATATGTCTGCACTAGATGTAGGGAAGTGGATGCCAACGAAAAGGATGTAGAGCTAGAGCAAAGCACTGCGGCATTTGTCGAAGCTGTGTGAAGCAGACAAATGTGATACATCTTCATGAGGTTGATCTCTACCAGCGCACCCAAATCACATGGCCTGACACAAGGTTGAGTTTGTGGGTTGGGGTTTTGCTGGTTGGCCCACCATCTCTGGGGTCTCCATATTTGCTATCCGCCTCCCGAGAGAACATCATTCTCCTCTTCCCAGTCGGTAAACGCAGTCTCCGGTCCAAAGACAGTCATATATGCAGCTGGTTGGGCATCGTTACAGCTCAGTCACGACTCTTCCAAGTCACGTTGTGCTTCCAGTCGAGCGTAGGAGTGTGAACGAGAGATCACTGGCCAACGAAACGAGGTTCTCCTATATTCGGGTTGGAATCATTGCCGGTGCAGAGTGTCCGGGCTCACTACTCCATACACGGGTGGCCGGAATGACACTGCTTCACTCTCGTTTGTGCCGAGTCGGAGGATTGAGGGGTGAAAAGTGACAGGTAACATCCTGTCTCCAGCCTAGGCAACCTTCTGGATGATTCGACTTGCAAGTCCGACAACCGACCTATAATTGCCCTCATGCGAAATCCTAATAACTCAGCAATTATATTTCAAGTACAAGTGCGCAGGAATACGGAACGTGATTTATGGTTTCGTATAAGGGCATAAAAAAGATCACTTTGAATAAGGATCATGACTGTCTCAACATGTTAGTAGCCCACGTGCTCTAGGCTGCGGATTCACCCGACGCGACTCCATTTTCGCCGCTCCCCTTCACCAGAAGAATATTGGAGAAAGCCCCATGCTGGAGTCGCATCGAATTTCCTGCAGCTTTGGTTGATCCCTGATCCCTCTGCCTCATCAAACCGCAAACAGAATGGATTGGGATGCCAAGAACTTGGTGTCGTGTGCCATTGATGCGTTTTGGGCTGGCTCAAGAGCGTTTTGTCAGCGATCCCGTCAATAGTTCAGCTTCTGATATTTGGGCGGCTGCTACCTTATGTAGGATGCATCGAGCCAATTGCCCACTGAGCTCTCATGTCGGGTTGCAATCACGAGTTGCAGCCCACCTCCCATACAAGTCAGAGAGCAGCATAAAGCGGCGCCACCATGCAAACTCACTAACCTCCTGTGATATTGTGCGGCCATGGCTGAGTGGACCGAGCCAAGGATGTGCATTATGCCATTATTGATTGGCTGAAGGCTCTTGCACTACCACACGCGTCATGAGGCCGCCGTGTTTCGCGCCTATCCTCATTGTGTGATGGACATGATCAGGTTGCTCGATGACGGCAGTGGGATCTTTTGGTATGCGTGTGAGAGACAATGGGGAAAGGAATCAGCAGTTGAAGCTGCTATAACATCAAAGTCCGACGACATGCGAGAGTGGTGTGGAAGATTACAGTGTGTTGCACGTCGCCCTGTGTCGGCGAACCGTACCAGAGCTGGGTCGATCTCCTAAATCTTTGATACTGGGTCTAGAGACACTTTCTTTCCTTTGTCACCCGGGACACAATGAACCTTCGGGTTTTGTTGGTTTTTTCATGTCTTACGGTTTGTGCCAGAGTGCTACCGGACAAGGGCCAATGAAGCCCCGGCTGAGGTAGCGTTCTGTGTGCAAGGGCGAAAAAACTTTTATGGTGGTCAAGAAGTTTTGGGCAGGCGAGCACGTGGGCTTGGCTATATCAAATAGGATGTTGCTGCACGGTTGCTGTCCCGTCGCGACGCACTGGACCCCCCTTTTGCCCACCAGTATACTTGTCACAGTCCGAGTGGGTTGATTGATGGATTGGTCATGTCGTTGACATCTTTGTACTTTAATTTCAGCGACCAAGAGCTGTGGTTGGAGCGAGCCGGCTTGGATAACAGATCTCCCCGGGTAGCCTCAATTCTCCACCCATCGAGCTGGCTTTCCCTGGAAAGGTCCTAATGCGGATATTGCTATGCACAAAACTACCTACCTTTGCAGTGGGGTGATCCGATGGGGACTGTAGTGTTAGTAGTCTCCTGATTCCCAGCCAAGCGTAAATGCTCCAGCCATCGGGCTTGCAAAGACGATGAGGCGCCTCCCGCGAGTTTGGCGCCGAGGGCAAGTCGTCGGAATGACGGGCTGACGAGATGTCAGCTCGGTGTGCTGCTTGCGTGGGTGGTGGTCGTTTCCGTGTGCGTCTTCAGCGTGAGTCTGGTAGCGGGAAGTGGATTGATTGGGCCTGCAGCTGCAGGGAATGTTCGAAGAAAGGGCCTGTGACGAAATAAGGGTCCCGGGTGTCTTGTACGATGCTGTAAAGGGGGACATCAACTAAAGCTTGAGGGAGCAACTGGATGACGGCGGGCGCCGAAGGACAAGCCATCGGAGACCAGTACTTGTGGCACAGTGCGAATAGATATATTGTCCGTTGGAGCAGGTAGACCAGGAGCTTGGAATTGGCCGGGAGGGGCTCGTCGATTTGTGAAACTTGGCACAACAATTTGTTGGCAGCTGGCCGATCGAGTGATGACTATGATGAGGAGTACTTGATATTAGTCCATGACCGGATGGTCGGGGCGGTTTTGTGTTTTGTCCGGCGCGAGGAGAGAGAAAACACCACTACCTTGCCGAAGCACGAGGCAGGAGCGAGGGCCGAGTGCAATTGCGTACAGGGCTTCCAACGTCCGTGTAGGCGCGGTAGCCAGCAAAGGCTTGCAGTCCTCTATTATTACATCCAATGGAGGGAGTCTGTATGCATTCAGATGCAGATGCATGCTGTCTCTATTACTTACCTGCCTGGGTAGGTACTAGCAGGCCGTACTACATTGACCGAGTGACACCTGCCATCCCATCTCACCAGCGCTGTTGTGGCAAGCTAGGAACCTGGCTTGTTCAGCTATGAATTTGTTCTCCACCTACTCCAGGAGCCTCCGCGACCCCGCTCAATCCATGATATCAACTGGATCTCCTGTTTTTTCTCTCGTGCTCCGGCGAGTCGGCGACTGAGGAATGTTAGACCTCTCGTGGACCAGGCCGTTGCACAACTGTTAATGGCATGTTCTCATGCAGCCAGGGTGGCTGTGAGTCTTGAACGAGCCCGCCACTCGCTTTTTGCGGAGATGGTCCCTTCCAATGTGCGTGTGCCACAGAGATGGACTTGGAGATGATCAGTCATGCCCCCAGAAGCCTTACGTATGTAGACGGTGACGGCCCAGTAGTAGAGTGACAACGAATGCAAGGTGTGCGCAGTGCGTCTGGAGGTACATGCACCCCAATCTGCGAGCCCCCTTGGCGGGGGTACAAGCGTGTTACGCACAGGATGCACCAACAAGGAGCAGGATCTGCTGTGCTTTGCGTAATGGGGGCAAGGCTCTCCGGCAGGCTGGCAACCTCAACGATGCACATTCCCGCCTGGCGCGGTCCACAAAGCTCGCTTTTGGTTTCGGAACGGACGAGGTCTGGAGGGCCTAGTCTCAAGCCACCGAGGCAGGACGGGTCTCAATAGCCCATTCTGGAGCGTGTCCTGGTTTGAGAGCGAAAGGGAGCCCGCCAAGAACCATCAGTCGATTCAGGCGGACAAGAGCGGTTTTTTCCCTCCCTTGGACGCTGCTCATGCTTAGCTCGCGGGTCTTGCCCAGGACCGTGACTGGGGTGCCTTCTGCCAGCAGTGGAGATCTGCGTCCAGAGATGAGTCGCACAGTTTTGCAGACTGTGGGTGCGGCCGGCTTCCACGTGAATGTGCTCACCAATACGAACAAGGGGATTATCTACATACCTTTCTGCATCTGGCCGGACAATACGACACGCGTTGGGCAAGCTCGCAGCTATGTCGGATTTACCCGGGGAAAGACATGTTCCTGGCAGTCTGAGACCAAGAGGTCGGTTCGGTCGATGACTGGCCTGGCAGCTGACCCAGCTCCCCCACGGCGTCATCTGCGGCGCGAGACGAAAGCAGAAAGTTAACTTTGTGCTAGTGCTGAAGACCCGGGTGATGATACCACGGTGCAGGCTGCTTGGAGTGTCACTAAAAGCAGCCCTGGCGGTGCGCACAGTTCGGGATGGGCCATGATTCTTGCCGTGATGAAGCGAGCACCAGCACACTTTGAGCCAAGTTCTCTGGTGGTACTTTGGCCTGTCCAAGATGCAGCGGTGGCGCTGGAGGGCGCTAAGCAAGCGGAAGTATCGGCGCCCAGGAGCCCTTATCTAGTGATGACTAACCGCAAATTGTGACTTTAATTTTCTGCCAGCGCGAACCTTGAGCACTGTGCCCGAGGTACCTGCAGCACCTATTCGCCCTGCTGGAGCCTGGGCCCGGCCCCCAGCTCGCACCGCACCGCCCACTTTCCTGGCTGCATCCTTGCCGGCCCTCCCTTGGACCCCAGACACAAGCATCTCGTTCGCTTACATTGTCAATTTTCCCAGCACTCAGCCTGGCTACTTCATCCGTCACCTGCCTCCCTCCCCCACGTGTCTCAGATCAACATCTGCTTCCTCCGATCATTGAATATTAATACTCCCACGTATACATCGGACAACATGGCCTACCTCACCATTTGTTCTAGAGCCCGCCGCTGCCTCTTGTAGGCCCGAGCCCACGGTTCCCGTGCACGCGAGCAACTGCCATATTGTGTGGCCATTGCTCCTCCGAAGCCCTACCTCGACTCAACTCGATTGCCTTCACGAACTCACCACTTTGTTCCGTCACCCGAACCGTTGTTACTCTTTTGCTTCACCTACCCCCGTTGCGTCCTGCTTTCAGCCTGTGCTAGGTGGTTGAACGCGCGACTCCCACCACGACCATGACACCCATTGCCTTGCAACACCCCGACCATTTTCCTTATTTCGACGAGGATACCATGACTTCCAAACGGAATTCCCGTGTCTTTACCGAAGAGAATTCTGCTCACGACCAGAACCGGTCCATGGCCCAACAGAAGCAACAGACGTCGGCCTACCGATCGAGACGCAATTCCAGGAGCTCCAGCAAGGACGAGCTCTCTGCACTCGCCGAGAAAATGGGGGATGCGGAATGCAACCGTATCCCCAGTACCGACTCAGATCTACCTTCGCGTTCGCATGGTGGTGTGGTAGCCATCGGCAAGGGCCTCTCCGCAGAGGTCCTGGCACCTGGGGATGTTAAGGGTATGTTGGTCCAACATGACCTCACTCGTTCATGACGATGACTGACAATTCCCCTTTAGTGATTGTGGAATGCAAGGTTTCACGTAAGGAATCTGAGGATTTCTCATCGCCACCTCTTGCTGGGAGACCCAACAACTTTGGGATGGTTATTCCTGGTGTTTATCGTAGCAGTTATCCCAAGGCACAAGACTTTGAATATTTGCGGGGTCTGAAGCTGAAAACTCTCGTGTACGTTCCCCTCGTTGAGCGTGAACAACGGCTATCCTAACGCACTCATCTAGGACCCTTGTGAAGAAGGATGAGATTGATCAAGATCTCGTTTCCTTTGCTGCCAGCAACGACATCCACCAAGTCGTTTTCAACATGAAAGGCACCAAGAAGGAGTCCATTCCTCTTCAGACGATGAAGTCCATCCTCGAGGTCGTTCTTGACCGCCGGAATCACCCCCTTTTGATCCATTGCAACCAAGGCAAGCACCGCACAGGCTGCGTGGTTGCTGTGGTGCGCAAGGTTGCAGGTTGGAACGCTTCCAGCGTCCTCGACGAGTACCGCGCCTTTGCTGAACCCAAGATTCGCGAGTCCGATGTTGAGTACATCCGAAATTTCGAGATTTCAGCATTGTATCCTCTGGCGACCGAGCACCATTCTCGATATACCCCTATTCAGGTCCGCAGTTTCCGCAGAACCTTGGTTTTCTCAACGATCATCATGCTTCTGTGGGTTGTGTCGGGAACTCAGCTGCTTTCGACGCGCAAGGAACTGACCAGCTGATACGTGGGTTCCTCTTCGGTTGCCAAACCAGGCTCCTTGCTTTCCGTCACACAGCACATTTTGGTGTTCTGAAAGTAATCATGAGCATCGAGACCAAGGAATCTTTTAGCAGTGTCGCTCGACCCAACGGCAAGCGATGGCTGAAAGTTTCGACGATACCTGTTAATACACCACCTCACTAGATTGGCCAGAAAATAGGCCAAGACCATGTATTATGCCGTATATCCAGGAGACGCATCAAGTGCTGAGACCGTCTCTGGCAGTTGCTTTTTTTTGTTACCCCAAGTCGGGAAGGGAATTTGAGATTGAGATGTGAGCGGATTGGATAGTATTTTTGAACCTTTGTTTTGTTCCATAGCCAGTACCATCATGATTGTCAGAATCCTGCTTTCCGCACACCCGTTCAGTCTGACTGTCAATCGTGATGATACTCGACGCCGATGGAACAGGACCAGCGTTTGCTTTTCATATAAACCATCTGGGCGTTGAAATGTGGGTAGCTTGGAGAGGTAGGCAGGCTTGGCCTGTTCATCACAGTAATGGTACTGGGAGCGTGTCATGCCTCTTCGACCACTGTCCTACTTTTCAATCTCTTTTTTTTTTGTCTAAACAATGGCGCATGGTAATGATAGACTTGTGGCCGGGTATAGAGAAAATTTATCAAGTAGAGCGAGAAGGTTTTTTGCAAGCGAATACAATACACATGAGCGCTGGCTCGTTCATGTCGTTAATCCGTCTGATCTGATTCTTCTGTCGTGACTATGATACAACGTAGTTCCCACTCCCCTTGCGAGGGCGTAAGACAAATTTATATATTACACATTTTGGCCGGAGCTTAGTTAACCGCAGTCCCCAATCCCGAGCGGCGCTGGTTCCGTCCTTCTGATCACCCTCCTCGGACACATCCCGTTAGGGATTCGCGGTCAACTTGGGACGACTCTCGTCAGTACGGCCACTTCACCCCTCAACGCCCCATCGATCCCTCTCCACCCTCTCCTCCTCGTCCTTCTCGTAGTCGCCGTGGAAGTACCTCCACCCCCCGGCAACGCAGTTCCCCGCGCCGAGGACGACGGCGCCGCCCCTGATGATGCCCCGCGGGGAGAGGAAGCGGGTGGTCAGGCCGCCGGGCTGGCGGCGGCGGAGGGCCGTGAGGGCGTATAGGCCCGACCAGGCGGATGAGATGCCCGCGGCGGCGGTGGGCTGCCCCGCCAGGTTGAGGTAGGTGGCCAGGAAGAGCGGCGGGGTGAAGAGGAGGAGGGCGAGGGGCTGGCGCGGGCGGGAGTGGAGGGCGATGGTGAGCATGGCCAGGGCGGAGGGGGGGACGGCGGATGCTTTTTGGGTTTGTTAGTTTGGGGAAGATGCTATATGAAGGGTTGATTCATCTCAGGGTTCCTTTATATCTCGGGGTTTTGGATTCAGAAGAGGGCAGGAGAGCCATAATGGGGCCTTTCATGCGTCTAGGTGTCTAGGTGTGTGTGTTTGTGTGTTGCTTTGTCTTTTTGGATTGGGGCTTAGAGATGGGGCGGTATGGCGATGAATGTGCAGAAGGGAGATTGTATGAAGTGAATCAATTGGGCCGAAATGAATCATTCGATGCTAGAGAAAGAGGGATGAGACTTACAGCCCCAAGCGTATAGGCTGTCCGTGAAGGACGCTTTCACTGGCGGTTCTTCTTCAGCCATGATGGCGACTCGAGTTGTCTCTCAATCGCCGAGGGAATCGTGTACCAAGGTATCTAACTGTCCAGACAAGCAGAGGCTCTGTAATTGGCGAGCGCGGAAGCACACGCGGAGCAGGATCGGGCGGCGGGTTTGATGAAAAATTCAGGGCTCTTGCAAGATTGACGCATGACGTTGTGATGCAGCCGTAGATGCTGACTCAGCAGCCTGCAGGTCAGTCAAGGAAGGTCCATTCCACTCACTGCCAACTGCCCTTGCCACGCCCATGGCCAGTACCTAAGATATCCACAAACCTCACTTCATTTCACTTCACTTTACTTGAGACTGTCTAGGCTGGAAGCCTCCTCCTCCTCCTGCTGGTCCTTGATCTCAATAGGCAGACCTCCGGGCGTGATGTCACTATCCCCGAAGCCTATTTTGTGGCACGCGAGCATTCCACTACTTGCATGGCCCGACAACCGAGAGGCTTAGCGGTTTACAGACGGTGCTGATGGGCCTACGACACCGGCACTCGCGTGCCGGAGCAATTGGGGCTGTTAATCACCTTGCGGCAGCCTCAGCGGATTGAGCGTTCAGCTGGATTGAGACTTGGCCCGGGAGTAACTCAGCCAAGCCAGCGGTCTCACTTCTTGAGTCAGGCGTTAGGTAAGGGCTTCAAGTCTCTCAGCTCGTCTGCCACGCCCCGCCCGTTTTTCTATTTTCCTTCGGCCGATGTCAATGGTGCCGCTGCGTGCCTTGTTGTGTAAATTACGCTGTAAATCAACGGGCTTCTCTGCGCGGCCTAGGCTACGGTCCATGTTTCCCCAGCACAGATATCAGCCGGAGCTGGGCCCCCACCGGCCCGGACCCCGGAATCCACGTCGTCCGTGTCCGCTGTGACATTTCGCCTCAAATGCCTTCAGCTGGTTCGAGTGGCTTGATTCAAGCCCTCGCCATCACGGTACGCCAATCTCGCGGGGAAGGGTAGGGAAAATCAGGGTATGAAAAGGGGGGCATAACGTCGTCGTATCTCTTCCCGGTATGGTGGGAAATGAGTGCATGCAATGCACCTTTGAAAACCCCGAGTCACGCAGCCATATATTACCATGTATATGGAATTCCCGGTGCTTGCCATATTAATATATTTTAGGTTGATCTCTCTCCTGTATCTAGGCCAGGAAGGGCACTGCCGACCTGACCTACGATCCCAGGTGTCCCACGCGGCAAATGGTCGGACTTTCTAACCCATTCACGAGAGGCGAGCAGCTTGGCTTGCGTCGTCGTTGATTTCCCGGCCCCCCCGGTTGGGACTTTGGTTTCTGATTCATGATTCTTTGGGGGTACTCCAATCCAAATTGTCCGCGCGGGCGTTATACCCACATCGCTCGATGCCCCTCGCGCTCCTCGAAGCAAATTAACCACAATTTTATTGGACCACGCCCCCCGATTTGTTTTTCCCTTGGTCATCAGCCACTGGGACATGTGCCGGAACCACCCATTCGCCGCGTTGCAGGTTGCTATATCTGGACATTTCAGCGCCTGCGTGTCTTGATTTGCCGCCCTCGCCGCTGGTCCCCGCCCGTCCTGTTACCGAGCGGTGGGAGGCAGCATCCTCTGATATGGGCCGCGTGGAGAGAGCCGTTAAGCAAGGGACTTGCTCCCCGGTGACAGGCGCGGACAATTGAGGAGCGAGAGCGAGGGGAAGGGAACAAAGACCACTTCCTGGCACGGGTGCGTGCGTACTCTCCCGTACTTCCGTGCTCTATCCGGCAGGCTTCGGCACCTATACACGCATAGGAGTTTTAGCTCGGGTGATTTGGCCGTTTTGTATTTTTCTATGTACAGAGCCTGGTCATGGGAAATAATGCTCGTGAAAAATGCAAGATGGAGAAATAAAAACAGCAGTAATGTATACAACCCAGAAATATATCCCGCCTTCCAATGCAATGGCTAATACTCAAGATGAGAACCCTAATAAAAAAAGAAGAAATAAAAGGTACAAACAAAGTCTATGGATGCCCCCTCCCGAAAAAAGAACCGTTTTGTCTGCGACAAGAAGAATAAAGAGAAGAAAAAATACAAAAGCAACACCTAAAGGTTAGAAGAAGAAGATAAATCGGTTAAAAGAAAGAAAAAAAGCATGCAAAACGCTGGGGTTGGACCGCGCATGCAAGCTGGTTTCCAAAGAAGTCGTCGTTCAAGTCATTCCCAAATGCCCCCTCCCCTTCACGGGTCAAAAAGAAGAAGCCCGTGAAACCCCCACCCCTTTGTTTTGTTTGTTTTCTCCGCTCGGTGGTTGAACCATGCCGTTTGAGTAGGGGACGGGCGGTGCTTCAGCTGTGGTGGTTTATAAATTTTGGACTTTTGTCGATTTCGCCCATACCAGGGCGGGTAGGTGTGAAGAGCTGGAGCCAAGGCAAGTAAAAAAGGGCCACCAATTCAACCCTCTTCCCCATCCCCCCGGTGGACCCATTGATATCGAGGGTCTAACTGGCTCTGGTAGCCCGGCTGGTACGTGTAGGTGCTCATGGGCACGGCGTACCCCTGCCCGGAGGTTGCCAGATGTGGATGCACCATGGCGGCCGCTGAGGCTTCTGGTGGTGGTGGCACTTGCACGAAGCCTTGCTGGTGCCACGCCTGGTAGCTGTCATGGCGCGGAGCATCGTGGTGGTGGAATGTCGGCGGTGAGGTGGCCGTCATCGCCTGGGCGTGGTAGGCGCCGCACGTCGCCAGGGTCGTCGTGGGGATGAAGCCCCCGGCGTACTGGGCGTCCGAGAGGGAGCCCAGGTCGAAGCTGTCCTCTGGCTGCAGCAGCGAGAAGTCGAGGCGGTCGAGCATGCGGTCCTGGTCGTACTCTATTGGAGGTTGCGGCTGCGGCAGCGGGGGTGTCAGAGGTGCGGGCCTGGCTGCCGCCCTGGTCGACAGAGACGTTGTAGGCTGGTTTGGCGAGAGCTGGCTGCTTCTGCTGTGGGATCTCCGCGGCGGCGGCGGAGGGTTGGACGGGGAGT
Organism: Clonostachys byssicola; assembly: GCA_902006505.2. NCBI lineage: Eukaryota > Fungi > Ascomycota > Sordariomycetes > Hypocreales > Bionectriaceae > Clonostachys > Clonostachys byssicola. The sequence continues at coordinate 2,184,391 of CABFNO020001560.1, forward strand.
CCTCCCTGGCTGCTGATGCTGCACCTTCGGTAGATCTGACGCGGTTCTTCTTGCCCCGGCGGGAGCCTCTGGAGCTGGACCGGGTGTACTCGCACTGGAGCTTGTTGGCTGCACACCGTTCGCAGCCGTCCTTCTCCCCACTGCATTTGAGCTGTCACATGTCAGTACTGTGATTCTCTGTAGCTACGAGATCGATAGAGTGTCTAAGAGGGAGTTCGAGGGACTAATGGCTCGAATTGTGCTGGGTGGGATGGGGACTTTGGTGCAATTCGATTCTTCTTGAGCATCGATGCTACAGACACTTCGATGGAGGCAGACTGGAAGAGCAATATCCGGCGAGGTGGGACACTTGACATGCATGTGTATGGACATACCTTCTTCTCGTGACAGCGGTTGCATGCCTGGTGCTGGCTTGATCGTGCTGTGATGGGGTCGAAGGCCTGACGCAGGTTCTGCACCTCGTCGGTCTCAGGGTCGTACTTCCACGTGCCAAACATGACGTCGTCCTTGTGTATGTCTGTATGCGGGTGTGGGTGTTGGACGCTGCGAGAAATGTCCAATTGGGTTGGTTACTGAAACACACACACTCGCTGCTGCGGTGTCTTGTGATGCTGGGCGATGTTCTGGAAACTCTGCTTCTCGCAGGGTATTACCATAGTTGGAGAGATCCGAGAGATTGTAGTCGGCGACGTGGTGCTTCTTTAATATATAAAACTGGCCTGGATGGGGCAAAAACAGAGCCAGGTATTATATATACTACTGCAGGGAATATGGGATCGAAGAAAACTTCACCCGTCGAATCCTCCACCACCGGCATGGGAGTGTAAGGTAGGGGGGTAAGAGGGTCCCCAACGCCCCGTGCCGCATGTATGGGATTTTCGGCATTACCAGAGCCCAGACCATCGTGCTTTTGGTCGTAGCAGCCGTTAGTTGAACGGTGCTGGCGTGCCCATCAACGAAACCCGCGCGAAGAGGAGGGGAGGGGGGGGGCCAAGAGCAAGATGGGAGGCCAAAGCACAGGGCCGGGGGTGGGAGAGACGACACACGCCTGGCGTTTTCCCAATCCCACGCCCATTCTCCACAAGCTAAGAATCAAGCTGGACTGAAGCTCTGGCAATGACGTGCCGGGATGTCTAATCTAGGATAGGATGGGGCGTCTTTTTGTTGTAGGTAGGGGGAAGGGTGTGGGTGGGCAGGGTGAGTAGGACCCGCGAGAGAGGGACCCGGATCGCCAAAGCCCGACACGGAAACCCCAACTGCCTGACATGCGGTAGCTACAGCATCAATAGGGCACGGAAAAGGCAAAAAGGCATGCAGCAGCACGAGCATGGGGAGCTATGCGAGTTGGGGTAAGAACTCAAGTCGGCGGGGGCCAGTCTTACCGGGGGCGTTGCTGGGGGGCACGATGGATGTCTGTGGCAATATCGTAGATAAAAAAAGAGCCGCCTTGTCATACTGCCGCACATGCAACGCGAGCAGTGAGAAAGCAGACGCCCGCGATGGAACATTGGCCATGGCCTTGGGAATCTTCTCCCGGGGGTGGGGAGGCGAGCTAAAAGTGCACTACACAGTCGATCTCATCAGGGTGCTTTTGACATTCACAAATTGGGGGTCAACGTTGCGTTGACTGGCTCGAGATGGCTACAGGGGCTTCGGCGTGTGTTTCCTGTGCCATCCCACTCGCACTCCCGTCCCCATCGAGCGCCCGCCTAGGACATCTCGACTAGGCATGAGGTACGGCAGTGCAGGAGCTGGCAGATAGAGCTGGCCGGCGTTGTAGGGCTACACATCCAGGGCCAGGGCCAGCTCTGGTTCAAGCTCGCACCGCATCATCCGCCCGTTGAATCATACGTAGTTGGCGGGGTGGTTTCCGGCTCAGGGGCACGGGCACGGGAGAAGACTGGTCCCTGGCCTGCATTGCTGTGGATGGGCTGGAATGTCACAGGGCCCACAGCCGGTCGATTCTCCCAAGATTGATCCAGTGCAAGATTGGGCCGCCAGTCCACCCACGCCCAGCGTTGCATCTGCTTGGGGGCACCGCACATGGAAACGGTGGAATCTCCACGGAGGGTCTACAGGCCCAGCAGCTCGGCAGCAGCAGGAGAGGTCAAGCAGCGCAGGGTGCAGCTGCTGGCCGAGCACGCATGAGCGACGGGAAAACGTGGCTTGGGCATATGTGGTCGCCCGTAGGACGAACCGGACATTCTTCCCAGGTGGGCTGGTGTCTAGGCTGTAAACGGGCGATGCTGAGGTGAGGTGCGTTTCTGGCCAGTCGGAGCATCGCGCGAAGAAAGTTACAGTCAACGTTACTTGGAGCTACAGCTAGAACTAGCTCCCATTGCACTACAACACCCATCTCACAATTTCTCATACTTTCTCATGATGACTTGAGACTGTTGCTCTATGTCTCAGGTATTGTTTTTGCCTTTCATCGCCGACGTTAGCTGGCCACTCTATTAATTGGCATCGCAGCCTATTTTTGGTGTTTTCCCAATCCCGGGCTGCAGATTGTGGCGAGTGTTCGGCAACGTCCCCATCGGTCAACAACCAGCGAGCCGCGGCACCTACTAGGCAAGCGTCCATCTGCTATGTACAATCCCGTCCTTCAATCCCGACTGAATGGGATAGGCTGGAGGGCAGCGAGGACCCAGAATATTAGAGTATGCTGCCTTGTTTCGCAATTGCGAGGGCTTCTTTTGCCGGCGTGCTAACTGCAGGGCCTGCTCCAGCTAAAGTTGCCCTAGACGACAGCGGGCTTGGTGGTGTTCTTAGTGGCGACCAGTGGTACGACTCTGCACCTCACACCCATGTCGCTGGCCGTGTTCCATTGCCCGCTGCCCTTGTCCGTGCATCGAGTTGCAGTTGCAGTTAAGTTGGACTAGGATGCGTTGGGCAGAGCTAAACAGAGATCTCCCACCCCCAGCCAGGGCCTTGGGTTGCGGCCCCCATCCATCAGCCTTGCCTTGCCCTCAGCGCACGCGTGGCATGGCAGCACATCACATCGCAATCGTCCAGCCGGTTCCCCAAGCTGCAGTGTTTCACCCCGGTTTCGAATTGTCCGAGGCGCTGGCTATTTTTGTACCCGTCGCCGACCTGCATCCATGAAGGGCAGCGCAGGGGGCACACCCGCAACGACGTCTGGGAGGGCGACAGCCGGCAGATGCTACTGTCCGGCACTTTATTGTTCCAGCCACGAACTACTGGTCTCTAGCTATCTATGCTATCGCCGATCAGGTGGGTGGTGATGGTGTGCTGGTGGTGGAGACGGCTTGGAGATTGGGGAGCGCAGGGCAGGGCAAGCGCCTGGCGAGATGAGCCGAGATTAGGATGGGATGCGGCTCGTTCACGCATTCGTCCGTCACGGCTCTTGGCTCTCGTCTCAATCGATCGCAGGCCAGGTTCTTCTCGCGCGCTCTCCACCTCATTCTATTGTGATGAGACCTTTGTGCAGACGGCCCATTCGCGTGCACGCCCATCGCCTCCGGCTTCTGCTAGCAAGGTGAGCATCTGTGGACGGTTTATTTATAGCGCCGTCCCCTGTCGGCTGGCGGTCTCGGGTAGAGGCAGCGCTGGGCTCAGTGGCCAACTGCCAGCCGGTGGACACCCCCGCGACCACGCCATTCATGCCGCCAACTCCATGCCATCCGCAAATGAATCTTGGATGCAGGCAGCTGGCCGCTCATTTGTCCGCGCTTGGATTCCATCTAGATCACAATCTCTTTTCGTCTCGTAACACGCCCAACCCGGCTAGCCAGCCTTCCCCATCTGGCTTGGCCCTCAACCAAAGATCCAAACTCGCTCGGCTCTTAGCCTCTACAGGCAGCAAAAGCGCGATGCTGTTCAAACGATGCCGCTTGGCACTGTTCCTGCAAACCCCAGATATTGACACTTCACCGCTCCGAACCCCCCGTTCACATTTAATTTACGTTGAGCTCGAGTCTTCACATGATAGATGCGATGCACTTGCTCCTCAAATCGAAGACATTGGTTTAAGCTCGCACAGACGACCGGTCGGACCAGTTCGCTGGGCTGAACCTGAACCCCGGCCCCAGCTTTTCCGCCACTCTAAACCTGGCCCATCGCAAGGCGAATCTTCAATCTATACTGCATATACAAATCGCGGAGGCGAATTCTATATTAATCAATGGGGGAATTTTTTTTAGACTTGTGGGTTATTTTAGACATGAGCCATATTCACTCACTAGCACAGAGGCAAATACTCGGAGCTGCAGCAACCAAAGACTTTGTTTACATCTCACGTTTGAAGTTGCACAGTGCAGCTTATTGCGAGTTGCGAGCGTCTAAGAGGCCAACTTAGAGAGCCACTCAGTTGGCGCCAAAGGTCCCTCCACCCCACTTCGCCTTCGCCCAACCCGACTTACACCTCACACCAGGTTAAAAAAAGATATACAACGATAACAAACAAAATTGAATATATTAAACGAACGGAATTCAGAGAACAAGGAAGTTGTCATTGCCAATCCCGTTCGTCGAGGAATGTCATGTCCATCAGTTGACACTTGTCTTCAGCCCTATACCTAAACAAGTTGACGCCGAGTGGCAGCCAACATGGAATCTCTATCCAATGTCCCCATCATCATCCCATCCCATGCAGGCCTTGTCTGTTCAAGGACGTGGGTTGCGGAGCTTTGGAAGTTGTGGGAAGGAGGTAAGGAGAATCAACGGCACACACCCCCTTCCCCTTTATGCCATGTGGAACTCCTATATCCAGTGAACGTTCTTGCGCCTCTTGACCTCGAGGTGAGAGGCGTATTCACGGGCATCCCGCACGGGAACATACTCGTCAAAGTTCTCTCGCGCCCCGTCCTTCCAGTGCACCACGACCTTGTTTCGTCTGCCGTCATGTGCCAGCCGATCCATGATTTCGGTGGCGCTCGCGTCCCTCGAAAGGGAAAGGGGGATCAGCCGTCCCCCGTATGCATCGTGATGCCTGCCTCGGGACCTGTCAGTTCTGTCGACGACGTTGATGGTCCAGCTCCCCTGCTCGGCCCTGCTCCTCCTTTTCGCACTGCTAGCCGCGGGACCACCACCACGCATGTCATTAATTAACCTGTGCCGTCCAGATGGAACCTCGTGCGTGTCGGTGGGCTCATGGCGGCCGCCTGAAAGACTTTGATAGGTTGAGATTGGGTAGCTAGATGACTCCGGCGGCCGATCATCCTTTGGATCCTCGCCGTAGCCAGGCCGCCCACACCTTCGTCGTCTGCTGCTCGCTATCGCCGACGCCGGCGGGCGTGACGAATGGGGGCAGCACTTGCATGGGCAGTTCTTTGAGCTGCTGGCCGCGTATCCCCTTTTGTCACTTGGGGAGATGATCGTTCCGAAGGTGGAACTGTGAGGAGCCCTCGGGGGGCAGTCCTCGTCTGCGGAAGAATAAGAATACCTCCGGTGGTTTGTATACCCCGTAGGCCTGTCGGTATATCTGGGAGCGTACCCATCCTTGCCGTGCTTCCCTTGGTGGCCAATCTCCCTGCTCCTTCGAAGGAAGTTCATCTTATCCTTGGGGTCTTTATGGGCTAGGGCTGGGGACTTTTTAGTCTATATTGCCAACTACCGAATATCGAAGCTAGTCTTGGCTTTAACTCAAGGGGCGTCTGACTCGAGTCAACCTCGAGTCCTGTATAGTTTCATTTATATGATATCTCGGCCACCCTGAAACGCTGCCACTAGCAATCTAGACAATGAACAGAGGAAGAAAGGATCATCTGTATGCATTGTGCGCCGCTAGCGTGCATCGGGCCGGCGATAAAAAGAGATTTGGCATTGTTTTTCAGCTTTGTGAGTCCGATCGGTTTCAATCCCTGGGAATTGGTCTTTGATTTCCATTTTTTTATTTCTGCTACTACAAAGGGTCATCTATGTCGTGGTTGAAGTCGGAGCTCAAAAGTGGACCCACCCAACGGTCAATGAAACCTTTAAGCGAACAACCCCAGAAAACAAACATGAAATGCAGACAGATTTATAGAGTCAACAAACGAAATTATGCCTGCTGTGATTAATACACACAATAACAGGCCATTGCGTTCCAAACATATCATCTGTAAGTCTAGGACGTTTCTTCCTTCAATCTTTCATCACAGACGGGATGCGACATGAACTATCTAGGGAACAGGGTAGGTCTATTTAGAGGTGCTGCCAATCGAAGGTCTCGCCATGGCTGAAAAATGGAATTTCGGGGTCCTTGACTGGCTGTGGGGGGCTTCTTTCGGGTTCTATTCTGCTTCCGCCTTCAGCGGGCCGGAAAAAGGTTACAACGAGGTGGCGCAATCTGCCGAATCGGAGACTCGGGGTTGTTGTGGGTAAAGTTTGCCCCAAATTTGGGGTTTGGAAAGGCCAGCGTAGCGACAACGAAATTTGGAAACTTCCAAATCTTCCCCCCAAAACTCCCCCACCAGTCGCCCTCGCTGTCGCGTGCTGCTCGTCTTTTATCCTTTCGCTTCACCTCCCTGGAATCATTTCGGTCATCTTTCTTTGTCAACCGGACTCTTCACAATGGCCTCCCTCAGCCCCCAGATGTATGTTTCCATTGTCCCTCTCGCGTGTGCGCGTAATTCCAGGGCGCAAAGTTGGCCACGGGGCACATGCTTGGACCAAGAATGAGACTGACCTTGACTCTTGCAGTACCAACCTGATCATCATGCTCGGCATGATGCAGGTGTCGAAGCGCATCCCCTTTGACGACCCCAACACCCTGAACATTGTCCGCGGCGTCTACCTCGCCAGCAATGTCATCATCGCCCTGCTGTATCTCTACGTCCAGGCCCAGATCAGCAAGAAGAATGGTACCCACCCTCGTTTCATTGTTTTAAGTTTCCCTTTGATTGCTGACCCCTGGCCCTTTTATAGACATGACGACCCTCAAGTACGTCGAGCCCGCCCCCGTCGGCTCCAGCGAGGAGGGCAAGCTCGTGACCACCACGATCAAGGCCTACGACTCCCAGCAGCTCAAGAGCCTGTTCCGCGGCCAGCTCATGGGCGTCGGCATGATGGCGTTCATGCACATCTACCTCAAGTACACCAACCCCCTCCTCATCCAGAGCATCATCCCCCTCAAGAGCGCCTTCGAGAGCAACCTGGTCAAGATCCACGTCTTCGGCACCCCCGCCGCCGGCGACCTCAAGCGGCCCTTCAAGCAGCCCGCCGGCTTCATGAGCGCCATGCAGGGTGGTGCCGCCCAGAGCGACAAGAAGGCCGTCGAGGCCGCCGAGCGCTCCGGCCGCGGTGGCGCCAAGGAGGAGTAGAGCAGACGCTTTGTGCGGGCACTGTATTTTTTCATGGGGTTCGCTTAGCTGTTGGGCTTAGATGTGCTGTAATGGATGGGTTCTGCATCTGATACTTTAATACATTACCGTTACTAGAGGATGTGTTTCCGGTGATGTCATGTACTTTGTATGGGAGCATGGAATATAGAGTTGAGACAGAAAGTCACATGTCATTTCTGGTTGACTGTTCTTGGCATGGAATGTATAATGTATTGTAAAAGTCTGCATATTGGAAGGATGTGATATCCACGACTCGGTACCATCGATGAATCGTGAGTAGCTATTTACAAGGGGACACCAATTGAGTATATTACGTTCGTATTGTGTTATTGGTTAATTAATTAACAAGTAACAACACGGAGCGGTCTGATGTAACTTGGTATTGTGCGTTAATTGCCAATTGATCCTTTGATAACTTCCATCCACTCCGACATCTACGACAACATGCCTGAAGCGGGCTGCAGGAACCGACTTCTCTCCACAGGCCCTGACCGTCTAAACCTCAGATATAGTTGATTAATAACATGTATGCCGAGCATCCACCGAGTCCGCACTCGTGCATGTATCATCAATCTATCCATCGATGCAGGTACCGAGTGACGACCGGAGAACGGGATTTCCGTTCGACAAATCCAGCGGACACACGATACACCCCGGGCGAATCAGGGAGGAGCGCGGATGAAGCTCTAAGTGGGATAGCGGAGGGAGTGAGCAACACCCTCGTACACTGTCATGGATCATGGATTGATATTGGGGGGTGGACGATTCACAGGCGCAACGACAGCCGGATGGAGCCTGAGCTCGTTCGGGTTTTCTGCTTAATTCTAAAATTCCAAGCTCGTGCCAAAACGGGCCTGGCAACGTCTGGACGTGCATCTAGCCTGGGATCCGCTGTCGTGCAGTCTGTCCATAGCTCGGCTCATATGCCCTCAAGAGGGAAATTCGGTAGTGCTGTTGTGACATCAGTGAAGCAGATGGGTGGGTTGATTGCTGTGGAGGGTTAAGAACTAGACAAGGGGGGCGTGTGAAGTGTTTAAAGCCAAGGCTGAAGCTCTAGAGAATAAAGATGGAATACTACCGTGTCGTGGGCAAGAATTATCCTCATCAGCATGTCACTTTAGGGGCATCAATTGGGAAGAGCAGCTGAGGTGTGGCTGGTGCCTGTAATTAGCAACTGACTGGAGGCACTAAGATATGCGCGCATACGGGTGGATAAGCGTGGGATTAGCGCTGCGTCGACGGTGATCCAATCCCTCAGCGCCCTCCGGAAACTGCCGCCACCAACGACCGTGAATATCGAGTGCCGTGATTGCAATTACGACCCTCCAGCCAAGCAACGGTCGGACAACTGAGCCGACAGCGAGACGACGACGACGGTGACGAGCGCCGGTCAGCGAGGGGACGGGGTTCGATCCGATCTGCCCTGTGTTTCGTCTATTCCTGTCTGACCTGGAGTCGCCCTGGCCATGACGGAAAAGCACTCCACGCCGCCACCGAGTGCTTCTAAATCGGCATCACAGGTCGCCTCGCCACCAACACCCGAGCTCGCCAGACGCATCGTGAGTCCACCCTGCCGCTACCGAGGCACCTATTTTTAATATTTCCAAGAGTCCCTTTGTCGCCTCACCGATCTTCGTGGTGCTGACCGTGCATGCAGGAGGAGAACAGGCTACGGGCCAAGGCGATTCGGGACCAGCGAGATGCAGAGAGGCGTGCAGCTGATGGCGGGACCCCTTCAATCCCCAAGACGGCCTCGGGCTTCGTAGCGACCGACAGCGTGCACATCGTCGGCGGCAAGCGTCCGATAGACGCCATCTCGAAGGACTCGGGGACCAACCGGGATGGGCGCAACAACGACGATGGGGCCCTGCGGCCAGCCCGCAAGTTCACCAAGTTCGTCGACTACAACATGAGCTCCATGACCGACACCAAGGGCGGCTTCCTGTCGATCGAGGACGACCCGCACAACTACGCGCTGGGCAGCGCGGCGGCCGCGAAGGCCGGGCAGGCCGAGGCGGACCAGCGGCCAAAGCACATGACGGCGCAGGAGTGGGAGCGCATGCAGCTCATCAACCGGCTCAAGAGGAACAAGGTCGGGCCCTTTGAGCCGGCGCTCAGCGCGCACGACGACGAGTCGAAGCGCAAGCGGTGCCGGGAGTGCCGCAGCATCGAGATCGACTTTGTCTGGGACGAGGTCTTCCACGTCGCCGTGTGCAACCAGTGCAAGGACAAGTACCCGGAGAAGTACTCGCTCCTGACCAAGACGGAGTGCAAGGAGGACTACCTCCTCACTGATCGTGAGTGCCCTTTGATTGTGATGGGCTGAGTATAAGCTAACTTGCGATAGCGGAACTGCGCGACCCGGAGCTGCTCCCGCATCTGAATAAACCGAACCCTCACAAGTCCCACTGGCACGACATGATGCTGTTCCTCCGCTTCCAGGTGGAGGAGTACGCCCTCAAGACCAAGTGGGGGTCCTCCGAGGCCCTGGACGCCGAGTACGAGCGTCGCGAGACCCAGAAGAAGGCGCGCAAGGAGTCCAAGTTCCGCGAGAAGCTCATGGACCTGAAGCGCAAGACGCGCACGGATGCGTTTCGTCGGCAGGCGGGCAACCTGTCGCGGACGGGGGCCAGCAAGTTTGGCGATGCCGTGGGGACCGGCGGGAAGCATGTCCATGACTGGGGCCGGGCCGTGCTCAACGAGGAGGGCATGACGGTCAAGACGTGCAACGAGTGTGGCATGGAGGTTGAGGAGTTGGAGTTTTAGTCTGTCATTTTGTTACTTTGGGAAGGTGTTTGGTTCAGGTACGGTTATACCCCTTTATTGATGTTTATGAGAGGTCTTTGCTATAAGGCTGGGACTTTACAGGTTACGGAACATGAAAATACGGATGGAAAATATCAAGTGTAGAATCTGATCAAACAAGAAGTGTATCATTCTATGATGTATGCCGCGTGGGCTATGCATATCCCTAGGTCCCTACCCGGGTACCTCCATGAAGTCGTGAAATCTGTTCCCTTTTTTATTTATATCTATTTTACTTGTTTCTGCCGTTATTAGGGGTTTACAACAGCTCGAATCTTCTGCGGTTGACCTCGTCCCGCCCCTTGTCGGTCACGGTGGCGCCCTCGCTGGTCACGGTCCTCTCGTCGCCGACGGGCAGTATGACGGTAAGGGTCTTCCAGGGGGCGACGAAGCCGGAGGACTCGTCACGCTCAAACTTGACCTTGACCTCCTCGTCGGCCGCGGCGTAGGAGATCTTGTACGTCGACACCTTTTGTGCCTCGGCGGTGCAGACGCCGTCGTCCTCGTACCAGGTGTTCTCGAACCACTTGCCGCTGCCCGAGCCGGCGGGGGCGGGGAAGATCTCGACGCCGCGGTAGTCGTCGAGGGGCAGCTCGGCTGGGTTCTCCGTCTCGCCGGCGGACAGGACCTGCACGTCGCGGCCGACCTGGATGGCTCCGCCGACCTTGGCGAGGAGGGGGATGCCCGAGCCGTGCCACTCGGCGTCGATGGTGGCCCACTGACCGGCGGGGAGGTGCTGGAAGGGGGCGTTGAGGTTGAGGAAGCCCTCGTCGGCGTCCGAGGCCCGGGGGAGGTAGACGTCGGCCTTGCTTACGCCGGGCTCGTACACGCCGCCGACGAGGAGGGAGTCGCCGAGCCAGTACTGCTCCTCGCCGTCGGTGACCCTCTTGGCCCAGACGTTGGGGTCCGACTCGTAGCCCCAGCCGGTCCAGCGCTGGGGAGGGAGGGCCGACTTGTGGCTCTGCAGGGCTGCCGAGTAGATGTAGGGCATGATGGCGTAGCGGCGCTTGATGGCCTTGCGGACGTGCGGGGTGATGGCCGGGTACATCCAGGGCTCGATGACGTCGCCGACCGAGTTGTCGTTGATGGTCTTGAAGCAGTTGATGGCGAAGCGCGGGGAGTTGCAGCCGAGCTGGACCCAGCGGAGGAGGAGCTCGGGGGTGGGCTGGGGGCCCTCGAAGCCGCCAATGTCGTGGCCGTAGCACTGCATGAGGGAGATGCCGGCCGTGAGGGACATGGCGTTGGCGCCCTTCATGTTCTCCCAGCTGGTGACGTTGTCGCCGCTCCACGTGCTGGCGGCGTAGCGGAAGGTTCCAGGGGTGCCGGCGCGGGTCAGGACGAAGGGGCGCTCGTTGGGCTTGGCGGCCAGCATGCCGTCGTGGGAGGCCTTGCCGTGGAGTTCGGTGTTGATGTGGCGGCCCCAGAAACCGACTTGAGGGCGGTCCTTGGCGGTCTCGGGGACCTTGATGAGGGGGTTGTCCAGGCGGCACTCCCAGTCATCGTCGACGATTGTGTATCTATCAAGTGTTAGCTAGGGAACGTGGACAAAGATGAAGAAGCGGATAAGACGTACTCGTTGTTATCGTTCCAGAGGCAGCACACGCCCTCCTTGACGAGCTGCGTGGTTCCCTCGCGCCACCACTTGAAGCCAGCTTCAGAGGTGAAGTCAATGTGGCCACCAACGTCGCTCTCACCACCGCCAGCACTCCAGAGACGAGTGGCACCGGCCTCGCCAGTGTGGGGGTCCTTGAAGAGCGCACCGGCCTCCTTGAGCCTCTGGTAGTCCGGGTGGCTGGACAGGATGTAGGGCTTGATGTTGGCGATGATGCGGATGCCCTGCTTGCGGTACTCCTTGAGGAAGGCCTCTGGGTCGGGGAAGCGGTAGCGGTTCCAGTTGAAGACGTGGCGCACCTTGGGCTCCTCGTGGGAGATGGAGTAGCCCGAAGACAGCTGGTGGGCGGAGCAGGGGATGTCGTTCTCCTTGAGGATGCGGGCCACCTCGAGGAGGGCCTCGGACGCCTTGGGCTCGTCGAGCTGGGCGTACTTGTAGCCGCCGGAGAGGTAGCCGAACGCCCAGCGGGGGACGAGGAGGGGGAAGCCGGCCAGCTCGGCGTACGAGGTGACGACGTCTTGCAGGGTCTTGCCCACGATGGTGTACTCCTCCAGACCGCCGTAGTCTTGTCTCAGGACCGAGTAGAATCCCCACATGCCGTCCATCTCGCAGCCGATGGAGTACATGCCACGGGAGTGAGAGGTAGAGAAGGTAGCCACGCACCCGTTGGGGGTGGCGTTGATGAGCAGGGGGATGTGCTTGTACAGAGGATCAGTGCGGTACGAGTCGTAGCCGAAGCTGTCTGTGGCGTTGAGCTCGAAACGGCGGCCGGCCAAGTTCATGGGCGCTGCCTTCTCACCCAGACCGACGTAGAGGGTGTTGCGGTTGTAGCGGGTGTAGTGAGCGACACCATCGCCATTGACCGTGTATGAACGGTGAGGCACATCCTGGCGGAGGGGAGCGCCGCTGGAGCCCTTGCGGGAGATGGTGACGAGAGGAGTGGACGACGTCTCCCAGTCGACCTTGGCCTCGAAGTCTCCAGCATCGATGGTCTTGATGGAACCGGTAGTGGTGCTGGTCAACTGGGCGCCAGACAGATCCTTGGTGGGAATGGGGATGTTGGGGTATGGGGCAGTGGGATATCTGCTGGAGGTGAAGCTTGTGCGGAAGATGTTGGGACGCACAGCCTCGAACTGGAATGTGAAGTCCAAACCCTGGTCGTCGCTGGTGAGCGTTACCGAGGGGGCGGCAGCCTCGCTCGCGGCGGTGGCAGACACCCACTTCTCAGGGATGCGTTCGCGCTGAGGAGCCATCTTTGTGAGATATAGGAAGATGAAAGGAAAGTGATGAATGACAAGAGAGAAACGCTCAAGCTGAGTGTACGGCCCTTATGAACGTCGATGAGACTCGAGTTGCTTCTTCTTGTGAATGAGATGCATACAATTCACGACGGCTTAAACGATGTATAGTCCGGCAGCGTCCCGAAGAGCGGACGGAAATCAGCCTGCCAACAGCGACACGAGCGAATTCTTCTGGCGTTCCATGTGACCTCGTTTCCCCGAGCAGCCCCTCACGCCTCCCCACAAAGCTCTGGGTTCTCCGCGCGAGCTGAGACTGACGTCTTGCGAGGCCATTCGTCTTCGTCCATCCGTGATGCGTGTATGGTTGCAGCAGTGGGCTGGGGTCGGCAAGAGAGCCAGAATCTGCGAAGAATTGGCCCACGACTCGATGACCAGGGGCGTGATTGGTTGCTTTGAGTTATGGCTCGGCTTGACGTTGGAAATCTCCGGCCCGGGCCCGGACGAAGCGGCTCCAGCACCGAATTCTCCGGCACTTGCCAGTAGCCCTGCCTCTAGACTCCCCTGGATGCGGCTCGAGCGAGTCATTGTTTCCACTGTAGTCCAGGGCCCCTTCTCTCCAGAGTTTGCTGAACCTTGACCGAGGTCCCCAGACGGAGACTCCAGCAATTTTAATGTGTCAATGCTACATTCTCCGCGTCCCCATGGGGCCGTTTTTTTTTCTTCTCCCTGTTTATTCCCTCTGACGAGCAATTATTCAGTCTATTAATCACCCACCCAGACTACTGGAACTAGGATCGGATCCAAGTCCGTTCCACGGAGAATCAGGAAACCCTGGAGAACGCGGTGGCGACGCTCGACTATATCTGCTCGACATCCCTCCCCGTTCTCATCTGATAAACACCCAAGATTATCAAGACGTTCCATCTGTCCCAATTTGGAACCTGAAGCGTCTTGATCTATTATCCTCCTCATTCAATATTGTTTCAGAGTATCGTCAACATGGTTGCCGAGAACAAAGAAACCGTGGACGACATCCAGGTCGAGAGCGCGCCCCAAGTCCAACATGACAAGGGTGCCGCTTCAGCGGATGTCAACGATGACCTCGCCAAGAAGTTTGCTGGACAGAAGGGTGCGGCCGCCGAGTTCCTCAAGCAAATTGAGCAGCCCATAGTCGTGACCCCGGAAGACAACAAGCGCGTTTTGCGAAAGATTGACTGGCGTATTCTGCCTATTATTCTCTTCGTTTACTGCCTCCAGTCCCTCGATAAGACAACTCTCTCGTACGCGTCCGTTTTCGGCCTTATCAAGGATACGAACCTCGTCGGTGATCAATTCTCATGGCTCGGCTCTGTTGTCTACGTGGCCCAGCTGGTCTTTCAGCCTCTGATTGCCTACTTCCTCGTCAAGTTTCCCATTGGAAAGTTTTCTGCTACCATGGTTTTCCTATGGGGCGCGGTTCTTTGTAAGAGAGACATATCTATCGACAACCTCTCAACGTGCTAACCAGTTTTCAGGCTGTATGGCCGCGAGCCATAACTTTACGGGTCTTATGGTAACTCGGTTACTTCTCGGCAGTTTCGAGGCTTCAGTTGGTAAGTTCCTGGGTTGTCTAGCCGCGGTTGTGGTTGATGCGAATATCAAACTGACAACTCTTAGCACCCACCTTCGTTGCCGTTGTTCAAATGTGGTATCGACGACGAGAACAAACTACAAGAAATGCTGCGTGGTACAGTACCTTAGGGTAGGCAAAAAATTGCGTTTCAGTTGTTTTTTTTTGAATCATATTCTGACTTTTGCAATAGAATAGTGAATAGTACGCTTCGCCCCGTGCCGAACCTCCACCACCTCCTTTTCTTATCTCTAACCTATAACAGTGCTCGGAAGTTTACTCGCGTACGGCCTCGGACACATTCAGTCCTCTCTCCGTCCTTATCAGATCATTTTCCGTAAGTCAATCCGTTAATCTATTGAAACCTGACTAGTGTTTCGCTGACAACCTGACAGTCTTTTGTGGCGCTGTCACCGTTGCCTTCAGTGCTGTTATGTTGTAAGTAACTCTTTGGACATAGCTCTGGGTTTGTAATTTCTAATGTCTCTTTAGTATCTTCATGCCAGACTCTCCAATCACAGCCAAATTTCTCAACCAAGAGGAGAAACATGTCGCGGTCGAGCGTCTACGAATGAATCAACAAGGAATGGGCTCTGGAGAATGGAAATGGGACCATGTTAAGGATGCTGCACTCGACCCAAAGACATACCTTTGGTTTACCCTCATTTTCCTCATCTCGTATGTTCTCGAAATTACAACTTTAAGGTACTTGTATCTGGTTGCTAACTCCTTTCTAGCATTCCCAGCGGTGGAATCTCGACTTTCGGGCCTCTTATCATCGAAAGTTTCGGCTTCGACAGCTTCACAACGATCCTGTTCAATATCCCCTTCGGCGCGGTTCAGATGATTGCAACCCTTGGAGGAGCTTTCCTGGCCGACAAGATCCGCATGAAGTCTCCAGTCCTCCTCCTTCTCTGCCTACCCCCTATTGCCGGATGCTCTATCCTCATGGCTGTTGGCCGCTCTCCCTCCGATCGCGCTGTTCTTCTTACCGGATACTATATCGTTTCGTTCTACCCCGGCATCTCCCCCCTGATCTACTCTTGGTCTGGCCAGAACACTGGAGGAGACACCAAGCGTAAGGTCACCACCGCTATTATCTTTATTGGACAGTCAGCGGGCAATATTGTTGGTCCTCTTCTGTTCCGCCCTACCGAGAAGCCATACTATTCCCGTGGTCTCCGGGCTAACTTGGCCATCTTTGTTGCTCTGGCTGTGGTGGTTGCCCTCGGAATGCTGCTCATTAAGATCCTAAACAAGAGACAAGCCGCTAAGCGTGTCGCTATGGGCAAGTCTGAGCATATTGTCGATGTCAGTATGGCTGCAGGCAACGCAATTGATAACGATGAGAACAAGGCGCAGCAGCTTGTTGACGAGGCTCAGGGCGAGAGCGCTTTTGAGGACATCACGGATAACAAGAATGAGGATTTCATCTATGTATACTAGTTTAATCAGGATTTGGGGCTCCGGAGGTTTCTTTCATCTTGTATGAGAGAGTTGTGAGTTGTGTTAGCCCATGTCTCATCGAGTGAGCAGGACTCTTAGTTGTAAATACTTCACAGAATAATGCAACGAGCCCTTATCTACCCCTGCGAGTTGCCAAGAAGTCTTCTAGAGTTTAAATTTCTGAGTGCTGTTTCAGTGATTGAGCGACGAAGTCTTTGCGTTGTGAGACGACGACTTCAACCTCTCATGTGTTTCACTCAGTTGCTCTCAGCGTTGGTTTACAATAACAACCACAATAGTAACAATAAATGGCAAATAATGAAGACAAACTGCTTATTTCTTTGAGGTTTGTTATTTATCGTCTTAATTTAGTTAATATTATGTCGGAAGTCAAAGCCGTTGGTCTGTCGGCTTGAAGTCTACTGCCTCAATATGTACTGCTAGAGCTTCTCTTGTATTCAATTTATGTTCCTTATGTTTCTGACATTGCTTTACTCTCTTCCCCAATGGATAAAAAAATTCAGCCGAAACTACACCCTTTCAACGCTTCATAGCCCGAGCATAACTTGAGTGCAAGGCCCCCCTGCCATTTGTCGCCCATAACGACCACAACCACAAGCATACAGTTGATCCTGGGTCTTGGGTCTGAGTTCTTATATCATCTGGCTTGCCACTGTCTACACACAGGATGACTTTATTCAGAGAATGAATTGCATTGGGCAACACATTGATTGAGAAAGTGGTTTGCGCTTGGCAGACTTGGAAGGTGGTTGCCTGGCGGAACGGAAGGAGCAACTGGACGCTTGACCTCGATGGCTCCTGCCTTGGTTTGGTTCCTGCCTCAATGGTTCCTGCCTTGATTTGACTCCTCCCTCGGCCTAGCTCCTTCCTCGAATTGATTTCAGGCTACAACAAACGCGTAAGCAGCCGCGTCTGGATCCAAAAACATTCCTTGACTTGTTTTGTCTTCTTGCTCCTCTCTCTGTCAACTGCATTGACAATCAACAAGTGTTCACATCATTCTACAACAGAACCATCAACTTTGTTTTCACCAACCTATCCACAATGGACTTTTCATACAACAACCTGCTGGCCCTCGCAGCCAAGATCAACAATTGTCGCAAGACAATTGAGCAACACGTCGCCGATATTGGCGTTTCCAAGCACGTCACGGCGCGGGGGCCAGCAGCCTTCAATAATACGGTTAGAGAAGGCGTCGAGTACAAGGCTCAGCTGAATCAAGCTTTCGGCTTTCGGTAAGTGACTAGGTAGTCTTCGAAAAACACACATATACCAACCAATTGACCTGATAGGAGCGTTGCCAGCCTCCCACAGCCATTATCACAGGATGTTGCGGGCGCCCTCGGCTACAACTTCCCGCGCCATATCCCGTCGATTGGTGCCATAACATCAGCAAAGAGATCAGGTCCTAGAAGGGCGTCGACTATTGCCCCCGTTGACGGGACCAAGAAGAAACCCGCTGCCAGGCTGTCGCAAAGTTTCTTCAGTCAGCATATCAAGGAGCTTTGCCCAGCCAAAGGTCAATCATACGAGCCATACGAGAAAGACTAACAGACCGGCAAGTTCATAGCTGGGCCGAGAAAGGACCATCCTAAAATCACCGCCAGTGGCGACACTGTGTTTAATAAAGAAGCCAGTCCATTTGAAAGGTTTGAGGCTAACACCTGGAGCCCTGAGAAGTAGAGGCAGTTCCTTGAAGTGTCGCGGACTGGGGAACATCTCCCGGTCCAAGAACAGGTCATGACCAAGACGCCAGAGGAACTGTTCGCCTACCAGGCATCTTCATGGACCAAAGAAAAAGATGTCAACTGGACCAGGGTCTACAGAAAGCTGCAACGAACCACAGCGAAACATGGAGGACTCACGGAGGATGAATTCAGATACTACCTCACCATCGTTTACAAAGGCAAGCGGGTATTCTTCCCATACCATGTACTTTGTCGGTCACAAGTCCTGGAGGTAGGCTGGAGCTGGGACATCGTTTACTCCATTTGTTGTCACATGGCAGAAACAACGACGAAATTCTGCAACGAGCATGCCGTCAAGGCCGGGCTCGGCGAGGGCCTCGATGGCTTCAAGGTCATTTACGGACTCGCGGCCATAATGAGCCAACGCATCAAAGAGGCCAGGCTCTAGTGGCCAAATTTCAGCCGGGAAGAAATCGCCTTCCGGACTACAGATCGGGTTTCCGTTGGTCCCATTCCTCACCTATTGGCAACATCTGCCACGCAGTGCGCACAACAGCGACGCACTATGAATTCACGAACGGAGATGAGGAGTTTGAACCTGAGAGGTAGAAACCATCGGCTCGCATTTATTGGGACCAAGAAGAAATCCGCTGCCGGGCTATCGTAGAGTTCCTTCAATCGAAGTATCAAGGAGCTCTACCCTGCCAATGGTCAATCCCACGAGAAAGATCAAGAGACCGGTAAGTTCATACCTGGCGCTTTCTCGCCAAAAGCTGTCGGTGAATTCTAACCATAATCAAACCGACAAACACTTCAGTCATATGAACGAATCACTAGATACTGTATACAAAGCAGATTTATATGAATATCTGGCAAAACCTCTCTCTACTTATGAAGGAGATGAAAACAAAAAGAAGCAGTACTGTGATTACAGTGGAGTTGAGATGGCATGGGCCAAAGGGTCCCGACAATATTCATTGGAAGCCATACACCCATTTGCTTTAGCAAATGGGTCAGCAATATACCATATCCCGCCCAACGTCCTTACTTGTACATACGCCCTTAACATGGGTAAGGGCTAATGGCCGGTCATCGTGCTCCCATTGATGGCGGAGGCAGCCCGCATACACAAGGACAGGGCCATCCTCGATTTTGAGACGTTCAAGGGGAGGTGGAGATGGGTGTACGACAGGCTGACCAATGCGATGGTCCTGACAGAGGACTTCAAGCTGAAAAATTCACATGATGGCATATCCAAGGAGGTCAATACCTGGAGCCCTGAGAAGCAGTGGCAATTCCTTGAAGCGTGGCGGCAACATCAATTGCCCATCAAGTACACGGAACAGCAATGTACTATGGCTTCACCAACGGCAATGAGGAGTTTGACCTTGAGCAATACATTGACCTGTCGCTATGTGCGATTTCTGTGGAGAGCCTGTTCACGAACAAGATGAAGTGGGATTTCCGCAATGATTATGTTCCGGACATGCAGGAGGATCTAGTCAAGATCCCGCTTTCGCATACGCATTACAAGATTGACCCTGCCGTGGGCGACACCATATGAAAACTCGGCATTACTAATGTCGGCGAAGCGATCCCGCCTGTCCCAGAATTCAATATCGACATGGTGCCTATTGATCGATGGGTATCAAACGATGGGTAGCAGTTAGTCATATAACGATACTTCCTATTGTATAACAATAAGCAGATAATACTGCCTAATAATTACTCAATAATTTAGTATTATACTTATTAATTTTATCAGGGTTAAGTATTGTCTATCAATCTCGTGGAAGTTGGGATAAAACACCTTTGTAGTCCCTGTTTATGTGACGCCCACCTGGGAAGTATAAGAATTCTCGCTCCATTTTACTGTCCGCCCCGAGTACGTGCCCAAAGATTTGAGATCTTCCCAGCCGCCCACTGTGTCGCCCAATACCTGGGCAAGGACACGTATTCCGGTGAATCAGACAGCAAGTCACCAAGCCGACAAGTCACAAGCGGGACTGATATGAAGATGGGCCAACGCGGCATTAATTTTTTTCCCTGGGGGAAAACATAAGTCAAGACCAGATGAACCTTTTCTGGACAGGGTTCTAGGAGAAGCTGGCGGAACAAGCATTGGAGAACGAATGGTCTATTCATGCGTTAATTACGCCAAAGGGATTGGACCCTACGCTTTATGATTGCGCGCATGTCAAGAACGTGACAGATCCCTCCATTGTTATTGCGCAAATCAGGAAGAAGACTACAACTCTAGCAAAATCGCAAGGCTCATGGGGTCCTACCGGGTGATGATGGCCATCGCAGAAAGTCGTCTCGATATGTGGAATATCATGTGAGACTAGCTCAGTTCGTGCAATATCCAGTTATACAGCCAGTAGAAGCGAGTCTCTAAGCAGCTTCCATTTGAATCAAGGACGCAGCAGTTTTCAGTCACACCAGCTGCCAAGATACGTTTTCTAAAAAGCGTCTTTCCGCAAGTTTGACGTCAAACTAGCCCAGTTCGCCGCGTCAATCTCGGCCTGTTTGTAACATTGGCTGAATCCTTTCGGGCTGAAGAGCCGTCTCACAGTAATGATGGATCAGTGCTCCGGGTTCAACGTCCTGTTCTGTCACCCGCCTGTTACCTGAAAGAGGAGAGAGAGGAACAGAGACATGTTTTGTTCTTGCCGCTGGAGGTAGATGCTAAATGGACGCAGCAGCCTAGATGTAAAGCGTCGAAAGAAGTGCAGTAATTGTTTGAGTATTTTGTTGCTCGGCTAGTTGATGGTTCTGATATTGTGTTGGGGGTCAATGTCGGTGCTTTTATTGTGCACAATAACCGGCTATTGGTTGCTGTCCATGTTGAGGACAAGTAAAGATACTTGACGGGATGCATCCTCATATCGTACTATATGATGAAGAAGGAAAAAGAAAAAAATATGACACAGGTTATTCAGTCACTTTGAGACTTTGAGAATAATTATCGCAATCGGTGGGGTAGTGTACAGAAGGCGATGCAACTTGGGCCAGACTTCATGAATTGATAGTCAGGTATGGGAGATCGTGCCCCATTGCTTCTAGTTACCAAAAAAATACACATTCTCAATCCCTCTGGGTAAAATCAGGCTCACTATACTGGATCTGAGAGTCGCTGGGTTTCCCCAGGATCTAGTCCGCGAATAGTCGCCAGGTTTCCCCGGGATTCTCTCCTCCCGTTCAAAGTGTCGCTGGGTTTCCCCAGAAGCATCCTCCCCCCCCTCTAAGCGTCGTTGAGTGTGATTACGTCCTCTGAAATTTGTCGCCGGGTTTCCCCGGGATCACCTCCTCCCTGCTCCTCCCTGCTCCTCCCCATCTTTAATTCTCAATGGCTGCTCTGATTCTATCCAATTCTTCCTTAACCCGCCGTTGTACGAAATTACCGTGGTAATTCTTCTTCATTCGGTCATCTTGGAAGAAAGGAAGATCCTATCAAGGTATTAGTTCTATGTTTCCTATCATGCAATACTGGAATCAGAATTTTGGGGGAAACGTACTGCGATCCACTCGGGCTCGATGAGCGTCACTTTCTCCATGAGGAGGTTGTTCCTCCCCATCCGGAGGGTCCCGTACATGACCCAAGGGTGGTCCCTAGTGCTGAGCACACTTTCCTGGGCTATCAAGGCCGCGAAGTTTCCATGAATCGTGCGATATCGCTCATCCTCGTCAGAGGAAGAGATCTTGAGTGCAATGTTCCGGAAGAAGGTTCGTGCCAGGATCCTCCGGATGTTCTCTCCCTCTTGGCCATTGATAGCCTCTGGAGCGTCGTTGAACCGGATTCCCATTGTTTCGATAGCCGAGTCACGCTGTAGGAGGATCTGCTCCATCAACGGGCGATTGAGGGATCGACCGGTACACCATTGATCGAGTTCACGGACACCTCGTAGCTTGGGCTCCTCGGCCTCGAATGCGTACAGAGCATTTAGCTCGGTAATGAGATCGGACATTGAGTCCGCCGTAGACGCAAGGAACGATGGCGCAAGGCTCATTGATGCCGCTAGGAAGATGGATTGCATTGAACTGCAAATTGCAGCAATAGCTACAATGTGCTGGGCGAGGTGAGGATGCCTCGCCTTGGCAAACTCGATGGCGTAGGTCCAGTTGGGCTCAAATGGGCTCTGAGCAGCACGCTTGCCAGCATTGGTAACCTGAAACCGGTCATTGATGTAGCCACTATCACTTGTTAGTCTTGTGTACATAGAGATCAAGGGTATCTAGGTATCTGATAGCTAGATATCTAGTGAATATCTTACAGATCAAGGAGCAGTTCGTTGGCGTATAGGAGGTTCTCGAAGGGAGGAAGGTCGATAAATGGTAGAGTCGCGGCTGTAAAGCCGAAGGCCAATGCCTTTAGATAGATTGCGCTAACATCGTCTCGGGAAATCTCAGCATCTGGCTGATCACGAAGATTCTTCTCGAAATCTTGCTCCGTATACATCCGAAAGCAGACTCCTGGCTGGGTTCGGCCGCAGCGCCCTGCACGTTGAATGGCAACTGCCTTGGAGATGGGACGTCGGAAAACCTCAGAAGCGCCGGTCCGGGCCATCAAGCGCTTCACCTTTTCTAACCCGGTATCAATGACATAAGCGATGTCGGGGAGGGTGATGCTCGTCTCTGCGATGTTCGTTGAAACTATGCATTGGCGGCGCTTGTTGGTGGACGCGCTGCTCAAGATTGCGTTTTGAGCAACTTCTGGCTGTGCCGAGTGAAGAGAAATGACGTCCAATTCTCTGATTTCCTTTCGGATGAGTTGGCATGTCATCCCAACTTCAAAGACGTCAGGCATGAAGACCAGAACATTGCCTGGTGGATATCTGTTTCGGACGATGTTGGCCACGAGTCGGCAGGCCTCCTCCACAATGTTGCTTCTATCAGGATGCCCAGATGATGTAAGTCGCGGGGTTTCCCCCAGGTAGCGAATGTCCACTTTATGCGTTGCGCCTGGCATGTGAACTTGTGCCACAGTTGCGTGGTCTTTGAAGTAGTTGACATATTTGTCAACATTTATTGTCGCCGACATGACAATAATTTTGATATTGTGCTTTTTGACGGCTCGCCGGGCCAGTGCCATCAAAAGGTAGATATTGTTGCTGCATTCATGGACCTCGTCGATGAAGATAGTATGGCATTTGCTGAAATTTTCATCGTTGAAGGCTTGGGCAACCATCAGTCGATCGGTCACGTAGCTAGGAAATTGTTGTTAGCTAAGATCGGTAGAACTCGAAACTGATCGTCATCGCCTTACATGAGCCGGGTCTCCTCGGATGTCTTGTCGTCGCCATGGATTTGATACCCAACTTGGGTACCGAGTTCACATCCTGCCTCTTGGGCAACTCGTTCGGCTACCTTGACCGTAGCCAAATCTCGAGGCTGCGTACAGACAATGCGGCCACGGAGATTCATTTGTTGGGCCTTGTAGGCCACAAACTGCGGGATCTGGGTTGTCTTTCCAGATCCAGTTCCACCGCTCACGATGAGAACCTCGTGCTTTGTAAATGCATCCCAGAACTCGTTGAGATGGGGAGATGTGATGGAGGCCATTGTGAAAGTTGTTGAAATTTGCGTTGTTGTCTTGAAATGGGTTGGTTCTTGGTGGTTTTTAGAATGATAGAAATTGTGGTTGTTGTTTTGGTGTTGTTGTTGTTGTTGTTGTTGTGATTTGTGAACGGGTGGGCGCGGGGAGGAGGGGCGAGGGCTGAAGGAAAGGTGAGGGAAAGGTGAGAACTGGCACCGATTTCTGCCAACAATGATAACAGGCCTTATCAAAGGTACGTACTCAGTTTTTACGGCATTTGGCACGTAAATAGACAAGCGACTGACCTAAAACATGGCACAAATTATAGAATATCAGAACAAATAGCCCAGTAATAAGCACAATATCAAGCTGAATGTGAGAGAATAATTTATTATTCTCTTCTTATTGTAATTAGTACAACTCGTAGTAGAATTAGGTCCCTGAATTACCTGAAAAGGATATTAGTGTGCCATTTTTCAGCCACCTGTTGGGTAGCTACTTGGCTAAACATAAACACGCGTCTTCCACATTCAAGAAACCTGCAAACTACATCACCATCTCTTCAGCGAACCAAAATCGTCACATTTTCAACAAAAACAATCTTTCACGTATCTTTCTTAGCCAAATTAAATCGCCAGTAAGTAATACTTATCCTTTGGATTATTCAAAATCCTTTCTTGTCGCGTTTCTCCTGGTCCTGGCTTGCTCTTTTGTGCTAACCTTGAATTTGCAGAGATGACCATCTTCCACGTCGACGCCTCGGACGCGGCCAAATTCCAAAACGACCTGAACCAAGCTATCCAACGAGGTAGCATGATCACTCTCACAGGTGTTAACTGGGCCGGCGGAGAATTTTGGGTCGAGTCCGCATTGGAAAATGCAGGCTTCCTATCCGCCACCGTGTTTTGGCCGACATCTGGTGCTCCGATCCTGCGAGTAGACTTCTGGGAACATGGCAAGGCCGTAAAGGCTATCGCTTGGTTCAATGAACGTACTATTGATGGGAATAAGCTCACTGCCGAGTTCCATGAGGATGTGCGTACCTGCTTTCAATCGAGACTACCTCCTGCTCCTACTGACCATATGAGTTGCAGACACCACCCGAGCATACCCGAAACACACCGGCGAAAGCCAGCGACTCTCTCCCAGCTCCGGTTAGTTCCAGTCGTCAAACCCTATATTTTGGCTAAGATTACCTCTAACGGATGTTATAGCAGTCTGAACCCCAAACCGGCATCCGGCGTCGGGCTCTCCGGTTTGGCAGGGCGAGGCAGATCGAGCCGAGCCTCAATTGGCATGAGCCACGGGACTTGCGGAGATGCGAAAGACCCATGGACATCCTCACCGCCGAAGGTCCACTTGAAGACATCGGGAGGTTCTTCCCGCGAACTTTCGAGATGTATTCCCGACTGTTTGGCGGCATCCCTAGCTCACACGGGCTTGTCAAAATCGAAGGCGGGAAACTGGTACCAACCCCAGAACAGGCGAAAGCCTGCGTCTCGTTCTATAAACCAGAGAAGGAGGGGGATCCTAAATATCTGAACAATGTCGAGGCCGCCAAACGCGAGCTGGTTGTCACATCTCCAGGCTTCGTGATCCCGTACCCACGCGGCCCCTTGAACGGGGTGGGCTGGGGCGAATTCGACAAGTTCACCGAGTGGCAGCTCCAAGGTCGCAAGGTTGAGCCCGACATGCTGGACAAGGATCTGGCTTTCGACAAGGGCAGCACTCGCCCTCTTGTCTTTGTCTCCCCGGCCGGTGAACCGCAAGAGGAGCCTATTGTGGTTACCGAGACCCTCGGTAATGCTGAACAGGAAAGTGAACGAATGAAGACTCTGTCAGAGTTACTCACGAACAAGAGGAAGAGAACTGAGACTAGAGGGGAAATCTATGGACGTCCCCGTCCCCGTGGTGGTCGCGGTGGCCGTGGCGGACAAGGAATTGGATGGCCTTAAGTTAGGGACCGGGCGGAAGCCGGCGACAATTTTGAGAATGGAATAGTTTGACTGATGGATTGAGGTGCTCCGGGCGAAAGCTCGCGACCCTTTTGGGAGATGAACAGGTTGACTGGTGGATTGGGGTGGTCCGGGCGAAAGCTCGCGACACATTTAGAAGGGGAGGAGGATTCTCCTGGGGAAACCCAGCGACAATTGGGAGGGGCGATGGACGGATTTGACAGTTTTCTCAGATTGGCTTTCGATGTTTTATTGATATGCGAAATTGTTTGTTTTGGAGGATTATTCTAGAAATGCAAACCATCATATCAGTTGTCGAATCGTCATACACTCTCTCCTCATGCGTTGAAACGATTTTGGGTACCGATTGCGGCATTGTACAAGCAGGATACGGTGATCGGTAGGACTTCCTGAGTGTTCCAAGGTAGGTCTCGTATGGACGCCTGGTATCGGGGACTATATAGGGGAAGATGTAATCAATTGGCCATAACTCCTCTCCCTTGGCTCGTCGCATCACTCTATTCTACGTCGGTAGAGATTGACTTCCGACACAGTATCAAAACAATAAACTAGCCGAACAACCAAATACTCAAACGATTAGTTAACAATATTGTATTATTTAAATATCATTGTGCCCATCATTGTCACCCAGGAATACTGGGGGTGGGGTGGGTTAAAGGAAAGGTGAGGAAAAGGTGAGAACCGTCGTCAATTTCTACCAACAATGGCACTTGGTATTTACAGCACGTGTCACATACGTAACTAGGTAGACAGGTTCTTACTTAGGCAATAATAAACACACATCTCCTGCATTTATGAAATTTGCAAACCACATTATACTCACCATCTTTTCTTCACTCGCCAAAATCACCACAACCCAAGTTAAAAAAAGCCTACCATACCTTCCCATCAGCCAATCTTGATCAACAGTAAGTAAATTTTAGACTGCTGATGATTTTGATGATTCAAAATTGTTTCTTCTTGTGCTACATTGGGCACTCTTAATCTATCTTTCCGGTCCTGACCGTTTGCAGATATGCCTATCTTCCACGTCTCCGCCTCCAACCCGGGCCTGTACGCAGACTTGGATCAAATGCAATTTGACCATGCCATTCGAAATGGCAAGATGGTGATGGTCGGAGGGATTGACTGGGAGGGCGGACAACCCTGGGTCGAGTCAACATTGAAAAATGCAGGCTTCCAGTACGCCACCGTGTACTGGCCAGTATCCGGAGATCCCATGATAGCAGTGGCTTTCAACCGACATGGAGCAGCTGTGACAGCCATCGCCGCTTTTCATGAAAGCATCCACGAAAGCGACGGAGATAAATTTCTACTCACTGCTCGGTTCCATCCGAATGTCTGTACCTTCTTTCCCAACCACCACTACCACTTGCTCACGCTGACCTTTTGCAGACACCACCCAAGTATACCAAGAAACTGGCGAAAGCCAGCGAGTCTCTGGCACTTTCGGTAAGCTATCTTCTACTTATTCCTGCCATATTAGTGACTCTTGATCTAATCATAATATTCCAGGCCCCTCCCACGCCAAAGAGCGTTTGCGAAGCACCAAGAGCTAAGCAGAAAACGCAATCAATTTTGACAACCTCCGGCGTCCTAGATACAGATCTAGGGGAGACCTATAATTCTCTCCCAGCTCCGGTTAGCGCTATCCATCAAATTTCAGCTAAGATTGCAACTAACGAAAATGGTAGGAGCCCACGTCGTGGGACTGCTTGGCACAATGCGATGCAGCTACAACGGAGGCCCAGGCGGGAGGTCAAGATGGCTATTCTGATTGGTCCCATCCGCGAGCATCGAGAAAGCACTCTTCATCGCGTCGATGTATTCTCAACTAATACTAGGATAATGAGGAGGTAAACAGGCCCCGGAGGTCGGCTCGGCTCCGTCTGCCAGGCAATGATAACTGTTATCTACATCGCAATTTGTTTGTGGAAGAAGGGTTCGGTTCGGCACGCTCGGTTCGGCGAGTTGATTTTTTGCGTCTGCCAACGAGACACCGTTGTAGACATGCCGTCTCTGAGCAACATGTCTCTCCTAGAAGGGGGAAAACAGAAATAAAACCACATTTGAGAACGGGGAATTTCTTAGAAGACCCATGATGTATTGCTTATTGTTGCTAGGTACTATTTACTGCTAAATACAGTATCGTGATTCCTCGCCCATTAGTCCAGATGGTTGATGCCCTGCCTGGCCTCCTTTTCTGCGATATACGCTCTCCACCTGGGATTGATCCAGTACACAGGGATGCCCAAGAGGAAAATAGCTCCAAAAATTCCAGCAAGTACACCAAAAGCCCACTCATAGCCGTGCTTCTCAACCATCGGGGTCAGCCCGTACGTGACGCCAAACGAGATGACATTCTTCGTGCCTACAACGACCACCAGCGCGGGGCCAGGGTGCTTCGGTGCGGCCTCGGAACCAAAGGTTGTCGAGATGATGAGCACCGCGGTGAAGGAGTACTGGAAGAAGGTCCAACCCAGATACGGCGCCCACCAGGTTGAGCCACCACCCGCCGTGAAGCCGTAGAGAAGGAGCATGGCGATTCCGATGACGGCGGGAGGGATCAGCGTGATGAGGTGGTCCTCGGGCTTGTGGACGCCTTTGTTGCGCTGCGCAAACCAAAGCACGAATCGGTTCCCGAGAAGGCTGCAGTAGAGCATGCCTAGAAACGCGCCGATGATGCCTCCGATGTTGATGAGCCCGATATCCTTGGCCTGCCAATGGTAGTTTTGCATGAGGACGGCATTGTACGTCAACGACATGCCGACGCCACATCCAAGCGTGATTGAAGAAGTGAGAACTGCGTACAAGATACCTGGAGAGGTCAGGCTCTGAGCCATGTGAAGCCAGCTCAGAAGAATGACTTGCAGGGGTCTCGGCTGTAATGGAGAAAGCAGGCTGAGCTTCTGAATATAAGACTTGCGAGCGATGGTCGTTGATGAGTTGTCTTCATTGACACTCATCTTTGGAAGGTCTCTCCCTTCGTTCTGGACTCGCTCCAGGTAGTCCTGGGCCTCAGAGTCCGGGATGATGCGCGTGACGCCAAACTCGTCGGTGAAGACAAGCTGGCCATCGAGGCTGGCCGCTGGACGCGAAAATTGCGTCTCAAAGGCGAAGAAATAGGCAATCAAGAGGCCGACGGCTACAGTGATGACGAAAACCCAGTAGTACCAGCGCCAACCGAGACTGGCGTTGATGTACGATGAGGCAAGGTTTATCGTGGAGCTCAGAACGTTCTGGGTCATCCAGTAAAGACCAAAGATCATAGGACGCTCGTGGAGGAATGTAATCTCCGTTAGCATAAGCGGAAGAAGCGATTCCGACGCATCGGTTGAAATGCCTTGGATGACACGGGCGGCGAGGTGGCCCTCGTAACTGTTCTGGACAGCAGCGGCTATGATCGAGGCGAGAAGTATGACCATGGAAGCTATGAATACGGGTCGACGGCCGAAGGTGAGGGACAATGGGAGGATAATGTAGTTTCCTGCAAACAAGTTAGCTTTGAAGACTCGCAACTCTGATTCGGTACGCACCTAAACCAATGCATAGCGTTGGCAAGCTGATCAACAGAACAACCTGA
This sequence comes from Clonostachys byssicola, assembly GCA_902006505.2. Lineage (NCBI taxonomy): Eukaryota > Fungi > Ascomycota > Sordariomycetes > Hypocreales > Bionectriaceae > Clonostachys > Clonostachys byssicola. The sequence continues at coordinate 2,213,191 of CABFNO020001560.1, forward strand.
TCAGAACTGTACCCCTGGGGTAGATACATCTCGAACATGACATTGAGGATTGCGCCAAGTCCGCTCGCGAGTGACAGTCCCATGATCGAAAACCAGACACAACAAACGACGACGCCATATTTCTCCCAAGGTCGGAAATTGAGAGGGTCGTTCGGGTCGGACGAAGGTACGGGGATCTTGCGGACAGCTCCGCCCTTATCTACCAAGAGGGCATTGCCTTCTACATGGTCGTGTTTGCCTGATCTGTGTTGTTGCTGCTGCTGGGCCTCGAGATGTTCGACGCGGGTGATATGTTCGCCACTATCCTTTTGTCTGGAAAGAGATGTCGCTACGTGCTGATCCATCTTGGCCTAATATGCGTTACCAATCAGACTAGAGGACTTCTTGTGTGGTGGCCGATCATAGTGTTGGACTTCGCTAACCCAGGGTTGAGTGAGACTATATAGAGATGCAGTCCCTCACCATCGGTATCTGCATGAGATAGAGTTTCCCCCTCGGGATCCATACTGCTATCGTGGATTAGAACTGTATCTGGGGTTGGGTGGCTGCTCGGCGATGCTGATCTTCGGTTCGGGTCGGGATGTCACTCCACTTCCCCGCAAACTGTTGACCATGATTGAGCACAAAGCATCCATACCTATAAAGTCACGGGGAAAAATGAAGAGACCTCTTATTGAACGTAACATCACGAACGCAACCTCAAAAAGTTTGTAGTCATTGCTGGTGAAATACTCGTTGTAGCACCAAGTGATCACTGACGATGTGTCGTTTGACATGAAAAAGGATGGATTTCCTCGTCAATATATTCGTCAATATATTCGTCCACACGGGCATGGCGATGAATATCGATGAGAGTTCCCTTTATTTATTATTTAAACTCTGTAATACTTGGCTTCTATGCTATTATTCTGGTAATCCCTATTCATCTCTTATGTGAACTCAGAATAGATAAAGATTTATCAGTTATATAAAGGAATACGTACCAGCTGAGCCAGAATATCAAGTTTCTTGATGAGGATTGTCGGGACAGCACGTATATTGAAGACTCTTGCGATAACTTTATGTGTGAACTCGTGCGTGGGCACTGTCGCACTGGCAAATAAGTCACTACTTTTCCTCGCGACCAACGATGTTATCGATAGATAGAATTGTATAATGACATACTGGTAAACACCATCTAGAGTCATGATGTAAGACCAATATGAAAGATGCTGGGTCACCAAACTAGACAACGGACTGCCTCTCTGCGGCTATGGAGGATTGCCCTACACATTGCGTCCTCCTACAAGTTGGCTATCTCGGAATATAGGTCTATGGAGCATGCTATAACATTAGAAGAGGGTGCCCCTGCTTTCATAGTGTAAAAAAGTTGCTTTCTTGCGACATCATCACGATTAATTCCTTACCTAGTTTGGGGAATGAAGGCAAAAAAAACGCTTTCGATGTACCTGGGACTCGAACCCAGAACCTTAAGCTCACTTAATAGGAGGCTTACGCGCTACCTTTTCATCGTGTTAGTGCCACGACTAGTTGGGTTTCATTCTCTGAGGAACAAGCTTACCATTGCGCCAGCACACCATATTGGTGTTATCCGGGGAATTTTTAATTTTGCTATATAAGCCTTCCCCAATCACGAATCTGACAGGAGCCATCCGAGGCCGAATCACCCCAACCCCAGAACATTGACAATAAAGTTGTTGCCATTTGCATTGATTCACTCTGAGCTTGACACAAACTAATTGGCATTTTCCCTTGGGCAATATTATCAGAGATGTTTGTTAGCACGGACATCGACATTACCAGCGTAGATCCTGGCAGAGTGTTTAAAAACAAGAAGTATTTTTTTAATCTAGATGACTAACTAATGTAATCGCCTTACTTCAAGGCCAACTCTGTATGGAATTCATCGACCTGGCTGTATCACCGCGACTATAGGCGCGTCCAGCATAGTGATGGACTCAAGTGGGTGAAACAAAACATTGCACATCGAGATAGTTCAGCATTGAATTTCAACACAATATTATAATAAATAACATAGTACTGAATACAATATCAATCTAAATATTATAGAATAATTTCTTACTCTCTAACTATTCTCTTATTTTGTAATTTAGTCAAAACACGAGGTCCCTGCCTCACGGGGAAAGAGTGTGGTGTGCCACGTTTTATTCCACCCACTTGACTGTGCCTTACGGGAAGAATCTGTATCGGCATCCATAAGCAAAAAAAGGCGAGCACGCAGCGTTAAAAATTGGTTGGCAACTTTTCTTTCCCTCTCCGCTTCTTCAGTTTCTCTCTCATCTCCTCGAGTCTTAATCCCTTATCCTAAGGGCGGTTAGTGTCGCCTGTTGCGGTGTGATCCGATTGAGCCGGATCGTCATCGGATTCAAAGTTGGGTTTGGTATTCGTCATAGCCTTCCTGGCATATGGCTCCGTCACGTCACCATCCCAGTCCGAGGGATGAGAAGTATTGATGCTCGGGATGGATGAACGAGAAAGGGGGAAAATGGCTTGAGATTACAACCGCCTACAGACCACTTGGTTGCCGTAATAAACTTTTCTGGGAAATCATGGTATCCCCGTCCAGCCCTCTTTGTATAAAATAATTTGGGAAGGGGTACGACCCCATTGCCATCATTGTCAAGGTCGTCATCTACGATAACCACGATGCCATCATTTGGGGCTGTAATGGCGATGTTGTCGGGTCGATATTCGACGTTGTCATTGTTGGCCATGTCAAGAGGCGGATTGCCATGATGGTTGGCAGGCTCAGGGCCAGGAAGGTTGACAGACTGAAGGTTCTGATTGTTGGTGGGTTGAAGGCCAGGAGGGTTGACAGCCTCAGGGCCAAGATTGTCGAGGGGTTGAGGGCCAGGATTGATGACAGGTTCAGGGCCGGGATGATTGACAGTCTGGAGGCCAGTGGGCTGGTGTCCCGGGGCAGTCGATGGCCGCAGCTGGAATGTAGCAGACCACCAAGATACCTTAATCACTGGGACCGACAGTTCCGTGATATGTTCACAACAACAGAGTCCAAGTACTCTGTTATGCCAACTGACCCTGCTAGCTTCCTGCAATGGTTGGTTGGAACTAATCCAATCTTGGCTCGGCTACTTGATTTGGCGGAACAGATTGTTATGAAAAAGTCGGAAAAGATCTTGGTTTATGCTGATACTCCATGGCTTCAATCGTAAGTTTCGTTCATCTTGATCCACTGGAGCAGGTGTGGTGTGCTATGATACGTCGCGCAGTTATGAAGCTTCGCTTTGTTTCGACTGACAGTACTCTCACATCTTCCTCACTGAGCTCACGTACCGCCTGTCGAAGTGGATTTTGGTCAACCATGGGCGCCATGACCTTGTCGAATAGATACTTAGAGAATACAATACAATTGATGCAATCCATTTATGTGTGACAAATTGTTAGCAATTCCCGCCACGGCCATTTTTTTCGAATCACCAAGCCATAGTGCACTAGGATACGAACCAGAAACCATAAACCACCATTATAGATTCGTTCAAGGTTTATGGGCTTCTTACCAGCTAGATAAGTAATAGAGATTGTGGCAAAATTCGCTTAACCTTTGGATATCGCCGCGCACGACCAAATTTGTCTAGCATTCCAGCAGTTTGGACCAGTTGCTTCTTATCTGTGTCCTACAGCTTAGTTTGCTCAAGGCCTCAAAAGACGATGTTATTCTGGCTGTAGACTTGATAAATTTCTTGACAAGTATGTACTAAGTAAAAACGATGGTCTTCACAATAGAGCGTATCCTGCTACTACCTGAAACCAATGCCCGGCCTGCGAAACGTCAGGCGACGCTCGATTCACTGTTTCGCAACATCACCCGCCCGCCCACGCCTTCGTGTCACAACCAATCCCCGGTGCTGTCAACGCTGTCGCACCCACGAACGAACCATTACCTGCGAGCAAGACGTTGAGCGAGCTACGAAAGATGTCGAAGCAGGATGCACGAGCAACGTGGGACATATTCGGAGAGCTTTTATTTCATTCTTTTATCCTCATCCACATCCTCAGGGACAAACATCCGTCAATCTTGGTGGGGATGCTATAGAGCCTCACAACACCAGGTGAAAATAGAGCATGAGAACGATAGTCGACGAGGACCTACTCGAGCGCGTCACGACGTACGAAAAATCTGTACCCTACGTCCTCAGTTGGACATGCGATCCACTATACCAACTGGGAAATCACGCACACGGCATGGCGCTGAGACCGTTCGATTCATACCACAAACACGCATGGAAACTGTTCGGATGGAGGCTGAAGAAGGGCGCTGAATACGTCGGAAGCTATATCAGACACCTGGAGTTATCCAGCGACTCGTGTCATTTTTAACAATAATAGTGACAATAATAAACGAATAAGAGAGCTTGTCGCAATAATAAGCACCGTAATAGCGTTTGAATCGGGACTTTCGTCCTTGAGAACTCCTCTTGTGGGTTTCAAAGTCTGAATAAAGTGGAAGAGCGTCCACTTCTTTGACCTTGGCCCGGATGATGTCGCATGCCTGTTCCACTTCAATGACACCGGGCATGACTACCAAGATATTGCCTGGTGCAAACTTGGTTGTTGCGATATGGGCAACGAGTCGACAGGCCTCGTGCACAAAGTCGCTGACGTTGGGCTGCATATCAGACTGGCTAGTCTGTGATGTAAGTCGTGGGGTTTCCCCCAAGGAACGAATCTGGACTTGGTGTGTTATACCTGGCAGGTAAATCTGTCGTACTCGAGCGTTCTCCTTGAAATAGTCGACAAATTTGACGATACTAATGGTGGCTGATGACGACCTTGAGCCTGGTAATCGATTTGCTTCGAAGTTGGATGGCTCGTCGCGCCAACACTATCAATAGGTAGATGTTGGTGTTGCATTCGTGGGCCTCGTCGATGATTATCGTGTGATAATCGTTGAATTTGGGATCGTTGAAGGCCTGGGTGGCCGACGATCCAAGGACACACTTGAAGAGGTAAGAGCCTGATGTTAGGAATAAGAAAGGCTACTAAAATTATACTTTTGCCTTTCACATGAAGTGCATCGCCATGGGTTTCACCGATGGCCTTGGTTAGAGCTTGAGGCGTGGTGAAAGATATGGTTCGGGGTTCATCCTGCGCTATCGATACCGGTGTTGGATTGGTATCTATTGATACTGCTGTTGAAGCAGGAGACCCCTGGTGATAGTAGTTTATTGGTTCAATCCTTGTGAGCATTGGGCGATGGCCGCGGCTCACTTATTACATGGGAAATACGAAGAAAGGAACTATCCACCTCGAAGTAGTACAAATATAATATTTTTAACTCCCTAAGATAAATGCCTTTGGCCTATTCAACCAATTTAACCACCCCAACGCCCTTGAGTCCGGTATCAATAATTCAATATTCACCACCTATGGCGTATAGAAATATTCAAAGCCGAGGTAGCGATTAAGTTTCCACTGGTGGATCGCAAATGTTCGAATAAATCTTCTGTCTTGTTTATTGTACAACTTTACCAACTGAGCAATGGCAGTATATTAGAATTAACAGTCGTCGAGTTTCAGTTTGATGGGAGGACCAGGGGTACGCTCCCTCTGACAAGACCTTGAAATCAGATTAGAATCGAAACAATATCAAGATCAAACAGGCTCCAACTTACACAATCTTCAGGGACGCGTCATCGTAATGCAAATTTCCCTCCTTCTTCGTGATGAACTTGCACTTGTACTTTCTGGGGCAATCCTGGCCCTTGGGGCAATGATGGCTGAGCATACAATCGAAATCTGCGCACTTTACCCCGTTGTTGCAATGAGAGCCGCGGACCTTCTCCCTATGGACCAGGAGTTCCTCCTCGGTGAGCTCCACATCGTGCACCTTTTCGCAGTCCTCTGCCCAGCGACATTGGCCATTCAGGTACCACGAGTTGCAGAAGATCTTTTGTTTTGTGCCGGCGGATTTCAGTGCAGTGAGCTTCTCCATGTATGAATCCTTGGCCTCCTGACTGGGTTCGTCCAGCTCGGGGTCTACTCGAGCTCCATTCTTGTTGAAATAGATGTATTTAGCGGACCTGACTGGCTGGAGGATGGCAGGTGGGAAGCCATCGTTGCTTGCTGATGATGCGTGACTGGGTGAGAGTCTGATGGGCAGTGTCTGCTTCACAGGCACGGCCTCATCTAGAATCGGAGACCCGACCATCGTCGAGGGGCTTGGGGGGCAAGTCAGACTTTCTGTGGGTAGGATCTCGCGGTCAATTGTAAAGAAAGGGCTTCCTGTTGGGAGACGCTCCTTTCTAAAGACATCACCGAAACTCAACATTTTGAAGCCGATCGGCTTCAATAAGTAGCTGGCGGGGGTTGTTTCGACTAAGAAGATGCGCTTCTCTGGCTCCTCGAGGTTGTTGAAATGTTCCTTGAGAGCATGGCTGTAGCCTCCGTCATGACAGCCGACAAAGTAGATTCTCTCACACCGAGGGTCGGTGCAATAGTACTCCAGCATTCCTAGAAAGACCATAGGTTAGCAGTGTAAATCGACAGCGAATGACCAAGGCATCTTACTCTTCATCTTGCAATCTGCGTTCTCTTTACCATAACCAACATTGATAAACTCAAACTCAGCACGGCTGTTGGTGAAGTGCTCGAAGAATCTGGAGACCTTCTCCTTGTAGTCAACAATTCCGGATTGGTGGATAGCGTTCGCCAGATTGTCAAGATCGGCATAAACGCGAGCGAAGACGGGTAGGTCCTTCACACCTGTCGACTTGAGATGGTCTTTGATGTTCTCATGTAGCCTCCGGCAAGCTTCAGGAGCTCCTTGGGCAGGCGTCTGTAGAAACGCCTCATGGAAGATTGCACCATCGCCGTCAATGAGAACCGCGACGTAAGAGTTTTTTTCCTATGGGCTCTGGTTAGTACCTGAAACTGGGAGGGGAATTCTCGGCTGCGGACTTACTACGCTCTTTTGGTACTCGGCAATCTGCTTGCTCAGTTTCTCCATTTCTCCCTGATAGCGCATGCGCAATTTTCGTTGCTCGTTCAAATTTAGCTTGAGACGGGCAGCCTTTACTTCACTTTCATCAGCCCTTTTTGCCAGATCCTAGACATGGCGGGAAGAGTTAGTAATGCTAAAGTTGAGTTATACATGGCAGCGTTTGAGTGGAGTGAATTGTACCTTCAAGAACTTGTTCCTGTCGTCCTCTTGTTTCAAGATTTTCTGAAGAGAAGGACCCTCCTTCCTCTTCTCGAAATTCGCATTGTGTCGTGTCTGAGGAGCCATTGCGAAGGATTGAGTTAAAATACGAGCAGTACAGAGATGTGCTTGGGAATTGGTGCGTGCAGATTTAACGAGTCAGAGCCAGAACGACAGATATCGGGATAGAAAAGCTTCTGGAGCAAGACTGAGGTTGGGAGGCTCCTTTTATGCTATAATTCTGTCTATTTCGCTTTGCGCGCGGAGAGCATCGATACGTGAGAGCACTAAGTGCCGAGTATCTCAAGGGATGAGGGAACAAAGAAAGTTCTTTGTTCCGCTCCACGAACTAGGGCATGCAAGGACAGTCACCCGAAGTATTTTGCCCAAAGAATAACTGCGACAGTGCTATGTAGTAGGCGCGCACACAGCCATTGTCTCTAAATTCGACCTTGCACCAATCAATTAATTGCAAATAATGAGCAGTTGTTCTGCCTCCCACCACAAAGCTTGAGAAGACTAACATTAGTGCCTGTACACAGCCGTTAGTGGCATGAGAAAGCGCTGGCTTGGGCGGCCTGGCCCCGTGGCGTTCTTTTACAAGGCAAACTCTGAATTCGGTCGCCGTAAACTTGGAGCTTAACTCTTTATGTTGTTGATCTCTGAGTGGGCATCACTATGCAGTGTTCCTGTTGTGCTAGGTCTGTCGCCCCTCACTTTCACAATGGCATCTCACGCACGTCAGACCCTAATGAATTGCTAGAACTATGCACGTGAGTTATTTGTTACCCTAACAGAGGTTACACTCTATCATGCCATCTGATCTATAGAGGGTATGAGTATACGATCGAACCTTTTCAGGACTGTACATTGTATCCAATAGTTCGGTAAGAATAAACTAATCAAGCCTTCATGCTTAACACAAGCTTATCATTGGCGCGACGAGAATGAGCCAAACAAGGGTGCCAGTTCTCAGCATGTAACAGAACATTCCGTCATTGTTTGATGTTGACTAGGCCACTGACGCACCAATCAGACATATCGGCACCGGCTACTACGTGTTTCAGGTTCAACCACGCTGAAGAACAAGGGTGTTCGTCTGTCAGCTCAAACTACGGTTGTGGATCTTCCGTTCCCAGATGAGATGGAATATACGACTGGCGCGAAAAACTGAAACGAAACGCCGAAAGCGCTTGCCAATACCCTTTCGGACGAGAAATTTTCGTATTCACTAAAATGGAGGGCTGATTGATTAGGAGATTTCATGACTCCTAGACCCAGAAAGCGTCACCACTTGTAATGGCCCCATGGTTCGCGTCGACAATATCCCTGTTGCTGAGCCAGGGAAGGACCCGTTGTATCCGGAGAGCACGTTCCGGCAAGAGTTGAGATGATGCCTCGTGAATAAAATAAGAAGCCTCCCGCAGCCTGGATTGAAGCTTTTTGGAATTCCCAAGACCATCGTTCTCTATCAGATTCCTTGTTTTGTCCTTCGTTCTCATATTCATTCAAGGCTGGTCCTTCGTTTTATTATCAACAAACTTACCAACTGCACTACTGTATATTGCTCAATAACATTCACACCAACATCATGCGTGCCTTCGCTCTCTCTGCCGCTCTCCTTAGCGGGTTCCTAACCTGCACTTCCGCACTCTCTGACCTGGATGGATCGGTCTGGAAGAACATTGAATCCAAGGTGGACTCTAGGTCCATCAAGCGACTCTCGAACCGTCCCGTCAAGCGCCAGTCTGGATGGAGCCCGCCATCCGAACTCTCGACAGCTCTCACTGAGGTCTGGAGCCACTATGAATCCACCTACACTGGTGGTCCATTCGCCGAGACCAACTGGGGATGGCACCAGATCATGAAAAACAAGGGGTCAGTATCTAAGACTCTGAATGATTATGCGGGCGGCTAACTTTCCTCAGTTCTCTCAGCATTTGCGTGCGCTGGGACTCGACTGCAAGCGTCACCGAGGCGCAGCGAACGCAGACTGCAACCAAGTATGCCGAGCAATACGAGAAATGGTTCACTTGGCTGTATGGATTCGACGGATTCCCTTACTCTGCCATCGACGTCAAGATTGTCGGGTGGGCCGTCAAGGACAAGAGCCTCCTTCAGGGATCCACGGATGGCATCACTGTGTACACTGAATTGGACGCCGACGGAGTCCCGATGTGCACTGAAGGCCAGTTTGACCACTCGCTTTGGCTCACAGACGGACTTGAGGGAGGCTTCGGCTACACCTGGGGTCAGCAGGTCGGCCGCGAATACTTCATGAACAACATTGAGTCCGAAAACATCCACATTCTGCTGCATGAGATGGTAAGATGCTCTTGACTGGAGAATGCATTGACCCGATTTGCTAACGGACTCGATATAGGGTCACACATTTGGTCTTGATGACTGTAAGTTTCTCTCTCTATCTTCGCTATTGACCTATGGCTAACTTGAGATTTTAGTTTATGGTATGGAACAACGAAACTAGACATTTTTCTGCGTTTACACCTAGCTTACTGACTACTTTTAGACTGGACCCCAACTGGCGTTACCAACTTCATCATGCTCGCTGGATCTGCTATGGAGGTGACCGACTTTGACGGCTGGATGTTCCGCAACTGGTGGTACGAACTCGCCCAGAAGAACAACTGGTCCAGCGGAAACACCGACTCGACCGGCTCTCCCTCTTCAGCCAGCTCCGCGGTTGCAACCACTCCTGTAGCTACCGCTCCCGCCGCGACCGCGCCCGCCACGACTGCTGCTCCTTATCCCACCACCACCCCCGGTGGCTCGCCCGCTTCTACCGTCAGGACCAGGACCCGAACCAGAACCAGGAGCTCGAGCGGAGCTGTCGAGACGCCCACCCAGGCTACACCTGTTGTCCCGGCACCTTCCCAGGGAGGCTTCCAGGGCGGCATGGCAGCGAAGAAATGGGGACAATGCGGCGGAATTGGTCACTCGGGCTCGACCGAATGTGCTGAGGGGTTGGAGTGCGTTCAGCAAAACGAGTACTACTTCCAGTGTCTGTAAGAGAGATATACTGCCTTTCGCTTTCGTGGACACATTGTGTTATTAGTAGAGCTTAGTGAAAAGATCAATTGGTGGTATAATAGGCTACCATTTGCCGAATTCTGTATTGATACCGCAGGTCAAAGTGAGGACCGTTCAGTAGTAATACAACCCATCATCAGTGCCATCTAATTTTCCCTCGGCTTGCAACTTCAGTAAAGCCTCCTTGCTCCTCGCCACCATCGCCTTTCCATAGTCCGGGCCCAGCGGCGGCGCCGGCTTGTCCATGTCCTGTCTCACCCAGGGTAATTTGGGCGAGGTGATGGACCTGGCGATTTCGGTGCGTATCAAGAAGATGGTGGCGTCATCAAATGCCCCTCCGAGAAGGACAGCACGCACACCCCCTGCCACATTGCCTGTGCCGATTCTGCTGCTTGGCGACTCGGGAGTCTCTCCTCGAAGAATGAATGGAACCTCCGTGATGACTGCTCCGGGGTTCATGATGAATTGGACCACTTTGGTTTGTCTTGGTTAACATGGTATTCTGGCACATCCGTTTGTCCGACGCGGTGGTTGAGAGCCCATACCTTCAAACTCGGGTTTCAACCCTTCAATAACTCCTTGGCCAATCTGCTCTGTTTTCCCGCAGAGGATGATGGGGATGGGGGTTGAGGCGGCCATGGCTGTGTGACTTTGATAGCATGAATTCGCGGTTGAAAGGAAGAGAAGATGAGAAGGCGCGCGAGGAGTCTGGCTTTGGAGTTAAAATTTAGCTCATTGGCTGGTGAATGTGGAGAGAATGCATCGAATGTCATGTCAGCAGCTAGCACATTCCATGTGACGACCCTCATCCCAGTTCCCTCATCAACTGAAACAATGCAGGGTCTAGCTTATGAGCCTGTCAGCAAGACATGAATCGCAGACAGCTTGCCGGCTGCACACGGAAAATAGCTGTAAATGATGAGAAATTGAATTAGACGATTGCTTGGCCGAGCCATTACCCCTCAAGTACCGATCCACCTGATGGCGGGGTTGTACAGTCTATCCACTGCAGCTAAAGATGTGAATGCTAAGCTTTGGAGCAATGCTAGTCATACTCCGATTAACGGTTCAGTTTAGAAGAAAGGCAGAAACCTCATTCTCGAAATGCTATTGGATCAATCGGATTTTCGGAAACCGAGCTGGGTCTTAACGAAATATCATTTATTGAAAGCAAGCATTCCCTTCTTTTAGTTTTGCTCCATATATATGAGCTCACCCAGAGACCACGAACATTTTTATACGGAATAAATATGGCGGGAAAAAGGCTTTCAAAACTTTACCTTCACCGTGTTGACCGCACTCCTTGCTTGTGGTGTTGTTCTTTGACCCCGACTAGTGGGTGACATGAGAAATGAGACACTCGAACATTAAGCTGCTTATTCTCGAGTCTGTGGCCGGTATTATCAAATTATCAAGTACTAACAATACAAAAATCAGAGACAATACAGTATCTATTATCACTATATACTACTGTATTTCTGGATTCAAATTCAAAGAGAGTCTCTTTGCAACTACTCTTCTGTTCGGTGTCTTAATTCTCATGTCACCTACTTGACCGATTACCTAATTCGCCCCAGGATTCCAAGATCTGGCTTAGTTGATTAATGAATACGAGAAGAAAGAGTTGATCGCGAAATTCATGTTAAAGGGGTAAATAATTCGAAAGCTGAAGTCTGTTTCATAGTGACGCTTGAGTTCCCAGAGCTATTGGATTGAGTTGCAAAGCCAGAAACGAACACTCGAGTTCTGGTCAACGTAGCAGATGCCAAAGCTTACACTTGTGAGATGCGAGTAGGCCCAGTCGCTGACAAATTTTGATTACTGTTATCCTGAACTTGATCAGCTCCGGTTCATCTCGGATGTTGGGGCATAGTCGATCCGATGGAATCACTGAGGAGTATTTATCTCCGTCTTGTTCCCAGGAAGAGTAAGTTTTGTGTTGAACAAGATCGTGGAATGATAACTCGAGGAAACTTCATGTAGAAGTATTGCGTAAGCGGCGTCGTAAGATGGACCGGTTGGTGATGTTGAGTATATTCCACGGACTTGAAAGAGTATGTGTTGGTAGGAAGAATGGAGATGCGTCACTAAAAGGGCGGATGACGACTGCTGATGCAGCCCACTCATGATGCCACCCTGCCCTGGCCTTATATCGTCTTCCCCGCCCAGCTTACTTCCAACTGTGTTACTTTCTCCCGTTTAGAACCTCTTTATGACAGGCCGCATGTACCAATTGCGAGATGGCAACTAAATACTATATCCGCCAGGGTGGATACTCAGACCTGAGAGCCACAGGTTCTATTTACGAACAGACAATTGGCAGATCGTCTCTTTTTGATATTCTTTTCCCCGGCCACCAAGTTGAGCCTGAACCCTTCACAAAGTGGGTAACTCGATTGTTTTGGAAGCGGTATTGGTCGCTTGGATATTCACTCAAAGTCCTGGTTGCCAACGGCGAAAATGATGGTTCAGGTCAAAGGCAGGCACAGGGAAGCGAGAAGTTGGTAGGCTTCACTTGGTGGGTTCGGCCGGTTGAATCAATGTCGTTTTATGAGCGCTGGATCTCCCCAAGTAAGTGAATAAGAATCTCTGCAGATGTTTGCATTTGTCAAACCCAATCGAATGGGCCTAAGATGACCTTCGCGACGATTGACAAGGTGATGCTAATGTGACTGAGCAAAAGATGCATGGGCTTGCTATACAATGAGCACACTCATCAAGTACTTGAACCTGTTTTACCCAGTCGCGGGTCTCGATTTCGGTCCCTTGGCCGCGACCAACCGCATTTTCGATCCAATAACAGATGGGCTTCGCAATACTCCCCGAAGGCGCAGCGCTTGGTTCCTCTCTGCTATATGCGTCGATCCCAAGTATCAGGGCAAAGGGCTTGGGAAAATGCTTCTGCTGGATGGCCTCAGTGAGGCTGATCGCGCAGGCGTAGCGACCTGGATCATCGGGCTTGCGGGAGTAGAAGACTTTTATACTCGCCATGGTTTCGTCGAAGCTGGAAGGGTGAATGTCGAGGATTTTGAGGCTTGGGATGGCGGAAGTGTTATGTTTCGGGAATAGATCTCAAGGTGAACAGAGGCAAAGGGACGTGGACTCTTCAGCGAATTTAAACCAATATTGCTAAGCCTAGGCCAATTGGGTTGCAACAGTCGAGGGTAGAGTGGAAGTGTCCAACATCTTGAGACAGGTTAGAGCAGGATCTAAATCTCAGCACACAACATGATTGAATGGTTTTCATCGCCCAATAAATAATTAAGGGATAAGATCGCAGAGGTATGCCTCGATTTCCAGGTCAATTGGTGTCAATGTAAGAAGAACAAGGCTCTATGTGAGTCTCAGCGTGCGCGTGTCTCTTGCTAGGTACAATAAAGAGATAAATCACGATACGTCATATGAAGATCTAGTACATCTGACAGAGTTTTTAGTAAATTCTGATCTGATGTGATTGAGAGAAGATCACGGGTTTATCGGTTCAAGATCCAATTAAAACCCACGGACTTGCCAGTGGAGCCCGGATGTAAGCGGCCGCTCTGGTCATGCATCATGGCCGGACTTAAGCTCATCTGTCTTCAACTGGGATTTGGGAAGGCTGGAATATACTTTTACTAAGGCAAGGAGAACAGAGAGAAAAGTATAAAGACTATTCATGGTGCAGAGATGAGATGATCTTGTCTCTCGCCTCATCCTGTTCAACGCATGTACTGAACTATTTTATTACATCTTCTTCTCCGAATCTTTACTACAAATATTCAAACCAATTATCCCATTATGTCTAGAGTCTGGTTTGTTACAGCTGCCTCTCGAGGGCTTGGTCGCGAGATTGTCGAGGCTGCTTTGGCAGCCGGAGACAATGTCATTGCAACGGCGCGGGATCCTGCCTCGCTCGAACATTTCACGAAGAAATATGGATCCGACCGTGTTCACCCTTTTGCCCTGGACGTGACGGACAGTGACCAAGTTTTCAGTGTGGTCAAAGATGCCCACAAGGTCTTTGGGCGTATTGACATCGTTGTCAACAACGCTGGATTTGCGCAGACAGCATCGCTCGAGGACATGGATGTGGAATCCTTCAAACGCCAGGTTGACACCAACTTCTTCGGAACTGTGTGGGTCACTAAGGCAGTGGTTCCCATTATGAGAGAGCAAGGAAGCGGCCACATCATCCAGATATCCTCTGTTGGTGGCAGGTTGGGAACTCCCGGCATGTCAGGGTACCAGAGCGCTAAATGGGCCGTTGGGGGCTTGACCACCGTTTTGGCTGCCGAGGTGGCCCCCTTTGGAATAAAGTTGACAGTTCTGGAGCCCGGTGGTATGAAGACCGACTGGGCTGGTTCTTCCATGGAGCACGGCGTTATGAGCGAGCCCTACAAGCAGACCGTCGGCGCTTTTGAGGAGCTCCGAAAGACCTATGAGCCTCACTGGACACCCCCTGAAAAGGTGGCGAATGCCGTTGTTCTGCTGAGCAAGGTTGAAGACCCTCCTCTTCGTCTTCTCGTGTGTCCCGAGACCCCACAGATTGCGAAGGCTGCGGCAGCTAAACTGGCAGAATCTGATGCCAAGTGGGAGAACTTTTCTATAAACCTGACGCTCTGAATCAATTAGGACAATGCATGCTAATTTTGGTGGAAACTAGAAGCAATAAAGCGTGGTGGTTGTTCAAAGGGTTGTATGTTAGAATCAACAGTGGTAGTTAATGGTTAAAGTGATTATCGGGGCTGGGAAAACAGCGAGAAAGACCATTCTAAAGTTCCATATAACATGAAGACTACTTTAGGTCTTAAAGAGGATCACTATGAAATAGATACTGAAACATGAACCTCTGCAGAGAGTTGTATAAGTCAACCTATGTATAAACCATGCTGATGAAGTGAGGGCCAGTTAAGTTGAAGACAATTCATTCAAACAGCCAGATATTTAATTAATATTAATATTCGACTTAGCAATCAAACGAGACTTTCATAGACGCGGTGGAAACAGGAGGCGGGGTTTCGAACCAATGAGCGATTGCTTGCTATCTGCCCCGTATGTAACTTACCTACCTAATATGGAAATAGGAGACGATCGGTTTTAAGGAATGATAATCGCAAAGATTAGCTGGGGCCTAACGAAAGAGAGGTTAAGTACCTCTGCCGCTCCCATGGCTTGTCCGTGGCCTGTCATTGTTCGACACCACGGCCATCACCGACTATGAGGGCGCCGTTTGTCTCGCTGTTACTTCTCGTTGCGCCTACAATTGCCCAAGAGCTCACGCTCGCCCAGCGCGGGGATACCAACTGCACAGAGGTCCACATCTTCCTGGCGCGTGGAAACAACGAACCCTACCCCGGTCGCCAGTCAAAGCTTGTTGCCGCCATTTGTGAAGGACTGAAGAGTTGCGACTATGAAGACATCGCGTATTATAATCCCTTTGAAGCCCCGTACTGCGAGTCGGTAGCAGAAGGCGCTTCAAATGGCATCTCACAGATAACGGCCTACAATGCGCGATGCCCTGAATCTAAGTTGGTCGTCAGCGGATATTCACAGGGTGCTCATGTCGTTGGCGATGTCTTGGGTGGTGGGGGAGGGGTATATTTTCAAGGCTGTGTCCAAACCCCTAATGACGGCTTGGACTTTGAAAAGGCTCCCGGAAACATGAGTAAGTGAGCATAAGGGCGACCTAGAACCGACGTTGCTGATTGTTTCGCAGTCCGTGCTGCTCTCCTGTTTGGAAATACACTTCATACCGCAAACCAGCCCTTCAATTATGAAAGCGGTTCTGGTGGTAGTGGCCTATTCCCGCGTTCTGGAGATAGACTCGCTGGGCTCAACAAATTCGCCAGTGTGCTCCGTGACTATTGTGTTGCCTCGGACCCAATATGTGCCGATGGTGATGTTGTGGCCAATCATCTTAATTACTTCGACATTTATTCGACAAACGCGGCGAGCTGGGTTGTCGAAAAGCTGGGGTTGGAAGACGGGTCTACATCAAATGTCTTGAGCACCACCACCAGAAGTACCGCCAGAAGCAGCACCGATATCAGTAGAAGCAGCAGTAAGTCTGAGGCCAGTTCCGCATATGCTAGCGCCACATCCTTCTCTGAAGCTGCCTCGCAGACGGAAGATACGACCGCTTCAGAGACATATGCCAGTACTGCTTCCGAAACGCAAGGCACAACCGAGCAGACTACGCAGCCTACGTCATCTGATTCACAAGACAATGCCCCGGACGCTTCAGATGGTAGCAGCTTGGTTTCCTTAAGCAGTATCTCAATGGGATTAATTCTGGGCTTTGTCATATCCACCTTTGCATGGTGAAGAGGGGTTAGAGTTTTGGCTGTAAAGCATAAGGACATGCCTACGGTCAAATTGACCGAGTTTGTAATGGCGAATGCATTTTTTCTCGGGCGGGTATTTCGATGGATAGACGAAGGATATGGAAATTTGAACAGTTGATTGTAGCTTATTTGCGGCGCGAAAATACTGAGAAGATAACAAATAGGGCAAAAGTATCGTAAATAAGGACTTGAATAGGGATAGATTCTAGGAAGTCAAGTAAAAGTAAAAAGCATCCTGGAGGGCTACAGAAAGTATGAGAAGCAAGAAATAAAAAGCAAGAAATGAGTATATGTCCACATCATCTATATTGATTGGACCACGTACGAAGTTGAGAAAATTGGCTACTAGGTCTTCAATATAGTCTTTCCAGCTACAGAGTCAATCCATTGTTTCCTGGTTTAATAACAAATTAACCCGCCATGGGAAAAGGCAACCAGACACTGTCTTTCTCATAGAAGGAGTTGATTTAGTGGATGAGCATAGAAGAAATCTAATATCATAGGAGTGGCCTCGAACTTTGCAGGCCTTCCTTTGTTGTCGCTGTTATGCGATTTCGAAGGCCAGTGATGCCCAAGTTCTGAATCGAAGACGTGAGTAACCAAGCCCTCCTTGTCACCGAAACCATACTTGGTGATACTTGTGGTGGGCGTGTCGGCTGCCAATTGCGTGGTGTTACCTTTCACGTCGAGTGCATTGTTTCTCACCCATGTCTCTATCCACCAGGGAACACTGGGAAGACACTCTCCGGGCCTTCTAGCGTAATCACCACGATAATTTGCTGTCACATCGCTACCGCCATGGATCTCAATAATAGGAACATCTGTCCTTCCTGGGGAACAAGGGATTGGGAACGTATATGGTTCCACACAAGGCTTAGCATTGGTGTAGAGGAGAGGGGAGACTAGAGCGAATGCAGCGAAAATGTGTGATAGAGTCGGGTCACATGCAAGCACTCTTCCGACTAAGCCTGCTCCCTGAGATTTCCCAGCAGCAAATATTCGATTCTTGTCAATGCAATAAAGTTCTTGAACTGCATTGAGGATGGACTTGGTGAACTCGATATCGTTGGCAGTAAAGTTTCTCAGGCCGAGAGCCCAGTAGTGCTGCAACTGGGATTAGTCTTAAATTACTTGAATTGTGAAACAGTCGCCTATACCTTATAACAAGTGCTATCCCGGGCACAGTTCGACTTCGTCAAACCCTCCGGGTACACGACTAATTTGTCCGTGTTATGCTTAGGGTCAGTAAACTGATCTAATTTGAGCTGTCTTTGTACGTCTCGAGAACCAGCATGATAGGACACAATGAGAGGTGCGGGTTTGTTGATAGAGTATCTTTGGGGTATGGAGACAAGATAACGTCTGTTATTGATAGAAGCTTCATAAACTCCTCCTGGTTGTTGTCCATTGGGGAGAGCTCTACCACAGCCAGCGGAGGCGCTCTGCGTGGAGACAAGTGCCGCGAGCGCGGATAGAACTATGAATGCGAGGCGAGCCATTTTTGAAGAAGAAAAGGCGATGAATGCTCTCCGGGTTCATACAACGCGAGGTAGATTATAAGAAAATAGAGTATCAAATAGTCTCAACAGGAATGTAGAGATAGTTCAATGAGGAACATTATACTATCACTGGCCTTGGTTTGTCTCTTTCTCCCTGCGTTCGTAAAGCCAAGACACACAATGAGACAAAAGTCAAACAGTTACCGGTTACGACTCATAAAACCGTCGCTCATCATGTAGAGCTGGGGAGGCCTCATGAGCCTGAATGAATATCCCTGCAGAAGTTCTTTGTTCAAAATTGCATATACGCATGTTTCGTTTCTTTGAAAGCACGCCACACGTGATGTGTCTTGGTGGGAGCTGGTGTGGTGGCTGTTGATGTTCTGGCTGGATCACCCAATTTCAAATATTCATCTAACAACTTCAGTAACAAAAGCGAGCCCTCGTCGTCGTAGCAATTGAGTATATGTTGTATTCTTTGATGTGACTGATCCTTTTCCCCTGCACATGAATTTCTGTGAAGGTGGTGGATTCTGGTTGCAGTGCATCGGATTTAACGAACTGGGGATCGTCGAATATGCACAGAGAGCCCAGTGTCTCATATGTCCCAAAACTCACCTATTTCCGCCGAAGTCTGCGTGCTCAAGACTAGGAGGCTTGTTCTAGACCGTCCAGGCAGAGATTTGGCTGGCTGGATGTCTAAGGCGGTGGATAATTATACTATTGGTCGGTTGCCTTGACTGCTAGTACATTTCTGGGTCTCTACACCTAGAAGCTCTATTTTCCGGTACCCCTCTACAAATATCAGGTATAAGTCTTATTTTGGACTTCACTTTCTTTAAGGACTTGCTACGCGAGAATCGAATCATTTCAAGACAGTCGAAGTTTATCATATCCGGTGTGGTAGCTCCACGAACGTGCTTGAAGTATGGCTACAAGTTCATCAATTCTAGAGTCGAAAGGCTTCCAATTTAGAAATTGGCCGGGAGGAGAAGAAGCCGCGGAAGGTTTTGGGCTGTCACACGCAGTCATCATTCCAGCAAACGCGCGCAGAATTATTGTTGGTGGCCAGCTTGGTATCCGAGATGACGGCTCGGTCCCGGAAAATATCGAAGAAGAAGTCAAGCTGGCGTTCGACCATGTCTTGGCAGCACTCAAGTCGGCCGGTCTCGGAGACGATGCGTTTGAATATGTCTATTCGGTAAGAGCGACCTATCCCTTGACGATTCGATTTTGGCACTAGATGGACAGCAACTTATGATACGCAGGTCAAAACGTTTGAGCTCAAGTACAAGGGGAAGTCTATCGTTGAACCAGTGGTTTCGATCGCGAGATCATTGCTGAAGAATACTAAGCCTGCTTGGACTGGTGTTGAGGTTGCCGCATTGGTTCATCCTGATGTACATTTGGAGATCACCGTGGAAGCATATCTTCCAAATTAAATACAACTGTCATTTTAAGACTCGAATACCAACCAAAATACGCTATTGTATGAAGATTTGTTCTTTTTCATCTTCTTCCCTTTTTTTTTCTAAAAAGTAGCCGCGCAGGATTTCATAGTTCTTCTGTCTCTGTTCTAGCATGTTGTGATATTCATCAAGTCATCACAAACCGACCCGTCGTATTATGGTGAATCACAGATAGTGGTTCAACTATTCAGCTTGCGATGGTAAACATATCCATGAATCGGGAATAACACGTATGCTTCAATATGAGTGTATTGACTTATACTAACTTAAGCAACTACAATTCCCTCGCCCTGGGTATACACTGAATCGGTAGCAAGTATCGAGGCTCCCTCAGACATGTCCATAGAGTCATAGCTTCCGCCGGCAGGCAATGCAAGCTGCTCAATTGTACCCTTCTTTCCACCTTTTACGTCGCTGGCGAGCTGGTCGTAATGCTTATCTACTTCCTCAAAAATATTGTAGTCGGTAACCCAGGGTAGAAGCGGGATAATGAGAGAGCCTGGGTACTGCTCAATGAGCTCAGGGGTCCAGTCATTGTTATGATAAATGTTGCGGGTAGAAATAGAGGCCTGGTGAATGACATGCGACCTATTGAACCGTATTCGTTCGAAAACCTGAAGACCAAGCTCTACATCACCTTGGCATTTTTGCAGACACATGGCAACAGCGGTGGCGTCTTCGACCGCCTGGCAAGCACCCTGAGCAGAGGTTGGCAAATGACAGTGAACAGCGTCACCCATCACGGCGCATCTCTTGGACGGCGAGAGCCAGGTTGTGACGGGGTTTCTCCAAACCAGCTTGTAGTCGATCAAGCGGTCCTCTGGCGTAACCTTGGTGATGCTTCGCCAAACGTCGGGGAACCCTGCCTTATCAAGATAATGCAGCACGTCCGACTTCTTGGCCTTCTCAGACCAGGACTCCGCAATATCCGACTCATCCAAGTGTGTCAGAACCCAAGCACAGTCCCTTGAATGTATGTTAGAATTTTAAACCAAATAAACATTGCGTTTGGGGAACTCACTTTCCACCCTTCCAGGTGTAGATGAAACCATGCATGTCTCGGCCAACCCAGCAGCGCACAGTATCCTCGCCTTTGTTTACCATCTCGGCAACCAGGGGATCCTTGAGCATTTCGTCCGTGATATTGAAAAAGGCTCTGAAGATGGCATAGCCGCTGTTGACTTTCGATTCTTTCAGGCTTAGCAGCTGCTCGCGAGCCAAGGATTTCGGCCCATCGCAGGCTAGTACAACATCTCCGAGAATCTTCTCGCCTCCTTCGACGACCACTCCGCGCTCTTTCTCAGTGTCAAGGTACTGAACAACGCGTTTGCTGAATTCCATCTGGACACCGATCTCCCGCGCATAGTCGTAGACAATTTCGTGGAGTTCTCCACGGTGCCCAGCGTACACGTACTGAAAGTCGGTCCCCTGTGGCCACACATCACGCCGGAGAGGCTGGTTTTTGGAATTGAAGAACTCCAGAAACTTGGCCTTGTTGACACCTGCTGCTGCCAGTCTGCGACCGACGGCTCCATTGTCCCATGACTCGAAGACGCGACCGGCATTGCGGACAAAGTCAAGAAGATCGCCGTGCGAGCTTGCACCAGGATACGCTTCGACCAAGATAGGATGCAGGCCTCTTAGTTTGCATTCGATGGCTGCGGTGAGGCCGCAAAAGCCAGCACCGACAATGACTACCCGGAGCGGGGAGTTGGAAGCCATGGTAGATATCAGATGAGAAACCTAGGTGCAATAAGTTGATCTTTAACACAAATAGGTTTCGGGCGTTTGAATTTAGTTGCTGAAGTCTGAGTTGAGGAAGCACCTGATCTTCAATCGCCAGGTTCAATTGCCTCGGCGATTGAAGTTTCTTATCAATACTCAAACTACAGTGCTGAGGTTTAGCATAGACGTAGCTCTCAAGGTCTAACCCATATTGTAACAGCGCTCGGGGACCGCGGACAGCCGGCCGCTTTGGAACAAGGCAGCCAATGAGGTATTAATCCTTCAAGGGCTCGGAAATCTCATGACATAAACCGACGATATCATCAATGTGATAGGAATCGGTTCCGAACAATACCTTCAGCATCGTCGTCTCACGTTTACTCAGACCTCTTAGAGGTCATTGGTGTATTGGGCTATTTGCATGTTTCTATGAAGCATTTCCCTCATCTGATATCGCATCTATGCCGTTCCGAGAGATGAGAAAACCATAGGTAGCCTAAATGAAAAAGCCATGCCTATTTTGTGCCACCAAGTCTGTACGCTTGACTAGATTTGAGACTCGATGAACGACAATAGACAGGTAATCCATTTCAAGATCGTATTCTCTCGGTCTTGGCTCTTTGGTTCCGCGGGACGGCAATGAGATGTGATCTTATCGGAATGCGGGGAAGGCGACTAGCCTCGACTAACCCAAAGTTGGAGGCCTATGATAATGATTCGTCCCGCCTGGTTTATTACCCCTTCCCTTGTCTGATCTGTCATCGTTGCCATAACCGAGAATTGAATGAGCTTTGTGCTCATTATTACCTTCCTTGAAGCCATTCACCTACCAGACCTCAAGCCTTTTAACATTTTCCTTCGCCTTTCCCTCTTCAATTTCATCGTAAGCCGAATATCACAACTAGACAACCTCAACAGGCTGAGACATAATCTCCAAGACTGGCAAGATGGCGGACAGAGCGAGTATTTCCAAGGAGGCCGGTCTGGGGAAGGCGGTCAACTCTGATGATAGAGATGCTGAGGTGCTCGAGAACATGGGAATCACACCCTCTGAGATGAAGCGGAGTTTCAATGTTTGGTCGCTTCTCTTCATGTCATTCTGTACCAGCGTGACATGGGAAGCGGTCTCCTCGGTTGTCGCCCAAGCTCTCACCTCAGGTGGATGCTCAAGTTTTGTCTGGGGCTTCGTTGCTGCCGCTGCCGGGGCAATGCTGGTCGTCTCTTGCCACGGAGAATATGCCAGTATGATTCCGACAGCAGGAGGCCAGTACCACTATGTCGCCGAGATGTCTCCTATGAAATATCGGAGGATCTTCTCTTGGTACGCCGGCTGGATGACCATGATCGGTTGGGTTCTTTGCGCTACCGCCGGTACTTTTGCTGGTGTGATGCAAATTCAGTCCTGGATCATTCTTTTCAAAGAAGATTATGTGTACGAACGGTGGCACACAAGCTTGGTATGTATGATTTGTGGCTCTGGCCCAGCAAACCCAACTTCCTAGGGTGACGCTCGCTGACGCAGGGCATCATAGATATTTATGGGGTTTACAACTTACTATTCGATAACAGCCATTTTCCAGCTGAAATATTTACACTATATGATCTTTTTGGCGATGTTTGCGCACATCTTTGGATATCTCGCAACGCCGATCTACTTACTAGTAAACGTCAAAGAGAAGAATACGGCGACGTACGTGTTTACAGACTTTACGAATCTCAGCGGTTGGGAGAGCCCTGGAGTAAGAAAACATTCCTAACATATCTGCCCTAAACATAAAATCCATGCTCACGATAGATTAGATTAGTTGGTCAATCGGTCTTTTGACTTCGGCTATTGGGTTCGTGAACTGGGACAGTGCCCTCCACATGGCAGAGGAGATGAAAGATGCGTCCAAAGATCTCCCAAGAACAAGTGAGTTTCACTGCTATTTCCGACTAGTTGCCAATTTATCTAACCGCGCGGTATATTCCAGTCTTGGTTAGTGTTTTTGGCAGCGCGGTTCTCACATTTCCGTGGATCATTGCCTTTGCCTTCTGCATCACCGACATTCAAGGGGTATTGAGCGGCCCCGTTGGATTGATCAGCCCAATGGCTCAGTTGTTTTACAATGTGTCGGGAGGAAATCAAGCCGCAACGATAGGCCTTACGCTCTTCTTGCCGCTCATGTCATTTTGTGGTACGGGCCAAGCTGTGATATCATCGACATCACGTGTTGTCTGGGCCTTTGCAAGAGACGGAGGTCTCCCTAACGTTTTTGCCAAAGTGGGAGAGCGAACCAAGGTGCCTACAAACGCCATTCTCCTAACTTGGGCCATCAACTGTGCCATTAGCTTGATTTACATCGGTAACGCGACTGCTTACTACGGTATCTCGTCCGCCTGTACGGTTGCGCTTGTTATGTCATACGCGTTCCCTCTCTTTATTAATGTTGTTTGGGGCTTCGAACACTGTGCTATCCCTCGAGGCGCGTATTCTTTGGGTCGTTTCCATCGCCCTGTGGCCGCAGTCGCCCTGGCTTGGTGCATCTACCTCACGATTTTCCTCTGCTTCCCCACCTACTATCCGGTATCGAAGGACAACATGAACTACGCTTCTGTCGTGATTGTTGGTGGTACTTCTGTGGCTACGATAAATTGGTTCTTGTACGGGAGGTCCCATTACGTAGGTACAATGTCAAATGTCGAGGGTCATTGATTGAAGGAAACCAGTTTCAGCATTCTAACTAGAATCATTTTACTATTTTCTATTATGAGCGAAAAACTGCGATCTAGACTAAATAGACTAGGTGGATATTCTAAAATCCGTTCAATGCGCCCCTGGTGATCGGAATTTTTGGTAAAGGGGGTTGAACAAGATGAGCGCAGTTGGAAACCTTCTCTGAATGTTGTTACTTAGGTATCGTTTAATTGTGTCATCCCAGAAAAGATGATAAACATAGAGAAAAGTGATACTTCAACATACAAGACATCTCGTAGTATAATATTTATTCGTCGATTGTTGAAATATTATAATAGCGTTGTCAGCATGCGACTTGTCCCTCTGAAACTTGGACTAGCCGCCATCAGCTCCAGATGGAGACGACCTCAAAGATGAACGGCCGAGTCTAAGCTAGAGGATTATCGTAGATACGGAATTTTCCGCATCGTTGGTAGAGGTTCAGTGGAAGAGGGGAAGAGGAGGAACCCCTCGCCTTAGCGTCGCTTATCTAGAACGGCGCCCGCGGACTGCGGCACACGCGACCATCTGGTGGCCGGATCAATATATGACTTGCGCAGTTTATCGCGAGTCGTTGATTGCATTGCGGGGAATCTGGGGCTAGTGACAGTTGGACCCCTCGATCGATCCAACCGTGGTGATGATGTTACAAATATGCACCCCGCCGGGACCGACGTCGACGGAACAGCCATTCTCCTTCCACACCAACCGAATAATCAGCCGATATGTCTGTGTCTCAAGAATTGCTAAACTTCATCTACGTCTACTGGAAGTGGGTGTTTCCGCTTTTTGGTGTCGCCTATCTTGTCTCAAACCGCTTCCAAAAAGGTCTACATCGAATTCCGGGGCCATGGCTCAACAGCTTCTCGACTTTGCCACGAATGTGGTCTGTCTACAAAGGGAAGCATCATCTTGAGGACCTTGAACTACACGCTCGATACGGCAAAGTTGTTAGGGTCGCTCCAAATCTTGTTCTGGTGTCTGATACCTCTGAAATCAATCAGATCTACGGCATTAACACGCAATTCATCAAATCGCGCTTCTACGATCTATCTGCGGTCTATGATAATGAGGGTTTGGTCCCGGATACTTTTGTGCTCCGCCAAAATAAAGCCCTGCATTCCCGGATGAAGCGCAACGCGGCCAATGCCTACAGTGTGAACGGTCTGATGCAGTTCGAGCCGTGGATCGACCCCGTTGTCACAAAGCTCATTTCAATCTTCGATCGCTATGCAGCAAGTGGGACAGCATTCGACATGGGTGATATGCTAAAACGTTTTGCTATGGATGCAGTCTGCAGTCTGACTTTCGGAAGCGACTTCAACTATCTGGAAAAGGGCGATGAGATGAAATTTTTGAAATCAATGTCCCTTTTTACCGCGTATATGTCAATTGTGAGTATAAAAGCCTATCTTCTCATAAACGGCAAATCTTTGGCCCACCACAAACTGAGAGGTCATCGACTAACATGATAAATACAGTTTGGACATGTAGCTTGGCTTCACCCTATTCTTTTGGGCAATCCCTATATAGCCAGAATCGTTTCTGGCGGTGATTCTTCCAACGATGCCATGTTGGAAATTTCTAGCCATGAACTGGGCAAATTCCGAGAATCGCCTCCGGCGGAAGGCGATGCCATGACATTTCTGAGCCGCCTCGCTTTGAACCAGAGCACAAATCCGAAATTGATCACTGACCGCGAGATCTTAACACACGCGTTTGGAAACATCTCTGCGGGTTCCGATACGACTGCAATTGCGATGGGCTCCGTCATCTACCATTTGCTTGTGAACCGAGCTGCATACAATCGTCTTTCTGACGAAATTCGCGGCCAGTTATCTCTACCTGTTGGTTTCCAGGAGGCCAATGCCCTTCCTTATCTGAAAGCGGTCGTGCAAGAGGCTATGCGAATGCATCCATCGGTGGGCCAAGTCTTGGGACGCATCGTCCCTCCTGCAGGGGCGACTGTTGGGGGCTACAAAATAGGTGCCGGCGCCGAGGTTGGAATGTCTCCATGGGTATTACATCGTGATCCAGAGGTCTTCCCGGATCCGGATTCCTTCAAGCCAGAGAGATGGATCCTTGGAGAAGGAGTGAGAGATGAGGAGCATCTCAGGCAGATGAACCGCTCATTCTTTTCGTTTGGCCACGGGACTCATACATGTACCGGGAAACATATCAGTCTAATGGAGGTGACAAAACTCATTCCTACCCTTTTGTTAAGGTACGATTTGGAGTTGGCCGAAGTTGGGCAAACTCTCAAGTTTAATAATTGGTGGTTTACCCAACATCATGACCTCAGGGCCAAAATAACTCGCCGGTAAAACTTTCAAATAAACACACAGCTGTCAAATCATTTGTCGTCGTATATAAAATCGAACAATAGAAGGTGATTATTTTATAACTCTAATAGTTTTACTAATAGTTTTAGAAAACCCCTACCAATTACAGGTTGTTAAATGACTTGATGGACCGATTCGAGTGACGGACCTGTCTCAGTATATCTCGCACTTGAGCCTTTTTCTCCAGACGAGTCTCGCTGATATTTCGTCCCGCTCCGGCCCTTAGATCGGTCATCACTCAGCGTTCGCGAGTGTCGTCTCCGCCTCGCCACTTCTTCCCAATCAGGCGCCGAATGTACAGATTCATAGCTTTGACTTCGTCGGAACCCGCGATCCGTGGCCGGTGTCGATGGTGTCGTGAAATCTCGCGTGGTTTTCGGCGAGGCGTAGTAATATCCCCAATCCTTCTCCCTATGCCTCTCCTGCCTAACCCTCTCCCTCTCCCTTTCCCTGTCCCTGTCCCTCTCCTGTCTTTCCCTCTCCCACTCCCGCGCTTTTCCTTTAGCTGAACTACGTCTGTCCACTCTAGACTCAAGGCTGTTACGATCGAAACTCCCTGTTCGCCTTCTTGGCTGATCTTCCGATGGCATCTTTTTCTGTCCCGACTTGAAGATGTCATACATCTGCTGGAGAAATTTTCTTGATGGCTCATGGGTTTTCGGGGGGTCCTGGTACCGATGCTGTTTTCGACCGCGATCTCCACGGAGCGCCATGGAGTGGTCCCATAGGAATGCTTGTTCATAGTCAGGAACCCATCGCTTCACGATGATGGCGGATGAATCATTCTTGGCGACGTTAGCAACGTTAGCAACGTCTCTGTTTAACTCTAAAGGGAAGACAAAGCAACATACCTCATCATATTGCCACGGAATCTCATATGCGTTCAGAGTTCTTTTAGAAACCCACTTCTTTGACATTCTAGTGACTGTTGTCTCCACGCCATCAATCACCATGGTCTCCCCGTTGTCGTTGAGAATCTCGTCAATCTGGCCGCCATCTACGCCCGTATCAGCCAAAGCACCCTTTAAATAATTTAGGTACCAGGCGTTCTTTTCCTTGATTTCCTGCCCTTTCAACTCCTCATCTTTGGGCAGAGGATTCTCTTCTAGAATAGCGCCAGGGTTTTCGATGCCGTATTTTGACATGTTCTTCTTGAGCCGTTCGAGAAAGGCCAGCTCCATAGCTCGTTTCTCCTTGGCCAGTCGTTTCTGATAATCCTCTTCCTGCATTATAGCCTTTTTACGAGACTCTTCCTCGCGAAGCTCCTTGACCGCCTCTCTTCTCAATATTTCCTCCTCCCCCAAGGATACTTGGGATGCCGCTGCATTAACAACCTTCTGAGAGCGTTGGTAAGGTTTCGATAGCTCCGGTTTCGGCTTTTGTGACATTCTTTGACTCTCGGACCTTTTTGAATCGGATTTCTGGTGTGACGGTACTTGTGGAGATGTGCTAATATAAGTTGCTGAAGAGTCCACATCATTGACTTGGGACAAGAGGTCAGCCTTGTTCAAGGCCAACTTATAAAACCTTACGATTTCTGCGCGAACTTGCAAGTAATGTGAGTTGGTAGGGCCGTTGAATTTGTTGAGGCTGAAGTGGTCTACCTCAAGACCATGCTTCGGATGGCCATCAAAGGTGGCGCTTGCTGCATCCACTATAAACTCAGTAATGTCAGTTCTTCCCACGACCTTTCCGAGTTTCGATGAACGCTGCTCGAAAAAGCACGAAATCTCGGGTCCGCCGTCCGTGCATAGGGTGATAAAGTCATCCGATACGTCGAGGAGACTACCAGTGTCAGAGGTCATTGTATCCAACACACTGGTTTCGAGATGCGTTGACAAGTCGGAAGACGCTGCAATGGCTGCTAAGAGAGCGCTCTCGCGTGTGAAAGACCTTGAGCCACGGTGGGGAGTTCCAAGAAAGACGACGCCAACTGATGAGTCGAATAAGCCTGGATACTTCTCCTGACGCATTTTGGCAAGATTTAGGGCCTAGAGGTTCGTTAGCGATGATCTTTCACTTGAAATGTTCGTTCCTGTCATACACGCTCGATCACCAAACCACCAAAACAATGCCCGATGAATATGAGCGGTCTCTCCAAGTCTTCCTGCTGTCTTATTAGCCAAGCCTGATAAAGTCGTGCAACCAACATACCACGCGCATCATGTTCAGACTGAGAAGTAGCTTGTATGCAATCGTAGAGAGCGATGTTCGAATAGGTGTCTCTCCCATCCAAAGCGAATCATAACCAAACCTTAGAATCCTCGCCTCGGGGACTGCCTGGGGCAGCATGTCCTTGTTCGAGAGCCAATTGATGCTCGATGTCTTCTCTTTCCAAGTAATATCCGGTATCGCCCCAAGACCATGGACGGCGACAATGTCAACGCGACCATCAGGGATGCCCGGGTTCATAACTTCAAGATTGAGCTGCTCCACCGGTACGGCCTGAAGTTTCTTAGTCCGTTGGTCTATGGTAGTATGCTTGGCGTTTTTGCTTGGACTCGGAGGCTGAGAAGGCTCTGCACTTTGTTGGGGGTTGGCTTTGGATTTCTCAAATGCCTTGTTCCGCTGTTTGATCTGCTCCTCGATGGATGAGTGTGATAAGGAACCGTCAGACTTGAATGCCGCTGTGTTGTTTTCAGAAGTAGTCATATTTTGTCTCTTAGCCTATCCAATGTCAGTAAATGGTGGATGGTGATATACTAACTCAGCGTGAGTAAAGTACGTACTTCGTCGAATAACTGTAGAGCATACGCAACAAATTCTTGTCTCTCGTCACTTGACGATATGTTTTGTGATGGAGGCCGAACCCGAGATCTCGCACGAAACTGCTTTTCCGTGCCCCTTTCTCTTCTCTGATAAACCTCAAAGGGATCTATATCAGAAGCGTATTTCGTGTCTTTACCAGAGTTGGACTTATCGCCGGACTTTTCCCACGGGGAAAACCCCTTGGAATATGATGTAAAACTCGCTCGAAGTTGCCGAAGTCTCACCATTCTGTCATAGTCTTCTCTCGCTGACT